>CM029550.1:26286456-26932713 GCA_017141385.1 Sogatella furcifera
TTTTGAAAAAAAGGGGTTTCCGGTATCATACCAGATGAGGCTCGTGGAAAAACAACTGAAGCTCCATTTGAAACAATTGAAAGAGAGACTTTCGGAGGCGTTTAAATTTGCACATGAACGCTCCGTACAAGGCACAGAAAAGATTGAAACACGCCAATCGGAATCGGATACATAGGAGTTTTGCCGAAGGAGATCTAGTGTATCTGTTGGAACCAGCTGTTAAACCAGGACATTCTTCAAAGTTTCACCTGCCATGGGACGGACCTTTCGTTGTTAACAAGAAGCTGTCCGATGTTAATTATATGATCAATTTATCAGATGGAAAAAGGGTAATTGTACATATTAATAGAATGAAACCATGCAATAAGAAAAGGGAGTTGATTGATGTGCAGAAGGAACTGTTGGCCAAACCAGACATAGCAAAAGATGGGGTTGACGATTGTGAGAGAGAAGAGGAGTGCATCAATTACCATGGAGCCGAGACTTATGATGACGAGATTGTAGGAGCAGAAGAAATTAGACGTCCTATAGAAGAAGAAGAAGAGAACGAAAGAGAAGTAGAAGAAGAAGAAGAAGACGACGACGACGACGAACAAGAAGAAGAAGAGAGAGAGGAAGAACAAGAAGGAAGAGAGGAGGAACAAGAAGGAAGAGACGAAGAAGAAGAAGAAGAAGAAGAAGAAGAAGAAGAAGAAGAAGAAGAAGGAGGAGAAGAAAAAGAAGAAGAGGAAGAAGAAGGAGAAAGAGAAGAAGAAGGAGAAAGAGAAGATGAAGAAGGAGAGGAAGACGATGATCAAGAGGACGACGATGAAGAAGAAGAAGAAGGTGAAGAAGATGACAGCATCTCTATTCCCGGAGGAGTCTAAGAAAGAAGAGATCCACCCTATGCACCAGGGAGAAGTAGAATAGCAACAGACCGCTCGCCTCATGTGACCAGGAGTCAAGCCAGGAGCAATGCTTTCGATGGCCGTAGAAAGTTGAACTTAATTTTGTTTTGACAACTTGATAATGAGACAGTTGGACTGAGTAGATTGTCTTGTTAGTAGATTGTCTTGTAGTAGAAGGTCTTGTTATTGAGTGGTCAGAACAATTAGTCAACTAACAAATATGCCCCGAGCAAGGCGTTAAACTGCTCATCTTGAAAAAGAAATCAGAAATGAGCTTGATTTGAAATGAACAGAACAGAATTGAGATTGATTCACTTAGAATAAAAAGGATTACAATGTTAAACTCATGGAGAGTTCAATTTGTCTGCAGCGAGACTCTAAACTGCTTATTTTGTGAATTCAGTGAGCTGAAAATGGAGAAGTTAAATGAAGAAAAGAATAATAATAATTACGTATCAATGATGATAATATTGGTAAAATAATTTCGTCTATAAATTTTGTGTTTTGAAATAATGAGTTGTAGAAGAGAATGGATTCGCGGTAGTAAGAGGATTCTGAAATCAGATAGAGATATGAGAAATGAATGGAGTTGTGTAAATGAAAGAGGAAGAGTGAATGAATGGTGAAGAGAAAGAGGGGAGAAGCACAATACATTCTTTGCAGCTATGTCTACTTGGTCACCGACATGACAAAACATAGGATTTGAATATACCTGAATATTGTTCTATTTTTGTACCATTTTGTACCTCAAAGAAAAATTTTTGTACCACCACCTAACTGAGATAATAGCGATTTTAAAGTCGGGGACCAGGTGGACACTCTGTCCCCGACATTGGAAAATTGCAAATTTTCTTTTACCATAATATTGTTATATTTTTGTAACGTTCATTTCCACCAAGAAAAATTTTTGTACCACCACCCTAACTGAGATAATAGCGATTTTAAAGTCGGGGACCAGGTGGACACTCTGTCCCCAACATTGGAAAATTGCAAATTTTCTTTTACCATAATATTGTTATATTTTTGTACCGTTCATTTCCACCAAGAAAAATTTTTGTACCACCACCCTAACTGAGATAATAGCGATTTTAAAGTCGGGGACCAAGTGGACACTCTGTCCCCAACATTGGAAAATTGCAAATTTTCTTTTACCATAATATTGTTCTATTTTTGTACCGTTCATTTCCACCAAGAAAAATTTTTGTACCACCACCCTAACTGAGATAATAGCGATTTTAAAGTCGGGGACCAAGTGGACACTCTGTCCCCGACATTGGAAAATTGCAAATTTTCTTTTACCATAATATTGTTCTATTTTTGTACCGTTCATTTCCACCAAGAAAAATTTTTGTACCACCACCCTAACTGAGATAATAGCAATTTTAAAGTTGGGGACCAAGTGGACACTCTGTCCCCGACATTGGAAAATTGCAAATTTTCTTTTACCATAATATTGTTCTATTTTTGTACCGTTCATTTCCACCAAGAAAAATTTTTGTACCACCCCCCTAACTGAGATAATAGCGATTTTAAAGTCGGGGACAAGGTGGACACTCTGTCCCCGACATTGGAAAATTGCAAATTTTCTTTTACCATAATATTGTTCTATTTTTGTACCGTTCATTTCCACCAAGAAAAATTTTTGTACCACCACCCTAACTGAGATAATAGCGATTTGTGGCAATTGTACTCTTGGAATATATAACTAATATCTTGAGTAGGAAACCACATATCAATTTGAAATACTCTGTCAGAGTTCTTTATACATTTTGAAAATCAATTCGGTCTCAACATTTCAATTAGTTTAATTAGTTTCATCTCAAATTTGATTTTTACGCAACTGTGCTACTTTTGTGGTATTCAATAAATTGACTCAATATAATAACACGTTATCCACATCAAAATATTAACACAAATCCTAATTGATCAATTTTTTCTAGAAAATATATATTCTTATAGTTCTATGTGAATCTCTTCACCAACAGTGATTGTAGTGATTTTGTGAAGTGTTTTAGTTTTAGTAGTCAACAATAAGTTTTAGAAATCAAAAATTATATTTTCAAATGAACTTTTTAAAAGAACTATAACTCATGTCTCCATTTGTGGAAAATTAGGTTATCTCATGAGGTTAATCATAAACAAGAATAATCGATAATTTAAGTACCTTGAACATTTTGAACTCTGGAAATTTAGAAAATGGAAATTCTTGCAACTTCTCTAGAAGCTGAACTACAGCTGTTATACCCTCAATCTTTTTAAAAACGCCTACTTGTCTGTTTCGTGCTCTTCAAATACTGATTTGGTAGGTTTGAATGAATTTTAATGAATTTATTATGAATAATTTATATTTTGGTTGTTCAGAATCAAACGTAGTTTCTGTTTTGGCGGAAATGGGCCTTCCTTACAAATTCATGTATTCAGAATTCATTCTGCTACTTTTGAATGGGAATGTAAGAATTGAAACTGGTGTTCCTTTCAATTGTGAATTCCAGTAGTAGTAATTGTGAATTACAGTAGAAGAAGAAAGAGTGAATGAGACAGGGTCACTGAATTGTGTTTTGACCAGCAAAAGACTCACATAATACTCAGAAATGGCTACCTGTTCTAACAATAGTTCCTTTCTACAATGTTAGTCTACCTGTTCTACAATAGACCTTTTGGTCGACGCTAGTGATCAGTGTTGTGTCAAGTGTACACCAGTGAGAAACAATCAAAAAGTTATTTCCCCCCCCCCCTTTCTGAAGAAGGGGGTAGTGAAAGGTGATAGTCACTCTTTTGTGAAGAAGGGGGTAGTGTAATATGGGTAAAAATTGAAGGTAGATTATTGATTTATTTTAAATTTGTTTTGTTTGAGTATTGATTTTTTATTATGGGATAATAGTAGTGAAATTAGACTTTGATGAAAAAAGAGACTAGAATATTAAAAGAAAAGTAGTGGACTTTAGTTGAAAATTTTATTAGTGTAGAAGTAATATTTTATTCTATAACAATGGAGATTTTGCCAACTTAGTTCTGGACGGAAGTGAGGCTATCAAATTCATGGACGTTTGATAGTTCTCACGGATGCAGTCAATCCACGGGGTACGGCATCAGCGGATATTTGGAACTTGTAGATATTTTCTCAGGGAAATATAGCAAAGCTTTCAATTATTCGCTGGCCAAATCCTGTGAGAACGAGGATTCCTCCACGTGCATTTAGGCTTTGTGGCGCAGTGCCGTGGAGAGGGGAGAGCCTGTAGACCGTTTTTTTAGTCAGTCTCCCAGTAGCCGTAATAGCGAAAAGACCCAAATATTGTTTAATCAAAAGTTTTCAGTGAAAGTGTCATGTGAATAATTGGGATTAGGAGTGCCCTGCTTGGGATGGCCGTGGGTGAGTGCCAATAGTTATTTTGTTTTTTTTCTAGCTCTCCTTTTAAAAAGATATCTATCGACCGAGTCCCTGAAACTGGATCATGGGGGCATTTGATTAATCTAGCTTGTTAAAATTTAGGTGATTAAAATAGTTTACTTATAGGTTGGCAAAATCTCCGGTTATCTAAAGTACTAAATTTGAAATAACTTAATAGTGTTGTTAATGTCTGTTTGAAGTTTCTCTGAATATCAAAATGATATAATCTTCTTTTCCTTGTTCATGATAGATTCATAATAAAATCAAAATTAGTATGGTGAAAATTTTGTTATAAATGTGAGCTACCATGATCCCGATTATGTAGTATAGATTTAGTGAGACATGATTAGAGTTAGGTGTTTCATCACACCCCATGTAGCCCACGGTTACAAACTGGTGGCGTGCGGTGGGATTGTCTGCAATAATGACAAAATATAAGGGTAGTTACCTAAGGTGTGATGAAACAAAATAGGTTAGTTGTCTGTGTAATAGGTTAGTTGTCGGTAGTTGTCTTATGAATTCAAAATAGTATTACATTACAATAAGTGAATTTAAGCTTGTCATATTAAGTTGATTAGTAAACCATTGAAATGGCATTCAATCCTGCTCAACCAAATCAGCCTGTCGATAGGTCAGAAATCGAAGCTTTACATGCACAATTAAGAGAACTTAGGGTACAAGCTGAACGTGAAAACTTGGAAAAGACTAGGTTACAGCAAGAGTTAGCCTCAGTTAATGTATTGAATAATCAAGAGTCTCATCCCACTACTTCTGGAAAAAAGGATTTAGGTTTACAATCGCTTGTTAGGTCATTTTCGGGTGAGGAAGGAACACAAAAAGTAGATGAATTTATTCAAAATTTGAAATTTGTAGCACAGTCTGGAAATTGGTCTGATAATGATAAGAAGTTGATTTGTAAATTGAAAACCACCGGAGCCGCGTCTACTTGTTTAAATACCCATCCTGAATTATTATTGGAAAGCGCTACTTTTGCTGAGTATGAGAAGGTCCTTCAAGAATGATTTAAAGAATTACGCGAACCTGAAAGTCACTTATTCGCATTGAGTGCAATACAACAACATCGAAATGAAGCAATACGCGCTTATGCAGACCGTTGAGTGCCAATAGTTATTTTGTTTTTTTTTCTAGCTCTCCTTTTAAAAAGATATCTATCGACCGAGTCCCTGAAACTGGATCATGGGGGCATTTTATTAATCTAGCTTGTTAAAATTTAGGTGATTAAAATAGTTTACTTATAGGTTGGCAAAATCTCCGGTTATCTAAAGTACTAAATTTGAAATAACTTAATAGTGTTGTTAATGTCTGTTTGAAGTTTCTCTGAATATCAAAATGATATAATCTTCTTTTCCTTGTTCATGATAGATTCATAATAAAATCAAAATTAGTATGGTGAAAATTTTGTTATAAATGTGAGCTACCATGATCCCGATTATGTAGTATAGATTTAGTGAGACATGATTAGAGTTAGGTGTTTCATCACACCCCATGTAGCCCACGGTTACACATACCTGGATGATGTGACAATATGTGGTAAGAATCAGAAGGAACATGATTTGAATCTCAAAAAATTCTTAGATGCAGTACAAAAATATAATTTTACAATCAATACAGAAAAAAGCAAATATTCACTTACTTCAATAAGCTTGCTTGGCTATAAAATAGAAAATGGGACAATTTCTCCTGACCCTGAACGTCTGAAACCATTGCTCAATCTTCCACCCCCAGATAATAGAAAGGCTCTTGAGCGAACAATTGGAATGTTTGCACACTATTCCAAATGGATATCCAATTATTCAGATAAAGCTAAACGGCTTCTTACAGCAAAGACCTTTCCTTTGACTTCTGAAGCTATAGCTGACTTCAATCAACTCAAAACTGAGATTTCTAAGGCAGTAGTTAGTACAATTGACAACTTTGAACCTTTTGTGGTTGAAACAGATGCATCTGATTTTTCAATTTTAGCTGTCCTATCACAGAGTGGACGTCCAGTAGCATTCTTTTCTCAGAAGCTGAATGATAGTGAGCATAAACATTCATCCATTGAAAAAGAGGCTTTTGCTATTGTGTGTGCTCTTAAAAAGTGGAGACATTTCTTACTTGGAAGATTCTTCAAAATTATCACTGACCAGCGCTCTGTATCATTCATGTTTGATATGACTCATCAAAATAAAATAAAGAATGAAAAAATACAACGATGGCGATTGGAGATGTCATGCTACAATTACGAAATAATTTACAGACCAGGAAAGGACAACCAAGTAGCAGATGCACTTTCCAGAGTGTGTAATGCAACTCAAACCGATAAATTACACTCCCTACACTGTGACTTGTGTCACCCTGGAGTGACCAGAATGATTCATTGGGTAAGAACTCATAATTTACCCTATTCAGTTGAGGATGTCAGAAAAATGACTTCATGTCAAACATGTAATGCCATAAAACCTCAATTTTTCAAGAAATTGAAATCTACTCTCATAAAGGCGACACATCCATTTGAAAGATTAAGCATGGACTTCAAGGGTCCTCTTCCATCAAAAACTAAAAACAAATTTCTGTTGACAATAGTTGATGAATACTCTAGGTTTCCGTTTGCATACCCTTGTCCAAATATGAATTCATCAACTGTAATTCAGTGCCTTGTGAACTTGTTTACCACATTTGGTTTACCTTCTTATGTACATACTGACAATGGAACCTCTTTCAAATCCAGAGAGCTGCAGGAATTCCTTCATAATCGAGGAGTAGCCACTTCCATGTCATCACCTTATAATGCACCAGGAAATGGCCAAATCGAACGAGAAAATGGTACAATTTGGCGCACAGTGTCTCTTACATTGCAGCATAGAAATTTGGATGTATCTGATTGGGAATCTGTGCTCCCAGATTCTCTACATTCTATTCAATCCCTATTGTGCACGGCTACTAATGAGACGCCACATGATAGGATGTTCCGACACTATAGACAATCATCTAATGGTATAGCACTTCCAACCTGGCTTGCCCCTTCAAACAAAGTCCTAATAAAAGTACCTATACGAAGAAGTAAATTCTATCCATTGGTCGAGGAGGTGGATATTCTTCAAATCAACCCACAATATGCCAAGGTACGGCTTAGTGATGGAAGAGAGACAACTGTAGCATTGAAAAACCTTGCCCCTCGAGGAGAAGAGACCATTCAAGAAGATAACGATAAAAATAAAGATGATACAAATACAGGATCAAGCCTTAGTGATCACGCAGAGCCTGAGAACAATCAAGAAAATTATCATGGAAATCAAGATGAAACAAATACAGGATTCCCCCTCAGTGATGAAGAAGAGCCTCCTGATGGCACCCTGCGAAGATCCTACAGAGAGCGCAAAATGCCTTCCTATTTGAAAGACTATTCATTGAATTCCTAAAGACGGGAAGAATGTGATGATGTTGAATCATCATATGACTAGTGTTTTCTTCTTATGTTTCTGTTATCAGATGTTGAACTATTTATTCTCATTTTGAATCTGTTATGAATTCATTACTGATCAATAAAGCCTAGAATGCAGAGGTTTTTCATTACAAGCTTCGGTCTGCTCATCAGTCTAATAAGGTTCCTGGGTTCAAACCCAGTTGATGGCAAAGCCTCTGACCAGAATTTGCTTTATCACTCACGTCTTTCTGGAAATGTTAGGTCATTGGTCCCTACTGCCCAAAACGTAGTAATCTCTCATAATCATCCATTCCATTACCCACAAGTGTAGAATATATGTGGGCATCACTCATAGTAAAAATTGTTCTGGTTTATATTCTATTTCAGAGTACCTGATGAAAATTTATACATACTTTGATTTTTCTCCACTAGCAAGCCGTGTTTTTGAAGATTTCAGCCAGTCTGATGAATCCTTCAATATCTTTCTCTTTGGCATCTGCAAATTGAATCAGCACAGCTCCTATAAAAAATGGAAACAAAAGTTTACTTAGAAATAAGTCATATTTCAAACAATATTTCTTGTATGGAAAAATTATTTGAGTGTATTTCTTCAGAAACTCCCACTCAATAAAATTCAAACTTGAAAGTCTTGACTAGAAGACAAAGACTTGACATAGCAGTTTTTAAGACAATCCCTCTTGATTCATAAAAGTATTTACTATAGGGTGATTCAAAAAGAGGATCGGTTTTAATGTATCAACTTAGGAGGTTTATTTAAACCAAAAACATAAAGTAAAAATTAAACTTTAAACTTAGGGCTATTTAAAATAATTGATAAATAAAATGAAAAAAATCAAATACCTTTTTTAAAACTTTAAAAGTATTACTTAAAGTGTATAATACATGAACATATTCATCTGACTTCCTTATTTAATACATGAGAAATGATGTCATGGATGTGTCCTCCTCTACTGCACTGGCACGCATCAACTCTGTCCAACTATTACTTCAACTATTACAGTCTGGACAAGCAAAGAAGACATCTGGCAAGACCGGACTCCAGCCCAGTCAATATCAGTTCAAAAATTATAAATTTAGTCCCAAATTGTAGAAAATGAACATTCTGCTCTAAAGTTAGAAACAGATTTGCATTATTGAGCTGGAGTCATTTTCCCATCTTTCCAGTCTGCTCGACCATACTATAGTAGTGAATGTCATGGACAGAGTTAATGCATCCAGCGCAGTAGATGAGGACGCATGACATAATTTTTCATGCATTAAATCAGAAAATCAAATGAACATGCGTTCATGTATTGATTTCATGTTTTTGGTTTAAATAAACCTTCTAATTTGATATATTAAAACCAACACCCTGTACATTCTATTATGATTGACTTGGGCAATGTTGAATGTTTATAAAAAAATTGTATCTATTTAAAGAACATAATTATAAGAATCTCCCAGGTGTATGTTGATTAAAATAATAACATGTACCCAAATAATATATGTACTTACTACAGGGGGTCTCAAAATCCCTTTGAGGCAGATTTTGAAAGCTAATTGAAATTATTGCAATGTTCATGTGCTTCCAGCATCAATTTAGAGAAATCTAGAAATGAAATTGGAATTTGAACTTATTGGTTTGTAAAAATAAATATCAATATTATCCGAAGCTATACGAAATTTGTATATTGAAAATATTAGGTACTGTTCTTTCAGATGCCTGGTAAAATCCAAGCTTGCATTTTGCACAAACACCACCTCTCTATCATATAAAAGATAAATAGTTCAAATTAGAGGACTAAATTGGAATGAGGAATTAAGCACGTTTTTCAGTTTTTCATGAGCCATGATCAGTCACTTCCGAATGATACTCTTAGTAATTCAGTAATTAAGTTTATTGGGTCCATTTCACCCAGAATGAGACAGCAGAGATGAGACGGTGAAATATAATAAATAAGATATTATGTTCATTTATTAGTAGAAACGTTTCCTGCTGTTCAGAAGAGAATATAACTCTTGAATTACATACTCCATGGCACTACAGCCCGTTAAGGGCATTGACCTTAACTAACCTTGACTAGCTCTTTCTCTGTTCCATCAAAATGAAGATTTATAACTGCTCCTAATTGGGGAAAAACAATAAAAGTCAATATAAAAAGACGGGAAAACGACTCCAGACTGAGCAATACCGGCCCAAAAGTCATAAATTCTTAAACAGAACCCATAGTCCCCAAACCAACACTGTCCGAGCCGAAGCCACCTCCCACACCACTTTAATACCCTTCCCGCCCGGACAGACCATACAGCAAGCTAATAATCATCAACCAGGATAGAGGTCGTTAGCACGTTGATTCTCTCAACCATAAGCCAGTTTCCGTAACCATATGACGGCGCAAAACACCTCTGAATAACATCCAGTTAATCAGTTAGAGTGTAATGCAACAGTTACTATTCCTCCAGAGACAGGAAACGACTGACTTAAACGACGATCTTTAATAACGACAGCCAATCTCCCAAAGAAGGGAAAATTACTAGGTATAGCAATAATTCATTATATGCTTGTGCAGATATTGAATTAACATTTTGCAAGTTGATGATGACAATAAATTTCTACTCTTCCAAGAGATATGGTACTAGTAAAGCATGCAGTTCTTGTACTTAAAAGAAAATGTGAAGAATCACAAAATTTATTTGATAGGTATCATAGGAAACTTCCAATTTTTAGAACAAATATTATTGAGAATTTGAATTGAAGGTAACTTACTGAAAATTAAGGATTTTATTCCCAGACAGCTGAAGGCACGTTTTCCGTTTGGGTCAGCCCAAAAGAATTTACTGGCAACCTCATCAAGTGACGCAGCACTCTTCTTCATGTCAGCCCCACCAAGGCACGTGAGAATCTGAAATGAAATTACGTGCAATTATTACATTTCTCAAAATCTAATGCAAAATAGTATTAATTAATTCACCTGAAAGTATGAAAATTGTCCATAACAGTTGATATAACTTAACAGAAAAAATCAGCTATGTTTTGAATTCCAAATTTATTAATCCATCCATTCTACTATTCAAGTTCTTTGAATTATTATTGATGACACTGCACTCCATAATATGTTCTGAATACTAGTTTTTAAAAACTCAAAGCTCAATTAGAAAATTAAAAGAATCTTTGAAAATACACCAGTTGTTAGTAGGTAACAAGAACGTAACACAAGTGTATGAAAACGCCCAACTAATTGACGTCAGCTATATTGAGTAGAGGCCAACTGTTCCTTGCATGCATAAAGTTAATGACACCAGATTATCACAGAGCTATTTTCATTGAAGCTTCGGCAAGGTGGAAGCTACCAGTAAGGGTCACCCCAGCCCACCATATTTTTATTTGAAGCATTAACAATAAACTTGTAATAAATACCAATAAAACTGCACATATTGCCATAATATGACTCTATGCAAGACTTAAATCTACTTTATAATGTTTATTCATACTATTTTACCTCCAAATTTTCTTTCTCCTTTCAAGCCTGTTCTTGGATTGTTTCAGCCAATCCTTGATGACATTCTCTACATCTTTTTCCTCTCCATCCTTGAACTTTAGTAGAATTGAGTCTGAAAAATTGAAGTGAAGCATGAAATAAAAAAGAGTGTCTACAAAAAACTCATTAAACGAAAGTTCATTTATTAACTAGGAAACTGATAAATTTATTTATTCATTTCATTTATGTACAATTTCAAGTGAATTTTGCAATCTATTGAAAATTGGACATCAACCGCCAGTATTTTTTCTACATTGAGGTATCTTTAAATGATAAAACAGGGTGGCCACAAAATCATTATATTCACAACAAATGGCGGCTTTAATAAAATTTAAGAATTTACAGGAAAAACTGATGTACTTTACAAGTAAGTTACAGTGAAACCTCGATAATTCGTACCTCTATAATTTGTAATTCTCTATAAATAATTAGTGAAAGCTCAGTCCCTTGAAATAATTTTCCATTGTTAATAGCTTCAATAATTTGTAATCTTCCTCAATTTGTGCAAAACCTTTGGTCCCATGAAGTACGAATTATCGATGTTCCACTGTAGTTCACTTTATTCAAAATTGTTTGTGATAAAATATTTTTGGAAGTGAGAAATTAAAATATTAAGTGAGAGTGGACGTTGTGGATAGACATTATATATAACCTACATCTTAAACCTTCTTCATCATCATTCATCATCGCTCATTCACCCTTTGCTTAAAATACTTGGAAACCAAGTCGCAATTGTAAAGAAAGAAGAAAGGAAGATTAATATGCTACAATAATTGAAATATTCCAATAAGTTATAAAAAGTCAGTCACATATTTACTTAATAGTTATTTTTGACGTAAGCTAATATATTTTGATAAGTCTTTGAAGTCTCTGTGATATAATTATAGGTATGAAATAAAATAAGTCCGTTTGAGGTTTGACTCACCTTGATGATATGCATGGATTTCAATATCACGTCCGTCGTCCTTTAATAAAAATTATTGTTCTTTTTTCCAAAAATAGCTCAACTAATAGCCTACACCGAGATTTGATTCTAAAACTTTCAGTCATTGAAGGTATCTATTTTAACGCCCGACATTTCAATTATTCATTTAATGAAAAAATGTAGGCCAAAAATCACGTTTTCAACTTTTCATAATTAACTTAGGACTAAATTGTCTACTTAAAACTCCACTTCTGAACGATCTCGATCCATGAAATCACGTTTTAAACAAAGAAAATACTAATATGCTCATCAAATACTAATACAATATAACTTAATATGCTTTAAAAATCACATTGCTGTGAGTCTATTGCTTACTATACTTTTGGCGCGATCAGACAACATAAAGAGTAGCCCTATTTCCCTATGCTGGATCGTATCCGGTTGGTCGCCAGTCGTGTTGGTCGCCAGTCGTGTTGATCGCCAGTCGTGTTGATCGCCGGTCGTTTTGGTCGCAAATCAAGGTCATTTGACGTCATTCATCATCACGTGATCAATGACGACATTTAATCGATTGTGGCGCCCCTACAAGCTTGTTATTTTTCCAAAACAGCTTTTCCTCTCTACAAATCTATTTGTTTTCTATTCTAATCATCTTGAATGTGAATGGAATGGAATGGAGTCTGAGAAATGAGTTGGTTGCTAGCTTTGAAAATTTTCAGATACAAATATTCGGCTAATGGTACGTTAACATGCTTTAGTTATATTAATTTCACTCGTATTATTTATAATTTAGCCAAGTTTTATTAAGTTGAAATAATAACAAAAAATTATCTTCGCATTAGCTTCAGTGTAAATCAAGAGAGCCCTGTTGCCTAACTTTGAATGGTAAGTAGAATATTTTTATTGTAGAAAAGTATAGGGTTTATTTGTTGTCTATTTATTTATAGGCTGAGTACAGGGAGATTTTTCTGAAAGTGATATTGATTTTCATTGTTACATTCTAAACTACCACTGTTACCTGTTATTGAAAAATGACCGTTAGGTTGAGGAAGCCGTATTATTTCAGTTGATATTGCTGTACTTTCTAATTTAAGCTTCACCAATCAATCATCCTTGTCCCTTAAAAACTAAAGAATAACCTTTGTTTTTAAGGTTAGTGAACTGCGGGGACTATTTTGTTATTTCCCTAACTTCCTTAATCTCTAACTTTTCAAACTAACCACTACCTAACCTTGGCTTTTGAATAGAAATGTCTATGTATCTAATAACTCACTATTTCTCTAAAAAGTCAATATTTGCAGGGAACATACAACTCTGCTGCTCCCTCATTAAAGTGGTGAAGGTGCTCCTTTGGATTATTGTACCTTTTAAAACTGGAATTCTGAAAGCAATTTGTCAGAACGAAACGGTTTGTCTGAAGTCGCTCTCAAATCGATATGCTATTGCGGCCCACTCGCCGACTGTCCTGATAGATCTGAGCATCACTACATCATTAGCCAACCGCCAGTTTTGATGGTGTCTGCTATATCATCTTTCCAGATTTTCTATAACTTCCATGTTCTCTACATCAATGCTCAGACATTTCTGTATTGATTTCATCATAGAGGACGGACTTCTAACTTTGTCATGTACTGAGTCTTAATTCTTTTGGTGAGGTTGTTTCGGTTGAGGTGGCGTTATGTTGGAAGGCTACAGGTCGTCTTTCAAAAACTCATTCACACTAGTAATTTCTCATGAAATCAGCCACTTTGTCATCACACATTCTTCAAAATTTCTCACAAAATGTAAATTAGTGAAGGCATTTAACTTCAGTTAAAACTTGTCTAAATTAAAAAATTTATTTTTCAGGAAGATTTCTCTGATGAAGTGTCTTCTTCATTATATTTGTCGTTGATGGAAAATCGGGTTGAAGCAAAGGTGAGTACTAACTTGAAATTTATTTCTGAGAGTGATGCTCACATGAGATTTGAGCTTGTGCGTGAGTAATGAGAGGGGTGAAGTTTAGAGATGACGTATTATTTTATTTGATATGCCTGATTTTATAAATAAATAATTCTCATGAAGAAATCGAATAGAACTTTGTGTAATTTGTAGTGATGTGGATCGGGAATATTCCCAGTGGGAAGGAGCTTATGATTTGGGAATATTTCCCTGGTCAAGAAATTTTGGGAATTTATAAAATTGCTTCAGAATAATTGAATTTATCAATCTTAGTCACTTTTCACGTTATTAAGTGCTTCAAAATAATTGGTATTATTAATCTCAGTCTCTTTTCACATTACAAGCTGTAAATCATCCTTGTAATCTCAATTTTAGCTCACTTTGGTGAACTGACAAACAATACTCCACGTCTACACACAAACAGAACCCAAATCGCTCTCTCTCTCTCAGACACGCACTTTCTCTCTTATTCTACCCCTGAGAAGAAAAACTTTTGAGAGGAAGAAATGTGATTAGTGTGTGACATAACAACTTAATTTAAATTTTCCAAATTAATAATGCTAGCTAAATTGGTGCTACATGTTGTTGGCAAGTAGAAAACTGGGCACACATAAACCTAATTTTCTTAGGCTACATAATAATAGAATTATGACTTTGAGAGGAATTCAATATTTAATGGATCTTAGGATAAGGCTTCAACAACCATTGGTAAGTTAGCTTTTTGTTTTGTATTATCAGATACAAAATAAAAAACTTTTGTGGGCAAAAATATTTTATTATTACAAAAAAATATATTCTTATGGCTTTTATTGGTGGGGAGACCCTTACGGGTAGTTCCACCTCGCCAATCTGTACTTGCCTAGAACCGGTCACCCATCCAAGTGCAGTCCACAGTGTTCGTGACTTAACATCACGTTCACCGAGAGACCAATTGCCAGTACAAAGATATTGTATTATTACAAGTCAATGAAGCCTTAGTGATTCCTGAAAGGTTGTGAGCTGTGGAATCATTTTCTTTTTAATATTCAATTAAACTTGAGGGTGGATGGTAATGGACGGTCAACTACCGAACGGCAAAATTATGTTCCATAAGAACAATGTAATTTTTATCAATTGTTTGGAGCAGATAGCGCCGTTATTTATGAACAGAATTTCACGTTCTTTATGTCATTGGAAAGAAAATTCAATTCTCCAGTGGCTGGACTTTTACTTTTTTGATTTTAAGTTAATTTTAATAATTAATTAACTATGATTCATAAAAGTATTGAACTCTAATTATTGAAATGAACTTGAAATAAAAAAGTAAAAAGTCCAGCCACTGAAGAATTGAATTATCTTTCCAATGTCATGAGAACGTGAAATTCTGTTCATAAATAACGGCGCTATCTGCTCCAAGAGATTGATAAAAATTACATTGTTCTTATGGGGCATGATTCTGCATTTCGGCTAGTGGCCGACTACTACTGCCCACTCTTAAGTAAGTTCTTGTTTTAGTTTATTTTGTTGTAACTTATTTGATAATTTCTAATTTTTTGATTTCTATTCTTTTCTTTGTTTAGGGGGTTTATTATTTTTGTGCAAAGAAATAGAGTAAACTTACTTTTCAGCTCTCGTGATAGAAATGAGCCGCATCTGACATCATAAGCACAACGTCATCTTCGGAATACAAAATATCCAACATTTTTCTATGGAAGAGTAGGCGGTGCTCAAAATCGTTGAAAAATTGTTCTATAACAAAATCGACCGTCCATTGTGCCATCACGTAGCAAACTGGACACTATAGACGAAATGCAACGATTGCCACCTCTCCCCATCCATCAGTACTATTTAGTACATATACATGTTTGAAATCTTATCTCAATTAGGAATGCAGTATATATCACAGTCTACTTTGGGAGATTGGCTATCATTAGTAAAAACAGTCAGTCGTTTCCCGTCTCTGGAGGAATAGAATTTGTTACATTACTCTAACTGCATGTCATTCAGAGGTGTTCTGCGCCGCCACTTGGCGGTGGAGACTGGCCTATGGTTGAGAGGATCAACGTGCTGACCACACGTTACCTCTATCCTGGTTTGTGATTATTCGCTCGGGATTCTGTTTGAGAATTCATGGCTTTTGGGCCGGTATTAACCGGGCTGGAGTCGTTTTCCCGTCTTGCCGGGGTGTCTTCTTTGCTTGGACGGACTGTATAGTTGAGTGAATGTGAAACTGGCAACCAGCGGGTAGGCCTAGGTTACCTAGGCCCTTCGTGGGCTCATGAGCCGTGGACAAAAAATCGCAGTATTTGCATTCTAGTGTATGTTTCTCAATTTTAACTATTTCCGTTCTTAATAATCGTCTAATAATTCGATTGATTTTATTACAGGTACAGCAGAGAATAAAATACCATGTCCGAACAAATGATTTGCCTCTGTATGCATGATGTATGCGGACGTTCTCTGCCAACGGTCTGATTATTTCTCCAAACAAATGAAACATATGATGAGCGGGTTCGAGAAGTATGGAGGAAGACGTCGACTAACAGATTCGTCGTTGACATGCTTGAACGATTTGGAGTCAATTCAGAGAGACACACATACTACAGTTAGCGATCTGAGAAATGAAGAAAGAACAATTTGTGAGTATCTCTTATTATCATAATGTCTCATAGAATCATATTGTCTTGAGAATCAATTTCCCTCCTTTGGGAGGTTGGCTTGTTGTTACTAAAGATAGTTGCTAGTTTCCCGTCTCTGGATGAATAGTTATTGTTGAATTACATTCTAGCTGATTAACTGGATGTTATTCAGAGGTGTTCCGCGCCGTCACTTGCTTATGGAAGCTAGTTTTTGTTGAGAGGATCAACATGCTAACCTAAAGTTTCCTGTATCCTGGTTGATGATTATTCACCTCTCGTGTACAGTGAAGTGAATATGAAACTGTCAACCAGCTGGTAGGCCTAAGCCCTTCATGGGCTGTTGAGCCATTGACAAGGAATCAATATGGTTTTTATAATGGAGTAGTTAATTAATATTCTAATATATTTTCTATTAGAATAGGTTATAGCAAATTATGGACAAGACACGAGGAAGCAAAGTTTTTGTACTGTAAACTTTAATAATTTTCCATATTAACTTTAATATTTCCATAATTTTTAATTGTAACTTATAGACTTTCACAATATTATTTTCTCATGATATTGAACCAGTGGCGTAACAGTTTTTTTCGGCGCCCCCCCCCCCCGCAAACATATTTTTGGGCCCCCCAAAATGACTTTTATTTTAAGTTTTTTTTTATTACTTTGACCAATAATTATTTACCTACCTTGTTTTAATGTGTATTGGATTGTTCGATGTCTAAAATTGCTATAAAATATTTATTGCCGTTTTGTATTCAATCTATATCTATGTAGGCTACTGTTTATCTAATACTCAATTATTACTTACTGGAAATTATTCAATAGAAACTTCGTCTTTCACTTCACGTCAATCCTTTTGCATTATTTACAAATTTACTGTTGCAATAGTTTTTTTAACATTTAAATGCAGCATTGCATTCAAATGGAGTTCAATGCTGTCAGATGAGTGTGAGATAGAGCTAATTAACTAGTTTTGAATGTGAACAAATCCTAAGATCTATTTGTGTCATATGATAATCATAACTCACCACATTTTGTCAAATTCCTATGTATTAATGTTCAAATGTACATTCATATATCTTTCAAAATTAATGTACTGGAGGAAATTGTAAGGATGATCATGATCTGTTTGTATTACATAAAAGGGCAATAAGAGCCGTTTGCGCTAAGGATTATGTACTAACCTTGCATTTATATATTTTAATATTCACCATTGAATCTCCGCACCTTTTGAATCAAGACAATTTGTTTAAAGTATTTTAGGCATTTAACTTCACAAAACTGACAAATGTTTTGTTTCGTACTTAATATTTTTTAATATTGTGAATTTTTCAGCCTCGTGACATTCTTTGTGGAGCTGCCGATTCAAATAAATGACCGGTTGAAAGAGAGAGAAGATAAAATGGAGACCTAATCGCTTCTCGGAGGCCCGGATGAAGAACGGGCTGGGGAGAAGGTCAATAAAGCTGGTAAGTCTTATATTTTATTCATTTTTGATCTCAAATAAATTAAATTTCATTCACTAAACCCTGGTTGTTCATCAAAACTGTCAATTCTAAATGATTGACTGGATGAAATTCCGATGAATTCATCATTTTTTTCAAGAGATCACAATAGGCCTACAATGAGACTGAAACACGAACAAAGTCATAAACGTATCTTCTTCCCAATTTTCATCAGTTATTTTGTATTTTAGTAAATTTTATTTGGTTATTTTAGTAATTTTGATCGATAATGTGTAATTAATATTTCAGACAAATGTCAGTGATAAATTCATTACGATCGTCACCAGACAAGTTTTTTAGTAGGATGAGAGATTGTGCTGGTCATTTTTCTTTATTTATCATGGACTGATTCATTTTATCAGTGAAGTTCATTAGGTCTTGTAGATCTAGTATCTAGTATATAATGTTATCAGGAAGTAAATTAAAAAAAATTGGGGTTAAATATAAAAATGTCTTTTTAAAAAGGGTACAGTTAGACCTAAATCCTCGGAGATTCCGGTTCAGTAAACCTCTTGTTAAATGAGAGCCCTTTACAAATCACAATAGTTAACTGCTACACCCTCATTTACACTGAGCAGGTAAAAAATAGAAAGCACTTTAATGGACATATAAAGTAGGCCTACCTCAGTACAAGTACCTCAAACCGTTGAAACAGCGGTAATGTTCGATCTCTGTATCCTGCACCAGCAATTACTCGAATAAATTATTTTTGCAGCTTTACTATAGGGTTCAATGTAGTAGGCTATAATACGTGCTTCCCCAACAACTCAATCCATAACTGATTCTTGAATGGGCAAATGCATAATAGATTTCTTTGGGGATGTTTTGGTTATCCACAGCCTTTAATTTGAACATTGTTCTGAGGTAAAACTCTAAGTGGCTTTTTAAGGATGCAAATTTCCATGTCAAGTTATGATCCAGTAGCAACCCAAGATATTTTACATTTGATTCCATTTTCACTACAGGACAATTGCAAGAGTCACGCCTGCAGTCCAATGTGTAAAGAAAGATAGGATTGTGTTATGTTATTTTAGCATAATTATTTCCGTCCAAAAATAATGTAATCTTGGGATATTATTCCCAAGTGGATTCTCGAGGCTTTATTTGCGATGCTCGAGCTGCCCTGCTCTAGCTTCAATGTCTAACCATTACATCTCTAATCTTATAACTATATTATAAGTGTTTACTTTGTTATTAGGGCTTCTTATGTATAATTAATCAATAAATATTGAAAATCACTTGAGAATGACTTGAAAAGGCTGAATTCCACTATTATTTTATAGATTTATTATAAATTAGTAGCCCTAATAACAAAGTGAATATTATTTATAATATAGTTATGTAAATAGAGTTGTGATGATTAGACATTGCAATTAGAGCCTGGCAGCTCAAGCAGCGCAAATAAAGCCGCTCAGGAATGATACCTTGAGGTTTTATGACAGGTTTCATTGTTATTGAAACTGTCCACGGTTCAATTCCATTTCAAGAAGTTTTACAAGATTTATTTGACCAAGTGAATATCATTTCCAGGCCCTTAGAAACAAAAACTAATTAAATCAAGATTAGTAGGTACAAAATAATCTTATATCTACAGTACAAATAAGAATAATGTTGGTAGTATTCAATATTCATAGACAATCAAGGCAAGAGATGAATTAACAGAAATAAAGTACATTATGTCTTGAAAACATTATTGATGTCTCTCAATTTCCATTCATGTATTTAAATTATTCATGTATCAAATGAAACATTCTCTCCAATAATAATACATTTATTATTTTATTTTATTATATTCATGTACCACCTTTTTGAATGTAGTGATTGGTGTTCACACAGCTTTATCGAAGTGGTCAAGTGGACATTGGTGTTTGAACTTGACTACTTCAAATTAATGAAGTTATTGATTTTTCCAAGCAAAACTCCATTCCAACAGCTACTTGTAAATGTTACATAACTTTATTCATGCTTTTCTAAATCCATTTCCAGAATCAAAGGATTTCTTGCCTTGGATTTGCCATCCATCATACCGAGTCGATTGATGGTACACTCTAGTTGAGGATCTTTTTGCCAACAGACATATACAGGTAAATTCTATTTGTAAATTTATTCCGTTAATACTTGGCTAAATATTCAATGGTATCAGTCCCGCCATAAATTACAATTATTGTTATTATTCAATATATCGTGTCTATAGAGGCTGAATGATCTTTAGAGCATTAACTACTTGAAATTAAACTCTTGCCGTCAGTTTGTTGAAGCGCTGTGTGCAGGCTCTTTTTTCACTGACAATTGCGTCACCAATAATAAACTCATAAAATATGAGCTCCTTTTAATTAATTGAAATTATTAATTTTATTCAATAATTAAAATTATTAAGTTTATTCAATAATAAAAATTGAAATTAACTCCCCACAAATAAGCCATACGATAATAATGCAAATTATGCAAAGGGTCTGCATGGCCTAGATGTCTGTGCGCAGGCAGATTAACGTATCTTCTTCCCAAATTTTATCAGTTGTTATGTCGTTTTTTTACTATAAAGTGTTAATAAGTATTTCGTCATGGAAAGCAAAATCGAGTTATTTTGTATTTTAGTTATTTTGATCAGTAATGTGTCATTAGTATCTTGTAAGAATGCCATAGTGATGAATTAACTAATAACGTTCATTTATTGAATGTCATTTTGATGAATTCACAAAAAAAGTTTTATTTGTAGGTAGAGAGATTGTGCTGGTCATTTATCTCGATTTATTATGTACTGATTCATTTCATCAGTATTTTTTTTCTCTTTTCCCCTTTTACATTTTTTTTTTAATCATTCCATTTTCTCTCAATACTTTTATTTATTTTTTTAAACTGCCTCAATTATTAATTCATTCTGCACCTCATAGCTTGTTATTCCAGCAGTTTTTCTTTTCTTTTTGTTTATCACTAGAATCTTAATATTATTCTATTTTTTGGTTCATTTATTTATTTGTTAAATATTTAACTTATTTGATTTCTACTTGTAATTTCTTCTTGTATCTATACTTTTGATTTTTATTGTATTTATTTATTTTTTCACTTTGCATATTTATATTGTTTTGTATTTTGCTGGTGATGTGGTCAAGTGGTAGAGTGGACATTACTGTCCAAACTTCGCCACGTCATTAAAATAAAGAAGTCATTCTATTTATTCTATTCTAAAGTTTCATTAGGTCTAGTAGATCTAGTAATAGGTTACATGTCAAACTTACTGGTAGGTTCCACCTCGCCATTGCGTACCTATATTACTAGTTTTTCAATATCAACTGTATCAATTAATCAATAAAACATTTGTAGTAGATTAGGTGATGTATAAGATTGTTTCAACCAATATGAGCCGAATTAATTCATCAGTAATGACATTGTCAGGGCAATCGACGAGCGTTCTGCAAGAGTGCAAGAGCATATTGAGTCAAGAGTGTCCTCTGGCTGAGCATTGAGCAAACCCTTCACTTTAGCAGACCGCTCACCAACTGCACTGACAGTTCTGAGCATTAATAAAAGTCATTCGTCAACTGCCATTTTTTGGGCATGAGCTGTATTAAAATCTCTAATAAGCTCGAAATATTTGGTTGAAATGTATTTTAGAAGGATCTTAATACTGTATATTTTACTAAAATATATATTTTTTATTTCACAGGTCTAAAAATCAAGGGATTTCACCAAAGTGGCTGCAATTGAAGAAATAATATATAGATTAATTATTTATACTATTGGTTTGTCTTCCTTAATTATCATACTGTATTAATATTCTATGTTTTTTTTAATAAATGATGATGGATCATTTATAGTATTTTTTCCTATTCATGTTTCCAAAGTAAAGAGTTTTCAAGTTCAAAGAGTGGACTTGATCATTTAATTTGAAGAGCTGAGAACTTTATTATTCAGACAGTATGTAGATCAGTTGAGAATATTATATACCATTTATCTTTTCTTATTGAGTTTATTGATTGATTGATCTTATAATTAATTATTATTGGTTTTTCTGAAATTTTCACTGATGATGAATACCTGTTTATCATTCATTACAAGCAAATAATTTACTCTTTTTGAACTTGAAAAATCTTTACCAAATATAATTCATGAAATAATTTATACATCATACTAGCTGTTTCTGGCAGAATTGTCTAGAAAATGTTCATTTCTTCTCTGTTCGTCAAGTGTTGGGATTTAATTCAGTCTTTCGGGTGTAATGTAATTCTTTGTACCTCACTTGAATTGCAGTTTTCTGAATTTTTGAAGCATGCATGTGTCACACCTTGCTACTTTATCAACTGCTAGCTAAATAGCTGATAGAAAATAGCAATATGTGACAAAGGCAGTAGCATCTATTGAAGTAGCTTGTTGTGGCACAGGCTTCAGGAAGGACAGGTTGCCCTGGAATATTTTGGAACCCACAATCCAAGCTGGGTACAAAAAGTTTGAATTTAGTCTAAAAACTTGGTAAACAGAGAATAGTTCAATTATTTTTTATACAGATTTCCATCTACCGCAAAGTTCTAGTGAAGATTAGAAAGTCGCCTTAGCTAAGGCTATAAATGGAAACAATTAATTCGGTCATTATACCGTTTATGAAATACAGACATTTGCGTAAATATTTTATCATGATCAGATACTCTGTTTTTAAATAGCATTACATCCCCTTTTGGATTGGGAATTATATTACGATATTCTATTTTTCAGTAGGCCTATCCATTATAATATTGAAATATGTAGACTACAATAATTCTAGAAAAAAGTAGATTATAGTTTGATAAAATAATGATAGGCATAATTTCTCTTATTTGGCCGAGAAAAAGCACAAAATTAGGCTACATAAAATTTACCAATTTTGCACAAAGTCTAGCAATCCTGAGAATAACAGTCAGATTTACATACTTAAATCGATCATCATTGCTGAGAACTTGTCAAAGCCCGAAGTGATTGAAGGAAAAGGAATGGGCTACGGTACTTGCTTCGGTGAGCTAGTTAGAAAAAAGAGGCGAAGGAGTAGGTTTTGGAGGAGTCTTTCGCTCCTCACTCTCAGGCATTTCCCGATATGAGGAACCTTCAAAATTTAAGATTGGAATATACAAGAAGTATTTTGGATGCCTACAAGCTATTAATTATAATATAATTATCAAGCTATAATTCATACAGGTTTTCTGGATCCAAAATAATTCCTTTATAATTTGAAAAAATGAATATTTTGCTTTTGAAATCAATTAATTGCGATTTAAAAAGTTGAAATAATTATTATGCTCATAGTAAAAAAATATTGATATAATATATTTCAATAAATGTAGATCTCAGTAGCCTGCCCTTTTTTAAAATAAATTTTTTTAAAGGGTACCCACTGAGATCTACATTTATTGAGAAATTTTATAAGTACAGTAGCCCTAAGAAAAAGGAATTATAGATGTAATACCGTATATTTATATTTGAAATGATTTATTCATCATGAATGCAGCCATTGTTATGTTGCCAATTCTATTATTTTTTCGCATATTAAGTTGAAATTATGTATATTCACTTATGAAAATAATAATTGAAAACCATAAGTAAACTTATTTGCGTTTTAGCTATTTACCTATAAAAGCTATATTAAATCAATTATAAGATAAAACCGGTAGACTCCATTTTTGTAATAATAGATTACGGTATAGATAAATTAATAACATCCTTTAAAATCTTTCAAGAAAAAAAACGTATGCCAGTTTTAAATGAACTAGTTTTTTCACATTCTTGGAATGTTTCAACTCTGGTGATGAATTGTCTTTACTCTTAGCAAGTCACCGCTTGAAAAATTTTTACTGATTTGATAAATTTACAAGTTTAGACAAATTAAGCTTCAAAACCAAGCAGAGAAGTACAAAAATGATTTTGGCATCATCCTTCAAATATTTATTGAATCAATAGTTATTGAAAACAATTAATAATAAGGAAATAGGATATTTCAATTCTTTTAAAAGAATTTTCTGTGCTATCATTATTTGAAAATTTTGAGAATTCGCGCGCTAAACGTTTATTGGACAGTTACAGTGAAATAATCAAGAGGAGCTGCATGCTTTTGGTGCTACCATTCCGTCAGGAGCGTTTAAAGCGGCCTACGTCATCAATCAGCTGTGCAACCGTCATTTGTCGGCTGCAATGCTTTGTTTACAAGTGCGACCAAAAAGACCGAGCTTTGTTTACTAGTGCGACCAACCGGTACGGCGACCAAAACGTGTTCTCCCACCTCAAATACGTCTTCAGAGAAATGACAACCATCGACTAGAATATCGACAGTTGCGCATAGACTAATCGATATTACAATCCTGAAACTTGTAACTGTAACATGGAAAATAAATCATTTTAAAATTTCAAGCGCATTATGAATATAACTGGCACATTAATTTTAGCACATTCATAGCAATCAAATGCTTCCAGATGATCTTGCATGACTTGGAGTTTTGCACGGCGTGAGCAAATAAAGTGTTCAATCGATTGTTTTCAATACGATAGCCATCAAGTATTTACGATTATTCGGTTCGCGGGCTTTGATTTAAAATAATCACAAGTTCAATTTATAACTCTTTTCAAGCATTTTGAAATAAAACCAGCAATATATACGCACATTCACATCATTATGCTTCCCCTCGTCCTAAAAATGAAATAAAACTCAAAGATAATTCATTTATATCAATTTCAATCCCAACCCCTGCTTGGATTAATTGAAGAAGAGGGTTGATTTTCGCTAAATTTTGGAGGATCAATCCTATAATTAACCCCACAATAATTATTGCAAGAGCCAGAGGAGAAATATAAGGGTGAAGGGAAGAATCTGAAAAATGTATTACAAAATAATTATATACCACTTGATTGGAATAATAAAAACTGGAAATGAAAGATGAAGAAATGGAAATAATTGGATGACCTACAGTACAATTATGTAGGAAAAATGAAAACTATACTTTTATATTTTTCAAATACTTTGTGCTATTTATGATATAGGTAGTGAAAATGAGTAAATATATGGTAAAGTAAAATAATATAATATATAATGTAAATATATAAATAATGTAAATATAAATATAATATATATATAAATAGTAAATAAATAAATAGTAAATATAATATATATATATAAAATATATAAATAATGTAAATATATGGTAAAGAAAATAATATAATAAACATTCCACTTAAACTATTTTTCAGGACACTGAAGTCAATGTTGTGAAAATTAGTTCAGAGTGAAATATTTACTAGCATTTCGTAATGGAAAACAAAAGAGATGATAATAATAAATAGTGCAAATAAAGTATGAATATTATTCCATTTATTAATTTATTCATTCAAGAAAATGAATAGTATGAAACAAATTCAATGTCACGCGCACTGTTTTTTGAACTATTAGCGTTTTGCGCGGATTCAATAACTTCGAAAAATTTTCATGTGAAATTATTTTTCTTGGAATACCACTGTATGAGCACTGAACCAGATGTAGAATTGAATTCTAAGCATTTTCCTTACTCTGGAAAATCAATGCCAGACGCACCGTTTTCGAGCTATTAGCGTTTTTGCGCTGATTATAAAAGACTGAAAATTTTTCAATTAATTTTTTTTTAATCAAAATATCACTTTTTGAACACTGAACCAGATGTAGAACTGAATTCTAAGCATTTTCCTTACTCTGGAAAATCAATGCCAGACGCACCGTTTACGAGCTATTAGCTTTTTTGCGCTGATTATAAATGATGGATAAATTTTCAAGTTAACATTTTAGGATGATTAATCTCTGATAGCTTACTACATAAAAATATTATAATTTCCTTCAAGTATCAAGAATATTTTTTCAACATTTGTTTTTAGTGTTTAATTCGATGGTGAGCTCACATTTTATTGATACCCAGATAACACACAAACGTTTTTTTCACCTAATAAACACGTTTTCAGTTTCACTTTACCACGTTTTTTCCGGTGAAAATATCGAGAAAATCACGTTTTTTTCACGCGAAGGAAAGGTGGAAATGGGACACTTAATCGCGTGAATAAAACGTGAAAACAAAATGTGAAAATAACGGGTTTCTTCAACATTTGCCACGTTATTTTCACGTTATTTCCACACCTTATTTCCCAAAATTTGACTTGAAAAATACATTTAATATTAAAATAATATTGGAAAATATCAAGGTTAGTGGTTCATGAACCACATAACTGCTGTTATGAACTTTGATTAAAATAGATTTATAAAATTATTGTAGTTGGTTACCTGTAGTAGGCCTAATTATTGCTAAATTTAATTTGGGAAGGCAGTAATGATTTGATTGAAAAATTAAAATTGACAGAAATCATTTGAATGCAAAATTTTATAATGTTACAAACATTCAAGTCTCAAAAGTTTGTCATCAACCAGGAAAAGGGTTGTCATTCTCCTGAAAAGGAAGCTGAAGGAAAAGGAAACAATAACAGAAAAAGGAAAATAAACAACAGTAGTATATATTATAATATAATTTATTTAAAAAATAGTCTGAAGACTTGTGAGAATTGAAATAATAGGTTGAAAGTACATTAACCAATTAGTTCTCTTGACAAATTTTGAAAATTACATGATTTTACAATTTCATGAGTTATTTAAACAATATTTATGATAAAAATAAGGAAAGACTTTTAAAGAATGATGAATTGAGTACAGAACATTTGGGAGACTTTTATAACTTCAATACAGTACTAGAAATAACAAAATAACACCACAATTCAAAATACAGTAGATTTTTATGAGATGCATATAATAAAACAAGAGCTAGAATAATAACACCTAACCTAATCAGTCAAAAAAAAAAAAAAAATTCAGTAGACCTCTTTCAAAACAGAAGATAGAAAATAACATCAAAGTACAATATGGGATGAAGTGAATAATACTAAATAATCTTCTAAATACTAGTCAATTGACTAATTGTAATTGTATTGATGGATTGATAATAATTATGATATACTGTACTTTCAAAACTATTAAGGGAAAGATTTATATAGAATCCAAGAGGTAGAATAATAACACCTAATCAATAAAATAACATTTAGTGAACCTCTTCAACACTTAGGCCTATTAGAAGTAGGAACATAAAACCATAATTGAAAATACAATAATAATATAGTTTTGTGGAATGAAATGGATAAAACTAAATAATCTTTTAAAAACTAGTCAATCAGATCTAAGAATGGATTGATAATTATGAGATAACTTACATAGATTATCCTTTTACTCGAGTTCAAATAATATTATATATAGTACAACTTTATCTTGGAACACCAACAAGAGTTCTCTGCACAGTTAATTGTCATCGGTCCAAGAATTCTGTCCCTTCCTGTGAAAAAAAGAATTTTATATCAAATTATCAGTGTTGTGCCAATCTTGTAAATAAATTTTGCGTCCACAGATACAGAAATTTGCAACTCAATTTGGCAGATAGTGATCGAACGACTGCTATTTTTTTAAATTGAAAAAAATACAGGACTGTCTGCCAGTGGTCTGTGAGACCACATTCTCAACTCTTCAAGGACTGTCTGTGAGAGTTTATTAAAGAACTGTAGACAGTTACATAACGCTTCTACAATTATTCTAACATATATCTGACCTAATAGGATTCAATTGAAATTGGACTTTTTTGGAGTTACATTATCCCAGAGGGGTATAGCTTCGGTCTGCTCATCAGTCTAATAAGGTTCCTGGGTTCAAACCCAGTTGATGGCAAAGCCTCTGACCAGAATTTGCTTTGTCACTCACGTCTTTCTGGAAATGTTAAGTCATTGGTCCCTACTGCCCAAAACGTAGTAATCTCTCATAATCATCCATTCCATTACCCACAAGTGTAGAGTATATGTGGGCATCACTCATAGTAAAAATTGTTCTGGTTTATATTCTATTTCAGAGTACCTCATGAAAATTTATACACACTTTGATTTTTCTCCACAAGCTGTGTTTTTGAAGATTTCAGCCAGTCTGATGAATCCTTCAATATCTTTCTCTTTGGCATCTGCGAATTGAATCAGCACAGCTCCTATAAAAAATGGAAACAAAAGTTTACTTAGAAATAAGTCGTATTTCAAACAATATTTCTTGTATGGAAAAATTATTTGAGTGTATTTCTTCAGAAACTCCCACTTAATAAAATTCAAACTTGAAAGTCTTGACTAGAAGACAAAGACTTGACATAGCAGTTTTTAAGACAATCCCTCTTGATTCATAAAAGTATTTACTATAGGGTGATTCAAAAAGAGGATCGGTTTTAATGTATCAACTTAGGAGGTTTATTTAAACCAAAAACATAAAGTAAAAATTAAACTTTAAACTTAGGGCTATTTAAAATAATTGATAAATAAAATGAAAAAAATCAAATACCTTTTTTAAAACTTTAAAAGTATTACTTAAAGTGTATAATACATGAACATATTCATCTGACTTCCTTATTTAATACATGAGAAATGATGTCATGGATGTGTCCTCCTCTACTGCACTGGCACGCATCAACTCTGTCCAACTATTACTTCAACTATTACAGTCTGGACTCCTTCATCCTTTTTCAGGCGAAAAAAGGATAAACTGTCAGCAACAATATATCTATATATACTCCCGTATATTTCAACACAATAATCACGGCTGGGAAAAAAAATGTCATATGGAATTTGAATAAATTATTTTTTTGGATCCATCTGATTTTAATAAAACAGCTGATTTATTAGCGGCAAATTTGAAAGAACTATCATAAAAATAATGTTCTCAAATGAAAAGTACTTTCATGTTGAATTGAAGTCATATGTTGAATATTGATCTCAAAGTTTAAACATGTGATAGGAGTCTATTTACTTAAACAACTGACAAGAGGCGGCAAATTTGAATTATTTTATCACAAGACATTTTTCCAGTATCTTTTTGGTAAAGAAGGGCTTTTATTTGCTCTTGGGCAGCAAAAAAATGTCACAGTAAAAAATTTGATGAGAAATCATGATTATGGATTTTTTAAAATCATGATTATCCGGTTCAAATTTAGCAAGCAACTGATAGAAGACAAAAATTGAAAATAAAAATACAATAATTATCCAAGAAGCATGAATCTGTTCAGAGCTAACAAGATTTTAAAAACAAATCTGATTGTTATTATCACACAATGTTTTCAATGTAACAGAAATCGCGGTTGGCGAATACTCAGCTCTCTCTCAGGACAGTCTGTAAGTTGTCTAAATGAGCAAAACGGTTTAGTTCCGCTTGCTCTTGTATTGACTCAATAATATGTTCTTGCAGATTGCTTGCCGACTGTCTTTCCTGGTAAAGTTCCTTATCACTAATAAATATTCTTATGGCTTTTATTGGTGGGGAGACCCTTAAGGGTAGTTCCACCTCGCCAATGTGTACTTGGCCAGAATCGGTCACCCATCCAAGTGCAGTCCACAGTGTTCGTGACTTAACATCACGTTCACCGATAGATCACCCTCACCGAGAGACCAATTGCCAGTCCTTATCACTAACAGCTCTTCAATCGCCTTTTTCGTTGGCGTCTGCTGTAATCTCGTGTAACACCATTATTTACTGTATCACTCTTGATGTAGGTTTCAGTTGATAGAACGTACCGCGGCGGGCAGTCGCGACTGTACAACAATGGTTGAGAGCATACATTTTATTCGTTTTGCTTGATGCGGCCGCGACTGGATTCGTTCAAGGAAGACGAATGCTTCAACAATGGAGCATTCAGCTATTGTTGACAACCGCGATCGACAGCAGCTGGCCGCAGTCACTTCAAAAAAATATCCTCTTATAGCTATGATCAGCTGATTATAGAAATTTAAAAATATCCTCTTATAGTTATGATCAGTTGATTATAGAAATGTTTTAGCTTCTAAGCTCTTAAGCTTGAATAAATTTTTTTTTCTTAGCTGTATTAAAACTAATTTATTCCACGGGAATATAATTTTTTATGAAATAGCAGATTGATAAATATAAATCACTAAAATAGAATAATATTCTTTAATAATGATTAATTTATCAATCTTGAAATTTTGTGAACCTATACTGATTGAAACATAATAGAAGGAACATTCAGTATTGTTTAAATATAGGGATTGATAAGAATTTTTATTCATATTCTACCTATTCGCGGCATCCGACGCATCAACAAACTTGATCAAGTGGACTTGACTGCAAAATTTCATCATCAAGTTATCAAAGCCATAAGTTAACTTAAAAAGTTCGCACGCGAGTTCTTCAGCCCATGGGGCTTTTTAGTTTAGTCATTTTCCCATCTTTCCAGTCTGCTTGACCATACTATGGTAGTGAATGTCATGGACAGAGTTAATGCATGCCAGTGCAGTAGATGAGGACATGTGCATGATATAATTTTTCATGCATTATATCAAAAAATCAAATGAACATGCGTTCATGTATTGATTTTATGTTTTTGGTTTAAATAAACCTCCTAATTTGATATATTAAAACCAACACTCTTTTCTAATCACCCTGTACATTCTATTTTGATTGACTTGGGCTACTGTTGAATGTTTATAAAAGAATTGTATCTATTTAAAGAACATAATTATAAGAATCTCCCAGATGTATATTGATTAAAATAATAACAGGTACCCAAATAATGTATGTACTACACGGGGTCTCAAAATTTCTTTGAGGCAAATTTTGAAAGCTAATTGAAATTATTGCAATGTTCATGTACTTCCAGCATCAATTTCGAGAAATCTAGAAATTAAATTGAAATTTGAACTTGAAAAATATCAATATTATCTGAAGCTATACAAAATTTGTATATTGAGAATATTAGGTACTGTTCTTTCAGATGCCTGGCAAAATCCAAGCTTGCATTTTGCACAAACACCACCTCTCTATCATATAAAAGATAAATAGTTCAAATTAGAGGACTAAATTGGAATGAGGAATTAAGCAATCGGTGCCATGAGCACCGTTTTTCATGAGCCATGATCAGTTTCTTTCAAATGATAATCTTATTAATTCAGTAATTAAGTTTATTGGGCCCATTTCACCCAGAATGGGAAGCAGACATGAGACGGTGAAATATAATAAATAAGATATTATGTTCATTTATTAGTAGAAAAGTTTCCTGCTGTTCAGAAGAAAATTTAACTCTTGAATTACTTACTCCATGGTGCTACAGCCCGTTAAGGTCCTTGACCTCCTTCAAAACGCCTCTCCACTCCTCCCAGTCACTAGCCTTTCTACTCCATCCCCTGATACCCATCTTTCTCAGATCCTGCTCCTGCTCTGTTCAAAGTTCAGACATTCCTTGTGGCAAGAAATAGATTTCTGTCCCTTCTGATTGTCTTTTGTTTTCTGTCATGAGGTATCTGTTCATTACTTCTTTTATTCCGGTCCGTTTCCGAGGCATTTCTAGTTTTTATAACAATTGAGTTTTTACAGGGCAGGGTGGTTAGCCATGCGCTCAACCCTCAATCTGGAGGACCTAACTCTTGAATTTGCAGTGGACAGAGCTGGGTGAGAAATGTTTTTCTCAGCACGCATGGACCAATAATGCATAAAAAATTATTTGAATAGTTTGAGTTATCCAAAAAAAACTTCTGCATAGGCAATTTCTATACTTGTCAAGAGTGAAAAAACAGTTTCAGACCTAGTAATAGGTGCAAAATATACTAATACATACCTTGCTTTATCCCTGCTCAGTTGTCTATTCTTGGATAGCCTCAACCAAACTTTTGTGGCTTGCTCTAACTCTTTCTCTGTTCCATTAAGATGAAGATTTATAACAGCTCCTAATTGGGAAAAAACAATAAAAGTCAATAAAAAGACAGTTACTAAAAAGCAAACAATTTTAAATAGTAATTGATCCTGATACTTTTTGATAACTCGGTTGTAAATTCACTGCAATAACGGATACTTGAAGGATAAATTGCTCAAAATCAAATATTTCATCATTATATTAATATGGGGAACAATACTCAGTCTTCTTGATGTTTGATGATCAGTGGACAATCAACAGAAATTTCCTTCAGAATAAAATACATCAGTTTAAATGAAGTAAAATAACGAGAATAATATTACTTCATCACTGCTACTATAAGGTTGGTTTTGATTGAAGCTGATTAACAATCTTGGTTGTGTTCAATAATATGGCTGACTGCTCCCATACATCATTGGAGCATAGGATTACCAGCCATTTTGCTATCAAAAGCAACCCAAAATCCAGCAATAATTGTTTTTACCAAAATGCACCTTTATTGATAAAATTTTATATATAATAGGTTATATACGGACATGATAATTTATACAGGAATTATTTTGGAATAATCATTGGATATTGAAAGGCTGTAATTGAAAAAATAGTATACAAACAGTTATTTAATGATACATGAAAATAATCAGAAAATGTCCAATAGCAACTTGAAATGTTAGTATTTCAATATGGAGTTGTGTTAAGCAAGTAAAATATAGGTCTGGTATAATATTATGATGAAGGGTTTTACGAAATAAACTAACCAGAATAAGCTTAGAGGGCAGAAAATATTAGGCCTAAGAGTGGAAACATTGTGTAACAGGCCATGTCCATTTGTTTTATTTAATGGAAGAGAAACTAAATTACTAGGTTTGTTTATCAATGGCTCAACAGCCCATGAAGGGCCTAGTTCTATCAGCTGGTTGCCAGTTTCATATTTACTCCACTGTACAGTCCATCCAAGCAATGAAGACACCCCAGCATACGGTAAAACGACTCCAGACTGGGCAATATCGGCCCAAAAGTCATACATTCTCAAACAGAACCCACAGTCCCCAAACCAACACTGTCCGAGCCAAAGCCACCTCCCACACCACTTGAATACCCTCCCCGCCCGGACAGACCATACAGCAGGCGAAAAATCATCAACCAGGATAGAGGAAATGAGTGGTTAGCACGTTGATTCTCTCAACCATAAGCCAGTTTTTGTAACGATATGACGGCACAGAACACCTCTGAATAACATGCAGTTAATCAGTTTGAATGCAATGCAACAGATGATATTCCTCTAGAGATGGGAAATGACTGACTATCTTTACTAATGACAGCCAATCTCCCAAAGAAGGGAAAAATTACAAGGTATAGCAATGATTCATTCTATGCTTGTGCAGATCTTGAATTAACATTTTGCAAGTTGATGATGATAATAAATTTTTACTCTTCCAAGAGATATAATAATAGTAAAGCAGTTCATGTACTTGAAAAAAAGAAAATGTGAAGAATCACAAAATTAATGTAAAAGCTATCACAGGAAACTTCCAATTTTTAGAACAAATATTATTGAGAATTTGAATTTAAGGTACTTACTGAAAATTACGAATTTTATTCCCAGACAACTGAAGGCACGTTTTCTGTTCTGGTCAGCCCAACAGAATTTACTGGCAATCTCATCAACCATTAAGTGATGCAGCACTCTTCTTCATGTCAGACCCACCAAGGCGCAAGAGAAAGTTGATCTGAAATGAAATTACGTGCCATTACGTACCACTGTCATAAAAATTAATTTTACAGTGAATTGAATTTATCAATTGAAATTCAAATTCAGTGCAGTAGGCCAAACTGAATTTCAGTTACATAACCTATAAAATATTAATGTTAGGCAGAAAGTAGAGTTGATCAAATCAAATTAAAACATTCCAGCAAATTAATTTATTAAGTATAGGATTTTACCAATGGTTATTATTACTACAATAAACGTACCTACTTGTACTTACCAAACTTATTGAGATAAATCCACTGTAAGTTTTGTTTCAACACTACGAGAACCGCGAAAATGAACTAAGAAAAGAAATCGATAATCGATCATTAGTATCGACTGCGTATCCAAAAGTAAGCTTATAGTTGGGTGCGAATTTTGAAAACTTGCGCACTTCTCAATTTAATAGTAGAAAAATATAATACATTCTTCAAAATAACAACAACATGGAACTGATAAAGCACAAGAAGACATCTTGATGAAGTTTGTTAATAATTTTATATAATGTAGTTGCATAAGATAGTGTCCATTACAGACAAACTGTACCATGGAGAAATCCTAATGGTTTTTGCAGACAATGAAAGAACTTCAAAAAGATTATCTCGAGTGCAGAAAAGCCAAAATATGGATGAATAAGTTTTATAAAAAATAAAATGAGGAGTAGAAAATAATCTCATTCATTGTCTAGGTGAGTGATACATAAATTCTTCTCTCATGATGGCTTACCCACATTGAATTCGAAAAATTTTAATAAATTTATTGGTTATGGACTGATCGATTTGAAAATTTAGGGGAAAGATACTTGTGTAAAGAGAAACGTTCCTGAATTTTTGTAAAACTCCCCCAACTCTCCTTCTCCATCCAGGGCCAAAATTATTGCTGGCGTTTTTTTAAGCAGGCCAGTAAAAGTTCAAATTAACATTTTTTTCTCGAAATATAACTTTTTGAGCACTGCACCAGACAAAGAATCAAATTCTAAGCATTTTTCTTCTTATGAAAAATCAATGTCACACACACCGTTTTCGAGCTATTTAACGTTTCACGCTGATTCAATAACTTTGAAAAATTTTCAAGTAGAACTTTTTTAGCGAAATATCACTTTTTGAACACTGAACCAGATGTAAAATTAAATTCTAAGCATTTTTCTTTCTATGGAAAATCAATGTCACACACACCGTTTTTGAGCTATTTAGCGTTTCGCGCTGATTCAATAACTTGGAAAAATTTTTAAGTAAAAATTTATTTCACGAAATATCACTTTTTGAACACTGAATCAGATGTAAAATTGAATTCTAAGCATTTTTTTCTATGAAAAATCAATGTCACACACACCGTTTTCGAGCTATTTAACGTTTTGCGCTGATTCAATAACTGAAAAATTTTCAAGTAAAAATTTTTTTCCCGATATATTACTTTTTGAACACTGAACCAGTTGTAGGATTAAATTCTAAGCATTTTTCTTTTCATGGAAAATCAATGTCACACGCACTGTTTTCGAGCTATTAGCTTTTTGTAAATGACTTGTAAAATTTGTAAATTACTTTTGTAAAATTTTATAAATGACTTGGTAAAATTTTTCAAGTCAACTTTTCAGGATGATGAATTTTCGATAGTTTACCAAATAAAAATATTATTATCTCTTCTAAGTATCAAGATTATTTTTCAAACTTTTATTATTAGTGTTTAATTTTATGTTGAGCTTACATTTTATTGATATAAATTTATATGTACTGTAAAAATACAAAATAATTGGTCGTTTCATATATTGAATTATAAAATGAAACAAATAACTATGATAAAATATTAATCATTGTGATATAAATGTATAAATGTAATATGTATTTCATAAAAATCACATATAATACATAGGCTATGATATTTCATATGAAAAAGGTGAAAATCATTATTCAGATTTCATCATTTTTTCACAATAATTCCACGTTATCACTTCCACTATTTTTCCACTTTCACCTTTTCTACGTGAATATCACATTATCAATTTCACTAGTTTTCCACTTTCACTTTTTTCAGGTGAATTATACATGAAAAAGACCATTCAATTTTAACTTTTCACCTTTTCACTTTTCAACCTTTCACACATGATTTTCACTTTGTGTGCTATCAGGGATATAAATTTATATGTACCATAAAATTACAAAATAAGGGGTATTCAATTAAAGAACTAAACAAATTACAATGAAAAAATATTATTTATTGTGATATAAATACATAATAATAATATCCCAGATAACACACAAACGTTTTTTTCACCTAATAAACACGTTTTCAGTTTCACTTTTCCACGTTTTTTTCCGGTGAAAATATCGAGAAAATCACGTTTTTTCACGTGAAGGAAAGGTGGAAACGGGACACTCAATTGCGTGAATAAAACGTGAAAACAAAACGTGAAAATAATGGGTTTCTTCAACATTTGCCACGTTATTTTCACGTTATTTCCACATCTTACTTACCAAAATTTCACTTAAAAAATACATTTAATATTAAAATAATATTGGAAAATATCAAGGTTAGTGGTTCATGAACCACATAACTGCTGTTATGAACTTTGATTAAAATAGATTTATAAAATTATGTAGTTGGTTACCTGTAGTAGGCCTAATTATTGCTAAATTTAATTTGGGAAGGCAGTAATGATTTGATTGAAAAATTAAAATTGAGAGAAATCATTTGAATGCAAAATTTTATAATGTTGTATAATGTAATGTTAATTTTATAACATTTAAGTATCAAAAATTTGTCATCAACCAGGAAAAGAGTTGTCATTCTCCTGAAAAGGAAGCTGAAGGAAAAGGAAACAATAACAGAAAAAGGAAAATAAACAACAGTAGTATATATTATAATATAATTTATTTAAAAAATAGTCTGAAGACTTGTGAGAATTGAAATAATAGGTTGAAAGTACATTAACCAATTAGTTCTCTTGACAAATTTTGAAAATTACATGATTTTACAATTTCATGAGTTATTTAAACAATATTTATGATAAAAATAAGGAAAGACTTTTAAAGAATGATGAATTGAGTACAGAACATTTGGGAGACTTTTATAACTTCAATACAGTACTAGAAATAACAACATAACACCACAATTCAAAATACAGTAGATTTTTATGAGATGCATATAATAAAACAAGAGCTAGAATAATAACACCTAACCTAATCAGTCAAAAAAAAAAAATTCAGTAGACCTCTTTCAAAACAGAAGATAGAAAATAATATCAAAGTACAATATGGGATGAAGTGAATAATACTAAATAATCTTCTAAATACTAGTCAATTGACTCTAATTGTAATTGTATTAATGGATTGATAATAATTATTATATACTGTACTTTCAAAACTATTAAGGGAGAGATTTATATAGAATCCAAGAGGTAGAATAATAACACCTAATCAATAAAATAACATTCAGTGAACCTCTTCAACACTTAGGCCTATTAGAAGTAGGAACATACGAGTAGAACATACTTGTGAAACCATAATTAAAAATACAATAATAATATAGTTTTGTGGAATGAATAAAATAAAATGATAAAATTTTTTGGATAAAACTAAATAACCTTTTTGAAACTAGTCAATTAGATCTAAGAATGGATTGATACAGCTGCAATGGCCAGAAGGGGTCACACCATCATGCGTAACTCAGAGGGACCTAAAACAAGCAAACAAAGGTTAATTGCATCTACAGTGAACTGTGCAGTTTTGTATGCAGCTCCAGTGTGGGCAGGAGCTCTTCATTTGAAGAAAAATAAAAATGCATTGGGGAGGATTGGAAAGAAACTTGCCATCCGGATCATTGCTGCATATCGCACAATATCAAAGAATGCAGCACATGTGATTGCTGGGACCCCACCCCTGGACCTCCGTGCCAAGGAGCTAGCCAGAATCCACACTGGCATGCCTCAGGAAGAAACCATAGAGATGCTATGGCAGGAGTGGCAAGAGCTGTGGGATAGATCAGGAAATGGATGGTGGACACACAGCCTAATCCCACTAGTGAGGCCATGGTGTGAGAGGAAGCATGGAGAACTGAATCACATGCTCACTGAATTCCTGAGCGGACATGGATGCTTCTGCAGTTACCTGCATCAGATGAGAAGGCGCCCCTCTCCTGACTACCAATACTGCAGTGAGGATGACACTACAGAGCACACCATCTTTGTGTGCCACAGATGGGATTGATTGATTGATTGATTTTTATTTAGTGCTAGGTCTAGAAAGACCCATTGCACAACATAACATACATTACATCTCAAAGTTACAACTGTAATATGAACTTATATTAGTATATTACACTAAATACCTAAAAATTATGTAACACATATTTTAAATAATAGTTACAAGAAATGAAAAGAAAGAAAAAAAAGAGAAAAGAATAACGTACTGTAGCGTTGAAAAAGAAAATAAATGACTAAATACAAAATCAATGATAGAGTAACTAATACAGTAAAAATAAAACTACAGTGAGAACTAATAAATACTTTTAAGGTAGAATAAGTATTATAATATTTGAGAATGCAGCGGAATCCCATTTGAAATTGAATAATCAAAAATTATCATACACTATTCAATTGTGGTGAATTGAAGTTATGATTTAATGAAAAAAGTTGAATTAATACAAAACATGAAAAATAATTTAGAGAGAGACGATAAGAGATAAGTAATGAATGACTGGTCACTCATCAACCCCAAGCAAATGAGCATACAATCTTTTTTTAAACAAGGGAAGAGACGTGGAGAAAACAATGTGAGTTGGAAGAGCATTCCACTCTCTGCAGGCTGTAGTGATGAAAGAAGAGTTGAAGATGGATGTACGGTGATAAGGGATTTGAAGAGTGTACTGATGTGACCTGGTTTGTTGAGCAGTGTGAACAGTAGCCAACAGAGTGAATGAATTACGAAGATAGGATGGTCCTTCATTCTGCACTATAATCTTATATACAAGAATCAGGAGGAAATATTTCCTCCGATTCCTGACTTTCAGCCATTCCAATTGAATGTAGTAGGGTGTTATAAGCTCATCCCGTCTGGCATCATAAATATATCTCACAGCATAATTGAGCGACCGCTGCATCCTACCATTCAATTCCTCTGTCAGATCAACATATACAGTTGAGCAATAATCAATAAAGGGTCTAATTAAGGATCCGACCAATAGGATACGTGTGCTTCTAGGCAGGAATTTTTTCAAACGTTTAAACTGGTGCATACCAGCAAACACTCTGTTACACACGTGAGTGGTCTGCTCCTTCCAGCTGAGGGTCTGATCTATATACAATCCAAGAGTTTGCATACTCTTCAGGTAGGGAACAACATTACCTTCAACTGTGATTGCTGGGACTCTATCCTGATCAATTCTGCTTAGGAGAGTAGGAGAACCAATAATATTATACTTTTGGTCTTTTTTGCATTGAGAATTAACTTATGGGCATTGGTCCACTGCAGAAGTGATTCAATGTTCTGGTTCATGGATTGAACTGCTTCAGGAATGCTTTCTTTAGAACATTGCGCATAGATCATTAGATCATCGGCAAATAGGTGATAGGAACATTTGGAAAAAACCAAAGGAACATTATTAATGAATATGGAGAATAGAAGGGGTCCCAATACTGAACCCTGAGGAACACCCCTCCGAACTGGTCTCCAAGAGGAAGAATCACCACTGCCACCAAATACTGCCTGAAATCTGTCTGACAAGTAGGAGGAGAACCATGCTACAGCTGAATCAGAGAAGTGACAATGATACTTAAGCTTATGAATTAGCAAGGAATGAGAAACATTATCAAATGCTTTGCTCAAGTCGAACTGAATAAGTATTGTGAGTAATCTCTTATCCATAGCTTCACGTATATCATCTGTTATGTGCAAGAGAGCAGTACATGTGCTATGATTTGGGCGGAAGCCAGATTGAAAATCTGAAAAGAAATTGAAACTGGAAAGATGTTGACTTACCTGAGCATGCACAATTCTCTCCAGTGCCTTAGATATGGAACAAAGAATATGAATAGGCCTGCAGTCAGCAGGAGTGGTAGGATTAGTACATTTGGGAATAGGTTTGACCATAGAGCATTTCCAGAGATCTGGGAATCTTCCCATCTGAAGAGAGACATTGAATATGTGTGTAATTGAGGGTAGAATGACTGGTAACAATTTCTTATAGAACAGGCTCGGGATATTATCTATTCCTTTTGAGTTTTTTGAGCAGGAGCATATTATCTTTGACACCATGGAAGGAGTAACATGTGAGAAAAAGAATTTCTCCCCCGGCAAGTCATGACCAAACTCTATGACAAGATGATCTGCAGCTAGTGGTGAGTTGAAGGCATCTGTCTGATTTGAACTGAGGGTGAAAAAATCGTTCAGTTCATCAAGTGGTAAATTGATCCCAGTACTGGCCCTCCCTTTATGAGCTCCTAACCTTCGGACATTGTCCCATAGAGTTGACGTTGAATTATTCTGATTGAACTGCCTGTGATAGAAGCAAAGTTTTGCATTGAAACTAAGAGATTTTACACGATTTCGCCGAGTTTTGAAAATTTCAAAGTCGCCCTGGTTGCTAGTCCTTCTGTATACTCTTCTGGCTTTATCACACTCACGTCTGGCGGTCAGTATGTCCTCATTTATCAAAGGTACAGGTTTCCTCTTAGGATGCGCGGTACGCACAGGGGCATGCCTATCAAAAATGCTGTGGATCATATTATTGAAAACAGCAACCTTTTCATTAATGTCAGCAATGAAACCTATAGTGTGCCATGGCATACTGATGACATCCTTAAGACATCTATGATCATTGAAATGCTTGAAGTCTCTATAAGAATAGCTCGGTGGAGACAAATCATCAGACTTCAAGTTGTAAACTAAATAAATCATATCGTGCATAGAGAAAGATGGCAATGGAATCTGCCCAAAAGACGAAACATAACCCCTATCACTCACAACAGCCAAATCAAGTAGAGTATGTGAATTAGGTAGGTGATAAGTAGGGTTAACATTATTTACAATGTGGAAGTTGATAGAATCAAAGAGAGTCACGAGTTGTCTCCTTTCGAAGCTATCTCTCAATAGGTTAGAGTTGAAATCACCCAATAGGACAATATGTTGATAGTTATGCATTATCTGCAACAAAGAGTGCTCAAGGAGTGACAGTAGGGAGGCAGTCAGGGTAATGCACCTCAGCAACCCAACTACCTTCAACCCCAACCAAATTGTGGCTGCAATGATTGGGAGCAAGGACATATGGGAGGAGTTTTCTTGTGTGATCAGGACAATTGTAGAGCAGAAGCTTATGGAGGAACATCCAATAGTGTAAATAAATATTGCATATACAAACTACTGTGTAATCCTACCTAGTTAAAAAAAAAGTTTATATATGTATACAGAAATCATTGAAAGTCACTTTTAAATAATTAATTTGTAGATGGACGGATTTGAATTGTGGGGGGGCGCGGATGGACTTGCATTTTGGGGTGGGGGGTGTTTCGGTAGCTGTGCCTGCCGCCTTCTTCGGTTTGCAGCAGAATCATTCTGCTGTGAGCAGGAGGGGGTGGCACGGGATGCGGGAGTGTGGGTTTGTTTGTGTTTTTCTTCCTCTCCATGGTTTGGATTTGTCTATTTGTGAAGTATATATACATATATGTAAAAAAAAAAAACTAGGATAGGAAGTAATAAATTGTGTGTATTGATGTATAAAATAGCAAATATGATAGGTATAAGTGAGGTGTAATGTTTCTCATTCACAGGAGAAGCAGAGAAAGAAGGATGCACCTGGTGAGACAGTGGGAAGGGGACCCATCGCTGGCGGCTCGTGCCCGCGGTGCGGGCAGGGTGCCTGTATCTTCTAATACATGGCGCATCGCCTGCTTTGTGGGCGCGGTCCGCCGGTCTCCCACACCTCTCTCTACGCTGGCTCACCAGGTGGGAGGATGCAGACTATCTGTACTCCAGATGGCATATACCATGGGTGGGCTGAAGCAGTTTCTCTTAGTGAGGATTCCAGCCCACTCTTGGAGTGAAAACTAGGCAGTTTAGTGGGTATGCACCCAGTTTTGGGGGTCAGGCTGTGTGGGTGATGCTTGAAAATGTCAACAGCCCTCACATGACCATCCTCTCAAGACGGGGAAAGTGAGTCCCACACACGATGAGCCTAGCTTTCTAGGCTCATATCAGTGTGTAACAGACATTCTGCCGTCCTTTTGGGGGAAAAAAGCATACATTTTTCAAAGATTTTAACTAATGAAGGTTGAATAGCTAGAGGCCTATAATTTAAAGGATCTGAAGGATCTCCTTTTTTAAACACTGGAATTACTTTTGATACCTTTAGTTCGTTCGGATACTTTCCAACTATAAGTGATGAGTTGACAACATGTAGAAGAGGTTTAATTAGGGCTGATTTAGCTTCTTTAATAATTCTAATGGGTATTTCATCATAACCTGCTGACCACTTTGGTTTAATTGAATCAATAATACTGCACAATGCCTCTTTGTCAATTGTTTTGCAGGTGAACTTTAAATTTGTAATATCTGAGTCATTAATTGGTGTGCTAGATTTGCTTGAATTGGGAACAACATGAGTGTTAACTATTTCTACAAAACTTGTGTTTAGTATATTTGCAACCTCATAAGGATCATCTGTAACTATATTATTATCTTTAAGTAAAATATTCCTGCACAGCTTATCATTCTTGTTTTGTGTCACAGCATTGACTATTTGCCATATTATCTTGTTTACATTTGATGAGTTTTTTAATCTAGCTTCAATGTGTTTGGTCTTCTTCAATCGGATACTCTTTCTAAATTTTTTCTTACATGCTTTCAAATTCTCCTTCAGATTGACATTACTTTTATCTGTCCTAAATAATCTATTTGCTTGTATTAGATTCTCGTGCTCATTGACAACCTCAAAATCAACCCACTTATTATCAAGTCGCTTTTTCACAATTCTAGCTAGAGGAAAGTGCCAATCGAAATAGTACTTGAGTGAATTGTAGAAATAAGTGAATTTACTCTCAACAGGACTCAAATAAAGCTCGGTCCAGTCTACAGAATCTAGATCACTTTTAAAACAAGTACCGGTAATTCGATCATTATCAAACTTTCTAACCATCTTAATTATCCCTTTACTTTCATGGTTATTATCTAAACCCAATATATTGAAAACTTGCCCATGATGATCCGAGAGAGCCGTAATTGAACACTCAACCAGTATATCACTTATGTCAAGGCTAGTGATGAAGTTATCAATAGCCGACTCACATGAATCAGTTATTCTAGTGGGTATATCTACTGTATATTTTAAGCCATGCATGTTAATTACATGAAATCAGTTTTCTTTTTACCCTCTTTCAAAACATCCACGTTGAAATCTCCTCCTTTCACTACATTTTTATTAATTTTACAGATTTCTATCAAAAATCGATTTAATTTATCTAGAAACATTTCAATATTCTCTGAAGGAGTTCGATAAAGTCCTGCTATAATGTATTTTTCCTTATCTATTTTTATTCCTATAGTACATGTCTCAAAAATCGTATCTTCATTTATAGAACTTATTTTCTTTGTTGTGATGTTTCTGCATTCGGTTAGTTTTTCAGATACTAATATTAATACTCCTCCCCCTCCCCCTCTATGTACTGCCTTACATACCAACATATACAACAATATCCTGGTATTTTGATTTTTTTAATTTCATTTCCGTCTAATTTATGTTCAGTTAGAATTACAATATCTGGTTTGATTTCCTGCAATGTAATTATAAGAATTTGAATTTAAGGTACTTACTGAAAATTACAAATTTTATTCCCAGACAACTGAAGGCACGTTTTCTGTTCTGGTCAGCCCAACAGAATTTACTGGCAATCTCATCAACCATTAAGTGATGCAGCACTCTTCTTCATGTCAGACCCACCAAGGCGCAAGAGAAAGTTGATCTGAAATGAAATTACGTGCCATTACGTACCACTGTCATAAAAATGAATTTTACAGTGAATTGAATTTATCAATTGAAATTCAAATTCAGTGCAGTAGGCCAAACTGAATTTCAGGTACATAACCTATAAAATATAAATGTTAGGCAGAAAGTAGAGTTGATCAAATCAAATTAAAACATTCCAGCAAATTAATTTATTAAGTATAGGATTTTACCAATGGTTATTATTACTACAATAAACGTACCTACTTGTACTTACCAAACTTATTGAGATAAATCCACTGTAAGTTTTGTTTCAACACTACGAGAACCGCGAAAATGAACTAAGAAAAGAAATCGATAATCGATCATTAGTATCGACTGCGTATCCAAAAGTAAGCTTATAGTTGGGTGCGAATTTTGAAAACTTGCGCACTTCTCAATTTAATAGTAGAAAAATATAATACATTCTTCAAAATAACAACAACATGGAACTGATAAAGCACAAGAAGACATCTTGATGAAGTTTGTTAATAATTTTATATAATGTAGTTGCATAAGATAGTGTCCATTACAGACAAACTGTACCATGGAGAAATCCTAATGGTTTTTGCAGACAATGAAAGAACTTCAAAAAGATTATCTCGAGTGCAGAAAAGCCAAAATATGGATGAATAAGTTTTATAAAAAATAAAATGAGGAGTAGAAAATAATCTCATTCATTGTCTAGGTGAGTGATACATAAATTCTTCTCTCATGATGGCTTACCCACATTGAATTCGAAAAATTTTAATAAATTTATTGGTTATGGACTGATCGAATTAAATTCTAAGCATTTTTCTTTCTATGGAAAATCAATGTCACACACACCGTTTTTGAGCTATTTAGCGTTTCGCGCTGATTCAATAACTTGGAAAAATTTTTAAGTAAAAATTTATTTCACAAAATATCACTTTTTGAACACTGAATCAGATGTAAAATTGAATTCTAAGCATTTTTTTCTATGAAAAATCAATGTCACACACACCGTTTTCGAGCTATTTAACGTTTCGCGCTGATTCAATAACTGAAAAATTTTCAAGTAAAAATTTTTTTCCCGATATATTACTTTTTGAACACTGAACCAGTTGTAGGATTAAATTCTAAGCATTTTTCTTTTCATGGAAAATCAATGTCACACGCACTGTTTTCGAGCTATTAGCTTTTTGTAAATGACTTGTAAAATTTGTAAATTACTTTTGTAAAATTTTATAAATGACTTGGTAAAATTTTTCAAGTCAACTTTTCAGGATGATGAATTTTCGATAGTTTACCAAATAAAAATATTATTATCTCTTCTAAGTATCAAGATTATTTTTCAAACTTTTATTATTAGTGTTTAATTTTATGTTGAGCTTACATTTTATTGATATAAATTTATATGTACTGTAAAATTACAAAATAATGGGTCGTTTCATATATTGAATTAAAAAATGAAACAAATAACTATGATAAAATATTAATCATTGTGATATAAATGTATAAATGTAATATGTATTTCATAAAAATCACATATAATACATAGGCTATGATATTTCATATGAAAAAGGTGAAAATCATTATTCAGATTTCATCATTTTTTCACAATAATTCCACGTTATCACTTCCACTATTTTTCCACTTTCACCTTTTCTACGTGAATATCACATTATCAATTTCACTAGTTTTCCACTTTCACTTTTTTCAGGTGAATTATACATGAAAAAGACCATTCAATTTTAACTTTTCACCTTTTCACTTTTCAACCTTTCACACGTGATTTTCACTTTGTGTGCTATCAGGGATATAAATTTATATGTACCATAAAATTACAAAATAAGGGGTATTCAATTAAAAAACTAAACAAATTACAATGAAAAAATATTATTTATTGTGATATAAATACATAATAATAATATCCCAGATAACACACAAACGTTTTTTTCACCTAATAAACACGTTTTCAGTTTCACTTTTCCACGTTTTTTTCCGGTGAAAATATCGAGAAAATCACGTTTTTTCACGTGAAGGAAAGGTGGAAACGGGACACTCAATTGCGTGAATAAAACGTGAAAACAAAACGTGAAAATAATGGGTTTCTTCAACATTTGCCACGTTATTTTCACGTTATTTCCACATCTTACTTACCAAAATTTCACTTAAAAAATACATTTAATATTAAAATAATATTGGAAAATATCAAGGTTAGTGGTTCATGAACCACATAACTGCTGTTATGAACTTTGATTGAAATAGATTTATAAAATTATGTAGTTGGTTACCTGTAGTAGGCCTAATTATTGCTAAATTTAATTTGGGAAGGCAGTAATGATTTGATTGAAAAATTAAAATTGAGAGAAATCATTTGAATGCAAAATTTTATAATGTTGTATAATGTAATGTTATAACATTTAAGTGTCAAAAATTTGTCATCAACCAGGAAAAGAGTTGTCATTCTCCTGAAAAGGAAGCTGAAGGAAAAGGAAACAATAACAGAAAAAGGAAAATAAACAACAGTAGTATATATTATAATATAATTTATTTAAAAAATAGTCTGAAGACTTGTGAGAATTGAAATAATAGGTTGAAAGTACATTAACCAATTAGTTCTCTTGACAAATTTTGAAAATTACATGATTTTACAATTTCATGAGTTATTTAAACAATATTTATGATAAAAATAAGGAAAGACTTTTAAAGAATGATGAATTGAGTACAGAACATTTGGGAGACTTTTATAACTTCAATACAGTACTAGAAATAACAAAATAACACCACAATTCAAAATACAGTAGATTTTTATGAGATGCATATAATAAAACAAGAGCTAGAATAATAACACCTAACCTAATCAGTCAAAAAAAAAAAATTCAGTAGACCTCTTTCAAAACAGAAGATAGAAAATAACATCAAAGTACAATATGGGATGAAGTGAATAATACTAAATAATCTTCTAAATACTAGTCAATTGACTCTAATTGTAATTGTATTAATGGATTGATAATAATTATTATATACTGTACTTTCAAAACTATTAAGGGAGAGATTTATATAGAATCCAAGAGGTAGAATAATAACACCTAATCAATAAAATAACATTCAGTGAACCTCTTCAACACTTAGGCCTATTAGAAGTAGGAACATACAAGTAGAACATACTTGTAAAACCATAATTAAAAATACAATAATAATATAGTTTTGTGGAATGAATAAAATAAAATAATAAAATTTTTTGGATAAAACTAAATAACCTTTTTGAAACTAGTCAATTAGATCTAAGAATGGATTGATACAGCTGCAATGGCCAGAAGGGGTCACACCAGTGGCCTATGCTGATGACCTGGCACTTACAATCACAGGCCACACCACAATAGAGGTTGTGAGGAAAGGCAATGATGCATCTCTCTTGGTGGAAGAATGGATGAATGAAAATGACCTCCAGATTGCACCAGAGAAATGTAAAGCAATTGTGATGGTAGGCAGAAGACATATTGCAGATATTGCCTTTCAAGTTTGTGGAGTGGAGATCAGGCCAAAACCCAAAGTGAAATACTTGGGGGTCTGGCTGGACAAGCACCGCTCCTTCACTAGGCATGTGGAAGAGGTGTCATTGAAGGCCCACAAAACGACAATTGCAATTTCACACATCATGCGTAACTCAGAGGGACCTAAAACAAGCAAACAAAGGTTAATTGCATCTACAGTGAACTGTGCAGTTTTGTATGCAGCTCCAGTGTGGGCAGGAGCTCTTCATTTGAAGAAAAATAAAAATGCATTGGGGAGGATTGGAAAGAAACTTGCCATCCGGATCATTGCTGCATATCGCACAATATCAAAGAATGCAGCACATGTGATTGCTGGGACCCCACCCCTGGACCTCCGTGTCAAGGAGCTAGCCAGAATCCACACTGGCATGCCTCAGGAAGAAACCATAGAGATGCTATGGCAGGAGTGGCAAGAGCTGTGGGATAGATCAGGAAATGGATGGTGGACACACAGCCTAATCCCACTAGTGAGGCCATGGTGTGAGAGGAAGCATGGAGAACTGAATCACATGCTCACTGAATTCCTGAGCGGACATGGATGCTTCTGCAGTTACCTGCATCAGATGAGAAGGCGCCCCTCTCCTGACTACCAATACTGCAGTGAGGATGGCACTACAGAGCACACCATCTTTGTGTGCCACAGATGGGATTGATTGATTGATTGATTTTTATTTAGTGCTAGGTCTAGAAAGACCCATTGCACAACATAACATACATTACATCTCAAAGTTACAACTGTAATATGAACTTATATTAGTATATTACACTAAATACCTAAAAATTATGTAACACATATTTTAAATAATAGTTACAAGAAATGAAAAGAAAGAAAAAAAAAGAGAAAAGAATAACGTACTGTAGCGTTGAAAAAGAAAATAAATGACTAAATACAAAATCAATGATAGAGTAACTAATACAGTAAAAATAAAACTACAGTGAGAACTAATAAATACTTTTAAGGTAGAATAAGTATTATAATATTTGAGAATGCAGCGGAATCCCATTTGAAATTGAATAATCAAAAATTATCATACACTATTCAATTGTGGTGAATTGAAGTTATGATTTAATGAAAAAAGTTGAATTAATACAAAACATGAAAAATAATTTAGAGAGAGACGATAAGAGATAAGTAATGAATGACTGGTCACTCATCAACCCAAAGCAAATGAGCATACAATCTCTTTTTAAACAAGGGAAGAGACGTGGAGAAAACAATGTGAGTTGGAAGAGCATTCCACTCTCTGCAGGCTGTAGTGATGAAAGAAGAGTTGAAGATGGATGTACGGTGATAAGGGATTTGAAGAGTGTACTGATGTGACCTGGTTTGTCGAGCAGTGTGAACAGTAGCCAACAGAGTGAATGAATTACGAAGATAGGATGGTCCTTCATTCTGCACTATAATCTTATATACAAGAATCAGGAGGAAATATTTCCTCCGATTCCTGACTTTCAGCCATTCCAATTGAATGTAGTAGGGTGTTATAAGCTCATCCCGTCTGGCATCATAAATATATCTCACAGCATAATTGAGCGACCGCTGCATCCTACCATTCAATTCCTCTGTCAGATCAACATATACAGTTGAGCAATAATCAATAAAGGGTCTAATTAAGGATCCGACCAATAGGATACGTGTGCTTCTAGGCAGGAATTTTTTCAAACGTTTAAACTGGTGCATACCAGCAAACACTCTGTTACACACGTGAGTGGTCTGCTCCTTCCAGCTGAGGGTCTGATCTATATACAATCCAAGAGTTTGCATACTCTTCAGGTAGGGAACAACATTACCTTCAACTGTGATTGCTGGGACTCTATCCTGATCAATTCTGCTTAGGAGAGTAGGAGAACCAATAATATTATACTTTTGGTCTTTTTTGCATTGAGAATTAACTTATGGGCATTGGTCCACTGCAGAAGTGATTCAATGTTCTGGTTCATGGATTGAACTGCTTCAGGAATGCTTTCTTTAGAACATTGCGCATAGATCATTAGATCATCGGCAAATAGGTGATAGGAACATTTGGAAAAAACCAAAGGAACATTATTAATGAATATGGAGAATAGAAGGGGTCCCAATACTGAACCCTGAGGAACACCCCTCCGAACTGGTCTCCAAGAGGAAGAATCACCACTGCCACCAAATACTGCCTGAAATCTGTCTGACAAGTAGGAGGAGAACCATGCTACAGCTGAATCAGAGAAGTGACAATGATACTTAAGCTTATGAATTAGCAAGGAATGAGAAACATTATCAAATGCTTTGCTCAAGTCGAACTGAATAAGTATTGTGAGTAATCTCTTATCCATAGCTTCACGTATATCATCTGTTATGTGCAAGAGAGCAGTACATGTGCTATGATTTGGGCGGAAGCCAGATTGAAAATCTGAAAAGAAATTGAAACTGGAAAGATGTTGACTTACCTGAGCATGCACAATTCTCTCCAGTGCCTTAGATATGGAACAAAGAATATGAATAGGCCTGCAGTCAGCAGGAGTGGTAGGATTAGTACATTTGGGAATAGGTTTGACCATAGAGCATTTCCAGAGATCTGGGAATCTTCCCATCTGAAGAGAGACATTGAATATGTGTGTAATTGAGGGTAGAATGACTGGTAACAATTTCTTATAGAACAGGCTCAGGATATTATCTATTCCTTTTGAGTTTTTTGAGCAGGAGCATATTATCTTTGACACCATGGAAGGAGTAACATGTGAGAAAAAGAATTTCTCCCCCGGCAAGTCATGACCAAACTCTATGACAAGATGATCTGCAGCTAGTGGTGAGTTGAAGGCATCTGTCTGATTTGAACTGAGGGTGAAAAAATCGTTCAGTTCATCAAGTGGTAAATTGATCCCAGTACTGGCCCTCCTTTATGAGCTCCTAACCTTCGGACATTGTCCCATAGAGTTGACGTTGAATTATTCTGATTGAACTGCCTGTGATAGAAGCAAAGTTTTGCATTGAAACTAAGAGATTTTACACGATTTCGCCGAGTTTTGAAAATTTCAAAGTCGCCCTGGTTGCTAGTCCTTCTGTATACTCTTCTGGCTTTATCACACTCACGTCTGGCGGTCAGTATGTCCTCATTTATCAAAGGTACAGGTTTCCTCTTAGGATGCGCGGTACGCACAGGGGCATGCCTATCAAAAATGCTGTGGATCATATTATTGAAAACAGCAACCTTTTCATTAATGTCAGCAATGAAACCTATAGTGTGCCATGGCATACTGATGACATCCTTAAGACATCTATGATCATTGAAATGCTTGAAGTCTCTATAAGAATAGCTCGGTGGAGACAAATCATCAGACTTCAAGTTGTAAACTAAATAAATCATATCGTGCATAGAGAAAGATGGCAATGGAATCTGCCCAAAAGACGAAACATAACCCCTATCACTCACAACAGCCAAATCAAGTAGAGTATGTGAATTAGGTAGGTGATAAGTAGGGTTAACATTATTTACAATGTGGAAGTTGATAGAATCAAAGAGAGTCACGAGTTGTCTCCTTTCGAAGCTATCTCTCAATAGGTTAGAGTTGAAATCACCCAATAGGACAATATGTTGATAGTTATGCATTATCTGCAACAAAGAGTGCTCAAGGAGTGACAGTAGGGAGGCAGTCAGGGTAATGCACCTCAGCAACCCAACTACCTTCAACCCCAACCAAATTGTGGCTGCAATGATTGGGAGCAAGGACATATGGGAGGAGTTTTCTTGTGTGATCAGGACAATTGTAGAGCAGAAGCTTATGGAGGAACATCCAATAGTGTAAATAAATATTGCATATACAAACTACTGTGTAATCCTACCTAGTTAAAAAAAAAGTTTATATATGTATACAGAAATCATTGAAAGTCACTTTTAAATAATTAATTTGTAGATGGACGGATTTGAATTGTGGGGGGGGGGGCGCGGATGGACTTGCATTTTGGGGTGGGGGGTGTTTCGGTAGCTGTGCCTGCCGCCTTCTTTGGTTTGCAGCAGAATCATTCTGCTGTGAGCAGGAGGGGGTGGCACGGGATGCGGGAGTGTGGGTTTGTTTGTGTTTTTCTTCCTCTCCATGGTTTGGATTTGTCTATTTGTGAAGTATATATACATATATGTAAAAAAAAAAAAAACTAGGATAGGAAGTAATAAATTGTGTGTATTGATGTATAAAATAGCAAATATGATAGGTATAAGTGAGGTGTAATGTTTCTCATTCACAGAAGAAGCAGAGAAAGAAGGATGCACCTGGTGAGACAGTGGGAAGGGGACCCATCGCTGGCGGCTCGTGCCCACAGTGCGGGCGGGGTGCCTGTATCTTCTAATACATGGCGCATCGCCTGCTTCGTGGGCTCGGTCCGCCGGTCTCCCACACCTCTCTCTACGCTGGCTCACCAGGTGGGAGGATGCAGACTATCTGTACTCCAGATGGCATATACCATGGGTGGGCTGAAGCAGTTTCTCTTAGTGAGGATTCCAGCCCACTCTTGGAGTGAAAACTAGGCAGTTTAGTGGGTATGCACCCAGTTTTGGGGGTCAGGCTGTGTGGGTGATGCTTGAAAATGTCAACAGCCCTCACATGACCATCCTCTCAAGACGGGGAAAGTGAGTCCCACACACGATGAGCCTAGCTTTCTAGGCTCATATCAGTGCGTAACAGACATTCTGCCGTCCTTTTGGGGGAAAAAAGCATACATTTTTCAAAGATTTTAACTAATGAAGGTTGAATAGCTAGAGGCCTATAATTTAAAGGATCTGAAGGATCTCCTTTTTTAAACACTGGAATTACTTTTGATACCTTTTGTTCGTTCGGATACTTTCCAACTATAAGTGATGAGTTGACAACATGTAGAAGAGGTTTAATTAGGGCTGATTTAGCTTCTTTAATAATTCTAATGGGTATTTCATCATAACCTGCTGACCACTTTGGTTTAATTGAATCAATAATACTGCACAATGCCTCTTTGTCAATTGTTTTGCAGGTGAACTTTAAATTTGTAATATCTGAGTCATTAATTGGTGTGCTAGATTTGCTTGAATTGGGAACAACATGAGTGTTAACTATTTCTACAAAACTTGTGTTTAGTATATTTGCAACCTCATAAGGATCATCTGTAACTATATTATTATCTTTAAGTAAAATATTCCTGCACAGCTTATCATTCTTGTTTTGTGTCACAGCATTGACTATTTGCCATATTATCTTGTTTACATTTGATGAGTTTTTTAATCTAGCTTCAATGTGTTTGGTCTTCTTCAATCGGATACTCTTTCTAAATTTTTTCTTACATGCTTTCAAATTCTCCTTCAGATTGACATTACTTTTATCTGTCCTAAATAATCTATTTGCTTGTATTAGATTCTCGTGCTCATTGACAACCTCAAAATCAACCCACTTATTATCAAGTCGCTTTTTCACAATTCTAGCTAGAGGAAAGTGCCAATCGAAATAGTACTTGAGTGAATTGTAGAAATAAGTGAATTTACTCTCAACAGGACTCAAATAAAGCTCGGTCCAGTCTACAGAATCTAGATCACTTTTAAAACAAGTACCGGTAATTCGATCATTATCAAACTTTCTAACCATCTTAATTATCCCTTTACTTTCATGGTTATTATCTAAACCCAATATATTGAAAACTTGCCCATGATGATCCGAGAGAGCCGTAATTGAACACTCAACCAGTATATCACTTATGTCAAGGCTAGTGATGAAGTTATCAATAGCCGACTCACATGAATCAGTTATTCTAGTGGGTATATCTACTGTATATTTTAAGCCATGCATGTTAATTACATGAAATCAGTTTTCTTTTTACCCTCTTTCAAAACATCCACGTTGAAATCTCCTCCTTTCACTACATTTTTATTAATTTTACAGATTTCTATCAAAAATCGATTTAATTTATCTAGAAACATTTCAATATTCTCTGAAGGAGTTCGATAAAGTCCTGCTATAATGTATTTTTCCTTATCTATTTTTATTCCTATAGTACATGTCTCAAAAATCGTATCTTCATTTATAGAACTTATTTTCTTTGTTGTGATGTTTCTGCATTCGGTTAGTTTTTCAGATACTAATATTAATACTCCTCCCCCTCCCCCTCTATGTACTGCCTTACATACCAACATATACAACAATATCCTGGTATTTTGATTTTTTTAATTTCATTTCCGTCTAATTTATGTTCAGTTAGAATTACAATATCTGGTTTGATTTCCTGCAATGTAATTATAAGTGCATCGATTCGAGACTCCAAGTGCTGTATGTTTTGATGAAATAGCCTATAGAATATTGCCTCTATAGCCTATAGAATGTTGACATTTTTCTCAGTTTATAGGCCCTATTCTTAAGTGATGAAACAAGAGGTATAAGGGATTGAATGATAGTGATACAATACAAAATTAAGTTCAAACACGTCCATTGAGAGGTGAGCATGGAACAAAGAGAGCCTGGAGGTGATCAATGGTTTTCTAGGAATGGGTATTGGATGACAAAATCCTCATGTTTGTCCATAGAATCATTTTTCTGAATTTTTTTTGAGTTGAAGTTAAGTTAAGTTACATATCCGTGTATGATATCATTATGGTTCATATTTTCAATAAATAAAGGTATAATTTAGAAAATATCACCAAGTATTGGAAAAATTGCAATAATGTAATTACTTTTACACGTTAAGTAAATCTGTATTATCAATTTATCTCATTTTTATTAATTCCGTTTTCTCGTTCTATTATTTGTGGCTGTAGTACCAATTCAGGCGGCTAGTGTTGGAGTGAGTGATAACGCGCCGGTCTGCTAACCAACAGAACCCGAGTTCGATAACCAGCACACAATTCTTTGACCACAACCCAATCACATAGATATACAGCGTATATCTCTTCGTCTTTTGTAGAAAAATATAAGCATAATATAAATATACTCTGTCTCTTGGAAAAGAATAAAAGCCGTCACCCCGTTGGTTCCGGCTACCTGGAAAGTAGCCGTCATCTCTTTTCATTATCCACGCACAAGCCTAAGAGCTCATGTGGGCATCAACCTCAGAAAAGCAAAACAAAAAAATCCTCAGAAATAGGGTTCTAAACTGTATTTTGTGCTCAAAAACTCAAAAATTTCTGGATGTGGTCCCCCGAACCCCTTCCCTTTCCATGGGGGGTCCCCTGAAACCACCCTCCCATACTAGAGATCTGGATCCGTGGCTGCCGCCCACCCCCCAAAATTGTTTTCCATATACGCCACTGGTAATGATCCAATGGCCGCTAAAGCGGCGTTTATTGCCTTTGACTAAGACGATATCAGGTTCGAATCTGATGCCCGGCTCATTATTTTGCATTCCATAAAATTGTTTTTTCTTTAGTATAATTAAAGCATAATAATCACATTAAAAAAAAGATTATAATTTTCGAGTTTAACTGGATCAATTCATTTTATTATTACAATAATCGTCAGAGAAATTTAATAATAGTTTACAGTAGGCTATTTGACAAATCATATTTGTTCAACAGGTTATTCATGTGCAGTTGTAGAAAAAAAATGTATGTAATTCGCGCGTAATGCTTCTTTATTGCTCTTGCAAAATTATCACGCTCCGCTTCGCGTCACGCGATAACTGTTTCGCGCGAGCGATAAAGTCGCGCATTACGCTTCTAGAACATAAATAGCTATTACTACATTTTTTATTTTAATGGATTACTATAATTATTAGAAATGGAAAACCAGTTATTTTTTTTGATCGACTTGTGTTTTCATTCAGTATAATTTATAATTTTCAATGTTTTCCAATCAGCAAGGATATTCATTATTCTCATTCCAAATAGTCTTATTTCTCATTCATAAGTGGAACTTTGATTATGTCATTGATCTTTCCTTTGCCAATCTACCTGCGGACGCATAAATTTGCCATTTCTTGTTCTAATACAGTGCATGTGTTTCGCCAAATGCTGCATCAATTTGAATATCATTATTTGAATTGGCAGAGCAGTCTCATATCTCGCAGATTCAGAGCTACCGATTCTACTGTTAATCTATTCAATGGAGCACCCATTTATATTCATGCAATTAGTTACAAAAATTTCCATTCTGAATGGAGAGAATATTCCATTCAGGAATAACACGATTTGTGACTTGGCAGGTTGAGTCGAGATATAACTCTACTATCGAATAAGATAATAAACACAATAAATCATAATCGAAAAATAATCATTGAAGCTTATATAACTATATAAACGTTTCTAGAATTTCTAGAATGCTGAGATTATTTTAAATTTCCTTCAAAATTAAAATTTTCCCATCACGCAGTGTTCAAAGATTTATTAAACTTTGAAGATTAAGTTATTTCTCAGTTTGTATTTGAAATTTTTGGAGTGGAAGATATCACTAATGTCCAAATCGGTTTTTATTTACAGTAGGCCTAGGCTACATCTTAGTACCAGTGGTATTAATAGTACACGGTAATGCGAAAACACTTGGAAAAGGCGTTTCCATACCGTACTGGGTTTAAAGAGTGGAAGACTAGTACGCAGAGGATTTTCCATGTAAGAGGTGATTGATGCGATTTTATTGTTTTAAATTGTTTATTATCATAGGGCCCCAATAATAAGTTTTTGAAAAGCTCACACAACATTTCTCTCGGCACAACTTTTGACCACCAGAGAACCTCACCTAGTTTTCTCGCATTATAACTTGGAAACGATGCATTTTTCCAAAATAACACTGTAAGTTGTAGAGAACAAAATTTGGCGTTGATTAGAAAAAATAAAACAAAAATCGGCCCAATAGAAAAAATCAATCGATCAAAAATCACAATATTTTTTTAATCTACCAAACAATATTGTTCTAACTTTTTCAAATATGATGTAGCTTTTAAAGTACGGTAACGATGAAATACATTATCACTCTCCCTAAAATTCATAGAGCATGAAGAATTAAGTTTGAAAAGCACATTAAATTCAACATTCGACTTACTTTTGAAAGTTAAGAATCACTTTTCAAAAAAAATGTATTTTACCAAAATCGGCTACATGAAGTCCTTCCAATATTTTTTTAATAAAATATACCGTACCGGTACATTATGAAAGATGCATGGGAAGATGTGTAAGAGTTGAAATAGGAATCCTATAAAGTTAAAATTATCTATTACCTATTAAAGGTACTCATCACATCGATTTCAGAACAAATCAAATTATGCTGTCATTCTGATCAAAGTTACACATCAACTGATTGTTTCATCTCAAACAGATTGATTCATTCAATTATTGACACAAGTCGCCTATTATTCGCAGAGTGCGTTCCGTTCCGAGGTTTGCATTGCAAAGCTGATACTATGTACACTCAATGGTGCCGGGCGGTAGGAGCACTGATGATGGAAGAGGGGGCAGAAGCTGAGCAAAAGTGAGAGAGTTGGTACACAATCTGGATATTATCTGGTGACTACCTTTCACGAAGTCAGAAAGAATTGTTTACAATGTGCAGGGAAGGTGCTTATCAGTTTTCTCTCCCTGCTTGTCTGACAAGACTCCGCTACTTGACTGAAATCCGGCAACGCTAGTCTCCATCCTCCGTGCGCTGGGGGAGAAGCTATTCTTATGAAATTGTATTGTATGAAATTGTATTGTGAAATTGTATTTTAGTTTTTGAGAAGTGTCAAATTAAGTCTTGACAAAATGGGACTGGCAACAATGGTCACCATTGCAATAAGTTTTTTAACTTTCCTCGACAGCGTGAATGCATTATCAACAACGTGAGTAGCTGAAACTTTCTTTGCTCTCACATTATTTATCCCACTATTATTTGATGAATAGTTAGAACCATTTTCAGCTGAATATACTTCTATTTATTCTTCAACTTTCTAAGATTCTCAAATATAGAAATAAGGTTATATTTAAGAAAATTGTAAGAGTCATAAAATATTACTCCAATATGATGAGAAATTAGATTCTGTCAAGTTCTATTTGAAAATTGGCGTATTGGAGATGAAATTAATATAGGAGAATAATATTAATATTTATTACTAGTTTGTGTATAAAATCAATATTAGAGATTAATTTTATTAAACAGTTCTCTTTATTGATAGTTTGTGTATGAATAATCCGGCGCTTTATAGCAGCGCTTTCCCAGCGTTATTGTCGTTATCACTGGTTGAACGAGTTTTATTAATTTTTCACAGTATGTATCAATTTGTAACAATATTATAACAGTGAGAATATTACTCGTGGAAGAGATGCCTATATTTTACATATTCACTACAATTTTGTTTTTTTACTATGGTAGTTTTGTATGATATTACTTTTAACAATTAAACAAGAACAAATTGATAAATGAATCTTCGAAACCTTTAAAAAAATATTCTTAGCCACGTGCTGAATTACAGAAGGGAAGAAATTGATCTTGGAGCACAATCATGATAATATGTAGTGGCGTTCTGTTGATTGGCCCAAGCGAAATTTCTTGGGTGAACTTTATCAGAGAATCCTTAAACAAAACACATTGTATTTTTCTTCAAAGATAGGATGATCGGAATGTCGCCCAAGAGTTAGAGTCACATTGCATTTCGATCACCAAGTACTATAATTAACGATAGGGATCGTGAGTATATGTGTACAGAAAATGACGTACTTTTGGTGAAATCACTCTTGTAGTGAGACGTTCAATAATAGTCTCTTCACTCTCTTGTCCACAGTAGGAAACGCCTATTAAATTTTTTGGTGCAAAGTTCGCGTGACCTCTGCCTTAATTATGAACGGTACATTCCATTCGGTATTACGTGGATCACCATATATAATAGCTAAATAGCAAAATATAATAGGCTTACAATAGTTGAATTTTAAAGGATAAGAAGAAGCAAATTCCAACTAATATCAAGAGTTGTAGCTTGAAAACTGACGAATGAATTCTAGGCCTTGATTGCATAGTACAGTATTATTCAAGCTATCAATATGAAATAAAAGAAGAGTTTAGATTTCTCAATCTCACGATTGAACAATAAAAAAGACGCATGAATCTGGTTATGATTCTCATCAATGAAATTCATTTCGAAACGTTAATTACTCTACATGGAAATGTTTATGATCAGTTTTGTTCATAGTTTTCTTTGAACTGTACGTTTTTTGAAAATTCAGCCTCTGCCTTTACTACTTTTCGATCTAATTCATAAAGAAGAATAGGTAGAAGAGAGAACTTTAATTAACCAATTATTTTATTATTAAAAGATGAATATGTTTTTGTGACCTCCTCTCTCTTGGTTTCTTGGCCAATTTCAGGAGATTTCAGGAGAAGGAGGAGGAGGAGGAGGAGGAGGAGAAGGAGGAGGAGAAGGAGATCTTTTTATTATATTTCACAAAGTTCAATGAAGTCACAATCTCGCACCTTTGTGCGATCCAGGCTATTAATACTAGTCTTATAATTCGAATAAACTAAATGGAAATATATGAGCTTACATATCTGTCATACAAACCATCCAGCTTGCGGGTATAAAAGCGAAGCTATGGCTAAAATTTCTAATAATTTCAATCGCCAACCTTACAACAATAGGAAACAGTTTTATAAACTAAGCTCTACGTTCTAATAGATAGGATGGATTCTCTCTATAATGACTCAACTATGTTGATAACTGATAGGTCCACGACTGATAAAATATTAATACACAGTATTATTGTTTCTGATTGATACACTTGAAATTCTTAATAGAAAAGATTCGATATGATGAGATACACGACTGCATACTTGACTTTTAGATTACAATAAGTTGAGAAAACTGATAATAATTTATTAATCTGAAACACAATATATTCATTTATCCATTAGTTCAATATCTCCATCCAACTCTCAACATTTGACCAATCAATTTTTAAAATCGCAGTTAATAGACCAAGAAACAATATCAGGTCTATTGAAACAATTCAGGTCAGCTTACGTTTGATTTCTACAAGAATTCAGAATCAATCTTTCTTGAGACGATGCCTACCTTTAAGATGGTAGAATCTTTATTCTGGTTGGGTAGTGGAAGTGAGAAATAAATTATTACACGAATTTAAATGGGTTCAGAATCCATTTATAGGCCTAATTAACACTGCTATATGAGTCTCATTCCTGGCAAACAAGCAGAAGATCCGCAGTATTGTTGAGAAAAATGGATTTTGTAACATTTCTTTCACGATTTCCTGGAATATGGCTTGAACTTTTTTTTCATATTGACAACCTATTTTTAAGCTTGATCAACTGACATAAGTCCTATTCATGTAATATTAGCACTAGCAGGGGCGCCACCCCATACTTGAAAAAATGAGATTGTCTGTAGATATGCAACCCGCAACAAGTTGTTTGCATTTAAAATTTCCAACAGCCAGCTGCCGGAGAGAATTTTTATGAATATTATTGAAATTGAGGCACGCCAAAAGCTACATCGTTTGAGTGAAACCAGTCATAGAATTGCCAAAAATCCATAGAAGAAAATAATCGGGAATGTATTTATAAAAAATTGTCCAAAGTTGATCAGGAATTGATACGACGAAGTTTTGAAAATGGTTCAATACAAGAAAGTGACAGTGAAGAACAATAGAGCTCGACAGCTTCCCGTTGATTCAGACAGCCTTATTTGATTGTCAGCATCACCTCTCTGGGATGTTCTGCTAATTAGACAATAATTAAGTTTCCATTCATCAAAACTCATTATCAATTATTAATTAAGTAATACAACTCGTGATTAATTCTCTGTACGACTTGGAGCTTGCATAACATTCTCGATAAATTCGAGCTAATTCTGATCTCATGATTTTGTGTTTCATGATCTCATGTGTTTTCCAATACATCACCAAGTACTAAACAGTAGCCTACCAACTGATAATAAGGTAGCAACGTTCAGCATGCTTGTTAAAATTCAATTTTCCAAAATTGTTGGATTTTTTTTTATTTTTAAGCTAAAAGGCAGCTTATTAGCAAGTTCATCAATTTTATTGAGCTCATGAAATCGTGACCAGAGCACTATGAACACTATACGACTATTATTCACTATTTACCCTACGGAATAGTTACATAAACCAAATACATAATAGTGATTCATAACTTGGTGGTAATTCACTATAGAGAATAGTATTTTTCATCCTATTTTTATTTCATTCAATATGATACTCTAAATTTAAAACAAGTTCAGGACTACTAAATTCTCAGGAGTCCTTAATCCCGTGAATATCTTTAATTGAGAAATATGGGTGGAAACTAATTTTATCAACTTTGTTTTTCAATCCAAAGTTCTTTCTATTCTCTCTGGGAGTAGGGCAATCAGAGAAGCCCATGGAATGTCAATAAGAAGTACGATTCTACCCTAAATAGGCCCTTTTTTTCACCCCACTTCACATTGATTGGTAGATAGATTCTATCTCACCTTCTTAAATGAGAACAAATTTGATTGAGTGGCCTACTCAGCTTTTAATATCAAGTCTTTCTTCATTGTTCCTTAGAAGACCTACTATATAATACTACTATAATGAATAATACTACTATAGTATATAATTACTATAGTTATATGTTATCAAATAGCTTTAAACCTTCACCTATAAAGAATTGCATCTCTTCTAAAAATGCCTTTTTTCAAGCGCATGAAAAAGACCCGGTTTAAAGTGAAGAAGCAGACGGAAACAATTATTTTTGAATGCATAATTTTCAAAGTTGACTAACATTCATTCAGGTGAAACAAATCAACTGCAATTCATTCATCGGCGTCCTATTGTTTGCGATTAGTTCTACTGCTTTAATCTAGTTGAATATCTTCCTTCCTGCTGCTCTCGTCTCGCTGTTCACAGCACTTGTTGCATTGAAAACTAACTAGGCCGCGTTTCAAACACCAAGTATAGTCTGTCGAAACAAAGAAGACCCTCTGGCAAGATGGGAAAATTACTCAAGCTCGGTCAATATTGGTTCAAAAATGATCAATTTGATCTCAAATCGTATGAAACTATTTGATCTACTATTAAAACCACATTTATATTTTCTTGTACAAATATTGACCAAGCTGGAGTCAGTTTCCCATCTTGCCAGAGGGTCTTCTTTGCTTGGACAGACTGTAGTCAATTCTATTTTCTATTCAGAGCATTATGCTACCTGTAACGGCTGAGTATATTTGAACAATAGCCGTATGTCAACACAGTAATTTTCTATCTATTGAAACTCAAATCACCTAGGACTTGGTTATTCGGAAAATATATGGTTGCTTTGGCAATAATATTGGACTTACTTATAGTCAGCTACAGTATTTTGAAATCTTAGAATGTGTTATGCAATGTAAAAAGACCGTACTGTATAATTATTGGAAAACTGTCTAACACAAGTCACTGAAAGTAGTCCACTTCTGAAAAGAGGATACGGGATGGAGGAAGTTCATGAATATTTCTCGCAAGTGAAATTCGAGTTATACCCTAGAACAGACCCCCTCCACCTCATTTATCTGATAGGCGTTCTAGAATTCAATATTATTATACTAGCTAGTGTAATGTTTTCAATGTTTTCAGTATGGTACTCTATAAAAAATATTTTATTCAGTCAATAAAGCCCCACCCCTTTATTCACAATTTCAATTATTATAACATAAAAATCTATGTTGAAAATTCACCTCGACAAATAGATTTGTATTTCTCATGGTTTGAAATAATAATAATTGATAGAAGATTTAGGCCAATCCATGGAACTATTTTTAGAATTCTTTCATCATGATAGCATGATTCTATCATGATAACAAGCGTGATTCATAATCACAAATTGTTCGAACATGTTCAAATATTGGAGTGCATAAATGAATATTCATGTAGTATGTTAGAATATTAAAGTACAGTTGTTGTAGTCATTAGTAGACATCTGAAATTTATCTGCTGCTAACGCGTGTTAGAATAATTTACAAAGGTTATAAAAAATACGCAAGACAATGATTTACAATTCTATTTTTCAACGTCTACTGTAGAGCAAATTGATAATCAGTTGTGGTGCTCTATATGAGAATCGCTACCGTACTTTGCGAAATCGACCTTGCTTTTGCCTCTCTGCTAGATCTGTCAACTGTTCAACTCTGAACTCAACTCTTTTTATCACCTTTGTGTTCATTTTTGATTACCGGAACTAATAACATGATACAGATCAGTTGAGGCGTATACTATACAAGGTCTAAAAATGCTTTGTTCTTGTCTTTAATTTTTGTGCAAAAGACAAAATGAGTTTGGTAAAGAAATAGGTTTAAATTACAAGTCTTAATCGTAGTATCGATTATTTCTGAAAATAAAAAAAAATTAATAGAAATATCGTTACTGAATAGTTTGTAAGTACTTTTTTAGTTCACATCAGTTCTCTAATAACTTTCACAAACTATATGATGAATGTCAATACATTAATACATTGATATAGTATTATACATAAACTTAATCAGTACAGTGAATGAATAATAATAATAGCCTACAGTGAGTACTGTGGATGTATAATAATTGTACAGTTATTAATAATCTTGATACTAGAGAGTAAGAGAGCTTGTTATTTCTTACCTGTTCAGAATATTATTATTCATTACTAGTACAGGATTCTATAATAATTACCTTGAATCGGATCATATTTCTAGGCATGCTTATAAAACATAAGTTACATCTTTCCGAAAATTTCGGAGGTGTCATGTAGATTACAGATAATTCTATGCTTTTTTAGTGAATTTCATGCTCTGGAAATATTTTTAAACATCCTCCTATTGGTCAAGTTTTTTGGGCTTCTTCATAAATTATATTCATTTTAAATAACAATATTAACAATGCTTATCTACCAGAGTGCACAATAATACCGTACGTAACATTTAGCAATTGTAGCATTCCAGCCATAATTCGACGAGTAGGCTAATATACAGTAATTATTGAAATCACCTTTGTATCATAATTATTATTGAGCTAAGCGTGTTGCATATAGAGCGCCGTATTTGTACACCTTGCCTTATCATAGTCCTTGACTGTTGTTCAAAGACGAGTCCACAGACTTCATTGTTATGTTTCAATATCAATAATAAATTCAACTCTACATACACAAAAAGACTCGCGTAGAGATGATTCACTTGGAGCTCTATCACATGACTAGCCTATATTCAGACATGAAAATAAAAAATGCGTTGCTGCTATGTCGAAATGTAGAGTAAATCTTTCCAATTGATTGAACAGCTTGAAGTAGTAGCCACTTGAATGTCACTTCGATTCAGTTAGTTGAATGATTTTGGGAGGGGAGGGGCGGTCCTTATTCGAGCTGAAATCCATTTTAAGTCGCTTATCGGTCAACATCTGACCTGTTAGGTATGCTGGGCGTTTGCTAAGTCTGGTCTTGATCTTGCTCCACTTTGAATTCACTTTATTTTCATCATCAATTCCGGGATGTTTTTGATGCAGAGAATTCATGATTCATGCCTATGGAAGTAGCATTATAGTGAAAAATCTCAATACTGTAGCAGTGAATCATCATACATGTGGTTTTCATGGCACGTGATTCCAGTATAGCTTGTTGAGTAATGTGATCATAGATTCAATTATAAAAAAAAACAATTATTGTTTTGGTTGGAGAATTACCCATTTAACAATAATTGAGGTGGGTGTAGTACTAATGATTAAGATATCTTATGAGCATTTAAATGATGTCAATAAGTAATTAAATTGTAATGATAATAACTTCTTCAGAGAAAACACAAGCATGTCTGTATACAAATCCGTGTTAACAGAAGAGGTCCAATTTCTCCTCTATCATTTATGATTGAGTGTTAATGGGAGGGTTGTCTTTGAACATCCCTTTTCAATAATGGACATTGAAATGTTTAAATTCCGTTATTTTATGTAAATACAGCACGAATTTACATTATCGGTAGCTTATTAAATCCCATATCTGAGCCATTTTACAAGTTTCCGTAGTCTATACTAACTTAGTTAACTCATGCGAACTGTGTAATTAATGTCATCACTCATAGCATAGGCTAGTATTTAAACCGATTTACTGTTATATGTAACTACGTGAATAAAGTGATTGAATCTGGATCTGAATTTGATATCACAGAAGGGTACAGTGGTGCCAAGGGCGTAGTCAACTTTTCTGCCATGTCTTCTCTGTGGTCCAAGGTTGCGTCTCTGTGGTGCACAATGTCAAGCCGCGACTGCTGGCTTCTCATGTCCAGCGAGACACTATCCGTACGCACTTGAATAGCGCAAAAGGGCACAAGCATTCTTGCAACTACTGCTGATAGATAGAATGCGACTACTGCTGTGAGATAGCATGTTAAATAGAGATTGATCGAGCAGACTGAGAGAAGAGAATGGATTCATGGGCGATCTGTTGTCAGATTTGGATTGTGGTCAGCCAGTTTGCAGTGCACAATCGCCTTGCCAGTTGCACAATCGAGTTGGCAATGAACCAGTATCGGTATTACTGTTGACGCACCGCACCGCCCTCATTAATGAAAGCGACCCGACGCACGCTGTACGGTACTTAGGTGCGGCTTAAACTCCTTCTTTGACAATAATCTTTATACAGTACTGGCAGTGGCGTAACGTTTCCAAACCGGGCCCCCCCCGCAGAATAAAAAAATCTGGGCCCCTTTATCTGAAATCATACACCTTCCCCCATGAACACGTTAAGCCGTCGGTCCCGGCTGCCTAAAAACAGTCGTTAAGTCATGTCAGAGGCCCTGAAATTGATCAGGAGCGACCTGAAATCTCTGACACCAGACCTGAGCCAGCCAGGTCACACGAATATTATTATTATTATTATTATTACCTTCCCCCATACCCCCCCCCCCTATTCTCAACCGTTCTTCACCATCAATTTCAATATTATAACTTTCTGAAAATGAAAAACGTACATTTTTCATGTTTGAAAGACATAGGCAACCTATTAAAAAAAATCTATTAAATTATACAATATTCATGATTATGAAGAATCATGTTCTAAGGGAGGAAAATAGGATCATGAGGAGTTCAATGGAAAAAATATTTCATTTCTTTTCACTGGCGGCTTGTGCCCACAAAACAGGTGAAGTGCTGTAAAGTAAAAGATACGAGCACTTCACCAGTTTCGTGGGCACAAGCCGCCAGTGTTTCTCTTATGTTTACTCAAAGAAATGAATGGAAAGATAACGAGCTACTCTAACAATAACTAAATCAAAAAAATAATTTTTGTTTGAGCAGTCTAGTCTGAGTATGGACACCGGATGTCTCAATTTTAATTCTTTGCAAACAACATTTCTAATTTTGCAATAACAATCATATGAACTTGCTAGTATAGCAGACAATATTGAACGATGAAAAGTAGATTTAAACAACACCAAGTCACCCAAGGTTTATAGATAGAACTTTGCAAGTCACCAACATTGTTTTGTTGATGCACATTTCTTTTCAGATTATTAATCACACTACATTAGTGATTTAGTGATTTAGAGATCAAACTTTTTTTGATAAATCGTTACCGTACTTCGTTTTATCTCTTTAGAAATTATGTAAGATATCATTTCGGGCCCAAGTAAGTTATTTCATTTTTCAGGAAACCTATATTTTATATTCGGGCCCAAGTACTTCATTTTTCATTTTATATTCGGGCTCCAGCCCGGGCCCCCTAGAGCCCCGGGCCCTCCCGCGCCGCGGGGGCTGCGGGGGTGTACGTTATGCCACTGAGTACTGGACAATGACCAGTCTCTCCCTCAATTGTTCGTTTTATCCACTCTCATTCCATCTGAATGTCTCTCTCAATTGATCCTTTTTAGAGACCAATTGGCTATCTACTTGATCTTTTTTCCTCTCCATTTCATTCCAATTACACTCACCTATACAGTATACAAAGTGTTTCAGGAGGATTTTACTTTACTTCTCAGGGTGATTCCATATTTCAAGTAAAGGAAAAAGTTCTATAGAAAATACCCCCAAATACGCTTTGTTACCAAGGTAACAATGGCATTTTTCAAAAAATATATAATTTCTTCAAGCTTCATGCAGATACAAAATTAATCTTTTCCTGAGTAGAATCAGATGAAAAACTCAATGAAGCTATCAACCTTTCAAGTTACAAACTTCCAACTGGTTTCATTAAATTTCTCAGCTAATTCTCAATGGAAAATAAATATTTTTGTACATGCATGAAGCCTCAAAAAATTAATAAATTATTTATATTTTGAAAATGTCAGTCTTACTCCATTTTTTTTTTCTTGGTAACAAAGCGTTTCCAGGGGTACGCCCTTTGAATCTTTCTTTTTCTGTTCTTGGTGTGAGGAATCAGCCTGAGCAGTATTGCACATTCCTCCTGAAACACTCTGTACATCTCCTAATTCTCTACTGAGCTACTTAATCCTTTCACCCTTTCTCTATATTTAATTTGAAATTCATTTGAATCAAGGTAATTAGAATAGAAAGGTATGAGTCATCAGCATTGTAGCCGGGAGTAAACAGTGAATTTTGACGTCATTGGCACCACAGCTGTTTAGCGAACCTAGAAATTAGGAACTTCGTCTGCTCCTTGTGCGTTCCAATCAAAGTAATTAGATTGAAATCATTTCTGACGTCACGGAAAATATGCACTCTGATTTGAACAGGCTATTATGTTATCACTGCATCATTTTTTTGCAAACATGTGGTTTTTGTTATTAGTACAGAATCTTTTCCCAATTGCATTCAAAATGTGGGTTATATAATTGTATTAAGAAAAATGAACTCTTGTTATTATATGGTGATTTCAAGAAAATGAGTTCATCATATCGACAATAAAGAGGCAAAAATTTCTATTTCAAAACATTATGGGAAAAGAGGTTACAAGAATAGGTTTGGCAATAGATAGATTGCATGTAAATAATATGAATATGGGCCGTATAGCTATCGCCAAAAAGTTTTTCAAATAGGCATAGAAAAATCAATTCACAACATCAGCGTTTGGAACCAAGTTGGAACGCACAAGGAGCAGACCAAGTTCCTAACTTCTAGGTTTGCTAAACAGCTGTGGTGCCAATGACGTCAGAATTCACTGTTTCCTCCCGGCTACGATGCTGATGACTCATACCTTTCTATTCTAATTACCTTGATTTGAATACCTATCTCAAATATCTACTTGATCCTATCTTGCTCCCTATCTCATTTCCATAATTATTGACCAGAGGTAAAAGAGTCAAATATGTGGTTTAGCTTACGACTAGATTAATCTTTCTCCTCTCAACAATTATTGCAATGTTTTATTTCTCTTCTAAACTGTAGCCTACTGTATATACAAATTCCATTCTTGAAGGCGAAATACCAGTACTAGAAACATAAGACAATAAACTATATAATTCTTCTACATCTACATTATCATATTGTATTGTTTCTAATAAAACTGACGTAGTGGTCAATATGGAAATTTTGTTTGATATACAAACATGTAGGGGAAGAGTGGGTACAGTGAGACACAAAAATTCAATACAATTTTTCATCATGAAAATGAAGATTTATTAAAGTTATATTCATAAGACAATATTAGTATAGTGTTTTTGTTTATAAAAAAATTACTCCTGTTCTGATTGGACAATTTACAAAATTTGAAAAAATTAAAATCTAAAATTTCATTTTGTCTCACTGTTCCCACCTAGGTGGGAACAGTGAGACAAGCTAGGTGGGAACAGTGAGACAAGCATATTTACAAGCATGTTCAACGAACATCAAAAGAATCTAAATTGATTTCAAAAGAGAGGTATGCCTGTTGTCGTTTTGTTGATCCATGAGCTGTGGGTTTTGGCAGAATAGTTTTTATATCTCCCTGTGGTACAACAGCCAAATCTTGGACAGCAGGAAAAATAAATTTACCAAAGCATTTAGAGCTTTTTCTCATAAATTTAACTTCAAACTCTGGTGAGTCAGGATCAGGTTTTGATACAACCTCACCAACATAGTATATTTTTTCCTTGGACTTGAACTCAACTAAAATATAGTCACCAGGAACTGGTTCTCGTTGTAAATCTTCAAAAAATATGACTGGGTCTTGCTCTTGCTCTTCTATGAATGATTCAATTGCTTCATCTCCTGACGAATCCTGTAGAACTACTTCAGGCTCAGGCTCATCTACATCACTTTCTTCCTCTATGTGGGCTCTGAATAATCTTTTTTTTGTTGGTTTCTTCTTGATCTCCTTCAATTTTCTTTTTTTCTCCAATTCTAATTTCTCAGGAGTGTCCGTTGCAATTCTTGTCTTCCCTTTTCTTCCACATCTGTTGCTTGATTTCCGTGGTTTAGCTTTAGGGTACCCTCTTATGTCTGTTGGACTGATGAATGGTTGTGGATTGGGTGATGGGCCTGGAGACTTAGAAGGCTGAAGTATTGAACATGCATCTGGCGAAATTGGCAATTCACTTGAAGATTCAGGAGGTATTGATAAGGAATCTGTATTGGTGGCTCCAGATAGGCCTGGAGATTTAGACACTTGAGTGATATTGCTTGCAGATTGTTCCCTGTCAGTGATAGAGCTGGGCAAAAAGTCATCAGCAGTAAAAGTGTGCCTATCAAAGGGAATATCCCACATTTTTTGAAAGCATTTGTGATGTTGTTGGGAGTCATTGCTCGAGGATAAGCAATTCCAACACATGAAGCCACATTATAGATGGAAAATGTCTCTCCAGGGTGAGACATCATCCATGAGTCTATGGCAGCATCATAAAAGGTGTGAAATGGCTTTAAAATGCCCACATCCAAAGGTTGTAGTTTGTTTGTGCAGTGAGGTGGTATAGTTAAAATTGTTATCCCATTTGCCTTGCACAAGTCAATCACCTGAATGGACAAATGACTTTCATGATTATCCATTATTAACAAAGTTGGATTGTCTTTTGAACTTGATGTATGTTTGATAAAATGTTCAACTACCTGGATAAAACACTCTGAATTCATCCACCCACCTTTGGTAGCTAAACCCAATGTACCATTAGGTGCACCTAATGTCATATGTTCTTTGAAGTGCACCCTGGGAAAGATCATGACTGGAGGAATACTGTTTCCCTAAGCATTGACAATACAACAAGTTGTAACAAGGGTGCCACGCTCAGCACTTGTGGCTTTGTTAACTTGTTTACTACCTTTCAAGGCTAGAACTTTTGAGGATTTTTGCACTGTCAGAGTTCCGGTTTCATCTAAATTGTACACACGAAGTCCATTGCCAAAATTAGGGTGTCGGAGTAGAACTTCTTCCAATTTGTCAAAAAAAGTATCAACATTAAACCTGTTGAATCCAGTTGCACGAGATAAACTGCATCCTTCTGGAGTCCGAAGAGACAAGTTGGGGAATCTTTTACGAAATCCTTTCATCCAATCAACAGAAGCCAATTTCTGTGTTTGCCAACTTTCAGGAATATTTAGATTGTTTTTGATGGCCAATTCATAAGCTAATTGACGACAGTCTAAAAGAGTCAGACCATAAAACATTTTTGAGCACTGCACTAAATAATCATAGAGTAACTGTTCCAGTTCTGCTGGGAAAATCAAGTTGACTCTATAATTAGGACACAGTTTCACTGTATCATCTTCCTTGTATTTCTTCACATATCTGCTCAATGTCTGGAAAGCTAATCCTTTTTGTTTAGCAGCTTGTCGAACACTCTGTCCTCCTTCCACAACCAGCTTCACTGCTTCCTTCATGATGGTCTCTGGAAACCTACCAATTTCCTTGTCAGTTTTCTTCTTTCTTGGCATATTGAAGGCTACAGTACTGTATCTGAAACAAAGAAAACGTTTAGTAGCCTATTGGTATTTTATTTGTAAATAACATAACAAAATGTTCTTTGTTGTTGAATTACAGTTTATCAAACCTTTATAAATATAAATTTGTGAATAGAACTATACAATCTAATACCAATAAATCAGCATAAAATATCACATTACATTCACTAAAAACAAAGCAATATTCAGGATAGTAGTTATAGAGCACAATAGGTACGATTTCAGTTATTTGGACAACTCTGCTCTAACATAAATTTTTACAGTTGGGTAAGCAACAATACTTTAAGATAGGACATTCATTTATCAGGAGTCAGGACTCTCCCACAATTCTCAATTTGTATATAGATGCAACGGTACTCATAAATGTATTTTTTCAATGAATGAATTCTTATGAATTTTGGCAAAACAGCCAAACTAGAGAAATAGTAGCCTAATATATTTATTAGCATAAAAAGTAAATATTGATAAAATATATTGCTTATAAGAAAAGAATCAATCATTGAGAAAAGTAAGCCTTGATGGGAACAGTGAGACACCTGTCTCACTGTTCCCCTTCAACTAGTGTCTCACTGTTCCCTTATCGTATAGTTTGAAAAAGATGGCGGCAGAGCACCAAATGAAAATAAATCCAATGGTTAATACTGGCTTTAGGATACAAAAATAGCATACATTCATCACACACCTGTAGGAATTCTCTCCTTGTAACAGCTGTTCAATAAATCACGTTTGTATATGACATAATATTTTACATTTGGCTACCAAATACAAAGAATAATAATTTTCAAATTACCTGTTATAAGAGTAGCAGTGTGCACAACAACAATGAACTTCTCAATGGATGCTCCAGCTGACAAGCAGTGTGGCAAACCACATAAATGCGAAATTTCCCCAAAACCATGAGTGTCTCACTGTTCTCACTGTCTCACTGTACCCACCCTTCCCCTACTACACTGTAAAATGCCTATAGTTTAATTCTTTCAACTCGTTTGCATTCAATGCTCTAATACTTGAATTCACCTCTTTGAGTTAGATCCGATCCAGAACAATACTCTTTAGTACTAGAATCTTTCTATCTTTCCATCTAGAATCTTTCCATAGTTTGGGGGTGTACCTGTACCGGTACATTGCAAAATGCCTTGTACAGGCATGTTTGTGTAATGCATTTGATAACACTTATATAGGAACTGTATAATCTCATGAAACTGTTGAAACTGGGTCTGATCTAAATTGAATCTCATCTCATGGAACTGGGTATATGCAGTCATGTTCCCAAAATCGGATGCAAAATATTTTCTAGAAAACTCCAACCTCTTCTAGTTCGGAAAACTACCTTGAGTACCGTACGGTACCTTCAACTCGAAATCATGCTATTTTTTGACACTATCTTTTTACTTGGCTTCCTGAACATTATGTAAGCTGCATATGTCTTCCAAATGTTTTCATCATAAATGAAGGCCGGAAAAGTTGATGCAATACGTCTTGATGTTTTCAGAGTAGCAAATTGTCCGGACAAGTGTGTCAACTGTACTCAAACCGACATGCTACTGTGGTTAACAGATAAATGTCGGTACGACAAGTTTCTGAGGCCAAATTCCCAAACTGTTAATGGAACAGGAGTGGATATCACATCAGTGGCGTGCAGGATTTATGTTTATTTTCTTGGCTCCATCGAAGATCAGAACCTGGTAAGTATTAATCAATGTGAAACTTAGTACAGTAAGATTTTATAAGAGAGATCTTTTTATACTTTTTACTCTCTGATTCAAAATCATCGATTTTTTATTCACATGTATCTTCAACATAAGCTCGCTTGTATTTTTCCCCTCATAACCGTAGGTACTGTTATTGATTCATCGTGGTGTGTTTTATGGTTTTTGTTATGACAATGAACTGAAAGCTTCAATCACTGTTGTGAGCTTATATTTATGGATGCTTGCGTTATTTGAGATGAGTGGATGAATAAAGATACAAGATAGATTCAAAAATGTTGAATAAGATTTAGTAAGAACCACTCTTCTATTCTCATACAACTTGAATAACACGCCAAAGTTCGCGCAAACTGAGAAGAGACACCGTTACCATACACTTTACATTGTCACGGCGTCTCTTCTCAGCGTGAGCGAACTAATGCTACCAGTCAATATTCCCAAGGTCTAATTTAAAAAATCTAGATTCTCTGTTACGCGAAATTGAAAAGACAGATGATTGGCAAACAGTAGTGGATTGGCCTACAATAATAACCGCCAAAGGTATATTTGCAGTTCATTAGTATGCTGCTGGAATTAATTAATGTGCCAACATTTTTGAAATGTTGAATGTTCGTTATTTCTTATGAATGACTGAGGTGAATGCGAGTATTTAGCAATTTGTTTTTCACAAGGAACAAACATGTCAATGAAAACTTCCTAATCTGTTGATAAAAATATAATAAAGCCTTGATACAATTCACGTTGTTTAGCATCACGGCTGGAAAGTGTCATGAAATTTACTACCGTACCGATTATATCATAGGCTAAATCTATTCTGAGTTAGAAAAATATTTTAGGAAATTGAGTCAATAATATCATACATTAGCCTATATATAATTCCTCAGGATAGAATAATTACTCAGTAGCCATCTTTTATTATTTTCCTTTTCTTCGATTATTCAGAAGCAATAAATAGACTTCAGGATGAATGAATCCCCAATGAATGGGGGGGCCAAGGGTGGGCCCAAGATATCATTGGGTGGGCCCAAGATATCATTGGGTGGGCCAGCAATTAAGAGCCTAAATTCCCTTTGCCTTCCGCCTGATTAATCAAGAGCTATGCTATACTACTGACACTAGACCTATAGGCTTCACTTGATATATGGTTCAGTACCTACATTTACTGTATTTTTAGTGCCAGTTTTTTTTTTTCTTTTTTGAAGTGCCATACATTCCACTACCCTAGATGCTACAATTTATTACATTTTCATGAATTTTCATACATAGTTAATTACTTTTTACTCAATTATGAGTTTCACTGGAATTTTCTGAAGTTATTTGAAAAACTTATATTGGAATTATGACTTTTTTTAAATACAGTTTGAGAAAATACAGACCCCTTTATTGCATCATAAGAGCAAAGAAATTTTTTATCAAATTAGAAATACTATGAGATTAGAGGATAGTAAATACTATAGAGACTGTAAAATCAAACCGATTATCCAGTCTCTATGAGCTATAGTAGCCTAAATACACAATGTCAATGTGAGAATAATTGATATGGTACTTGATAATAGCTTATATCATAGCCTGAATAATTAATTCAAATCAAGAATAATATGTTATTATAATTATCCATGGCAGTTAGATTATTGATATGTTGATAAGAATAATTCAAATATATTTGAAAAATTGAGAATAGTTTGAAAACCTGAAGTTGAATGAAATAAGTTGAAAAGTGAACTGAAGGCTTCCTCAAAGGTGCAGTAGGCTACCCCTGTTTTTCTTTTGTTGATCATTTTTCAAATATGAATATATTTATTATAATGATAAATTCATTATAATTTCATATATTATAATGATGAATTCACTGTAGGGTATATACACCAATCGACAAAAGTATAGTGGACAAAAAATTATAAGGCATGGAGATTTTAAAACATAATAAGAATTATTGTATAAGTAATTACAACTGAGTAGTTTTGAAAACGGAACTGCTGTAATTATTGAAAAAAATGAAATAGCCTAGTTCTCAATACAATTCCTCTATACAGAGCGACACACTGGAGATGGACGATTTGAATAAAATAATCGTTCCTAGCCAATTTTGAAATATTAATGCACATTATTTTTACAGAAAACAAAGCTTATTATGTGCCATTTGAGTTAACAAAGCTTATTAAAGCTTTCAGATTTATGAAATTCATTCAGTTATGTTGGAAAAATAATAATGTCGTCAAGGAGATGACCATCATTGCAAATGCTGGACTCAACCAATACCTACTAATAGACGTATTAGGCCTAGTAGATGTATTAGTAGGTATTGACTCAACTCTCTTGTCGAAATTCTCAATCACACGGACTAACATCACTGTAGTGATATTAGCAATTTCTTAAACTCGTCCGAATTTCGTAACTTGTTGGAGAAATTTCTGTTAGCATTGCAGAAATGTTAGTCCATGGGATGGAGGATTTTGGGAAGAGAGTGGAGTCCTGCATTCGAAATAATGGACATTATTATTTTTCAAACAAAACTGGAATTTCAGGTTATGAGCTTTCATTTGTGCAAACTCAAATGGCACATGATGAGCTTTCATTTTGTGTAAAAATATGCATTAATTTAAAAATTGGCAAAGTATTATTTCATTGAAAACCGTCCATCTCAAGTGTGTCACTCTGTATAAAGGAATAATTGTATTGAGATCTAGGTTATTTCAATTTTCCAATAACAATTGGAAACCGCTGCTGTCTCCACAACACCATCACATAAGCAGTGGTTTGAGCATTCATAATAATGATCTATCACACCAACTTTGTATTTAGCTATTGAGTAGGCCTAGCCTACTATAGGCTACATACAAATTACTGTAGGCTACTTGCAATAATTTTTTCTTTCACAATTTAGGATGAAAAAGCATACCTTACTGATGTTAGGCCTACATTATAAAAGTATATTATATGTTAAGTTTAGGAGTAGCAAGTAGTTATTTTAGATGTAACTGAGCAGCAACCATGGTTACATGTAAAAAAACAAAAAAATGAAAGAAACCATTTTTAATAAAAGAACTAAGATTCAATATTCAATCAACAAATTTTATTAACAATTTTTTACTTTTATTATACAAAATTTTGTTGCTTTGAGTTTGCTGGTAACAAAAGTTTACATATATGCTGAGAGGAGACGCCATTTCAATATGAATCGCATTGTGACACGATTTCTTCTTAGCATACCCAGACTATACCAAGTAGGCTACCGTGGACCTACTCCATAAAATTACTTGGAACTATGAATAATAGAACTTTCTTTGTTTCCAACATTTCTCAGTCCTTGCGTATCCTCAACATTTAGATTTTGGTGGCGATATAAAACTGTGTAGATGCAATCTGTGGCTGTACTCTGGACATTTAATGGGACATTTAATGTCCTATTTCAACAAAAAGTTAGAATTGAGTCTGCTCTATTTTCTGTGATACTTGGCTTACTTTTAATTACAAGAGTTAATATTGCTTCTAAAAGTTTTTATTTTTAATCTAGTACCTACTGTGATATTATTATTGTACAATATTTTCAAATGATGGTTCTAGTTTCGATTGGGGGGGCCAGAGGGGGGCCAAAAGAATATTGGGGGGGGGGGGCGGTCCCACCCTGGCCCCCCTGTAGCGCCGCCACTACCTATCACACACATCAACCATTCATCCAATCATATAGTCTACTTGAAAATTGTTTTTACAACATCATAATAAAGCGTTGATGCTAAAATTTTAATACAATGTTTGAAAATGGTGTAGTATGGCCAATTCAAGAACTACTTCTGCATATTTTTCATCAAAATAACTCAAGGTTAATGATTATTTTCAAATGTCATTTTAGAACATCATTTATTGATAATAAACCATATAATATTAAACTCAACCCATTTTGCAATATAAGAAACCCATCCTCCATTCAACCGGTTAGAATTTTTTAGCCTTTATTCAGTCATGCATTTAAAAGTTTATCATAAAAAGTTTGCTTCACAATAATTTACCGAAATTAATAGAAATGTTCATTTTGGAGTTCAGCAGTTCACAGCTCACATTGTAATCAGATATCGTTGGGTGGATAGTAGACTGGCTCACTCGGGACAGGACACGATCGAAGGAGAAGGAATGCTGCGAGACAAGGTGTGGACGCCGCATCTCTATCTAGTCAACGAGCATGAGTCCAGAGTGATGGGCTCCAGCCGGCCAGACGTGCTTGTTTCGATACAGCCTGATGGAACAGTGCTCTATTCAACACGGTGATAATAATTATAGTTTATCTCTTATAATAGAATAATTCATACACTACACAGTCCATCATGGTAGGGGGATTGTGGGGGCGCCGAGGCTACATACCCCAAACATACCTCCAAATTTCCCTTTCCCTTTCCACGTTTCCCTTTCTCCATTTGTATAATAATCATATACCTAGCAGGGTTTAAGTTATGCAGCTTTTACTCTAGAAAATGAGGTTCCAGATCTCTTAAATCTGGAAATAAAATACATAAAATGGTATAATATGTACGAGAAATACCGGAACGCAGTTCCATTCATGTCTAGCAAAGAGGTATCGGAACGCCGTATACGGCTGAAAAAGCACCAGTTTTTTTACTCATTTCTATTACAGGTATATTAGAATTCAGTCTACTTCTCTACTGTCCTATTAAACAGTAGAAGCTACATTTTATTATAGGTGTGCTTTGTTAAGAAATGACATTATTAAATTAATAATCATGATATTACTTCCATGACAAACTGCTTGTTATTATTTCAGATTGAGCAAATTTTTTGACGACACTGCTGAAGTCTGAATTTTCTGAATATTAATATATAGTTACGTAATAAAGTAACTGGAGCTCAACTGTAGATGAATGTGTATACGTATACACACACTTGTAGACACTGTAGGCAGTGTTTTCAAGAACATGTACAATATTAATTTGAATTCCTATTAACAAATCATAAACATGATTTATTCATTGTTATTATTCATCAGAACATGAATAATAAATTAAACATAATATTTTGAAGACTTTATTTTCTCTGAGGTCATAAGAATTTTTGAGTTACTCAAGAACGTATAAGTTTTGAAAAATGTTCGTGATGAAATCGACTCTTTCTTATTATTATGGAAAGGATTAACAAAATCAACGTAAACTCTACAAATTTCATGGAGAATAGGAGTGGTTTTTCACAACAGCCTCGAGTGATCTATTTCTTTATACAAAATAACATTTTTTGGAGAATAATATTATTTTTTCTGTTAAGATTACAATACTATTGGTCATTTTTGCATGTAAGCAGATGATGAGTTTCATTAAAATATCTTAAGCTATATTCTTCTTGAGGATATATGTACCACTCCTCTGTCCTCTTCAAAGATGATTATTGACTATTATTTATTTCGATACGGTGATATTTTTTCATATATTATTTATCTTCAATATCCTAGTTCACTATCTATAGGCTAGATTTTCTTATACGGAACATTAAAGAAGGTCATTGTTTTAACAGAATAGGTCTCAATGATTATTTGAGTTCAATTCAACACTGAGGGAAAGGTCAGTCTTACCGCTATCATAACCAGATTGCATAAGGTCAAGTTCAGCAAATGAACAATTAACAATCCTTTATTTATAACTCCACACTTATAGTATGCCTTTTTCCAAGGCTAACCAAAAGTGAAACCAAAATTCAAAGTGAACTACAATCTTATTAGATTGAGTAGATTGATATCTCATTTCATAGAATACAGGCTTATTAGTAGAAGGTATCTAGCCATATTATGATTAACTTATACATGATAACGCATGCATAATTAACATACTTGCATAATGCAAGAGCTGCTCCACTGGTTTCCATCAAGTGAACTATAGGTCTTAGGCCTATACAGTATAGGTAATAGCTATAAAGCTGAAAAGTATATTGTTCATAAAGAAGAAACAGAATACTATGAATTGATACGGTAGATTAATTATTATTTCTTGAAATAGCGAAAACTCCTTCATCTAACAATGAAATTGCAAAAAAAAACAATATTGAATATTCATTTCAAATTATTAACTAGGTAGCCTAGCTAGTTTAAAGTAAGATTTCACGGAATCTCACGGTAGGGTACCCTAAAAATTATTGCTGATCCTGTTACCTGATGTCATCAGTTGTAGCAGGCAGCATCCCTCATACTCATACAGCTACAGGCATTTTTTTAAAATAACTAACCAGGCAATATCATACACTTCATACTTTTTCAATTGATCCAAGCAGGAATATACAGTACCGGTATGCTTATTTTTCATTTGCTTGGAACCTTACATGTGCACTTATAATTTTTAAATAAAATTAACAATAGAGCATGGATTTACGCATTTTATAGTTCACAGGAAATTAGAATATTTATTTATGGGAAAAATTTTATTTTCAGAATGAAAGTGACCCTACTCTGTCTGATGAACCTACAAAAATTTCCATTCGATTCTCAAATTTGCCCACTCGTTTTAGAAAGCTGTAAGTATGGAAATGACAACATACAAAATTGAGAATACAACTTCCCTTATAATTTGAGATAATATGTACCGGTACTCACTCACTAAAACATGTGTATCGTGGTTCATTTACCTACTAGGTACCGGTACCTCACTTTGTCATACGGAAATTTCATCCTTGAATAGGTCTACTTTCCAATATAGTAAATGAATAAAATGACAAGATATTGTCTAACCACAGATTTATTAAAAATAATCGAGATACATCGAATAATCGTTTGCTACGCCATATATTATCAATCTCTTGAAAATGGTTTATGGTGTAGAGCAACCAAATTTCAATATCGATTGAAATCTGAAATCTCGATTTTCAATAAATCTGTGGCTTGATATAATATCTTGTCGTTTCATTCAGTATTTATTGTAAACTCAATATTAATTTCAAAACTACTCAACATTCCTATAAGAAATATCCTACAGTAGGCCAAGTGATATTAGAGTACAAGTTTTAGAAGTTTGTTTCAACATAAATGAATTATCATTAATAATCATGTTATATTCCCATAAATGTAGGTACCCTACTGTATTCCCATGTGTGTAATAATTTTTTCTAAATTTTGGATTCTATCTGATTCCTTATTAATTTTCTATAAATACAGGAAAAACAACTAAATTCTAACTATGATAATTCTTATTATATTCTCTCCATCAATATTCTTCTTTCCCTCTCTTTCAAGGGTGAATCACTCAATAATCCTTGTTCCAATCTATCAAAGAACGAGGTTGCATGATTCACAATAAGCTTTTTGCAAGTAGGCTAACCGGTACCGTAGTTCAAATTTGAAGATAATTTCAATCCCGAGCAAATACTGAATATATTTCATGATTTTCATTCAGATATCTTCGAGATATACTGTGGTAATACTATACAATTTATATACTACCGGTATACTAATTTTTCACTTAAACTATTTTCCACAACACTGAAGTCAATATTCGTAATGAAAGACAAAATAGATGAGAGAAAGAAAGATTATAATAGCTTAAAGAGCATATCATCATAGTTACGGTAGACAAGTTTAATTGTATGAATATTTTTCACAATAATTGTTCGAAGGGGCTTACAACACTAGTCAGTTAACGTTGAACTGGGAAGGCAGATCTCCAGTGACTGTGAACAGGCGTTTGCAGCTCACAGAGTACAGTCTAGTCAATTACTGGACAAATTCAAGCGAGGTGGTTTACTCCCCACCTGAGAGCTTGGAAGACAGAAGTGATGATTTCTTCTCATCATTCCAGTATCATGGAAAATTTTGTAAGTATGGCACCTTTGAATAATCCAATATTATGAGAATCATCATCATCATCGATAGAATAATTATCTCCATCTCCATCATTTATAGGCTGTAGTGAGGTGATGGTGATGAGCTACTATAATTACCGAAATAATTTTCATACTTTGATTGGCTATGACTTGGATATTCATTATAGTCCGCGCAATAAGTTGACGAAACCCCCCTCCACCCGAGAAATAGCTGCGTTGTCAGATTGTGTAAAATTGGAAAATCTTCAAATTCGCGATTAAACCCCATATCTAGACGTAGAATTTTACCCTTGATATGCCAGTAGTATTAAAAAAGTTCCTGGGTAGAAGAATTCAAAGGAAATTTGATTTTTTTTAATTTTAAAATCGCGAAAATATTACTTTCTTTTGTATATTACTTCTCTCGCAATCATGGGTTGTAGTGAGAATAAAGTTTTTTATATCAAAATGACAAGGAAAATTCGAGCTTTCTAATGGTTATCGAATTTTCTATATCCGATCAATAATTATGTTTCAATTAATGAATATGTTTGTCAATGTCGAGTTTACTCGAACAGAAAACATGAAATTTTCGATGATCTAGAAACTTTTTTGTTTGAGAAGATAAGTGGGTGGTGAAAGCGAGAAATTTGTTCAAAAACAATTGAAATTATTTTTCCAAATGTCGAAAATAGTCAGAAGATCGTAATTTGGCCTCTCAAGAGTTTCAAAGTAAGAAGAGCGTTATATATGCATGAATCATTGTATGTTAAAGATTGGAGTTATTGAAGCTAATCGCCTTGGATATTCGAGCTGCGAACAGCTGGTTTATCATAAAAATAGTGAGTTCACAACACCGCGTGATTTTTCCGAAGCTACGCTGTCACTTTTAACATTCAGTTGAATGTGTTTGCGTTAGAAGAAGTTTCAATTTCACGCAAAATGACAACGTAGCTATTTCTCGGGTGGAGGGGGTTTTCGTCAACTTAGATTGCGCCGACTATAGTATATAAGATTGATTCACCATTCTGCTTCATATTCTCAAGAATATACGGTACCTCCTCAGATACGATTGAAGCAACGCAATTTCAATTTTGAAGTTAATTTTCGTATTTTAAACGGAACATCTAACTTTCATAGGCTTTATATGTCTCCTCATGAGAGACAAAAACATGAAAAATGTAATTGTATAGTCTTGATCAAAACATACAATGAAGAAATACTCATATACAGTACGTGTATGAGATATATATAACCGTAGCCTACAGTAGGCTAATGGTAATAGGGAATACGTATAACAATATAATTCGTTCCTTTTTCTTAAAACAATGGAAGCGCACGTAAAGCGCACGTAGCTCTTGAAATTTTTTCTGCAATTCTTATCAATTGACTAAGAATAAACTTTGTCACAAAAATAATTAAGAATGGAGATAATATTGAATATTAAATTTATATTAATATAAATTGATTTTAATCTGATTAGTTTGAATTTCATGAAAAACTATTAACATGAAACTAAAAGCGCATATATAGCAGACTCTTTAAATCCTTTTCAGAAAAATATTGCTTTCTTATAGAGTAGAAGTAAACTTGAGAACTTTCTTACAGCTGGGAACTACAGTTCACTAACAGTCCACTTTCAATTGAAGAGAGAAGTTGGTCACTACATCATGGACTATTTTATGCCAAGTATTCTTCTAGTGGTAGTTTCATGGGTGTCTTTCTGGTTGGATCCAAACGCTGTTCCAGGAAGAACGACTCTAGGTGAGATTGCATTTACCTTGGAAATCTTTAGTTTTCTCAATATAAGTCCTGTCAAGGAGGTGCTTGTTTTGATCAAGGAAGTTTGGTCATTAGTTCATCATAGTTCTTCATTATAATGTATCATGGCATTTATATTTTCTCCTTCATCCCAGAGGTATGAACTTTCTCATATTTCAGTACTATTGAATTTTATTCATTCTTTCTGGAATACAAGTAGGCCTACTTATTCACACTAAGTACTTATACTATCTAAGAACTTATACTACCAGGTACAAGTTGTACACCAAGTGCAAGTAGGCCTACACCAAGTATACAAGTTCACCAGATACAAAGTAACTTACATCAGATACAAGTAGGCTACACCACATATAAAGACAATCTACTAACCCAGAATAACTAGATTCTTCACTTATTAAGTGCATGTGTACTTGCCATTATATATTTCAATAGTAACATTATATTGAATAATTCACACAGGAAGTTTGAATACGTAGCCTCCTTTATAAGATGATAAAGCGTCCATAGTTTATTACTATATATTTTATTGTGAATGTGATAAATAATACAAAAATAATTAAATACACTACAATGGCGGATTCAAACTAAATGAAGGGATTAAACTCAGAATGAGAGGGGCTCTCAAGTCTGAAGTGGAAAATTATTGTACCTAATTAATTTTAATATTTTCACATGAATCAATCCAAACTATATTTATAATGAAAAGACAAGATGTTGTCAAACCACTGATTTATTAAAAAAATATTTCTGTCGTGATAAAATTAATTCATTCGTGATGGAATAATATTTTCCCAAGTTGGATACCTACTAATTTGATTAGTTCTTTCCACAGGAACAAGTACAATGCTCACATTTATCACCCTATCAAGAAATATTGGAAGTTCCCTGCCAAAGGTTTCCTACATCAAAGCAACAGAAATATGGTTCATTGTATGTACTGCATTCATTTTCGGGTCTCTGGTTGAGTTTGCATTCGTGAACACCATTTGGAGGAGAAGGTACGATGACAAATATGATCAATTCACCCATTCAAGCCTATCATTATCTAAAAATAATTTTTATAATGAAGAAATAGATAAAAATAACAAATTTTAAATTGTTAAAATTATTTTATGTGTATAATTCACTCCACTTGATGGTTAGTAATAAATTATAATCAGTGGATCGATGAAACTATTTAGAATAATGGATGTTTATAATTATTTAATTGAATTCTATATGTGATAATAATTGTAAGATTAAAATTTCCCATTTGAAATAATAAATATATTTTGGGTGAGTAATCTGGGATATAGTTAGTGACAACTCTAAAGATAATGATGTTAGGCCAATTCTAGACGAGCGTCGAAATCATATTATCATTATTAAATCATATTATATATTATCATATTACTATTTGCAGGAAAAATGTCGAGTTGAAGAAAGTAAGCAGTAAGTATATTTTGAAATCAACGCTCACTCCACAATTGAAGCGGAAAGAATTGAGTTCAATTGATCGCTGTAACTCTCTATCATCCATCAATGAATCCAGATTTACTTCGGATTTCACAATCAACGTGAGTCTCCTCATTATTTTTAATAGTTATAGTAGGCCTACTATCTATATAACCAAAATTCCAAGTCCGGTAGCCCTCAACATTAAATCATTCTTGTTCATAAACTATAATATAGATAATAATTACAACAATTCCAGCATGATAATATTCGGAATAATAGGTTTATCGATGGTTATAGGGTATTATTCCACGGAATGAATGCTGGAATTTTGTATATTTTTCTAGTATCCGTGGTTAGCTCAAAGCCTACTTCATATAGATTTTGATGCCTTATGTTATTTATGAATTTTCTCCAAGTTATCAGAGTTGTTATCATCCTCTTCATAGACCATTTTACAAAAATGTCTGCTTTTTAATCATATTATCAATCGGTTCAACAGAATGATTTTTATAACAAGATCCCAGCCAAACTTGAATTGGCCTAAATATAGCCTATATAGGAATCATACAAACCCCAATGATTCTGCTGTTGACCGAGTAAGGTGGCACAGCACCCGAAATATTTCTACTTTAAAATGTGTTTCTTTGTGTTTTTCTTGTCTTCTAAATTTTTATCTATCCGTCTGTGAAATATTATGTCTTTGCAAAAATTGATTTTGAAATTAGGGAATAAACTTGTAACTCAAGGGAGTTATATACACTTAATTATGCTACTTTTACACCGGATTGTTAATAACATTTTTGAATAACGTATTATTATAGACTTATTGTATAACTTATTCTATGGAAGAGTTATTAACATTCCGGTGTAAATACGTGGCTTTATATGAGTTATAAGAAAGCAAAAATATTATTTCAGTACTGGTAACTATGATATATCTCAATGAATTGTAGCTGTCATTCATTAGAAATTCAATGTTTGAATTGAACATTAAAAAATTTGCTTTGTTTTCCTTTCAGAAGAACAATAGTGAGCTGACAGTCACCTCCATTGATTCCATCAACAAAAATCCGTTTCCTTTTGAGAGATCAGATGTTGATAACATAGTTCTGCAAGTTCCTCAAAATAATAACAATCAACCATCAAAAGGTTTCTTCACGATGACTCCCCAAGAAATCGCTCAATGGATTGACAGAAGAAGTCGTTTTGCTTTTCCTCTTTCTTTTCTGCTATTTAATCTTTTCTACTGGACCTTTGTTTGGCTTTGAATATTATTAATTTTGTAGTTTTGCTTATTAAATTTTTACCCAATCGTATACATTATTTTTTCGATCTAATTAGATCTAATTAAATGTGGAAAGACTTGTTTATCTTCTTTGCTTCATGATCCTGGAGGCTCATCTATAATTAAAACTATATACAGTACTGTTTTTGTGAAACTGTTGAATTATAATTCTGAAAATCGTATTGCGGTTTAAATTTATATTTCCATTATATTTAGATAGCCTTGCCAACAATCTAATCATCTGAGAGAGGCCCTCCACAATATTTCCAAGAATAATACATCAATTGATATTTTAATAATATCAATTATTACTCATCTTTTTCACTTATTATAAGGGTGACCTCACGAAGTCACCCATGGATGGGGCATTATTCATGAAAGCAATCCTATTATATTAAGCGAGCAATTTCTGTATGTATGTATGTATGTAGGTATGTATGTATGTATATATGTATGTATATATGTATGTATGTATGTATGTATGTATGTATGTTTGTATGTTTGTATGGGGGACAACCAACTTTTATAATTCCCACTTTTGAAAACAGTACTGAAAATATAGTACCAAATGTCACCACATTAGAAGGCTAGCAGGCTAGTCTAGATCAAGACAAGCCCAACATCTGACAGAAAAAAATCGAACTATTAACTCTCATGGCTGTCAAATGAGTACGACTCATCGAGAAGGCATTGATGTTTTGAGCACCATAAACTATGCCACGAGAGCGCAGCACAGTAGTTGGGTCAGATGTCAATTGGGTCAGATGACAATTGGGTCACTTGGTTTTGAAAATTTGTAATATTGGGTCAAATGGTATATTGGGTCAGATGACAATTGGGTCAAGTGGTTTCGCTGCTTTTCTCGATTTTAAAAAATTGGGTCTAGTGGTAGGTTGGGTCAAATGGAAGTTGGGTCAGTAGGTAGACACCCCACCCCAAACGGGTATGTTTGTGGAACCACGGATCTAGAAAACCTCAAAATTTGAAATGTAATATAACTGTGATGGAAAAATAAGATTGCACCAGGTCTCATGTCTGGAAAAACTCTCTGGTAGGATTAATAAAAGAATAAAATGTTCCTTATTCAGGCATAATCCCAAGTACTGCGTATAATGGTTGTTATTGTTAGCTGACCAACGCTATCCAGCTGGAATAAATGGAGTTACATTCAAGTCAATAACATATGTTCATGACAAAAATTGTGAGAGGTGATCAACTGATCATATCAATTTTGATTATTTTTACTATAACATATATAGCCTATGTAATTCTACAGTTCGGCCGCAGCTTCAGATCAAAGCTCGGTACCAGATATTACTAAGTTAGGTATGTAAAGTTTCAAGTTTCATTAATTGCAATTAATAATAAACTCGACAGCTGGTTCAGCATGAATAATAATTCTAAAGTGTAAATTTCCCTATGTTCAGAAGTATAAAATAATGTATATAGTAATATTTTATCATGTAGGGTGTAGGTAAATCCTTTCCCTTCTATATTATCCTTGAAATGCAATATTTGAAGAAACCTTACATATACATCAACGCGCAATTTCAAGAGGAACATTCCTGTCAAATTTCATCAGAATCAATTGCCGCGTTATGTCGTAAATAATGCGGAACAAACAAACAAGCAAACAAATAAACATAAAGAGAAATGCAAATTCGTCTTGAATATAGACCTCACTTACTTTCGGTTAATAAAAACAATACAGGGCCTATGCAGAAAAACTAGATAGTCGGCGCAATCTAAGTTGACGATAACCCCCTCCACCCAAGAAATAGCTACCACACGTTGTCAATTTAAGTGAAATTGAAACTTCTCCTGTAACGCAAACACATTCAACTGAATGTTAAAAGTGACAGCGTAGCTTTGGAAAAATCACGCGGTGTTGTGAAACTCACTATTTTTATGATAAACCAGCTGTTTGCAGCTCGAATATCCAAGTCGATAAGCTTCAATAACTCCAATCTTTAACATGCACATACCGCTCTCCGTACTTTGAAACTCTTGAGAGGCCAAATTACGATCTTCCGACTATTTTCGACATTTGGAAAAATAATTTCAATTGTTTTTAAATAACTTTCTTGCTTTCACCACCCACTTATCTTCTCAAACAAAAAAGATTCCAGATCATCGAAAATTTCTTGTTTTCTGTTTGAGTAGACTCAACATTGGCAAACATATTCATCAATTGAAACATAATTATTGGTCGGATATAGAAAATTCAATAACCATTAGAAAGCTCGAATTCTCCTTGTCATTTTGATATAAAAAACTTAATTTTTACTACAACCCATGATTGTGAGAGAAGTGATATACAAAAGAAAGTAACATTTTTGCAATTTTTCCAAAAAAATCAAATTTCCTTTGAATCCTTCTACCCAGGAACTTTTTTAATACTACTGGCATATTGAGGATAAAATTCTACGTCTCGATATGGGGTTTTATTGCGAATTTGAAGATGTTCCAATTTCACACAATCTGGCAACGTAGCTATTTCTTGGGTGGAGGGGGTTTTTGTCAACTTAGATTGCGCCGACTATAGTAGTTCTGTGAACAGTAGACCTCACGAAGTCATCCATGGATGGGGCATTATCCATGAAGGGAATACTTGGTTATGTTGAGTTTCAAGTTTCATTAATTGCATGCGTCATCAAATGCAATACTGATAATGAACTTGACAGCTGGTTCAGCATGAATAATCCTATAGTGTGAATTTTCCTATGTTCAGAAGTATTATAAATGTAGGCCTATATAGTAGGTGATATTTTAGCATACTAATTGTTAGCATTATAATGCTAAAAAATAAATATTTTAGCATTACAGCCTAATGTAGACTGTAGGTATAGACAATAATAATGAAATAACTTGAAAGATTTAATATCAATAGCATCAACAAAAGGCACCATGGCCTCAATCAAGGTACCTACCTAACTTAATTAGATTCTAATCTAATCTTCCTGATTATAATACAAACTATTATGAATCTGTTTTATAATTTTATTTTGTAATGTGCAATCTTCTTAGACTAAATGTGCAATCTAAATTAACTCAATGATTATTGAGGAGATTTCAATTATAAGAATCATTTGAATAATAATTATAATTTCTAATATTGAACATTGTAAGTTGATGGTAATATCAGGCCCACATAGCACATGAACATATTAGATAAGTTCCATCGATACTTACAGTATGTATCTTAAATAAATACATAAATCTCAAATAAATAAATAAATAAATACGTAAATTTGGATACATAAATTTACGTATCTAGTACTTATCTGACACGTATCTGATATGTGAAAATGTCCGCTTTTGAGATACATATTATTTAGGTATTGATTATATGTATCTGATATGTATCACCCTCATGTCTTGGATATACATCTAATATGTAACTAACAAAAAAGAATCGCCAAAATACTTTGTTGATCAATGATATAAATATTATCAAATGATGATATTGATATTTGTAATTGTTGAAATAAAATTATAATAATCCAGGTAATCCCATTTGGAAAGACATAAAAAGATGCATAAGAAACTTAACCTCAAAATACTGAATGCAATCAATAGCCTACTTAGCATTGGATCAGATTCAAATCAATTCATAAATGAAACACAGATTTATATAATGTAATATATTATAATATTACATTCAAATAAACAATTTTCATCCTTGTAAAAGTACTATTATGGTTTTGTCTCCACAATCACATCAGCTTACAGCATTTCATCACTTCTCACAACAGAAAATTTCAGTTCAGAAAGAGCACACGAGCAGAGGCACAGTTACTAATGCATTGTGGGTAGGTTTAGCGGATAAGTATCTGATACATATTGGAAAGTATTGGGAGATACATATCAATTCTGCCTCAAATAAGGGAGTGCCTCATTAGCTCCAAGGATCAAAAACTCCACAATGTTAATTTGGGTTGCCGATGAAATTGGACTTGAGGTGTTTCAAAAACTCCAAAATCACAAACTCCAAAATCCCGTTGCAGGCTGATACACAGTTAGCTACACCGTTGCACATCAGTTCTCGATCTAGATACAGCATGTTTTGGAGACGTTTACTGTGTTGCATTTTAAATACAGAATGATACAGAGCTGTTTTATTGCTAGAGGCTGTATCAGAGACATCAGATTATCAGATACCATTACCATAACAAAATAGGTTATGTTATGTTTAGTAGTTGAATCTCATTGATTATTACTGTTTAATATCCAGTTAACTTAGGACCACGAATTAACATTTTGGTGAGTTTTCAGCAATATTATTCTAGTTTAATATTAAGAACCCAATATTCTCATCAATCTGCATTTAAAACTTATCTGTAACTTTTTGAGCTTTATGGTAGACCTAATACTTTCTGTAACTTTTTGAGCTGTATCTGTAGCTTTTGAAATTTGGCAACAGGGATCATTCTCTCTTGTTAGAGGCATAAAACAGTAATTGAATGCTGAATTAGTCTAACAAATTATAGGCTACATTATACTTGGTACTTGACTACGATGAGTAGGCTACTAGCTTTACCTAACTTAGCAATAATTTTTTACTTTAATCTTTTAGCAAGATTATTATTACTGTAATTTTCTTCCTTGGTGAAGAGCTTAAAATATACACTGTTAAATTGGGTTCTGGCAATAGATTATCTTCAAATGCAAGAGTTGCTGCACGGTGCAGAAGTCTTTTGAAAAACATGAAGTTTTATTCCAAGTAGATTTTGACATTTACTTGGTGGATTCTAGCATTAGGCCTTATGATTCTAGCATTACAGGTGGAATAATTTTGTAAAAATTCATGCAACTCGTACAGCAGATACTTGCTCAATATTCAATGATTGAAATTTAAGTGTCAAGCCACAATAAGTAAATGTACATTTATGAATTATTATTTCTAATGAATAGACTAAGTGTAATTAATTTCATCATTATTTTTACAGGCAGTTCATTCTCACTTGGAGATTTCAAATTTGCAACTGGATTAACTTCAAATATTTTCACCACAAAGATACTGGATTCCTAACCAGTCAACATCATACTGCATTAAGTAAAGTGATTTTTTTTTAACTGTGTTTCAATAAAAATCATTAATGATTATGATTGAGTCTAATCGCCTGATCGCAAGATTCACCTGAGAAAATCATGTGTGATTATTGATGCAGTAGAAAGGTATGGTACGTAGTGCTTTACTCATCATCTGAAAAAAATTATTTTCATAGAAACTTTTCCTGATAAAAAATTATAGGTAATTATTTTTGGTCTAGGACGATCTGATTAAATACTGTACGAAGAAAAATCACGTGAAAAGTGATACATGACGATTTTATAGCTGGTTTTTCGATGAATTTCCCAAAGTGCTTTACTCATCATCTGAAAATAATTATTATCATAGAAACTTTGCCTGATAAAAAATTATAGGTAATTATTTTCGGTCTAGGACGATTCAATTGAATAATGTATGAAGAAAAGTCATGTGAAAAGTGATACATGATGATTTTATAGCTGGTTTTTCGATGAATTTCCCAAAGTGCTTTACTCATCATCTGAAAAAAATTATTTTCATTGAAACTTTTCTTGATAAAAAATTATAGGTAATTATTTTTGGTCTAGGACGATCTAATTGAATACTGTACGAAAAATCACATGAAAAGTGATACATGACGATTTTATAGCTGGTTTTTTGATGAATTTCCCAAAGTGCTTTACTCATCATCTGAAAAAAATTATTTTCATAGAAACTTTTCCTGATAAAAAATTATAGGTAACAATTTTTGGTCTAGGACGATCTAATTAAATACTGTACGTAGAAAAATCACGTGAAAAGTGATACATGACGATTTTATAGCATGTTTTTCAATGAATTTCCCAAAGTGCTTTACTCATCATCTGAAAAAAATTATTTTCATTAAAACTTTTCTTGATAAAAAATTATAGGTGATTATTTTCGGTCTAGGACGATTCAATTGAATAATGTATGGAGAAAAGTCATGTGAAAAGTGATACATGACGATTTTATAGCTGGTTTTTCGATGTATTTCCCAAAGTGCTTCACTCATCATCTGAAAAAAATTATTTTCATAGAAACTTTTCCTGATAAAAAATTATAGGTAATTATTTTTGGTCTAGGCCGATCTAATTAAATACTGTACGTAGAAAAATCACGTAAAAAGTGATACATGACGATTTTATAGCTGGTTTTTTGATGAATTTCCCAAAGTGCTTTACTCATCATCTGAAAAAAATTATTTCCATTGAAACTTTTCTTGATAAAAAATTATAGGTAATTATTTTTGGTCTAGGACGATCTAATTGAATACTGTACGTAGAAAAATCACGTGAAAAGTGATACATGACAATTTTATAGCTGGTTTTTCAATGAATTTCCCAAAGTGCTTTACTCATCATCTGAAAAAAATTATTTTCATTGAAACTTTTCTTGATAAAAAATTATAGGTAATTATTTTCGGTCTATGACGATCTAATTGAATACTGTACGTAGAAAAATCACATGAAAAGTGATACATGACGATTTTATAGCTGGTTTTTTGATGAATTTCCCAAAGTGCTTTACTCATCATCTGAAAATAATTATTATCATAGAAACTTTTCCTGATAAAAAATTATAGGTAATTATTCTTGGTCTAGGACGATCTAATTAAATACTGTACGAAGAAAAATCACGTGAAAAGTGATACATGACGATTTTATAGCTGGTTTTTTGATGAATTTCCCAAAGTGCTTTACTCATCATCTGAAAAAAATTATTTTCATAGAAACTTTTCTTGATAAAAAATTATAGGTAATTTTTTTTGGTCTAGGACGATCTAATTAAATACTGTACAAAGAAAAATCACGTGAAAAGTGATACATGACGATTTTATAGCTGGTTTTTCGATGAATTTCCCAAAGTGCTTTACTCATCAACTGGAAAAAAATTATTTTTATAGAAACTGTTATTGATAAAAATTTATAAGTGATCATTCCTTGTCTAGGACGATCTGATTTATGAATCTGATTGAATAATGTACCCACGGAGAAAAATCATGTGAAAAGTAATACATGACGATTTTATACCAGCTGTTGAGTTCATTATTAATTGCATGCAATGACGCAATATTCAAGGATGTTTTCATTATTAATTAATTGATAAAGTCATCAAACCAAAAATCATGTGAAAAGCAATGGACTATGAGTTTTCTTGAAACATTGTTCGATGATATCAATTGTAACATGAGTTGGTTTCATTTGAAACATTGTAGTAGAGAATCTTAAGAGTAATGAGAATAATCATAGCTTCCTTTAATAAAAGGCCATGCCCTAATAATATGGCAACGTCGCACCGTAGTCGCAGTCTTTTCATATGAAAGCATTAACTACAGATACAAATCATGCATGTTGACATGACTTTTCTCTCTTTGAGCATAATTTTCATGAAAAACGTTCATGAAACTCTTCGTATAGAATTTCTTTTTGTGTTTATTGTAATAGGTTGTGATAGAGATTAGCAAGAAAGATTAAGAATAGACAGTTATTTATTAAAATATCTTATGATTTGTAGCAAGTCAAATGGGAGAATGCACACAGGAAACGCATCCATTAGAACAGCTGATTGGAAAATGATTTCAATGCTTTTAAATGAACTCAATTTCCTACTGTACATAGTTGTCAATTTTTAGGCCATGACCTTCTATTCATGACCTTGATCATTATTTCTTTTTTTCAGTGAACAGAGTGAGGTGGAAGAAGATTGCTCAAGTAAAGCTGTCATTAACATAATCTTACCTGATATCAAACATCTGATGGCGTCTGGATTATATTTGGGTATGGTGAATATTCCTTTTTTCTTTCTAATATGTTTATGGTATTTCCAATTGCTTCTATTTTTCTTATAGTTCAAAATATTATTATGCACAAAAATATTATTATGAGATATTATGTTCAATCAACTATAATTCTATCAAGTGGTATTGATAATGATCAATCTCATGTTAGAAGGATGTAAATTTTGTCGAACAACCATAAAACATCAATATTTCTAAGGCCACTCAAAAATTCGATATTAAAGTTCCAATATCGATTAGAAGTTTCCACGTTTCTGGCAATTACGACCGCTTGTGAGCTGGTTGGATCATGACGTCAGAACCTCGGGGGAGGAGCTTGGGAAAAAACACTCAGCTTGGGTCCAAACACTCAGTGGACGGAGTATAGTTCTATCACAATTTGCTGCGGTACATTGATAATTCCTTGCTCTTCACACATTAACACCAGATGAGTGTTATACACAGAATGTTTCGTTCAAGGTACTTAGATTAGATTACTATAATCTAATTACCTTCGTTGTGTTAACAGTGTGAGAATACTGGGTTATTGAGAAGTGTGTAAGACCCTACACTACCTAGACCCTATTCACAACAATCACCACTTACTTGGTCCGACATTTGAATACAATTCATTGTGTTATACAATTGTCTATCAAGTCTCATATGTAAGTTATTCGAGCCTCTTTTAATATGTAATAGAATAGAATTATGTAGCCTATGCATAGATATTAACTGTTGTGATCATTTTGAGCTTGATAAGAAGGGATTTGGCATCTTCAATATTATCACTATTACCGTCTTTAATAATATTTTTTTTTTATACAAGAAACATACGTTGCATCAAACTTTTGATCAGACTAATATCAGCTCCACAAATTCCATAAAAGGTACTATGTAGGCCTATTGCAATGATACTAGTGAATATTGATCAACATTTATTAATTATGAAAGTTTTTATGTCTTTTACGTTGTACCAATTCATTTCTGTTTTCTTGCAGAATCATTCAGCAGCAGCTACCATCACCACCACCACAGTATTGGAAATGGACAAGCAAAATTAGCCTATCCTTGCCTCTGAGTGGGAAAGATATGTAATTTTCATATTTTGTTTGATGAATAAATGTTATTGTTAGTTATTTCACTTTCATACTGAGAAGGATCAAATGAACTATACTTTTTATCCAAGTTTTCAAGTCAAATAGCATCTTTTGTTACGTATTTTAATTTAGTTTATACCTTTTTGAATAAATTTAGAAAATTACGCAACAAGAATAAAAGAGAAGTACTTGACCAACTACTTGCTAGGTGTAGAGGAAACTTGGAAATCAGAACGAAAATGCTAGAGAGAAAGAATCCTGGCTTTAATGACAATACTTTTAGTCATAGCAATACAGAAATGGTTGGCGGAGCTGACCACTGTTACACGCTCCCAAGTTACACTCCTTCTCAAACATGAGAAAAGACATATATCATAGTCAACATAACGTACCAAGATAACCTAAAAGAAAATGTTTTTCAGATATTAACATACATTTCAACTTGAACTCTTGTAAACTAAGGTGCAGTTTTATGGGAATAATTTATGTAAAAGAAGACTAGAGTAATCCTGAAAATAGAACGTTTGAAAGGACAAATTTTAGTCCATTAGAAATAAACATGACATTACCAACATTATATTCATTCAGAAGGAATCAAAATTTAAAAGGTATTTAAGGCCAACCAGTCCAAAATGGCATAACGAAAACAAGGAGTCAAGCTCCTGAATTTACATGAGTTCAAAGCACAATTATTCAAATGTAAAAAGACAAAATTTGAGTTCTGGTGTTCCAGAGCGTTCCTTGAACTTCGATGTACCCTTCCCAATCTAAGACAGATTGCATGAGGGGTGATTGAAAAATCTTTGTGATTTCCATCCACACCAAAAGCAATCCCAAATGAAAGAGTTTGCAAATGATTTTCACTCGTCGCTCCAAGAATTCAATAGAAAATATTCTCCTACCTCAATGTTCATCCTATTACCCTTGTACCGACGGCTTAAGCATTTGTCACTCGCAACCACACTTAGGCGCGTACATCGCATAGACGTAAACGAATCGTAGCATCGTGTAGGCCTACGTACATAGGTCTCGACCGGAATACGTCACCAAGACACCAATAGTTCGAGATTTCGGGTCGTCTGATCGTGGAGACATCGAAACGCCGAGACGTCAAGTCGCCCCAATCGTTGACCGCTGTTTAAAATAAAACGAAACGAAATAATGTCTGTGTCCTAGCCAAATATCTCTAGTAAAGCAACACTACAATATATCAATCTTAAAACAAGTATCTTTACCTACGTTTTCACAGGAGAAAATAAGTTTTCTTTTTAAAAGGAACTAGTGGTTTGTAAAACCAAGAAAATAATCAGAAACCAGTGCAATCCTAGCCTTGCTCAATTTTCAAAATAATAGAATCGAGCACCAAATGCTAGGTTCAAACATTCCAAATACGTTGTTTCAAGAACAAAATTAAGCTTGAATTAAATTAATTAATTCTGTCCATTCAATGAACAGATATTGTTTCATCTAAAAACTGAAATTGTTCAGGAATTTAAAGAAAATTTAATATAGTTAAATCTTATTATTTCTTTAGTTCAAATATAAGTTCCCAAGTTCTCAATAATTACACCCTAACAGGAAATAACTTCTCAAATCAGGCATCCCAAAATTTGAAAGGTTACAAGATAAAAATCCAAATAAAATAGTTATTTTCGTACAACAAGTGTACAGACACATATGATGAAATTACCAAATTTATATATTCCTAAAATAGGTACATACCATAATGCGGTTATTTGCCAACCAAAAATGTTGTCCGTGGCAAGAAATCTCTCTCTCTCTTCAGGTAAAATCAGGTAAGTTAATTATTACTATTACTTAATAGCACTTTATACTGAGCAGAGGGCTCCTCAAATAAGTCACCAAACTAACATCTTGAATCAAAAATGGCGGAAAACCTACGAAACTATAATTTATAGCGTCGTGAACCCGTATAGAGCAGAGAGAAAAGCAAAAGTGAAGCCTTCCTTTTCGAGCAACTCTGGTCCGTACAACAAAGTAACTAACATAATTATGAAAGAGCCCATCTCATTGGTCAACTAAGTAGAAGGCCAGTTTTCCTCCAATCAGAAAGCAATACCCATTGATGGTCAGTGCTGCCAGACCGATATTGGGACAAAAGGTTTCCCCATATTTTGCCAAATTGCAATAAATTTTCCCTCTTGGATTCTCACGCTCAGAATTTTCTCTCTCAACAAGTAAGTGAGATGGAGAATCGAGTTTATCGCAGCCAGGCTAATAATAGAATGGAAAATAAGCAAGTTGATTGTAATATAAAAAGGCATGTTCATTAGCTAGACAACACAGACTTGAATTATGAGAAAGGAATGTAATGTGATTACCATTACAAAACTCCCCCTCGCAACTATGTGGAACACATGGTCCAGAGAGGATGATAACTAACTCCCAAAAAAAAATTTTCCCAAAGAACACTAACCTAGCCTTAACTCACTAATCCCTCACAGGTATGACTCCTGCAAGATAAGATATCAAGAAACACTACCAAGTTAATAATTAGTCAACTTCAGAACTAATCCAGGTTACAATCTTCTTCAACTCCCTTAAGTCCCTAAATTATCAAATATTTTTAAAATCTAAGATTAACAGGACTCCCAACATACTAAGTTTGAATAAGGCACTAAAGCCAACATGTAAACAACTGAAAACAAGCAAGGGTTCCACCTATTCAGAGCTAAGGTCAATATTTACAAGCAGACACAGCAATGAAAAGAAGCTATGAGAATAATCAAAACCATGTGGAAAAGAGCGGTATTTAATTTCAAGAAACAGCTCCTCAGATTATCAAACAATAATAATTGTGAATGAGTCTATCGTGGAAATAGACTGGTGTGCAAAAACAGAACATAATTAATAAAGCAAAGATCCCTAAGGACACATTGAGAAAAAAGGTGTTGAAAAAATCTTTAGACACAGTATGTTTTGAACCAAAAACTAAATGGTTATGGAATTGCATTGTTATGCTGCCATCAGATAATTAAAAAAAATCAACCAAGTTATTAAAAGGGTATTAATAAAGTTAAGAATTGCCCAAAAAAAAAAAACAAAATACTGTAAATAAAAGTCGAGTATTCACTAATCAGATCGATCGCTCCGTCACTGGTTGATCAGGCCAAAGACAAAACCATCAAACGTTCAGTCAATATCTCCCTACCAAGCTAGATTTATGAAGACCAAGTAGAGGAATGAAGCTTGTAATAGTGCACATCTTACTAGTTTCACTCCAACTAAAGAAAAGTTCAAAGAAAAGGTAATCAAAGAAATAACAGGTAGAACAGGGGTGAGAAGACCTTCTTTTTCCACACAAAGAAAAGGAAATAATCAACTAATTATCAATGGGTGTCTACAAATGACCATAACAGAGACCTATCGGTCCCCCAGAGTAGGAGAAATCATTCCACTGAAATCAACCAATATCACCTAGGAAAAAAAAACTATGACACTAATTACCGACTATACAACTACTGTATTCCTAACAAGTATCCTAAGTATTCCTAATAAGTATCTGCTTACACAATAAGACGAAACTATAGTAATACTCTGCTGATAATAACAGATAACAAGGATGTATGGGACTACAATTCAGAATCACGCCTCAAGATGATCACTGTACTAACAAGTCTCAAGGAAAATCGATTTCAAACACCTAAACAACCTAATAAGTGCTACGAGAAAATGGTCTATTTAAATAACAAGTAGTCAATAAATCGAATAAGGACAAATATGATAATAGCTGTACAATAAGGTCTAAGAAAAAAAATACGGAATAATCTCCTAAGTAATGATTGAATAAGATAGAAATAAAGATTACGTACTATTATTTATCAAAAATATAATATAGGTCACCAACTATTAATAGACTAATGTTAAATTGATAAGAGGATATATTATTCCTACAAACTAACTTGATTATTACGACAAAGTAGATTATTATTATTGGATATTATTACAAATAAGATGGTTAGTAACCTAATACAGTAGGCCAAGACAAGTAGAGAAACAATCTGAACTATTCACAGAATTATTAGCGACTCGTCATCATAATGACCGAATCAAAACAAATCAAGCGCAATGTGTGGTCACTGAACACACAGCTGGTTGTGAAAACACCTCACAACAATAAATTTTTAACCTACCGCAACAATGAGTGAGCGCTGTCAAAACACACTTCACACCCAAAACGACAGAACAAAGAGAACCATGACCCTTTGCTAACTACCAGCGTATCATTTGAAAAGATACACGTATCATCGGATACGAAACAATATTCCTTTCTCTTACCATATCGAATTCGCCTCACGAACAAATAACAATTTTCTATCAACATTATAACTACAGTCTACAGTCGTCGTTAGATTCTAATGAAATCACACAGTAAACAAAGTTGGATCTCGTCACTCCAAGAATTCAATAGAAAATATTCTCCTACCTCAATGTTCATCCTATTACCCTTGTACCGACGGCTTAAGCATTTGTCACTCGCAACCACACTTAGGCGCGTACATCGCATAGACGTAAACGAATCGTAGCATCGTGTAGGCCTACGTACATAGGTCTCGACCGGAATACGTCACCAAGACACCAATAGTTCGAGATTTCGGGTCGTCTGATCGTGGAGACATCGAAACGCCGAGACGTCAAGTCGCCCCAATCGTTGACCGCTGTTTAAAATAAAACGAAACGAAATAATGTCTGTGTCCTAGCCAAATATCTCTAGTAAAGCAACACTACAATATATCAATCTTAAAACAAGTATCTTTACCTACGTTTTCACAGGAGAAAATAAGTTTTCTTTTTAAAAGGAACTAGTGGTTTGTAAAACCAAGAAAATAATCAGAAACCAGTGCAATCCTAGCCTTGCTCAATTTTCAAAATAATAGAATCGAGCACCAAATGCTAGGTTCAAACATTCCAAATACGTTGTTTCAAGAACAAAATTAAGCTTGAATTAAATTAATTAATTCTGTCCATTCAATGAACAGATATTGTTTCATCTAAAAACTGAAATTGTTCAGGAATTTAAAGAAAATTTAATATAGTTAAATCTTATTATTTCTTTAGTTCAAATATAAGTTCCCAAGTTCTCAATAATTACACCCTAACAGGAAATAACTTCTCAAATCAGGCATCCCAAAATTTGAAAGGTTACAAGATAAAAATCCAAATAAAATAGTTATTTTCGTACAACAAGTGTACAGACACATATGATGAAATTACCAAATTTATATATTCCTAAAATAGGTACATACCATAATGCGGTTATTTGCCAACCAAAAATGTTGTCCGTGGCAAGAAATCTCTCTCTCTCTTCAGGTAAAATCAGGTAAGTTAATTATTACTATTACTTAATAGCACTTTATACTGAGCAGAGGGCTCCTCAAATAAGTCACCAAACTAACATCTTGAATCAAAAATGGCGGAAAACCTACGAAACTATAATTTATAGCGTCGTGAACCCGTATAGAGCAGAGAGAAAAGCAAAAGTGAAGCCTTCCTTTTCGAGCAACTCTGGTCCGTACAACAAAGTAACTAACATAATTATGAAAGAGTCCATCTCATTGGTCAACTAAGTAGAAGGCCAGTTTTCCTCCAATCAGAAAGCAATACCCATTGATGGTCAGTGCTGCCAGACCGATATTGGGACAAAAGGTTTCCCCATATTTTGCCAAATTGCAATAAATTTTCCCTCTTGGATTCTCACGCTCAGAATTTTCTCTCTCAACAAGTAAGTGAGATGGAGAATCGAGTTTATCGCAGCCAGGCTAATAATAGAATGGAAAATAAGCAAGTTGATTGTAATATAAAAAGGCATGTTCATTAGCTAGACAACACAGACTTGAATTATGAGAAAGGAATGTAATGTGATTACCATTACACTTTCATTATTGTTGCCAGGTATTTATTTAATTGTATTTCAATTTTTGTTGAAGTGAATAAGAATAAGAATGCTTTTATTCCTTCAATGCTTACATGCAATGCTATAGGAAATGTCAGTCAACAATATAATACGAACCTTCATGTTTTAAATTATACTGTAAAATGTACGTACATGGTACAATACAGACTAAGTAATTCAAAAAGTTCAAGCTGGTCTTGTTTATTGTTTGGATGTTACATAGAAAAAAGAGTATATTTACAAGTCATTGATTATTTCACTCTTCAAATTAAAATATATTGCACATAGTTGGAAGAAATATGTCCTTAAGTTCAATTCTTACCTTGTATTTTCAATAGTTTTATGACGAATTGTATTCAGAGTAGAGTTTCTTATTGTGCCCCAAAATCTAAGGGCGGAGAATATAGAGCTGTCTTTACCAGAACTTTGAATTATCATTCCAAACCCTAAAGACCCCTCCCAATAGTTTTCACATACTCAATAATTGAATACCAAAAATTGTTTGCTTCCATTCATTTAACATTTTTAGATTGTACAATCACAAAAATCCATCATCAAAATAGTTTTTTCAGCAACTTTCACGTAATATCTGATTACCAGTTTTTCTGAACCATCATCCTACTGTTACATGTAACTACATTGTAAAGAAAGTTTACTATGTGAAATTGAAGCTCATATCAAAACATTATCAAATACAAACATCAAAACAGGAAAATTTTAATTTTGAAAATCTACCAGAGATATAATCTAATTTTCTCTCTCTCTCTCTCGTAGAGGGGATCTGGAGCTCTAAATTCGCCCTGAAAAAGGTATTCAATCAATCAATTATTTTCTAATACTACTCTAATTTTTAATTATTTTTCAAGTTTTGAGGCAGTGTCTCATACTCTTGAGGATTTCATGAAGTATCATGTCTGTGTTGTGTCCGCCAGAACATATTTTGATAGCTAAAAAACACTTGTGACTCTTAACTTTTATTACGATTATTATATCTAATTTAGATTCAAACCGTTGTTAAAAGTCCTTTGCACGTAATTAGGCTATGTAGGCTTCTTCCATTCCTATCAAGATATAGGTGGGTAGTATCAAGATAGAGGTGAGTAGTTTGAAAACCAATACCATAGGCTAACTATACAGTATACAGCTTAGTATAGTCTGACCAAGCATTTGAGAGTCATTTTCTCATCTTGCCAGAGGCTCTTCTTTGCTTGGTCAGACTATATATCTACGCCAATACTAAGGTGGAAAAGATGAGAAAATAATTTAGAAAGAGAGAAATTGATCAAGAAGAAAGAAGATGTTGAGTAGAGCATTATAAAACCAGTGATTCATTTACTCCTAGGTTATATTGTTCAAGAAACATTTAATAAGAGAGAGTCTTGTATCAATTAGATTCTTCCTGAATCATTTTAATGTAAGACAGCTCAATATCAGCGTTTTCTTATGTGGAAAAATGTAGAAGAGATACTTGAGAGAAAAAGTTGATGACAGTCATTATCATCAGTTTCAATATTATTCAACGAGTGCTTCCTCAATATAGTATAAGCCCAAATATAAGCATTTTATTCTTCTAAATAAGCATTCTCATGAAAAAATTGTGCAATCAAACTATAATAGTTACGTACCATGGAAAATATCACCAACAAAATAAAATTTATAAATTGGAGAATCATTCTAAAAAAGTTTAATAAGTTTGAAGACACTGAATTAATTTAATCAAGTTAATGTGTTTCAACAAAAATGAAAAGCATTGTGACCATCAACACCCAATTAATGTCTATAGTGTACTATGTGAATGGATTTTTGCTGTGAATGAAAGTTCAAAAGAAAAATTGTTATAACTTTGTTAGTCTATAGGGAAATCATTCAAATTGAAGTCTATACTATAGTGAATAGTAACTGACGCCAATTACTTGGGCGGTTGGCGAATGACAGTTATTAATTTTCAGCTCTCTCAGGACAGTTGGCGAGCTGTGTGCGAGAATACAAAAACGTAAGTAACCACAGCTATACTAATTCGTTATCGAAAACAGATTCGGACTGTCCTAACTGCAGCTAAGCATAATCAAATTTTCCAACTGCCCAACTAATAGGCATCAGCTAGGCCTATATGATTTTTTTTTCAATTCGTTGGTATTGTTATCAATATACGTCTGAAAAACCGTCACGCACCCAAATTTTTATTCAAACCTTCCACTTCGACTGGCTTTGGCGCGCCGCTTTGGCATTGGCCAATCATTGCGCCAAGGCATATGATTCGCAGGAAACGGCGGGCTTTTGAATTTGAAGGCGGCCTTATATCAGATAGACTGAAAACAGCCTTTTGCTCTTCATAGTGAATGCAATCATTAGATAATTACAATATCATCATTTTTGAAATTTACGTAAAAATTTGTTTGTCCAAAAATCAATAGTGATAATTTTTGGATCAAGTTAATATTTATGTTAGTAGTTGAATTATTTGACAATATGTTATCAACAACTGATTCACAACAATGAATGTTGTAAAAGTCTGACACTTGCTCTCTTTGTGTTCCTATCTTTTCTTTATTGGAATGTTTGCTAGAATGCTTTTCTAATAATTCGAATGTTTACAATATTTTGTAGTTAGCTAGGTTCAATCAATCGGGATATTTCCCTTTGAACTTCAACATAAGTAACTATTTTACACATTATCAAAAAACCACTAGGTTAAAATTCGTTAACTAATGCTATAAGATTTGGTAATAATTTTGGATACAGTACAATAATATTGGGTATTAAAAATAAAAATATAGGCTTCCTGAATCAGGAATTCACTGCAAGTGCCTATTGATTCCACTGAAAATATTGCAATGTAAATATGTACTAAAAAACTAATTTTAAAAATAACTGTGATATTTGTTTTAAGTTGCTTGTACATTTTCACTGGTGAAAAATCTTTGGTACTGTTTGACCAATAAACGTGTAAAACTATTTTTTATTTCATTTTCCTTGAATCATTTTTTATATTAATATTAGATAGTTTTTAGCACTGGAAACTCTTCTATATGATTTGCATTTGATCAATAGTCTTAATTCAGGCTACGTATTATTCAATTTGATCATTGCCACTAAACAGAAATCAAACATAAATTCAGATTTCAATATTAACATAACAAAAATTACTACCGTATATATTCAGTTATTGACACAAAACATGTATGTACAAGGAATTTGTAGCAGGTTGCAAAATTAACTGTGGCTCAAATAAATTAATTTTCATCCACTTCCACACCAGCTAGAGCATAGCCACCTTTAAAAAAGACTATGTTCTTGAAACTGACAACCATGTAGAGTAGGAGTCGGTCCATTTGAAAGAATTGAAATAATTTCTCAATCAACTGTTTTATCGGAGAGTTTCTCATGTGCGTTCTCACATTTGATTAGCTACAAATCATAGCTACATTGTTAAGTCACGAACACTGTGGACTACTCTTGGATGGGTAACCGGTATTTGGCCAAGTACACATTGGCGAGGTGGAACTACCCGTAAGGGTCTCCCCACCATTAAAAGTAATGAGAATATTTTTATTATCTTTTGACATAATTGTCTATTTTCAATCTTATCTGCTAATCTCTACCACAAACCATTACAGAAAACACGTTGGCTACAAGGAATTCTAAACCAATAAGGTTTCATGAAAATATTTATAATTCAATAACTTACATAAAGAGATTCAAAGTTAACCAGAAATTTATTTTCTTCTTTTTAGTCGGATTAGTCCTTCTTTTAGTCCATCTTTTAGTCCCTCTTTTTAGTCCATTCATTTAACATTTTTAGATTGTACAATCACAAAAATCCATCATCAAAATAGTTTTTTCAGCAACTTTCACGTAATATCTGAGTACCAGTTTTTCTGAACCATCATCCTACTGTTACATGTAACTACATTGTAAAGAAAGTTTACTATGTGAAATTGAAGCTCATATCAAAACATTATCAAATACAAACATCAAAACAGGAAAATTTTAATTTTGAAAATCTACCAGTTTCCTTTCCAAAAATAAATAAATTTGAAATTATTTTAGGGACATAGGCCTACGGTACAATAGCCTAATTAAAATTTACAAACCAAAAGTTAAAGTTCATCACTCCAGACAGCCCGCCAACTGTCCTGAGAGAGCTGAGAATTAATAACAGTTATTCGCTAACCGCCTAACTGACGTCAGCTATTCATGATTAATTATTTTATGACTCAATAATATTAACGAGAATACTTTGGGAAAATCACTGAAATACTGAATTGTATCATTGTAGAAGGCTGTATCATTTAAATTGATGGTACAGTATCATTTCAGTACTTGATACAGTATCAAACGAGTATATGATACTGTATCCTTATTGTTCGTGCCCCGATCTCGTTTTGGAGTTTGTGAACTTGGAGTTTTTGAAACTGTGTGGCGGTTTGGTTTTGGAGCTAATGATTCTTGGAGTTTCTGGCGTACACCCTCAAATAATATGTGTCAGATACGTTTGAGGTACATATTTTGTAATACATACTTTAAGGGTTACATTGATATGTAATTAATATGTATCGGATACTTTGTGTGCTATGTGGGGTACATTATGTATTTCTACGTTACAAGTTATGAAGCATATTTCAAGCTGTTGTATGGTTTTGAAATTGAATTATGGCGCGTCTCGCATCGCTTCCAATCCAGGGCCGACTGCTTTTTTGCGAATTGCAAAGGTGATTTCTTGAGATGAATCATAATCTTATTTTATAAACTTATAAAATATTTTAGCTTCAATACTGGAGATTTTAATATGAATAATAATATTCAAATAAACGTTGATCATCAAGCAAACAGGTATTTACGCGTCTTTTATGTAGTTGTAGAAGGCTGTGAAAGTGACCGTTGATGAACTTGTACCTATCAGCTTGAGTTCAAATAATTGAAATTTCAAAACAAGAGAGCAATGCAGGGCATTTCAATGTTTTTTTACTATAATTGACTTATTTAAAAATAATTATTGTTAGTGTTTTATGTTAATGTTCAATATTATGTGCCACAATTTTAATTATTTTAACTTGTGTCCAAGTTTTAACAAGCCAGATAGAACCTGTAATATTTGTATTGTTAAAAATGCTACAATTGATTAATTCAGTTTACTACAGTAAGTTTTAACTTATTAAGAAAATGTATATTGGCGAATGTGATGAAGATGTTCGTCTGGACGTAGTAAAATCACTGAAGAGTTTTGGGTTGAAATACAGGTTGAAGAATTTGGACAAATCGTCTTCAATGGTAAGTGGAGCTTCAATGTTTTATTGAGAGATTATTTATCAGCTTATACAGGTTACGTCCAAACTGTAGAATTTGAAACCCAAATCTGTATCACAAATCTATCAAAGATCAATCAGTCTGCAAACATCATACTTCGAAATACAGTAACTTAACTTAATTGACATGAATGTTGCCGGTGGTAGGCTAGGTAGGTACCGTACTGTAGGCCTACTTACTTCATGAGCTTGTTTGCTTGTAAGTCTTTCTTCATTAGACTTCCTTCATGTTGGAGGAGAATAAAAGTTATAAGTATCTTTAACTTAGTTTTTATCACTTGGTCAATGTCATTGATACAATTCATACATAACTTGGGGCCTTGGGCCTTATTTCTTATAATTTATTACTGATGTGAATTGATCATTATTAGGCCTACTGACATAACTAATCCAAGACCCTTAATGGGTGGTGGAGCCAAGGAGTAAGTAATCATAACTGATTTGAATAGGAAATATCGAATTCTAATATTCAATTGACTAAGGTATTTTTATTTACTAAAATAGGTAGCAGTTTCGTATTTTCACAAATCTACGATTTTTAATATACGGTACTGTATCGACTAGTAGTTGGTATACTTATCATTAAATTATGTTTTTTGAAGAGATGTTATCTATTATGTAGGCTATGTATGTTATCAATCGATAGGCTACTTAACATAAAAGAAGGGCAACTTAGTGCAGATACGAAACTACAGTTTTAGAAGTTTTACTAAATTAGTATTGTTCCTTCTATATATTTCTATATGCTATATTGTTCTTGATATTTGTTATCTAACATCAACATCTTCTAGTTTTCTAATGTAGATGTTATGTTCTTGGCATCTTGCTTGAAGTGTACAACTTTCCATTTACGAAGCCAACCTCTCAGAAAGTCCAACGTGTTGAAAACATATTGGCTGAAGATAGTCATTATTCTTAATTTGTTAACGTATCATCAAATCTAGGTCTTTAGAACTTATATACGTCTGCCACGTTTTATGAATTATTCTTTACAATTATTAAGATAAGACTAATAATATTAAATAATTGTCAAGTCTACTGGAGTTGATTTGTATTGAATTGATCTAGATTATTCATAAGATAATTCAATCAATGTTATTATAATTTTCAGGATGATTGTACTTCGGACAATCGCTTATTCGGTGTTCCATTGACATACTTGAGGAAAGATTTTGTACACCTTCCACAAGTTAAGGACACAATTTGCATTCCAGAATTCATTGTTGAAATATGCAACTACATAGAGGAAAAAATCACTGTGGAAGGATTGTTCCGCAAAGCTGGATCCACTGCTCGACAAAAAGAAATTCGGGTAATACTGTACGGCATTTCTTTAAATGAAGTTGAAGCCGTCTGATCATTTTCCTCCCATCCCACTTTCGAATAAATTATCACCTAAAATGCAAATGTATCATCACCAAAGTAGTTGTAGATCATAAGTAGTTTTTATCATGGTATTGTGTGAGAAAAAAGCATACTGCATTAAGAAGTAGGTTTTCTCAATTTTATACAAGGTGGGGCAGAGCAGCAGTCGACTGACGAGTTTGGAAGGGTTATAAAAAATGAACAAAACGACTTGAAAAAATGGCTCGGCTCATTCAATTCAGTGTGAAATATAGTTTTTATTGTTGATATTTTTGAAAATTTTATCAGTTAAATGGCGGCCATCAGCAACGATACACTGATATAGCCAATTTTTGAAGTTTTAAAACTACTTAATTTGGCACAGTACGATTGGTAGGGTACTTCTGGATTTCTTCTCTGAATTTCTCTCAATTCTTCCAAGGTGTGAAGGCAGGGTTTGTAAACTTTATCTTTAAGGTAGTCTCATGGAAAAATCACATACATTTCGCATCGGGTGAGCGTACCGGCCACTTCACGTCCCCCCTCATGTTGTGATCACCGTCACTATCACCTCCGAGCGTTGTTGCAATGTTACAAACGTTTCTGCGCCCCAGGAAGAACTTGCTGAGGCACAAGACTTGGGGGAAACAAGGTTTCAGCAGGACGGGGCTGCAGCCCACACAGCGCGCATTTCAATGGATGGGTCGAGAGAATTGTTGCCAGGGCAATTCTCAGTGAGGGGGGACGTGAAGTGGCCGGTACGCTCACCCGATGCGAAGTGTATGCGATTTTTTCTATGGGAATATAATGAAGTTTTCAAATCTTGCCTACACACCTTAGAAGGACTGAGAGAGAAATTCAGAGAAGAGATCCAGGCCCTACCAATCACATTGTACCAAAATGGGGTTGAAAACTTCAAAAAATCGGCTACATTAGTTTATCGCTGCTGATGGCCGCCATTTAACTGGTATAATTCTAAAAAAATATTATCAATAAAAACTATATTTTACACTGAATTGAATGAGCTGAACCGTTTTTTTTTCAAGTCATTCGGTTCATTATTTATAACCCTTCAAAACTCGTCAGTCGGCTCTGCCCCAACCTGTATAATCCATTATCATCCCCTATTATACTAGGGAAGCGCATGCGGAGGCAGCCGCAAATTGAGCGGAGTGAGCTTTCTTTTTGTCCAAAAGTTTTTGAAGCGTAGACTCGAAAATTTGATCCCGGTATTTTAAGCCTAGCTAAACCTAGCTGATGGTGAAAGTGGCTCATTCTATTACCATGTAATGTTATGAAATGAGAATATAAAATAGGAGCAACAACCTTTAAGTGAATGTTTTCTCAAGTGAGTGTTTATTTTGATAGAATAAGGCAATATGAGAAAATGACTCCAGCTTGGTCAATATTGATTAAAAAAATATTGATTGGGCTCAAATTGAAGGTCAGAATGTTTCCTACGATTGAGACAAAATCAATAATTTTCAAACAATATTGACCGAGCCAAACAATATGACCGAGTCATTTTCTCTATGAGTGGTTCAACTTTGTAAATACAGCATTTGACGTACCTTTTTTGGTCTCAAATGTGCTCTGATTGTTTAAAATAATTATTAAGTAGCAAATTATAAAGGAAAATCGATATAAACTTGAAAAAACGCGAAAAAATAAGCCTATTGAATAAAATTTCGGCAAATTTTTTGTGTATTTCCACAACAAGCTTCCATTGTTTGTTAGCATGTTGAGAAATATTGAATGAATGCAAATAAATAAATAATTTTATTAATAAAGACATCAGGTAAAAAACCCATTTTGCCTCCTTCACACAGTACAATATAGTTATTTGTGTATCAGTACGCAAAGAGTGATTTTGCTGCATCAAGAGAAACACTTATGCACGAGCCGCAGGCCGTATTACACATTAAGTTTTTCCAAACTACCATATTGAATGTGAAAGGTTGAAATTAAAATTAAAATAGTCATATCTCAGTTATTTATCATTGAATCCTGACAAATCAGGCACCATTTTATTCAGAACTAGCCGGCAGGCTCGCTTCGCTCGCCTTCTCTGCCTAGCCAGGGGGCTCCGCCACCTGGACCGCCGACAGTATAGGCAGTGTAAGTGAGACAAACAGGCTCGCTTCACTCGCCTGCAAAACCTCTGTCAGTGTCAGCTGAGACAAACAGGCTCGCTTTGCTCGCCTGCAAATTCCGTTCAGAAGGGATTAGAAATTTATTGAACACAGCATTTCTAGACCTAATTTGGACCTGTTTACTTATTTTCAACATTTTCTGCCAATTTGTTCTCAAAAAACCTAAGAAAAACTCCGAAAATTCTGAAAAATAGTAAAACGCTAATATGAAGTGTAACCTTTGGAAAGTATATTGGACATAGTTTAAAACTTAATTCAATATCTTCCAAATTAGTTCATCTATAATCTTGCTGAACCATTGAACTTACAATTTGGATTTGTCATATCAAGGTCGAAGATATGCAACTCGCAATACATCTACATTTTTTTAAAACTTTTTACTTGCTTAATCTTGAACGGATTTCAAAAATATTCTAACACAACATTTCTAGACCTCATCTGAACCTGCCCACCAAATATCAACATTTTTTACCGATTTTTTAATTTCTTATTTTTAATTTTCAATTTTTAATTTTTGATTTTTAATTTTTAATTCTTAATTTAATTTTCTCTTAACCAAACAAATCTTAAAAGGTCGTTTATTTCTTTTATTTATATGTAAAATAATATTGGAAGTTGTTCTAAGTTGAAAATAATCGGCAAAAAAAATGTTCTGCTCAGGTCTCGTTCCCCCCCTGATTGGTAAGCAGTGAAATACTAGTCCACGTCGCTAACCACTGGGCTATGAGGGTTCGATATGGAGTCGATTCTGTCAGTGATACCAACATGATTTCAAGAGCATAATAGACATTTCTGACCAGGAACGTTTCTCAAAACTGATGTTAGGTTGCAATCCTGCAGTGCAGAGAGCATGAATATAGCATGAATAATGTGTATAGTTATTACTATTGTGTGTAAGCAATCCTTTTTTTCCTTTTTTCGTCCTTAATATGCAAATTTTCAAAATGCTCTATAGCCTATAACCTGGTCGTCCATGTCTACTATCACCATGGCAAGTTTGAATTTAATCGGTCGAGCGGTTCCGGAGGAGTAGTTATACAAAGAGTGACTTTCCTAATCCATTAGAGCTTCGCTTCGCTCCGCTCATTTAATGTATTGATAAAATGTTGCATCTTTACAACTTTGTTTTTATTGCGTTTTACAGGCGCTGCTCGATCGCGGAGAAGACATTGATCTCACCTCACACCATGTTATCGACATAGCAAATGTTCTCAAAGTGTTCTTAAGAGAACTCCCAGAACCTCTGATTCCTTATAAGTTCCATGATACATTCTTGAGGTCAGTATTTATATTTTTCCTATCAATCTGCTACTAGTTTTAATCTTTACAGAAAGTTATTAATCTGTGTAAATTTCATACTTATCCATAAAACATTTTTTTATTCCATGAATTTGATCTCTGTTTCATTCCATTGGTAATTGCAGTAACTTGTGGCCAGAGTGATACATGCCAATGCTTAACTGACCGATATTGTTCAGCATTAAACCAAATTCCTTACTTTCCAACCTACCCCAAGCCCCAATTATAGTTGTTCAGAATCAACACCTGGGACATATTCTTGCGTCACATCTTACTTCTAATTTTAATTGCCTAATGATGATTATTCCATATTATCAAACTTCAAAGGAGTTTTCTTTCAATTTTCAGATGCCTAGGATTACAGGACAGAAAAGAAGAGGCTGTAATTCTAAGTTGTCTCCTCCTACCCCAAGAACATTTGAATACATTGGCGTTTCTAATGATGGTAATTTGCTTTTTTCTATAGATTCATGACTGAATTATTTTTCACTCAAATTATGTAAATGATAAGAATTATTCACCATCTTGACATGAAATTTTTTCAAAAAATAAATAAATATTATTGTACTTAATCTTTCATTTGACTTTATAAAGATATTTCTTTCCCACTTTCAACTCATTGAGTTTTTTTGGCAAATTTATTTCAAACGTGGTTCATTCCTTGTTTGTTTTATTCTCGATTACGCAATGATTCGCAATTGCACTTTTTGATAGTAGCCTTAATATTGAAATTCATTCAATCGTTGCTTCAATTAAATGTACTAGTTACTGACACTCATTGTTCCATGTAGACAAATTTATTATGCCTGTTATCTTATTTCTTGTTGTTTCAGTTTTTGAACAAGGTCTCAGCTCACTCGGAATTGAACAAGATGGGTGTGAGCAATTTGGCTATAATTCTAGCTCCTAGTGTAATGCCCGTACTGACTCCAAAACTAACTCCTGAGGGCAGTCAAATCATCAATCAGCATGTTCAGATTGTCCAAGTGAGTTTTGACAGTTAAACTTATTCAAATTTGAGTAGGTCTGTACCATAGTCCATAGGCTCTCCATGTGAATACAGGATGTACAATTTATAACAGAACCCAAATTTCAGTTCAATGTGTGAATAACAATTTATTGACAGAAACTTGAACTACAAAATTATAGCAGAAGTTGAGATTTTGTCTATCCATTTCAATGCACTTGACACTTTTCACCATGTTTCTGGCCACTTTTTTTAGCTTTACGCTGTCATGTTATCTATCTCAATTGCGTTTGCCTTCAATTCCTGTAGAGTATGAGGGTTGCTACTGTTAACTATTCTTCTGTTAATGCAATTACACATCGATATAGAAAATTGGATTGATCAAAACATCTTCTTCTTCAAGTTAAATTTACAAGATTAATAAAACAACCCTTAAAATCCAAACACACAATCAAATCACCACATATTATTCAGCATCACTGTTGCATTTTTTTAAATTTTTCAGTGATTTCATAGCAAAATCATGAGATGAGAGCCATTTAGCATCACGTCTTTTTCGCCTTTTATCACAAATTTTATCTTTCTTTTTCCATATCATAAACTCCTGCTGAATAAGAAAATGTATATTATGTTGAATTCATAATATTATTAACTACCGTACTATCATGAATATTTTTTACACTTGATGAGATATGAAAATATAAATGCAGCTCACTGCCAACACACAAGTTTATCTTATGTTGGCAGTGCCAAAAATGACTCATATAATATTATTAAATAAATAAAAATTTTATGTCCTGTTTATTGATATAGTTTCAAATTATCATATAAATTGTTTTTATCTTGGTAAATAACAATTGTATGTTCTGTTTATTACTATATAGTTTCAAATTATCTTATGTGAAATATGTTTCTTTTGGCAAATAAATTCATTCAAATTCTAAGTAGCTCCCATAGAAAGAAATCAAGGACTAGAAAAACTACTTGAAACCCCTCCAAATTACAGGTCTATATTCATACCTTTATACTTTTAACTTTTATAGGAACCAGATTGGTTTGGAGATAATTCTAGGACTATTTTGGAGATAGAAATATAGAATATTATACATTTCTAGATAGGTCTCATATTATACATTTCAATCTTGATTTAACAATTTTTCTAAAATATTCGATGTATTGCTAATCAATGAAGTGGGTCAAAGTTATGATTACTTATTATTAATTCTATCTCCTGTTCTATAGATAGGTCTCTCACAAATTTCTCTCGTTTCTCTTAGAAAATATCCATTCTATAAGGTAAGGTTAAAAATATGAGTCAAAGGTTTTGAAATTTAATCTTTAATTACTTTTATAGTAGTTTAATAATATAAAATCCATCAAGACCTGATGCTTTATTACTATAATGTGTGGAGAGGTTATCATGTTTATTACCATTCAATGTTAAACTATGTTCAGTTATATGGGGAAAACATATTCAATACATGTAGTTCTGGTGTAGCCTATTATCTGAAATAACTTTGTTAATATCTTTGAGTTATTTAGACTTTCAGAGATTTTCCTAGCCACACTCTTACCGATAACAAAGTAATTATTTACAAGATTTAATAATTCTCTAGGATTATCATTCAGTATGACTATGTTATCACTGATTTTCAAAGCACTCAATTGTATTTCCTTCTGATTTGAATCTGTAGCATCCTTGTTTGCTTGGCATTTCTTTCTTACATTGCTGTTGGCTTCGTTGAATGGGGTTCTGAAATAATTTCTTTTTTTATTGTCTAGATGAGTAACATCAGTGTATTCCTATATCTAAAAAAAAAATAATATAGGAGGTTTCTATCTCACTATAAATGAAAAAAACATTTTAAATTACAACTTCGCGTTTATTCGAACCTTACACTTTGAGTTTATCTTAAAAAACTAAACTTGTTATTTATTTATTATCCAAAGTTGTTTATCACATAATGCTATGATCAATCCATATGTTATGATTGATCCGCTGATATAGCTATCCTACAATAATGTTTACCATTCGATGCTAATTGTGAATGGAAACGGTGGTAAGCATACTCTAATTGCAGCCACCCTGCTAGGGGCTATGATTTTTTTTTGTAGAAATTAATTTGATGGATGGCTTGACGAATGATTAATTTGAACAGAATTCATGAACTTAATTCTCATGATAACTCATCATAGTAGTTTTCATTTGCTAATAGAATAAAATTTATATTTTTCCAGATTCTCATAAGAAATGCGGGACTCATTGGTGTGGTTCCAGAGCATATTTTGTCAGGCGAGTTGAGTTTTTCGAGTGCATCTTTCCATGAATCATTTACGAATAAGAATCCAAATCCAACCAAAAAGAAGAAAAGAAGTGGATCTCTTACCCGTAAGTTCACTTTCACTATTTTTTTTTTTTTTTTGCTCCAGAACTTGTCGTTCAGTTTCAATGTTTGAGTCAAATACAGTAATTATATATTATTGGTTTCCTTGGCTTGACTAATGCAAGAGTATTTCCATTATATATTGTTGTCATCCCATAATTCTTCAAGTCTTTTGGACATTCCATCTTTGAACATTCATTTTTTTATTCTGTCTCTCACATCATACGAGTATATCTGTAGCTGCTAAACTTATGATATTTAGTCATGAACCAATTGAAAAGAGTAACTACTCAAAAAATTTAATTTTTCCAGTAATTCAGTCTTATACTTCCCCCAACAGTTTCAACTCTGGGTAGTAAAGTGAGAGTTCTAAATCTTAATGATTGCTCTCTTTTGAACGCACAGTATAAAGGTTTCTCACATTATCTACTCCCCAACTATAGAGACTGTATAATTCGTAGTTATAAGATCATTCCTAGATTAATTGAGCTAATCCTGCCTCCAATACTATTTATTTGTATTCATTGTAATTTGTAATTTATTTGTATTTACAATAATATTGAATTGCTGGTCGGAGGCATTGGTATTTTAAATCTAGGCATAATATTATACCTACAAAAATTAGCGGGTTTACTTCTTGTAGCACCAAAGAGGTTATTCCAATGTGTTGGCCATAATAAAGTTATTGATTGCTATCAGCTCAGAAAAAGTTCTCGATTAGCATTAGACACATGATGATGTGTTTCATCTGTTTCATGTTGATTAATAACATTATTTTTATTTTTACATCAGTTTTTAAAGATTTCTTAACATTCAAAATGTTTTAGGAATGTTTATCGGTCTGAGAAGAATTGTGAGCAGAGGATCTCCAGGCCCTGAGGATGCTCGCACTCCAGATTTTGATAAACATACGCCTTGCATCATGTCAGGCAAGAAGAGAAAAGTCAACGAACCCATAATCGCGCCAATGTCTGCTAAGAAAAAGTAAGTTGTTTGGTTATCGTGGCAAAATTGTGGTGTGAAAATTTTGTGCTCTGAATTCTTTCAAAATTCAATTAATCCAGATGCACTCTAGTGCTTCTTGTGTTCTTTTTCGTGTTTTTGTCTCTATAAAATTATAACTCTAACAAAATTTTAATCACTATGTATAAATTCAAAAACTATCACTAATTGTGGTTTTGTCGACTGTGGCATTTCTTTGGAACTCCCCACTAAGCCATAGTAGTAATAATAAGTAATCAACCATAATCAACCATCGCTTCCCGGTGGTTCGGAACCCACCTAAAGCAGTAGGTCCATTCATCTCTCATCATCATCCTTCCCATTACCCACGCACAGGCCCAAGAGCCCATGTGGGCATCACCCTCAAAAAAATAAAATAAAAATAAAATATTTTATTGGAGATGGAGAGTGTTTATGTTGAGCCTATACCCTATTCACGATCACTTGAGACAAAATAATGAAACTTTTTGCATGTACAGGTAGCTATTTTTGTTTGAGCTTGAGGAAAAGCCAATAATTGTTATTGACTACAGCTGTTCGACTGCGGCCGACCGTCGTATGAAGTGATACTTCCCTTTACTCGCACACATGCGCGAAAAATTTGTTTATTTCGTCAAGTGATCGTGAATAGGGTATAGAAGAATTTATATCAAAAGTAGGGTCTAACTTGTATGAAATGGGGAAAGTCGGTTTCTTTTTACTAAGTTATGTTATGATGGTTGTGGGGTGTTTTCATCCTCGTTATCTTTCAGGGTTTTCGGTATTTTCATCCATGAACCTATTTTAAAAACCTGATATAATTTAGATATAAATAAAAAAAAATTATTTTTATTGGAATAACTATATACGATGCTTTGAAACATTGTTGAAGAACTCTGTGGTTATCCAGAAACCTATCAATCGAGTATTTATAATTTTGTGTTTCATTCATTCATTCATTCATGTGCAGCATGTCACTATTTCATGAAATCAGATACGGTACAAAGATTAGAAGGGTATTCTTTTACAATTTACACGTTGATGACATTGATTATTTAAAATGTTTTGCAGTACTGTATTTTTGATGCTATATTTATTCAATTTTTTCCAGGAAAGAAGTGCTTAAGAATCTACCTCAAGGATCTCTACTGCCAGAAACGCCATTCAAGTCATCTAGAAGTCTTAAAAATGAGAACCTATCACCAAGGATTCTTGTCGCTGGACAGTATGTAAAATTCCTTTTTTCAGAAATCTAATATAATTCTCCTACAAATGAAACTCCTACCACAGATTCCTTCCTTTTATAAAAAATATTGAATTAACTGATACTGTATTCCAAATTAATATTCATTCTCAAGTAATTTGATGCACTAGTTCTTGGATGAATTTTATTAATCTATCCATTTCTTTCTCAATTTGATAATTCACACTTCCATATAAAAATACGTTATATTACTGCTACTTCTGGAAAGATGGCTATCAGTTGTTAAAAATACGGATTTTTCCAAGTAACTAAATTTTTTCAATGAGTCAAACCAAACCGTCTATAAAAAGGTTTCTGGCTTATTACTTAGTTACCGCCTAACTTTTAAAGAATGTTACAATTTCATTTTGCATGTTATCTTCTCAACTCACAAACTTCCATTTTCTGTTGACAGGAAGCCAGGCAAAAGTAAGTCTCCAACTTTTAAGACAAAAAGAAGGTTCTTCTTCAGGCGTAATTCAGAAGGGTATGTATTGCAATACTCATATAAATATAATTCCTGTTTCATATTTACAAGATGAATTTTTTTAACACACTCCACAAACATTAACATTGAGGTATAGGTTATAAAAAACAATAATATATTATTGAATATATAAATATAAAACGTCTATCAATATGATACTCAAATTATCAACTTCCAATATCTGGTACCGAGCTTCGCTCTGAAGCTGCGGCCGAACTGTTGAATTACATAAATATGTTTTCGCCACACTGCACAGAAAGCAGCTGTTTTCTGTGCACTAAAGAGATTCGAAAGACGCCATTTACAGGCGGTTTTGCTACTCTTTAGCTGATCTGTAAGAGCCCTCTTTCTGAGCTAGTGCACAGAAAGAGACTGGTAGTTACCTATCTGGCCGCTAGATCGGGCGACAATGCACTGCTTTCTGGAGCCATCACAATATTATTCAGTTCAAATGAACTTAGCCTAATTTATTCTGCATTCGCGCCGCAAGCATTGTTATTCAATTGTTGATTATAGTCGACCACAGATCATTGGAATTACCAAGGTCACAGGATTGCTGAGCCCTTTTGCCACTGTAGTCCACCCTCACCCAAACAAAACATCACTCCTTCTCTCTCACACACACTCTCTTACTACCTACCCCTAAGTACAAAGCGGCATCACCAGAGGGAGAAACAGGGAATGGTGTCGGAAGAATTGCTCGTCCTTGACCATTCCAATGATCTGTGGACGACTATAGCGTCTTCTGACTTCTTAAAAAATGCATCAAAACAAAGATTTCTGTGAAATTCCAAGTGAAATTTTAGAAAAATCTAAAATCCTGACTGCAAATCTCCTACCAAAAAAATTGAAAGAAAGGTATGATAGTGAATATTTATTATTTTGTAAGTGGTGCAACAGTAGAGACATACCGGTAAGAAAATTGAATGATGATGTTCTGCTAGTGTACATGTCAGAATTAGCAAAAAAAATGAAACCTTCCTCCCTTTGGAGCAAACTTTCAATGCTAAAATCTTGCCTTTCACTGAAAGAGAACATTTTAGATAAATTTTCAAAAACGACCGTATTTGTCAAACGACAAAACATTGGTTATAAACCAAAGAAATCAAAAACTCTAATGATGGAACAAATCAGCAAGTTTATTAATGAAGCGCCAGATGAAACCTGGCTGCTGGCTAAAACCATTTTGATATTGGTATCTTTGGGGCATGTCAAAGGGACGATCTACTCAATTTGAATATTGATGATATTGAAGACAATGGACGCTTTCTAATAGTATTTGTTAAGAACGGAAAAACGCAGGTTCCACAAACTTTCACAATTACAAACAATGGTGCCACAGTGCTCATTCAATCCAGGTAATATCTATAGAAAATACATTTCATTGAGACCAGAGAATTCCACTGGCCAAAGACTTTTTATAAATTTCAAAAAAGGCAAATGCACAAGGCAGAATGTTGGAACGCATACTATCGCTGCTATTCCAAGTAAAATAGCAAAATTTCTAAACCTTCCTAACCCTAAAGAATATAAATCGCATTGCTTACGCAGAACATCAGCAACTATGCTGGTGGAAGGGGGAGCTGATGTTCTGGCTTTAAAAAATCATGGGGGATGGCGTTCTTTAACAGTTGCAGAGGGCTATGTGGAGCAGTCTGTTCGACGTTAAGTGGAATTATGAAAAAAATTGTTTAGTGGAAGTGAATCAATCGTCAATTTAAACGTTTGACGTGTCAAATACTGCCAAGCTTTGCTTGATTTTGTGGTGTTACTTGACGAAAATCAAACTAAACTAAACTAAACGAAAATCCAACAACAGTTGAAGCTGAAGAGACAATTCAGATGGAACATGAAATACAACAAAATGCTACAATATCTGTGCTTCAAAACAAACTGCTGAATAAAGCCATAAACATTCAAAATAATAATAATTGTTCCTTCACAATAAATATAGGAAAGATTTGAATAGGTATTTGAAGATTGCCCTGAAAAGTTCGTTTTAAAATAATATTGACAGTTCTATTTTTTCTTAAAGTAATTTCAATTTGTTGTTTTTTTCCTACTAAGTTTAATAGGCCTACTTCAATATTGAAAAGAGTTATATAAAAAGAGTTGAATAAATAAGAGTTAAATATTAAAAATATTTTTTTCATGATTTATGTTTTGTATTGAAGTTGCTAATGATTAACTTATGACTTTTGCATTTCAAGTTAATAAATTTTGCATTTACAACGCCAGTTGACTAAGCCGTCAATATAGTAGTTATCAGGTCGATTGCTAGATTGGGTGACAATGCACTTTCTTCTCAAGCCGCCGTAGCCTACTTCAGTTCGAATCAGCGATCGCCGCAAACATTCTTATACAAAATTTATTATTCTTATTCTCGCAGTGTGGCAAAAAGTATCGTACTCAACTCACACAGAAAGGTGTTTACGGTATTCGGATAACATATTCCCGGGCTCGGCAAGCCTTGCTCGGGAAACTATCCTCATACCGTAAACACCTACTTTCTGTGCTTGTAGTGTAATGCACTATATTGTAGAAAATCAAGGAACCTCCTTGTAAAGAATAAATTCAAAATTGATATGATCACAATTTTTTGATAGTCATGAACATGTGTTATAGACTTGAATGTAACTTAATTCATCCAGCTGGATAGCGTTGGTCAGCTAACGATAACAGCCATTATACGCAGTACTTGGGATTATGCCTGAATAAGGAATATTTTATTCTTTTATTAATCCTGCCAGAGAGTTTTCCCGGACATGAGACCTGGTGCAATCTTATTTTCCCATCACGGTTATATAACATTTCAAATTTCAAGAAAATCGTTAGAGCCGTTTTCTAGATCCGTGGTTCCACATACAAACATACATACAGTACTCGCTTAATATAATAGGATATGTCAATACCAAAATACCAAAGCATGCCTTTTCCTGAATTGAAATAAATATTAGTTTTTTGTTTATTCAGTTAGCTGTTTCTCATTAATAATTTGTTAATTGTTACAGGGAAATTCGTGAGAAACATTCAAAATCTCTTTCTTCAAGTGCGTTGAAGATATCTCGTCTAAGTCTTCTTGGAAAAAGCGGACGAAAGAAAAAGGTAACCCATACTTTCAAATTTTCTAGCACTATATTTAGTCTGTTCAGTAGGCCTACTTGACAACTTAACAAATCACAAAAAAACTTACTGAAGATTTGCAGCAAGTACGATCAAGCTAGAGGTATTTTTTCTCTTACATTATTAGTAGGCTACCTAGTTTTGCTTTGAACTTCTCTATATTGAAAATTTATATTGAGTAAATATATTATATTATTCAAAATTTCTAAATAATTTTCAAGTGAATTTCACTATTTATTGATTTGTTATACATTAGTATCCCTAATAACAAAGTAAACATTAATAATATAGTCATGTGAACAAAGTTGTGATGGCAAGACAACGCGGCTCGAGCTGTAGCTAGGGAATGCTACCTTTAGACTTTCAATTTAGTACAGTCTATTGACCAATAGATTGAAACACACTATAGAGACTATATTATATAATAATAGTGTGAACATTGAATGTGAAACTCTAGGTTGGGTAGCTTTCAATGTGATTCTTATTGGAAAACGTTTGGCGAATGAGCAAATATTTCAAATATTACTGTTGAATCTCATAATAATTGGCAAATGAAAGTTTGGCAAATTTATGGCGGCTCGTGGAAGTTTTTCATTTCAGCATACGGTTATGAAACGTTTCACACCAATTGTCACACTGTGAGTTTATCGTGTCTGTAATACAAGCAAATATTCAAATACCTGGTTCTTTCTATTTGAACAGCTAAATATTCAATGAATGTTAGAATGCTAATGATGTTCTGGACTCTACACCAATCTAATTGTATTAATAGATGGGGTACAAACCTAAAAATGAAAAATGTTCTTTAAATTTTTACAAAAAATATTTTGGTTGTTGCAGGCTAAAGAAGAATCGAATGAATCGTGTGACAATAGCAGTCTGATGGCGACTTTAGATTCTCATGAGAGCCCATCGAGTCTACAACACAATCTAACTCAAGATTCTGTCTCTCCGGACTACGTCCGCGTCCCAAAAAGCGAGTATGAGGCGATCAAGGAAAGAGTGTCCAAAATAGAAAACAGGTTATCCCACGAAATCGAAAATATAATTGGTGTTAATATTAGTGATTACGAAATGTCTCCTGAGAAACAAACTCAAGAACAAAAACGCTTATCTGCCGCCGATGGTGTTCAAAATATTTATAAGAAAACCTTGAAAGAATCCGAAAAATTGAATAGTATGTCCACTGAGGAACTAGCAAATCTTCTAAGTCAAGAGTTGAAAATACGTCGTAGCTCTTCAAATAAAATAATGCGCTCGCCCAGTGCTCGTAAAATAGGTTCCATTCGAAGGAGGTCGAGAGATAGCTTGTCAATGAATAATGTTGATAGCAGTGAGAAATTTGGTGCTCAGCCATTCTATTCGGGGAGGAGTCTCAGAAGAGGAAAGCCCAACACTGTTTTCAGTGGGCTTCCTCATCCGAGCTCTTTGATTCCGTCAGCGCATTGCACCAGCTTTGATTCGAAGTCTTGTGAGCATTCCGGTGTCATGACTAGAAGTCAAGCCCGGAGGGCCTCATCATTCCATGGCCATTCGATTAACGCTCATATGATGAACAACGTGAATAACATTCCTCAGAACAATGCAGGTTGGAGATGTGCTTCAGACTATTTCCACAGCAACGAGGAGCACGAAGGGGAGAATGAAGGCGCAAGTGATGAAACCAACGACAACAGGAGGGCTTCAATTGCAAAGCTGCGCTATCAGAATGCTGGAATGGTGCTGGCCAAAGCAAAACTGTTCAACAATATGAATAATGTTGGCGAGCCGAATTTCATCGATCCATCACAGCTCAAAAATACTAGACCATTATCGAAATCTTTCAGACACAACGATCTTAAGAGCGGTAGGTCTATTAGAAGAAAGCGCTCCGATCGCAGAGTATATGGAAATGAAATTAGTTGTAGAAATAATTTGAAAGAGGGTCCCACAGGTGAAACAAGCAGACGGTTGCAATCGGAGAATTCAAACTGTAATCCAGCTCCCAACAAGAGGGGATCACTTCAAGAGAAGGAGAACAACATGAAGGTACAGATGCCAATTCAGGTGCAGCGTTTACGAGGCACTGTCATTTCGCCACTGAAGGATTCAAATCGTACTCCGACCATTAAGCGCGCCCTCACCATAGGCGCCTCTCCGCATCGGGTACGACAGGCAGCCTCTGATTATAGAATGTACTCGCGCTCCACCCCCGTCAAAGCATTAACGATGGGAGCGATGCCACGCCGGTCTCCACGTCTCATTCAGAGGTCCAAAGTAACCGACCTCAAACAATAATTTTTTTCCTATTTCTATCAATTTATCTCTAAATGTTGATTGTTGAAGGAAAAGTTCTGTTCAATTATCAATGTTTTTCACTTTTGAACACAGATAGCCCTACCTCCGAATCAATAGTTGAGAGATACTGAATTCTTATGATTGGTCTTATAGTTTAGTGAACTCTGTCTTATCTGTAATTATTTTCTACTCATCTATTTCATAATTTGTTTTCAACTTATTTACCCTTAGAAACTTTTACTAGCCTTTTCAGACAGACTTCTTCTAAACTATTACCTCAACTATTCTTATGAAAATAATGTACTTAATTTTTCGTAGCATGTATTTTATTACTTTTTCTCTTTATTATAAAGTTGGTTTTTAAAAGAAAAATTTCTCTACGACTTTTATCCCATTTGACATTAATTTCTATGTATTTAACTTGCTCGATTTTTGTGAGCTAAAATGAATAAATGCCATATTAAAAATTTTGAAACTGAAATTTCAAAGAAATAGATTGGAGCATTTTCGATTTTGCATTGTGTGATAGATGAATATTAATTATACATTGAACGAATAATAATTATAGCTTTGATCTACACCCACGTCTCCTTTCTCATTATTCTCCTTTTCCAAACCATCAGATTTTGGACGGCCTTCACGGGTTTCATCCATTATACCACATTTAACAATGAAATGAATTGCACAGAAATAAATTTTGTATCCGAGTCTTAATCAAAAATCAAGAATAGTATTTACCTAGTCTAGCCAAGTTGAGAATGGGCTACTCTCAATTATTAAACGTATAATGTTTTCAATTATTGTTAATACAGATGAGTTCAACTTCAAATACGACTAGCTTATTCTAAATAAGTCTTAAACAGTTAGTCTAGTCATTCTAGGGTTGTAGGTGCAACTAATTGCAACAAATATGTTTTATGGTGGAAATGATAGCTGACACCATCCTATTTAACGTGCAAAAATCCCACTCTTTACTCGGAAAGTTGTGTTTTGGCCGCCATATTGGAAAATTTTGCTCATTTTTTGGTTTTCTTGAAATAACGTTGAAACGAAGCGTCGGACAAAAAAACTTACTTGACATTTTTTTAGTAAATAAAATTTGCACGAGAATGGTGGTAGAATCATCTCTTCATCTTCACTAGAAACCGAGTTACGATTCTTGAAAAAATAGGTTAATTTTCAAGAAAAACTATAATTGACTATTTTCAGTTTTTGTTCGCTCAGATCTTTTGACATATTCTTTTGAATTGTTCAATTCAAAATCCCTCTGAGGATAATTTTGTCCTCTACAATTTGAGACCAAATAGACCTTTCTCCCTTGAATAGTTTTTTAACTATAGCAAATAAAAGATATCCTTGTATTTTAAAAAAACCTATTTTGGGGGGAAATGGTCTCCAAAAAAATTTATACCGTACTTGTATTGATATTTTGTCTGGTAATAATGTCTTTCAGATCAATTTCCAACAACTAAGCTACTCACCGACCTGAATTTAGGTTATGTTCAATTTCAATTTCAATTTATTCACAGCCAACAATACAATAGTACATCAAGGCAGAGTCAGAAAAGTTATCCGTAATAATCTTACAACACTACAGTTATATAAAAAAGACAGAAAATAAAAAATGAGTAATTAAAACACAGTAGCCTATGAGCTAACAAGTTAGACAATAATTTTACATAGATCACTATGCTGTCAATATTAATATTAAACTATCTATGTAGTAGTTAGTTCTACACAATAAAGATTAATTCTGAAATCAAAAATAGTTAAATGTTACTTGTCAACATTTCATCAATTGAATAAAAAGCCCTGTCTTTGAATAATTTGGTAACTGCATGCTTGAACGGTTGGTAATCCTTTTCACAGATACTCTTAGGCAATCTATTAAATAATTTTATCCCTGTATACAAATACATATTTTGAGTCTTAGACAGTCTTACCCGCCTGGCATCTATCCAATTACATGCTCTAGTATTATGCTCATGTATACCGCATCTGAGATCTAATTTACTTAAATGCTCTTTGATAAATATCAGAGCCTGTAGCATAAAGATGCAGGGCAGGGTCATAATGCCATGCTTTTTTAATAATGGCCTGCATGAATCCATTCTACCCAGATTCAATAATAAGGACCCTTCAAGGATCTCAATCTAAGGATACCTCTATTGTTAAAGTCATTGGATCTCAACAAACCATATCTCATTCTTTTCAGCTCATCAAGGCGGTCTAAATTCATATATCATATGTCAAATTCGGTCAAAATTGTGGAAAATAACTCTTGAGACAATATTTACTTTTCCATCATATTATAGGCATACAAAAAAATTTATTTTTTGCTTACAGATGAGTATATCTTCAAAGTCCTTGATGATAAAGAATTGTAATTGGTCTTGAATTGGTAGAACACAATTTTATCTCTCATTTGAATATAATATTACTGCAACTATCTGTTTAATAAGAGGAAAAAATATCAGTTCTTATAAGGTAAAGAATGGCCCATAGTTCTACTCAATTCACTTTTCAAGTCCCCCCGTGATGAATAAATGGAAATACAATAAAAATGTAGCCAAATTCTTCCTCTTCAATCTCCTATGAATAAGGTTTATGGCATCACGCATTTAGAATAGTTAATTTAAATAAATGGTGAAATTCAATACATCTATTTTTAATGATTTTTCAGACAATCAATAGCCTCTAAATCAAGAATGGAGCAAGATTAAGTCACGTATTTGGGCTAATATTGTAGAGAAAGATCAGTTCTACATGCTCAGTTGTCGCATTGACCTTTTGAATCACTTTTGCAGATTTCAATATGATTGAAAAGTGAATTGAGTAGAATTATGGGCCATTCTTTACCTTGTATGAAAACTTTTTATTCTAAAAAAATCAATCATATTTGTTTTTGTTTTATTGTAGGCTACAATAGTTTTATAGAATAGTAATCCTCACCTGGAACAAGTCTGTGTGTGTGAGGAGGGTCGCGAACAATATGAATTATCACACATAACACTTGGGGAAAAAAATTGTAATCGGTTTCAAAGTCTATATAAATTATGAATACTTATTCAGCTATAATCACACTCTAGAGTAGGCTGCAGTCTGTCCAAGCAAAGAAAACCCTCTGACAACATGAGAAAATGACTCAAGCTCGGTCAATATTGATTCAAAGATTATAAATGTGGGTTTTAAATGTAGGAAACATCGTGATCTACGATTTAAGATTATTTTGTAATTTTTGAACCAAAATTGGGCGAGCTGTCATTTTGGAGTCATTTTCTCATCTTGCCAGAGGATCTTTGCTTGGAGAGACTATACTATACATCATGTTATTCAAACAACTTATAAGTTAATGTATCATGTTATAAGCTTATCAATAAATCAATAATATTCCAATAGAGCCTTTCATATGACGTTATCCAGCAATGGAGTAAAAAGTATATGAGGAAAGGTTTTTATAAATTTTAGGAGGTAAAGTAGAAATACTAATATGGTGACCTGATAAATACTTAGCGGGCAAGGCCTCCGATGGACGTCCATAGATAGGCCAGTACCGAGCCGCCACATCCACTTTTAGGTAGCAATGCTGTAACCCCCTAGGTGTGCAGAATATCACAGGGAAGGTTGCGGAAAAGGAATGAGCCAAGAAAACTGTTTAGATCTAGGTGATGAATCTAAGGATACCTTCAACTATTGTAAAAGGTGATGAATGAGTCTGGTAATCTGTTTCTAGTAGGATAGTTATGTTCAATGTTTGTGAATATATTCCTGCTGTTTTTTAAATATACGAGTAAAATGCTAAGCTCTTTATGTAGGATATTAACACTTTTTCATATAAATTTAATAGGCCTAGAGGCCTTCAGAAATGTGGTACTATCACTATGGATACCTTACGATACACTTCTTTCCAAGTAAAAGTATTGGAATAAATAATATTATTGAGCAGAAATAAAGAGCTGTTTAATAAATATGATGAAATTTTTTTGTGACAAGAGATTCTAGATCCAGCTAATTTTAAAAACCGTAAAGTACCAACAAACATTTTGTTGAATCAATAAATTCAAAAGGATAATGACTGAAGCTCAATAAATATAATGTACTCGTATATTATCATCAATTTCTATATTGCATAAGGTACTCCTTACACAAAAAAGAATTTTTAATACTCATGAGGCTCTCTTAATATCATGCATTTGGAGTGAAAACTATTGATTTCAATGAAACATCTAATGACTCAAAAATATTCACACATACAATATAAACCGAAAAAGCATTAGTAGGCCTAGTGGCCACTTTTAAAAGGGTTTTTTCTCATAAATTCCGATTTGATGACTTTAAATGGGGTCCAAACTAATATATCTTATATGCTTATGTAGATTGTACTAGCTTGTATGATATGCTATTAATTTAGCGGCTGAATAGTCGAACTTGGAGCACACAGAGCGTCATGAGAAATTCATTATTGCTACTTCACTCGACCACTTGGTTTCAGTAAGACGCTCAGTTTTCTGTAAAGGTACGATTCCCAAGCGACTGCTAGAGCTGCCCTGTCTAACCAATACAACTCTATTCACATAACTATAATATTATAGTTCATAACTATAGATATTATCATAGATGTTCACTCTGTTATCAGGGCAGATAATGTATACTAAATCAATAAATAGTGAAATTTACTTGAAAACGGCTCAAAAGGATAGTGAAATCCAACCTTTTGAGCCATTTTCAAGTAAATTTTACTATTTATTGATTTAGTATACATTAGTAGCCCTGTTAACAGAGTGAACATCTATATAGTTATGTGAATAGAGTTGTATTGGTTAGAGCAGGGCAGCTCTAGCAGCGAATTTAGAGCCGCGCGGCTCTAACAGTCGCTTGGGAATCGTACCAAGACGTTTCAGTGAGAAGGTCTTGTACATCTTGTATTATCACTAGCAAGTTTGTAATGTGTAGGCCTATAATAAATTATGCATTTAGGCCAATAATTATAATGTATAAACGAACTTAATAAAAATCGGTACTGGGAAACGTACTGGTACTGAGTAAGTGGAAATACTGGGAGAAGCGGGATTTTTTCTAGCCTGATTTTGCGGACACCCTAGTAACCATTCTCATAATGAAATGATGGTTTAAAAAGTTTCAGTACATTCTCATAACGAAATTTCTCAATACACTGTTATTGTAATATTTACAAGGATAATGCTGAAAACATGAGTCTGTGAATTTTTCTCTATTGTAGAATGTTGATCCCTTTTCTTTAGCTAGTATCATTCGTTTCTCACTTCTCCTTGATGGTCTGGAATAGATAAATGTAACTTTCACTACATTATGAAATAATTATTCTACTGCTATACGGTAATGAATTAATTTCTATATGGTGAGTAGAAAATGATCGAAATTTTGAGTACCGGTAATGGTAAATAATCTCCACTGTCTTAAATCAATGGATCCAAAGCCGGCTCCTCAAAAAGAAAATAATATTCAAATGAATAGATTCAAGTAATGAAAACATTCATTATGGGGAAAAAACATTATCTGTGGGTTCCACAGATAGACAAGTGAACTAGCTTAATATGGTTTATCAGACAAATAATATTTTGGAGCACAAGTAATAAAATATCTTTTTCTGAGCACTTGTTTGATATATTACATTATTAGTGTAAGTTACTCACGTGAATATTGTTTGGATAAGCTCTCCCAAAAGCCCACTTTTTTGTATTGGAGAGGCAGCAATTTCACAGATAAAATACAAGAAGCATTCTCTGGAAAAAAGAGTACCCACAATGATAATTTTTTTAAATTTAATGTTATCCTAATACTTTGCATTAGAAATTGATAAAATACTTGATGATAAACTTTTAATAATTGAAGAGGAATATCTAACATAATATGCATGTTTCATCATTCATATTGCTGTACTGCAGTACTGGGACAATAAGAAAAGAGTCGATAAAGATTACAGTATTTATCAAAAAATATTATAATCTCAAAGATTATCAAATCTATGGATCTCCGCTGCGGAAAAATTAAATCTTTCGTTCTAGAACAAATTATTTTCAACGGGCAATCATAGGCTAACAGTTGAATAATTCTTGGAGGAATAATGATGACTGATGAGAAATGCATTTCTATGAGAAACAATGTCATTCTTGTTTTTCCCATAATCACAATTCTTGAATTGTATTCTATTGAATCTAAGTGTAGCCTATAAATTTATTTCTGAAATTCAATGTGGATCAGCTTTGGTCTTTGGAATATTTGTAAGACATGACTGAAGTAGGTAGTAATAATTATTATCATGAGCTTTAAACAGTACCTAAATGGGAAAATAGCAAATTTCTTTGTGTAAATTCTCAAACTATTGATACCGTAGGCCTATAGCTGTTGGCAAAATGTGAGGTGGTTTCGTCTGCTCCTTGTGCGCTTCAACAGATGATGTCCATAAGAATTGTAATTCAGCTATTCCTAGATCCTAGATGATGGTTTTGAAATCAAGAGACAATAGATGCGTTAGATCATCTGTTAGTAGGTTACATCACGTATAAGAGACATATGAAACCGCCTAACGTTTTGGCGTCAGCTATAATAAGCGGCCTACCTCTCGAATACATTTTCTACGGCTCTGGCAACTCTATCCCTCGTGACATGGTTTCTTGCTTTTCTCTCCTCCTGGAATACCACAGAGTACTTGGTTGCATTGTCAACTGCATAATACTGAAATTGAATATTCTGCGCATAAACTACACTTTGAGGTACGTCAACTGGCACTGCCCAGCCCAAAACTAGCTGCAACAGAAATTTCACTAGTTGAAAAGCTAAAAAACAATAGCAATTTTTTCTCATGCCGCAAAAAATGAAAATAAAATCAATATGAATAGAATCCAAAAAAAGGGCGAATCTGATAGTTTAATCCAATATTAGTTCAGGCATTATAGGATTCAACCTCCCAATAAGAGCAGCTAAGCTGAATTTTGGCACAAACATCTATAATGGCATTCTAAATAAGGATTCAAAAGTATAATACTGCATCACGTTTTCAAACTTTTTTATTCGAGGTTAAAGTTCACGAAGATCATTTTTCGCGAATAACTTGTTTCCTGTTAAAGTTATGTTCTTAGACATTATAAAAATTTTACAGCTCAGAAATCCCTACAAAATTGTTTATAATTATGCATTTTACTCAAAAAAACTGAAGGTTATTGAGACACAGCGCGGAGAAGGGGGAGCGCGCACTTCATCAAGGGACAATGCGATAATGCGACATAACATACGAAGTAAAAATAATATAATATTCGTGTAACCTGGCTGGCTCAGGTCTGGTGTCAGAGTTTTCAGGTCGCTCCTGATCAATTCCAGGGCCTCTGACATGACTTAACGACTGTTTTTAGGCAGCCGGGACCGACGGCTTAACGTGTCCATCCGAAACACGGGAAAGTGGCCTGAGAAAAGTTCCTGGTCTGACCTGGGTTTGAACCCGGGACCTTTGGGTTGCAACGCCAGCGCTTAACCCACTCAGCTACGCCACCCCCACATACGAAGTAGAATGTTCAATTCGCTGTGAAATATTGTTTTTGCAACCAAATACTATCAAGGTAGCATTCCTAAGCGACGACTCGGGCTGTGCATCTCTAGCTGCAGGTCTGCAGCTGTGCGGCTCTAGCAGCGCGTCTACAATTATGGAGGCTGTGCCAGGTGGTACGAGAGGTAGAGGACGACCAAGAAAAACATGGTTAAAGAATATAGAGAAAATTGGAGCAGGTAGAGGAAAGGCAGTTGGTGAAACGAGGAGAATGGCTAGGGACCGAGATACCAGTACATGGAGAAGGTGGACCGAGCAACACCCAACAGGTACAAATGGGTTAGATAAAGAAGAAGAAGAAGAATGTTTCATTACAATACTGTCAATACCTGATGCCAATATAACAAAACCAGTGCAGTGGCATGTTAAAAAATAGAGTATAGTATAATGTTAAAAATAAGTAGTGTAGCGTACGGTAATAGTAACAAAGAACACTTGAAATCATAGAACGATTATTATTGACAGTATATATTTACAGTAGGCTACTGTAAATAAATTAATTCAAGTGTCTGCGTGTCGTCATTTTCTCTATTCAGAATTTTCACATTTTCATGTAAAAAGATCTGATAGCTCCTTCCTCCTTATATCATTATTTAATTGTATTGATTTGAATTTATTCAATAATTTATCAATGAGAGATCCAACAGAATACTTCTATGACAAAAATTGCAGAATAATAACTTATTAAATTTCCAAGCACTATAAAGAGGATCGCGAGTAGGCCTACGGCACTTCATTCGAAGTGGATGAGAAATTTTCCCTACAATACTGTGAAGAATGAAAAATTGTAAAATTAGTATAATTTATTAGAAGTAGGGACCACTAAGGCTACAGCAGTTACTTGAATTTCACTCACCTTGTAAATTGCTCCATTAGAATAGACTAGGTAAGATGAAATAGATGAGATATTGACAAATAGTAAAATAATTATGAGATGTTTTTTCATCCTGGAATAAGAAAATGAATTAAGTTTCAATGGGCTTGAATAAAATTTTTCATTCATCTTCAAAAAATAAAGCTTCCCAAAGCTCACAAAGCTTTCCAAAAAATATTATTTATTTGTCTTCTCATTGGGAATCGAAAATATTCTTGATTATCTAACATATTTGCATATTCCTTATAAGTTCATTAAAATACAAAATGGCTAATTCCGAACCTTGTCATTGTTCATTTTTATCTTAATTGAATCTGTAAATTACTCTCCTTCATCCATGTTCAAAAGTATTTTTCATATAGAATAGAAATATTGAATTGTATTTTTTCATGTCAAATCAAATTAATCAGGAGCATCCTTCAAAGACGAATGAGTGAAAAGTTGATTTACTTTCATTGCACATTATCGATTTCAATTCATCAATACCGTAACATAAATATTAGATTGATTCCAACCAATACGAAGTATTCAGAATATCTCGATTAGATTTCAATGAAAAAGTACGAGTTTATGGAATATTCACGAAATGATCATGCTTATTTTTCCCGATTAATAAGAAAACGGATTAACGGTAATTTCAAGTTCACTTACTTCTCATAGGCCTGCGCTACAATTTCCTAAACTTATGAATATGTCAGAAATGTTGGCCAACAACGAAGAGTTTTAAAAATATACTATTCATTGGCTCACTAATATTGTTACAGTTGCCTGAATTCTAGGAGATTACTTCGAGTAACTGTTCTCCTAATATTTCAAGAAAGGCTGCTAAATAACTCATCAGTCTCTGAAAGATGAATTAGTGAGGTGTTGCTAACTCTTAGATCAAACATGAATGTACTCGTAGTATTCAAAAAAGCTGAAATCAATATTGGCCTACATTTTACTGACACAATAATGATAATGCATGTTTAGGTTCAGACCCATAATACACCTTTATGATACACAAGAATTTTGCAGTAGGAAATTCGCAATAGGTTTCAAGGTTTTCATGGAAGGAAAAGAAAGAATACTTGTTATGAATAAATAAATGTATGCTGATTTATTTATACTATTACAAGATTCGTTTTCATACATGAATGATAGAAGTCCCTCTCATACACTCTAAATGTACAAAGGCTATTGCAATTCAATAATTAATTATTCTATCCAATTTTCAGACCAGCAGCAAAGATGAAACACTTTATAACAACAAAATACAATAGAATACTCAAGCATGATTCCGTCGTTTCTCAAATTCTCATCTATCAAATCAATTATTATTCTATGACATTTTATTTGCATACATTCAGCTAATCATGTTTGAATCGTTCGATCGACATATGAAATACTAATAAATGTAACTTATAATTCTAAATTGATTTAATAAGTGACACGGATTAATTTGAACATACTATGGTAATTTTAAGATTTGTAGAAATCAATAAGGCTATACTGCATTTATGAATGAGATCCGTGAAAATATGCATTGAGCCATTCTTTAGTTGATAGCTCATAAAAACAGAGACTGTATAGTCACAGTGCAGCCATTGAATATCAGACTTTTGATTGGTCAGAGGTCAGCTAGGACGAGTCTGACATGCTTTAGCCAAATCCTATATGATTTAATCGAAAATAGTCCTGAATCATACATAAAGTCAATGGATACAATTCCTACCTACAATAATAGTCTATGCGAAAGTTAGCTTTTATGAATCATTGGAACTCTCAAATCAATTACAGTATCAGAGAGGCTACTTTTCGTCGGATTTATTATTTCATTGGTATCCTCTTGAAGGAAGTAATGAAAAATGATAGAATACGCTCAAGCTTTCCTGCAAACTCATTTTAGAGCTACATATTGACGAAAGAACCGCGGTGGTGAAAAAGAAGGGATTATACAGTCTCGTAAGTATAAATACGTTATTAGAAGATTTAATCTTTTTGAAATATTAATCTAGTCTATTTTTGGAATTCAGAAGTGAACTTCTATCAAAATTCAAATTGGTTAAGGTTAAAAATGTATTTTGAAGTGAAAATAATTGTAATGTAAATTTTCACTATTCACCAATTCACGATAAATTCACCATGTAAACATCATTACCTACTCATCATCACCTTTGCTTTAAATACTTGTTATCAAGCCGCCATTTTAATGATAAATAATAATTATGAAGGTTTAAAATGTTTATTGGTTATAAATTCAAGATGTTTATCAAAATATAAACACTATTATTAGCGTATGGCTTCATTTGGTGAAGACCCGAAGGTGTTCCAACTCGCCGACATAAACATGTATTGTCGATAGAAACATAGTGAATGATCTTGATTATGTTCACAGTAATTTTTATTTGAAAAGTTCTCAATTCAGAAAGTATAAAATAACTTTAACACAAGTCAAAAACACTTATCCGAGACTGGAAAATATTGAATTCGAAAAACATTAGAACTAGATTTTTCATTGAGTAGACAAATAATGTGTAGCCTATTATTTGTTGATGTTATCTATAAGATATTATTTAAAAATTCAATTAAAAAAATATATCGATAAAATCATTCATCAAAATATGAATAAATTCTAGGATACAATTGAAATGAGAGATAATACAGTACCGGTACGGTAACAATATTGAGGACGTTAACAAAACTCACAATAAATTTACATTGTACAAGTATATTCATACATCCATATTATGATACAACTAATATTATGGAATATAACGAAGTATTTTGAACCACATACGGTTATAACCATAGTTATTGACTTTTAGCTGTAGTTCAACTTCTGCCGCACAAGATAGTAATGAATTGAGAGAAGTTCACGGAGAAAGTGGTGCTGGTAGCTGGCTTCTACTTGCAAAAAATAACCAAAAGTGGTAGTTGGTTTTTATTTGCAAAAGCTTAATTTAATAGTTGAGTTTTCCATGTGAAAAACTAAATGCGGTAGGTTGTTGGATTTATTTGCAAAAACCCAAGCGTGTTAGTTATTTTTTACTTGCAATAAATTGAATTGCTAGTGAAACATTAATTTTTCAAATGTATATTGCAATCACCTGTATCATAAGTTACCGAGACTATCTATTTGCTTTGTCAACAATAATATTGGGCTTCCAGGATATAAAGTCGATCATATCTTTTAGGAATATTCATTCATAGACATAATAAGAATAATAGTTTTTTGGATCATGAGTATTGGGAATAACATTTCTATTGGTATCACTTCGGGAATCCAGGATTTTCATGTTGATAATGTATGTTTATCATTATGATATGATAGACAATGTACATTGAGAAATTTTAAGGTTTTTAAATTATAAATTAACCCAGATTGCGGCAAAATATATATTTTTTAAACTCCTAAGACTATTGAAAAGAACATTATTAATGAAGATATATTCATACATATGAAATAATTATTAGCCAATCGATTTTACATTATCCCTCAATTTGAGATAGTTAAAATAAGAATTCCTTCACTATCAATTTTCAACTTTTTGTTTCTTTCTATGGTCGAATTGTGTATTTTGTCTTCAACCAAGACTTCTTTCTGATTCTATAGATTGGTCAGTTAATGAATACTAACTAATAAACTGAATATCTCTCATGTTTTATACCATATGTCTACGAATCATGGACGTTCAATTCACTGGGAGCCTATTTTCATGGACACATATCAATAATTTGTTCCAAAATTAGATGACACTATTATCCTGAAATATGTAAAAATTATTTTCAATCACTTTTCAGTGTATTCGAAGGCACTAGGATGTACAAGATACTTCCTTTCCAAATAAACATCACAGGATTTCCAATCAAATCAGAAACATCAATTTGTACTTGAATAAAATCATTTTCTTGAACCATAATAATGAAACTTTACAACGTGATTGAAGATTAATTCAATAGATTTTACAAGCCTAAATACCTCACAATTTCCTACTTAAAAGCACACACTCGTCATTAATATAATTATTATGTACAATATCAAATTCTTACCAGAGCCTATTTTCAAGTTAAGTCTTTAATAATCTTTGTACACTATTACACATTGAACTAAGACAAGTAATAATATGTTGTTACCATAATAAGCAGCATATAGAATGTTCAAGATAACAGGTAACACAAGCATACTAGCACTCAATAGGGAGAAGTATAAGAATTGAATACATTCGAAGCCGTAAATAATTATTCAAAGAGAAATAATTTTTTTAACTAATGTTATTAATATCGCCTGCAGTCTTTTCCGTTCATTTTAAAAGCATTCTTATGAATTCGACCCTTGTGGAATTATTATTTCATAGAATACACGGTACTGTATTTGATTTGAGTTTTCGGAAATATATATATACCTATACCTTAATAAATTGAACCAGTCAAGTAATAAATTTGAATGAATCAATTAAGTCAAACACAGTACTCGTTCAAGCATCGGTAGTTTTTAAATTATAATATTTTAAACTGAGATGCACAAGAGACTGGAGAAGGACCCGTTTTCATGTGATTCGCCATGTAGCCGTAATAACAAAGATTTTGTAAACGTTCAGAGAAACTTACATTACGTAAATTTCAGAGAAAAAATACTACATTATCATGTGCCAGACCAAACTAAAACATGAAAATGTATATTACAGGAAGCATTCAAACATTATTCATGAGGATATAAATAAAAATATTTTCTGGGGGCAATTCCCTCAGATGCACGGTTTGTTCTTTTTGGATGTTGACATTTTGGCCCTTGATAATAAGGGTTGGGCAGCCCTGGACTAGAGTATTCGAATTATTGTATTCTTAACATTATTTTATGGTTTAAATTATAATATCAATAGAAATAACAATTTCAGTAGCGGCAAGAGACAATATTATTGGATATAGAGTCATGGGTTTCCAATATCACCCAAGCCACAAAAATAATTATCAATTTATGAAATCCAACAGGGGAGAAAAATTCAAATAAATAGTAACTGCACTGGCATCGCTCCATAAGAAATACATTGCTCGGTGCTAGCGCAGCGCCTCAATCTGATCAGGAACTATGGCTTTTGCAGCTCTCATTAGCACTCTGGATTTAGCTCCTCTGTGGTAATACTTAACCTTTTTGGAGCTTTCATTTTATTAAAAATATTCACTTAGAAATGTGGAACTCACACTCAGTTGAATAGAGCAGAAACTGATAATTTGGAAAATTACTGTCATTTTTCAATTTATATATTTTCCATGATATTTTTTTTAGAATTTTCAAGTTGTACACACTGAAGTAAGAAAGCTTGAAGTAACATTTATCTTAGAATTATCCTCATACGTGCAAAAATAATGTCGAGAGAGACATATTGAATTCATTTTTTCCTGGGGAGGACCCCCGGACCCCCCACAACTGTACGTTCACCCCTCCGTACCAGAACCTTCAATTTTACAAATTAAGCACTGATTGTAACTATATTGGGACACAATATTTTTCCCATTCCCAGTCTATTCTAAATGAAATATTAAGGTTTTTCAAGGACATCAAGAATATCAACTACAAAAAATAAATGAATACACTGATATATTATTTTTTCCCTGCAAACTGAACAAAGGAGGACGAAGCACCACAGCTATTTTATAAACCAATTATAAAAGATCAAAATTATAAAGAACTAATTATAAAACTTTCAATGATCAAAATCCACAGATACCATTTACACGGTAGGGATCATTAGCATGATTAGCAGCAAGGTATACAAATAAGGTTGTTACATACCTGCATGCAAGTGGGTGAAATGACAAACGAGTGGGGGAGACTGGAATGAGACTAAGTTCAGTTCAGAACTTCAACTACCATACGCTAACCTTCTCAACAGAAGATCATAAGTTGTTTCTTTGTTTCTCAAATTCTTCTCATTCTGGCTTGACCAACCACTTTTATAATTACCTCAAATCGGAGCAACCTCATTTGTTTGATGGGATTATGACGTTTCATGTATCCATAAAAATGTTATCCATTATCATATGGCTGTGTCGGGGCTGACTGTAATATGCAGCAGGCATTAGGTTCGATTGGTATATTTGTATCCTTCCAAATCTATTTCTATCAACTACCTAAAAAAATATTCCTTGAACCTCCTGTTTCATGCATAAAGTTGATGTGCAATCTGAGATAGTCAGGTGGAAAACAGCTTGTTTATTTTCAAAGACGTTTTTGTAGGTTCATGGAAACGTCACACCCAACTGGTTTTTGGCTGAATTATGCGCGTGATCCCTACCGAGTAGTCTAGTATCCATGATCATGAAAAATAGAGTTGCGAACAATTTCTTTATACATTTGCTGTGTGTAGAGTACATTGGATCGAATATTTCAATGTCATTTCTCAATTTACTTCAAATAGTAATATTAAAAATTCAATCAACAGAATTGATCATTCGATTCAAACAGCAGGTGCAGAAATTAAAATAAGACTTAGTCAAATGTTAAAATAAATATTGGGATAATTTTTCAAAAAAGATTTTCATGAAGTAATTTATCATTTTCAGCTTGAGTGGAAAAGTTTTGAAAACCTCAAGTACCACAAGAGAATTAACATTTAGTACGATGCTATTCTACAGAAAAACTATAAAGTCAAGCTGAATCGTGTGGAGAATCTGGCTCGGATAAAAAGAAAATCATATTTTTAAAAATATTTACAGCCTTCTCATCTACATCGATGAGCCGCAAAATATTAGGAATAGTTATGACAAGGGGAATCGAATACAAGATATAAATAATAATGTTTTGAATCAATAATAACACTTACAGTCGAAGTTAATTTGTTTGAAAGACTAATATCATACAGCAACAAAAATAGAACTAGTTTATCTCCAATTATATCAATTTGTTTACTATATATTAGTTAGTCTGTGATTTAGTGATTTGAACTAAAAATAAATAAGATGAAATTGAAGAATTGCATAAAGCGAATGAGATAGAGATCACATGAAGACATGAACAATTCATCACAGAATTCAAACACTCGCGCCTATTCCTTGCTCTGAAATATCCACAAATGGTGATGACCCAGCATACACTCTTGATAAAATTCACGCACATCATTACTACTCAGTTTACACGTTTCACTCGCGCGCTCCTATACTTCCAACGAGTTACCAAATTCAATATCAAATACTATATTTACACGATGTTGATTTGTTAGATTTAATAAAATTTCCTAGAGTTTCATTCAGCTCACTTGACTATTCAATTGAATATCAAACGAATGTAGCCTGGATATCCCTCCAGAAGCGTGGCACAAAATGGGCAGAATATGTTGAAACCGTTTGTACCATGTGGAATCAAGACACTGGTCCAATATCTGAAAAAATAAAATAAAATATATGCGAGTCCAAAACTACCATTTGTTAAACCTTACCATGTGGAATCAAGACACTGGTCCAATATCTGAAAAAATGATTAAAATATTTGCGAGTCCAAAACTACCATTTGTTAAACCTAGCAAATAATATAATCTTGAAGTCGATGCTAAATATTTTTTTAGTCACAGCTATCTAAAGTAGTGAATCAAGAGGTCCTGCACAGAAGACGATCTCTTATTGTAGTAAATCGTATATTACATAATGAGTGTGGGAAAGGTGTTTTTACATACAAATATTTTACATTTACAAACGAGCCGTTAGGCGAGTTTGGAAAATAACTATGAGTTTGTAAACTTTTCCACACGAATTATGTACATTTTTTGGCATACTAGACTGAGAAGGATTTATTAAAACCTCTAACAACTGAAAACATAAACTGAAGCCAACATAACCTCACACAACAGCTAGCACAAAAGCACACAGTAAACTATCATGGCGGCTCGTTCAACTTGTTAAATCATGCATTAATTCGACTTGTTATTTCACAGCTGGAATAGATTTTCAGTGCTGTAATTATAATCTTGATGATGATTAGTGCTGTAATAATCGTCAAAATTATTATTCCCGCATTCAGAACAGCTGATCTTTGATTCTCTGTAAACAGCAATTTCCCAAACACAAATTTAGCTTGGAAAGTTGACCATTACATTCCAGTATGGCGGAAAAATTTCGTCAATGATTATTCTTCGATTCCCTAAAATCGTGACAATTGAATTTTTTACTCATCCGGTTTCAAATAACGTTACACAAAAGTGTGAAAAATGTTCTTGTGCTTTCATGAATTTTATGCCTGAATATTAACACTGCTTTAGGTGATGTTAAAATTGTATACTTTACATTAGCTGATATAGTATAATTATTGTATACAGGGTGTTTCAGGAGCAATAGTTAAATAGCGGCGATTGTGTAAATCTTTCCCAAATCTCAGAAATGGCGATCAAAAATCGCAAAATCGCTACTAAACACAAATTTATCACTTGTGCTACGTTTTGTCAATTTTGCGAGTTTTGATCGTCATTTCTGAGATTTGGGTAAGATTTACACAATCGCCGCCATTCAAGATTTTCTTCAAAATTCGACTCTCTTCAACTTCCATCAATAAAAAATACAATTTTATGATCCAACCTAATTGTAAATTATTTTGATTACCTGAATTTTAACAATCTACGTTAATAAAATGCTCCCATGATCCAGTTTTAGGGACTCAGTCGATAGATATCTTATTAATAGGAGAGCTAGAAAAAAACAAGAAAACTGTTGGCACTCACCCGCAGCCATCCCTAGCAGGGCACTCATAATCCCAATTACCCACATGACACTTTCACTGAAAACTTTGAATTGAACAATATTTCGATCCTTCAACTATTACTGGGAGACTGACTAAAAAATCTGGTGTGGTACACTCACACAACTTTCCTTGTCATTCACATTTGCATACGGTACCTAATACAAGTATTTATACTTAGTTATCAGCAAGTGCAAATTGCATTAGGACATTACTTTCTCTCCGTCTGGTACCAACAGTGAATTTTTCACTCGTCGCTGAAGCCTCGCGTCTATTGGCGCTTCGGCCCATCATATGTATGATTTGCAATTATCACTAGCCCATAACGCCTCGCGCCTATCGGCGCTTCGGCTAGCAAAATCCATTATTCTCAACAATGCTGTGGATTTTCTGCTATTTTGCCAGGAACAAGACTCATGGCAGTCGATAGGGCTTATATAGGACTATTTTGGGTAAAAGTTTCAGAAAAATCGTTAGAGACGTTTACAAGAAAATCATAAAAAAACATCATTTTTGACATATTATTCGCCATTTCTTCCACCATTTTTCAATGAATTTTTTTGAATTTCTTAGAGTCGGGTCCTAATGGTATAAGAACCTTAAGTTCGAAGTTTCAAGTCAATTTGTCAATTAGGACTCGAAATATTGCAAAATCCATTATTCTCAACAATGCTGTGGATTTTCTGCTATTTTGCCAGGAACGAGACTCATGGCAGTCGATAGGGCTTATATAGGATTATTTTGGGTATGAGCTTCAGAAAAATCGTTAGAGACTTTTTCAAGAAAATCGTAAAAAACATCATTTTTGACATATTATTCGCCATTTTTTCCGCCAATTTTTAATGATTTTTTTTGAATTTCTTATAGTCGGGTCCTAATGGTATAAGAACCTTAAGTTCAAAGTTTCAAGTCAATTTGTCAATTAGGAATCGAAATATTGCAAAATCCATTATTCTCAACAATGCTGTGGATTTTCTGCTATTTTGCCAGGAACGAGACTCATGGCAGTCGATAGGGCTTATATAGGACTATTTCGGGTAAAGTTTCAGAAAAATCGTTAGAGACGTTTTCAAGAAAAGCGTAAAAAACATAATTTTTGACATATTATTCGCCATTTTTTATTGATTTTTTTTAAATTTCTTAGAGTCGGGTCCTAATGGTATAAGAACCTTAAGTTCGAAGTTTCAAGTCAATTTGTCAATTAGGAATCGAAATATTGCAAAATCCATTATTCTCAACGATGCTGTGGATTTTCTGCTATTTTGCCAGGAACGAGACTCATGGCAGTCGATAGGGCTTATATAGGACTATTTCAGGTATGAGCTTCAGAAAAATCGTTAGAGACGTTTTCGAGAAAATCGTTAAAAACATCATTTTTGACATATTATTCGCCATTTTCCAATTAATTTTATTGAATTTCTCAGAGTCGGGTCCTAATGGTATAAGAACCTTAAGTTCGAAGTTTCTAGTCAATTTGTCAATTAGGAATCGAAATATTGCAAAATCCATTATTCTCAACAATGCTGTGGATTTTCTGCGATTTTCCAGGAACGAGCTTCATGGCAGTCGATAGGGCTTATATAGGGCTATTTTGGGTATGAATTTTTAAAAAATCGTTAGAGCTTTTTTCGAGAAAATCTTGAAAAACACAATTTTTGGCATATAATCCGCCATTTTTCCCGCCATTTTTCGATGAATTATTTTGAATTTCTTAGATTCGGGTCCTAATGGTATAAGAACCTTAAGTTCCAAATTTCAATTCAATCGGTCAATTAGGGATCGAGATATAGTGTATACAGACATACACACAGACCAATACCCAAAAACCACTTTTTTGGACTCAGGGGACCTTGAAACGGATAGAAAACTTGAAATCGGGGTACCTTAAATTTTTTTTGGAAAGCAATAGTTTCCTTACCTATGGTAGTAGGTAGGGCAAGGAAAGTAAAAACGGTCTACTCTCCACGGCACTGCGCCTCAAAGCCTAAATGCACGTGGAGAAATCCTCGTTCTCACGGGATTTGGCCAGCAAATAATTGAAAGCTTTGCTATATTTCCCTGAGAGAATATCTACAAGTTCCAAATATCCGTTGATGCCGTACCCCGTGGATCGACTGCATCCGTGAGAACTATCAAACGTCCATGAATTTGATAACCTCACTTCTGTCCAGATCTAAGTTGGCAAAATCTCCATTGTTATAGAATAAAATATTACTTCTACACTGATAAAATTTTCAACTAATGTCCACTACTTTTCTTTTAATATTCTAGTCTCTTTTTTCATCAAAGTCTAAATTCACTACAAAATAAAATTACCATATTTTTCACTATAGAATAAAATCTATACTAAAACAAAACAAATTAAAAATGAATCAATAATCAACCTTCAATTCTTACCCATATTACAATTCCTTATCCAGTTATAACCCTTATTGTTGAAAAATGGCGTTTTCTAGCATATTTTTCCCAATTATCTCAATAACCGTTGAAGTTACAAACTTGGAACTGGTTTCATTGAATTTCTCAGCTAATTTTACATAGGAATTGATCATTTTAGAATCTCACTAAAGCCTCTAAAAAATTATAAAAATAAATATATTTTGAAAAATCTCAATTTTCTGCCATTGTTATCTCGGTAACAAAGCGTTTTGTCTGAACTTTTTTGTCTACTTGGTGTAAGGAATCAGCCTGAGAAGTATTGCACATTCCTCCTGGAACACCCTGTATATTGATATATAATTATAATATATATTCATAGAATCAAGTTTAGAAATGTCTGGTTCTGCAAGTGCAAATAAGAGTTTGGAGTACTTGCAGAATATCAATAGGACATTTAAATGCTTCAAATTTAAATACGTGTCTGAGATGGACCTGGAAAAAATCATTTTAAGTTTAAAAAACACAGATGCAACTGGTTGGGATGAGATACCTACTTCGGTAATCAAGGCAATGTGCTCTGTTATTTTGAATCCACTAACTCATATTGTAAATCAGTCTTTGAGGGAGGGCGTTTTCCCACAGAAACTAAAATATTCTATCATTAAGCCTTTGCACAAGAAGGATGGTAAAACCAATGTGAAAAACTATCGTCCAATTGCTTTGATCTCTGTTTTCTCAAAGATATTTGAGAAAGTGGCTTACAAACAGATGATTAAGTTTTTGGAAAAAGGAAAAATATTTTTTGAGGGTCAGTATGGTTTCAGGAGAGGAATGTCAACAAAATCAGCAGTTTTTGATATAGTAACCGACTTACTGGGTTGTATAGATAAACAGAAGAGTGCTCTTGGAATGTTCTGTGATCTGACACGAGCTTTCGATATGGTAGATCATACCCTGCTATTGAAAAAACTTGACTTCTATGGTTCTGGAGGTGCTGCAGGAAATTTTTTCAGATCCTACCTTCAGAATCGTTTTCAGGCTGTTAAGGTCACCTCAGATGGATGCCAGATTTTGTCATCATGGAATAGGGTAAGGATGGGAGTTCCTCAAGGATCAGTACTGGGGCCTATCTTGTTCAATATATTCATTAATGACTTGCCATACAATATAGGTTCTAAAATGATTCTTTATGCGGACGACACTACTGCATTGGTTAGTGGCAATAATGATGACGAAGTTTCTAGGCAATCTTTGAAAGTATTGAATCAGCTTTTTAAATCATGACTGGTTTAAAAATAATGCATTGAAGCTGAATTCAACAAAGTCAAATTTTATGAAGTTTGCTCCTGGCATTCATTCGGAGGAAGGTTTTCAGGAATTGGTTCTCGATGCGGGGGTGAGGTACAATGCAGTTTCAACAGCCAAGTTTCTGGGAGTGGAACTTCAAGGGGGTCTGAAATGGGATAGTCATCTGAGAACTCTGATGAACAAATTATCTCATGCTCTTTTTGCCTTGAGAACTATATCAGGTGTTTCAAATCAGAGTACAGCACTGAGGGTATATCATGGATGTTTTTTATCTCTGATTCGTTACAGTATTCTGTTGTGGGGTGGCACTGTGGCGGATTTGCATGAAATCTTCCTGATGCATAAGAAGCAATTCGTGTTCTTGGCAATCTTAATCCTTTTAGCCGTGACTCCTGCAGACCAGTTTTCATAAACTTAAGGCTTCTGACAGTACAAGCCATATATTATTTAGAAGCAGTTCTGTTTGTTAAAAAGAATGGGCAGAAATTCGATACCAACAGATCCCAGCATTCTTACAGTACACGAAATAAGGACTCCCTTCTGTATTATCCCATTCATAGGACTACTTTATTTGAGAGGGGCCATTTTATTCTGGATTGAGGTTTTTCAACCGGCTCCCCACAGCATTGAGAAATTTAGATGCGGGTGCTCTTTCTAAAACTCTGACTCAAAAGCTGTTGGAGGGAGTACCCTACTCTTTAGATGAATGCTATGAAGCTGTTCATGCATAGAATAGTCTTAAAAAATTGACGTGTTACATGCTGCAGGAGCTTTGCTCATTGAAGCAGCTAAACGTAACAAATTAATAATAATAATAATAATTAGTTTGATATATAATCTTGTCCCAAAATATTAATATGAATTTTTATTCAATAAACTTCCCCAAAATATTCGTGAGTATACTAAGAATGACATAACCACGTATCTTGATATTAATGTGAACACATTCAATTTTATATACAAGAAAATATATATTACATACTTAGAAAATCTATATAGTTATTGGCTGCACAATATTCAGTGAATTGTTATATTATTTTCCAAGTTTTGGCTGACTAAAAGTTTATGTCTTTATAATTTATACTGCCGCCTGCCTCAGCGATTAAAAGTATATCAAGATAGTGAGAAACAATTCTTCTTTCTCATACATTTCACACTTCACAATTAATATTTCTACTCATTTTTTATATTATGTATTGTCTTTTTTCCTCTTTGAAATGTCGTATAAATTTCTAGTGAACTCATTTTAAATCATGTTCCAACTATTGTTTTTGTGGCTGGGCGCCCGGCGAAAAACATACGGGTTTGGCAGTACCCTTAATTTTTTTTTTGAAATTGTAAATAAAATTTGATTTGTATCATGTACTCACTTGACGGTTTTTTCGGTGGCCATGTGGCCACAAGGATTGAAAGCAAAGAGCGTTGGAGGTCCTGAATCTACGTAAAATGCTGGTTCCAAGCCCATTGACAATTTGGCTACTCGACCACGCTGTAATAGCAGAAACATTTGGCTTATGAAATTATTCAAGCTTGATTAAAAATGAGGTCAATTAACAAGTCAAGTTCATTAACAGAATACATAGTATAGAGTGTTCATGAAGTTGCACACATCCAAATAAACATGTCTGTAAATAGTGGGGATTTCATATTAGTTAATAAGGGCTATAGTCTGGTTGAGCAAAGAAGACATTCCAACAAGATGGGAGAATGAATCCAGCACAGTCAATATTGGTTGAAGAATTATGGATTTGGCTCGAAGTGTAGAGCAGAAATTTCCTTACAATTTGAGACAAAACTCATAACTTTTCAACCAATTGATCAAGCTAAAGTCATTTTTTAATCTAGCCAGAATGTCTTCTTTGCTCGAACAGACTATACAATAGGATAGCATTACTATAATTTATATGTATGAAAAACATAAGTAACCATTTATCGAATGTTGGTTACAACAAATCTGCAGTTCCGTTTTCAATATGATAATGTCGCTTTGCCAAGAGCAATGAGAATTTCTCCTCTTCAATAGAATTTGACAAGTATTCAACGCCTGCAGATTTTTCTTGGGGTTGAAAACGGTTTAAAGAACAGGACTTCTACATTGAACGAACTGAAAAATGAATAACAGAATGTACAACAGAAATTGGCAATATTGGTTTAAGGACACTCCATTAAGTGTTAACAAGCGTGATACAAGTATTTCGTGTATTTATTAAAAAAGCAGTTATTTTGTACTTATGTAGGAAATGAGTACAGTATGTATTTTAGTAAAGAATATAAGTACAGGGTGGGGCAGAGCCGACTGACGAGTTTTAAAGGGTTATAAATAATGAACCGAACGACTTAGAAAAATACGGATCAGCTCATTCAATTCAGTGTAAAATATAGTTTTTATTAAATCTATTTAATTTCATCAGCTGCGATATACTAATGTAGCCAATTATTCAATTTTTCAACCCCATTTTGGCACAGTGCGATTGGTAGGGCCTGGATCTTTTCTCTAAATTTCTCTCTGAGTTCTTCCAAGATGTGTAGGTAAGATTTGAAAACTTTATGATAGTCCCATAGAAAAAATCGCATACACTTCGCATCGGGTGAGCGTACCGGCCACCTCATTTCCCACTCACTGAGAATTTCCCTGGCAACAATTCTCTCAACACGACCATTTAAATGCGCGCTGTGTGAGCTGCAGCCCCGTCCTGCTGAAACCATGTTTCCCCAAGTCTTGTTCCTCAGCAAGTTCTTCCTGGGGCGCAGAAACGTTTGTAACATTGCAACAACGCTCGGAGGTGATAGTAACGGTGATGATAACATGAGGGGGGACGTGAGGTGGCCGGTACGCTCACCCGATGCGAAGTGTATGCGATTTTTTCCATGGGACTACCTTAAAGATAAATTTTACGAACCTTGCCTTCACGCCTTGGAAGAATTGAAAGAGAAATCCAGACGTACCCTACCAATAGCACTGTGCCAAAATGAGTTTAAAAACTTCAAAAATCGGCTACATTAGTTTATCGCTGCTGATGGCCGCCATTTAACTGATATAATATAAAAAAATATTATCAATAAAAACTACATTTCACACTGAATTGAATGAGCTGAACCGTTTCTTTGTAAGTCGTTTTAAAAGTTACAAGAATAACCAAAACCTTTTATGCCATAAGTTCAAAATGGCTGCCTTGTTCATTAATTCACGCATAAATTTGTTTTACCACGCTTGTTGAAACTATGGAGTTTCCTTAAACCAATATTGCTAATCTTTGTTGAAGTATTCATTTTTAGTTCTTCCAAACTCTTTATAACCTAAAGTCAATCAGTCACTGCATTTTACTTTCCATGCAAGCTTTCACGGTAGCTCGTGAACGAAATTTGAACAGAGCATTAGTTGCGATTTGTTGCTAAATTTGGTTATATTAGAAAATTTAAGGGTCTCGATACAATAGCTTGATTAATTCTCTTCGAATATAAGTTGTAATTTATTTATGTTATTTTGTATACATCTTTTTTTGTTTTAATTAGATGTGGATGACCGAAGTTTGACAATATGCTACTCCTACTGGCGAACAAATGATTTTCACTTATGCCAGTGGTTTCATTTCCACCTCTTGTACCTTTATTTTGTTGATAGAATATGAGTAAACTAGATTAAGGTACATTATCGTAAATTTTGTAATTATTGAATTTTGTGGAGGAAATAAATTTTATTTGAATTGAATTTTCATTTCGATACTGGCAGCAGTGAATAGCAGCCATGTTGGAAAAGGCTTCCTAAAATTGGTTATATTAGAACAATTTTGATTTCGACTACTGGCAGCAGTGAATAGCAGCCATGTTGCCAAAGGCTCTTCTGTGCTTGGCACTACTATAGTTATTAGGCCCATAGAAAATGATCGAGCAGCCACCTTTTACAATCAATACAAGAGGAGTTTAAAAATAATTTTATGGATAAGCAGAGATATGATTTGACAATGATATTAATCTGAATATGAAAACATTGGCACATAGGAAGATAGGAAATTTATTGTTCAAAAAAAAAAAATTGTTCACGGGGTGAACCTATCAAATCGCTACATCCTCAGATACAGTTTCTAAGACTATATGCATTTACATCAGCTGTTGGAGCGTACAATGGACAGATGAGACCGCCTTAATGTTTGTTGCGAACTCTAAAGCCGCGTATAGACAGTCCGAGGCATGTGCCACGAATGCCTCGCGGTACAGTCTGTTGACGCAAAAAGACCCTCTGGCAAGATGGGAAAATGACTCTAGCTCGGTAAATATTTGTTAAAAAGTCTAAACAATCAGTTCTACAATTTGAGACCACATTTATAATTCTTAAATCAATATTGATCGAGCTAGAGTCATTTTCCCATCTTGCCAGAGGGTCTTTTTTGCGTCAACAGACTGTACCGCGAGGCATTCGTGGCACATGCCTCGTACTGTCGATACGCGGCTTAACACTGATGCTAATTTAGTTGCTATAATATCTGATCATCCCATACATTTTCAAAATCATCATCTAAACCAGATAATTTTTGAAAGACCCCACAAATAATGGGAAATAGGTATTAATAATGATTGAAGAAGTTTAGAAGTGTCACCTTTAAGCACATAGGACAGCAACGTTCGTTGGAATCTTTCTCCTGGCCCCAACTGTGGTGACCTTGAACATGGCCACAGTTCAGATAGACATAGGGCTGCTGCTTTTCGTTATCAAGGCCGGACTTGCGGGGTATCACGAGAGTATTCAGACCCACTGGACAGACGGGACGGCCTGCGTTCACCTTATCTACCAACTCTTCTAAATAATCTTTCGTCTGAAATAATACAACAATAATTTAGGTAGGCTAATAAATCAATTATCTCAAATGAATCAAACTATAGAGACTGTATAATCTCTATAATTCATCAAACTAATTCAATGAGTTTTTTATGATAAATAATTTTCTTTAAAACGATATAGATATTTTTGGTTCTGAGCTTTTGTAAGTCAACATCAGAATCATTAGTCAGGTAGAGTTAGATTTTACATGAAATTTTGCAAAAAAATTTGCAGAAATTTTGGCATGAATTTGCAAAAATTTATGATCAAATTATATAGAATCGGGCATAATTTTCTTCAGTATTCAACGCCCAACATTTTTGGAATAAAAGTTAAAATACTAATGCATTGGAAAAGCGAATTAATAGAAAACGTTGTAGCAAAAAAGTAGATATACAGTCATCAGTGATTCTTTCGTGCTGGATCGTTCAAGCAATATGTTCAACTGTAAACTCATATTATAAATTTTAGTTGCCACCAATTTTGAGAATTTTAGGTTTTGGAAATATTTGGAATTAAAATTTTGGAAACTTTCAACTTGTAACTTACTCAAGCCTACCACAAATTATATAGAAAAATGTACATCCATAAGCAAGATATAATGAGAAATAAAATTACAGATTACAAAGAAACTAAGAAGAATTGTAAAGTTTACCAATGACATTTTCTTTTTGTTTGTATAAGCTTGTATTATTGAGCTTGAATAATACCCTGGTAGTACTGTGATCGATTATTTTTGAGACAAACTGTATACAGGTGAATTAACTTAAACTAAATTTAAAATGTTGTAAATTATATTCAATGATCTGTACAAAAATTACTACTCACAGGTGATTTTGCAAGACCTTCGGCAGAGCGCCATAGTAACGTTGCTCCACAGAGATCTATTAAGGTTCCGTCTTGAAGAATATTAGTTACATTCGTTTTCTGAAAGAGTGAATTGAAAATGTTTATTTAATAAAACATTTAAATATTGTAATTGGGAATATGAGTTGAATTACAAATGCAATTGGAAAGCGAATGAAAAAACCAGTTGGAGTAGATAAATTACATAAAGCGATCATTGATTCTTTTGTGCTGGATAATAATAACTATTGATGAATTAATAATTAATTAATCATGAAAGACTATTATGTATAGAAGAAATGATATACAATAGACTAATAGTTTTTAAGAAGTATCCATTACAAAGTAACCAGTAGTTCCAGAAGTATCCAGTACACAAAGTAACAAAGAATAAAACCATTGCAATAGAATTTTTATTCATGAATAATTTAATATGATTGTACTCTTAGAAACAATAAGTCAATCACCTGGTCGCTCACGAAGAGAACCATTGGGTTGTCGGAGATATCACTTCCATAACTATGGTATTTTGTGACCAAAAGGTACTAATGAAATATTGACGAGTATTATAAATGAAGACTTTAAATGACTTCCAAATATTTTTTCAATACAGAAAACACCTGAAGTTCAAATATCCTGGTATCGTTCAATAATAATGGATATCGGCAACGCTGCAATAATGATTAAAGCCTGCGATTCGCTAGTTTCAAAAATGGTGGGGACTGTCTCTACGCTCAGGTTCCCTCAAATAGAAAAAATCTGGTGTGGTACAATCACACAACTTCACTTGCCATTGACATTTGCTTAATACTAGTAGGCTACATCCATTATCCACACCTAGTCATCAGCAAGTGCAAATTTCATTAGGCTATTACTTCCTCATCGATCGGTATTAACAGTGAAATTTGCACTCGCCGATGATGCCTCGCGCCTGTCGGCGCTTCGGCTAATCGTGTGTGCGATTTGAAATTTTCACAAGCCCATGGTGCCTCGCGCCTGTCGGCGCTTCGGCTACCTGTTAGCCGAATTGACTTGGATTTTGAATGAAAGTAGATTTTTTGGTACCTATTCCAATATATCGGATCAAAGAGGTGGAATTGATAATGGATCATTCGATTCCATAACTCTGGTATTTCACCAAAATTTTATTATGTAACACCAATACTTTTTCCAAATGTGATTTTTGTCTCCTCTAAATCCTGATGCGGATTGACTTGGTTTCGAGACTTCGGAATGAGCCATGTAGCCATGTAGTGCGGGTTGCCTATATACAGATTCATGTAGTACGGGTTGCCTATATACAGATTCATGTAGTGCGGGTTGCCTATCTACAAACAACTTAACTTTTCAAGTCTGGGGTGGCGCCCCTGCTAATCCTACACAAAGGGGACATATGCCAGTTGATGGAGCTAATTAATCACTCTATAGGGTGTCAATTTGAAAAAAAAATCGTTTGAAACATTTTCGAGAAAGTTGAGATAGAAAAATTGCAAAATAAATTTTTCTCAACAATGCTGCGAATCTTCTGCATTTTTGTTAGGAACGATACTCATGGCAGTAAATAGGGCATAATATATAGGGCTATTCTAAGTATGAGTTCGAGAAAAATCTTTAGAGCCGTTTTCAAGAAAACCGCGAAAAACACCATTTTTGGCAAATTATCCGCCATTTTTTCCGTCATTTCTTCGAGCCGGGTCCTCATGGTATAAGAACCTCAACTTGGAAGTTCAAAGTCCATTGGTCAATTAGGAATCGAAATATTGCAAAATCCATTTTTCTCAACAATGCCGCGTATCTTCTGCTATTTTGCCAGGGACGAGACTCATGGCAGTCGATATGGCTTATATAGGACTATTTGAGGTATGAGTTTAAGAAAAATCGTTAGAGCCGTTTTCGAGAAAATCGTGAAAACACCATTTTAGGCATATTATTCGCCATTTTTCAATGAATATTTTTGAATTTTTTAGAGTCGGGTCCCCATGGTATAAGAACCTCAAGTACAAAATTTTAAGTAAATCGGTCAATTAGGGATCGAGATATAGTGTATACAGACATACACACACACACACACACACTGACCAATACCCATGAACCACTTTTTTGGACTCAGGGGACCTTGAAACGGATAGAGAACTTGAAATTGGGGTACCGTAATTTTTTTTGGAAAGCAATACTTTCCTTACCTATGGTAGTAGGTTGGGCAAGGAAAGTAAAAATAGTTAAAATGCTCTACTATACTGGCTTTTATCCCCCAGAACCAACACAAACCTAACTAATCTGGATCCAAAACAGACAATCATAATAGATGTAGAGCGAATCTGAAAAATACTGATTTGATCGATAAAATACCAGAACCATTAGTTTAGGGTACGTTCTCAACAAATAATAACTTTTTTTAGCAGTGAATTTTCTACAATATTAATTAATTAAAAATACCAGTTAACAATGAGGATTAATATCGATTTGAAGTTGAAAGATACGTTTTTTGCATATTTTGCTCATTATCTCATCAGTTATTGAAATTATGACCTTCTAATTAGTTTTATTTGATTTCTTAGCTGGTCTTACATGTGAATCGATAATTTTAAAACTATCTCAATTCTGATAAAAGAAGCCATTATGGAATTAAACGTTTGGAGAAAGATCTGGAATCTTCCGATATTATCTCGATAACAAAGTACAGTATTTTATTAGAACAACCTGTTCTTCAATTTTGCTTGTAGAATCAGCTCCAGAAGTGTGATTGGTAACTTTACGTGAACAATATCGTGTTCATGTAGTTAGAGACGATAAATAGTTAAGAGACTGACCGCTTCGCCCTTTTGCTGAGCGCTGCGCGACTCGCGCAGTTTGAATATACCGCCGCCGACGGAAACCTCGTTCCAGTCGTGCGCGACCGGCTGGTCGGAACCGAGCGACGGAGACGCGTTCTGCGAGTGAAGCGAGGTCGCCGACGCCGGATGCATTATAAGCACGCCATTCGTCGTCAGGCCGTCGATTTCGCCGCAGTCCTGCCACTTCGTCGCCTTCTCCTATAATAAAAATAATAAGATTCGTATTGCTTTTATTAGTGAGTAGATCTTAAAGGGTAGGTTCCTCATCGCCATTGTTTTTGGACAAATATTGGTTAAACATTCAAAATCCATAGTTCGTGACTTGACATCACGATCACTAAAGCACTTACGACACTACGCCGCGCACAGCATACATAGTTAGAACTAAGGTACTATACTTTTAAGCGGGGACTGGCTTCTTTTGGAGCCGTGCTACTAGGTAGCAGCACTACCATGCTGTCAGATGAAGCCCATATTAAAATAGCTGCACATACAAACATACAAATAGCTGCTGTAAAACGTAAAACTTAGACTTTTTTGAAAATTTGGCAGAAACAACCTGAATATCGACCCTTAAAAATTAATAATTTATTTTCGAATTATCTTTTCTTGGAGACCAACTATTTGAACTGTTCATCATGTGCCAATTTGGGCGATTGTCAGCTTTCCTAACACCGCATTCTTACTAATATTTCAAATAAATAAATAACTTATTTGAAACATGAGTTTGGTTTCAAGAGCTAGTCAATTTTCTCGAGAATAAATTTCCATGATTTGGATAATAAAATTGAAACTAAAGTATTATAAAATATAGATTCAAAACATGAATAAGCTATTTTTAACCAAGCATTCATTATAATCTTTGACCTCGCATTTTAATATCCCGGTTCAATTATTGAAAGTCTACACTTACTTACCCCTAAAAATATATTACAGGATGAATCGAATCCTGCAGCATAAATTCGTACAATATGCGGATTGGCTCGATCTGCAAGTATTCGACAGGCAAACCTTGATATTGTGCTGGCCAGTACTTTGTTTTCAGATCCCTTCTCGCCTAGCCCCGGTACTGTGTCCATCACTACAAAGTCTATCGGACTTTCAGAAGAACGCCCTATCTGTAAAAAAATAATTCATCGAGTTAATACGTTAGTTTCGTTTCTTGGGTAAACTTCATCACGATTATATCACACAAATTGGAAACGATGTATTGACATAGATTGTAGGATGTAGATATTAATTGAAGGTTCAGCCATAAACAAAGTGTATAAGTTAGGTCTACTATATCTACGGTTCAGCTGCATCACCAAGACCCCTTACACAAAGGAACAACTTATTCAAACTTACTTCAACTCTATATTTTATTGTGAACTTGAGTTTTTATTGTATATAGTTTTACTATTTCGTCGAAAACATCTCTCAAATTGTTCAAAAAATGTTTTATTCAAACCATATAATTTTCAGTGAAATGAGATTTCTCTCACTTCTAAGAAAATCTCTCCCCTACTTGGAATAAAAATCTACCATAATTTTACTGGCTAGCTACTAGCTAGGCTAAATAATTTTATTTTTAATTACAAAAAATACAGAAAATAACCACATTATAATTCAATGCATAAATTCAGGAAATATGTATTTCCTCACATATACTACTGGTCCGTGTGTGAGGAGAGTTCTCATCTTATAACTTCATAATAAAAAATCTTGTAGAATACGTATTCAATAATATTATTCTTCCATGATACAAAATTGTAAATGAAGATGAAAATAATAGGCTATATAAGTTATCAAATTTTGTTTGATTTTCAAGAACCGTTAATAATGTCATGAGTTTTTATTAAAGACAAGTACAGTTATTTTTATTACAAGTATTATGTTGAAATATCTCATGTAATTTTGAGAATAGTTATTGCTTGTTTGTAAAGAGTAGGCGAAGAATGCCACCAAGTGAGCTTAGAGCGCTTTCCAAATAATATACAATTGTAGTTGAGAAACTTAATCACTAACATAATTTTAAAACACTATTCTTTTGAATGCATTAAAATTACCTGAAACACGTTTCAAATGTTAATCACAGTACCCTTTTTCAATTACTTTTATGAATATTTAATCATTGAAAAAGGGTACGGTACTGTGATTAACATTTAAAACAGTAATAAAGTAGCCCTAAGATAAAGGAAACATTACCTGAAACATGTCTGTGTTCTCATCTGGCATATACTCAACGATGATCGCCTGCGTTCTCGATAACGTATACGAGATGGAATGCTGATTCGAGTCAAGTATAGCCTGCAAAAAAGTACAGAAAGAATTCAGACATTTAAAAGATAATGCAAGTCAATTTGATATAGCACAGGATAAATCAAAATGCTTCCTAATCATTCACTAAATACTATTATCATAAAATATTTATACCCTCTATTGCTTGTTATTTCGTTGGAAATTGATTACTTGAAGATTATTTCAAACACAATATAAGTTCAATAAATTAATAGAAGTTTTCTATTTTCTAATTAATAGTAGTCTACAAAAAAATTCAATCTGACATTTTAAATCTTGCCGTCTACTATATTATAGCTTTAAATATTGGGCTACAACCAGAATATTTCATTAGTACAGTAGAACGTTGATAATCCGGATTAATTGGGACCGGACCCCATCCGGATTATTGAAATTACCTTACAAAAAGGGCCAGCAGGCTCTATTTGAGAAAAAAACTGTTTTAAAATAGTATATTTTCTATTAGGAAATAATTGGAAAATAATTTCCTTCACTTTGCTAAACACTACAGAATTTTTTGAAGTAAAGAATGTTTTTTTCCAAGTGAAAACTTTAATGTAAACTTTCATGATCTTTTATGCACCATGTAAACATTTTAACCTTACTCACTTGAAATAATTGCTATCAAGTCGCAATAGTAACAATAAACAATAAATAATAGTATGTATTCTCTCATCGCCCACACTCTAGTGGAGAACTTAGTGCAAGGGCAGACGGTACAAATATCTTCATTTCTTGCTGGAGACGAATCCGGATTATCGACGGTCCAGATTATCGACGTTCTAATGTATGCTGGTTTTAAAAATCTTGTCATTAACAAATACTCTCTAGAAAAAAGGGTTATTAAATTTAGACCTAGATTTTCCAACGTGGATCCAGAGTCTCACTCTCTACTCTTACCAGGAGAAAATACTAAAAACCTGTGATTCAAGTTACCCTAGTTATTCAAATTAAATTAAAAGAACTTAGTATTCGTCTAGTACTGGAACTAAATAGAACGTAGTATTCTTGAATAGAAAACTTATAAATTCAGTTAACACATCACTCAATCTGATAGGCCTTTATGAGGAAATGAAGCCACTATTTTGGGATGATCTTGGTAACCAACAATGAAAATTATTACAGCAACAAATTACTGAGAGAATTTTGAGACATAAATCATGGACGAGTTGACAAGATAGTGATAGTGAAAAGCATGGTGAAACAGTCTCAAAACGAACATTCACGAAATTATCAAAAATATTATTGAAAGTTACCCCAAGTAACAAAAATAATAAACAATAATTGAGGTTTCCATTTCAACTTTGCCAAAGGAAGCAAAATGTTTTTGTTCTGTTGTTTGAGAGAGAAGCAATTTAAGGCTGAAAGCCTATTTATTGTCCTAGTTTATCACTGCTTCCATTGAGTTAATTAAACAAGAAATGAAATATTATAAAAATGAAAACCATGAAATTAAATTGTTGAGTTATTGACAAATCAAACTCTGCCAGACTATCACATTTCAAGATCAAATTTTTTCTTAATAAGATACGAAATGCACAATAATCATAATAATAATTTGATCTATTCAAATTTCAATTGTTTTAAATATTTTATTCAGCTGGGCTATCAGAGCTCATGATTAGACACTAAGATCTCGAATAACCAACTGATGAACATAGAATAAATTTGAAAATAATAACTAGAAATCACATTATTGTTCACTAGATCGCTTCCCACCAGAGAATTCTTCATTAATTGATTCAGACATATACCTCATAACAATATGATTTGGGAGAGAAATAGCATGCTTATCCCAATATTCTTGCTAATATACTGAATACACTTCATATAAAATGAAAAATTTCTTGTCTATAATGGAAATTGAACACCATACCAGAATAAAGTCAAGACTATTTCTATCAATGATCAAAGATAAAACAGTATGTCAGTATTGTATCAGACAATATTAATTGAGAAACTAGGACCATAGTTCACTGGAACATAGGATCATAGTTCATGTGATAAATCAATAATTATGTCATGTATTTGTATATGAAAAATGTGGAATGATTATGATATGTATTATGAATTCATAATCTTGTCATACCTGGGAAGAATGTGGTGTTTTGACAACATAATGCTTTGAACGTTTGACGCCGTTAGCAGTTGCTCTTTTATAAAGAACAAACTTGCTTCTTCTGCGACCCCTATCACCTGGTGGCAATGATCCGTTATATCTGAAAATAAGAGAAAAATTGTTTTAATCACATTATAATAGTTATCATTCGACTACAAATAATTTTTTTCATAAATTGGTACAATTGAATATTTTTACATTCGTATACAGTTTATGAAATTAAACAAGCTATGATTCTATCCCAGTCAAGGGATTGCAATTGTGACATTCATAAATTTGCATTTGAATGTAAGTCAATTAAAGGATGTCTGTTCAAAAAAAGCAATATATAGGCTGTGTCATCGTATCAACTTCAAACTAAAATAATATAGAAGGTAATGTGCATACATTAACATGAGAAGGGTGAAAAGAATTAAACTGTCAAAAATTTGAACATATATTAAATCATAATATGACAATCGATCAAATTACAGTATCATGAAATGAATTTATCAACTTCCAACAGTAAAGAATTTCCATGAAATGGATTTACGTATCAACTTCCAACAGTAAAGAATTATGCATTCACTTCCATGTTTGAACATAGAAACTGAGACAATCAATAATACAGTTCAATAAAAAAAAGCTTTGGAAAACTAGCCATCAATTTATTCACATTCTAGGGTTTCTACCAATTCACTGCAATGTACAATGATTCACAGAATGTTTCAACACAAGATATTTGAATGACTGAGTTCAATAGGACAATAGATATTGAAAGTTTTGAAAAAAAACTAATTTTTATCTTGAAAATCGTTCAGAATATGAACACAAAACTTTACACTACATTATTTTACTGGTTGTCTTTTTATAATGATTTTCAAGAAATTATATATCCCGTGCAGCATTGTTTATAATAGTTTCTAACTGATATCCATTGCAGGATAAAGTGCATGTGCATACATTGAAAAAATATTGGAAATCATTCAACTTTTGAATCCCCTCTATCAAATTTTAAAGCTTGAACCTTTGAAGTCTATTTTAATTGGAAGGAGGAAATTGACTCATGGTGAATCACTATCAACTGTAGTGTTTAGATTACAACCAGGAAACAAAAATAAACATACTCTTCAAATAAAATTGTCACTTATTGAAAATTTTTACTTGAGATAAATATACTATCCAGATAACAAGGAAGCTATGTATCAAGAGCTCTAAGGTAGATTTGTAATAAACTTAACGAAGTAAAATAATAAAAAAATGACGATAAAACAGAACAGACATTGATAAGATCCAAATAGAACAAATAATATGAGACTGCAATTTTTACTGAATGAAGTGGTACTCTGAGAACAGAGATTTTTTCAATAGTACTCAATCAAATGCATATTGATTCCTTTGTTTTCTTGCATAACATCAATGGTTACATAATAATTCTTTGCATTTCTAAGAGTGCAAGGAGATTTAGAGCGAAGTATAATAATAAACAAATCTATCGCTCGATATTACCACCACTTCATTGTACATGTCTAGCACTTGATATCTCAAACTTATCAACCTGAAGATATTTTAAGCTTTGATAAGAGCTACTCCAAAAAAACAAGAAAACATTTAAAAAAACCTGGAAAGACTAGTAATTTTAGAACTAGACCCGTATAAAAATTATATATGTGGTAATATCAACATTTAGCCTGTGTGGCCCCTCTGAACATACATACTCACAACGAGGCTTCGACATAAATGCTGTGCCAACAAAAAATTGCAATAAATCACCAGGTTTAGCTGTCCGGCCCTGTAGAAGAAGTTGTACATTATCGCAAAAATATTACGGTACATGTGCATTACCCACTGAAAACTGACTCCAGTTCATAGAAGAACATTATTCGTGTACAGAACTGGTATTGCTAGAGTGATCAGGAGAAGAAATGAGGTTGGACTATTATTTTTTGAAGAAATCAACTCCTCGGGTCATTTTGTGTGAGCGGCCGACTGACAATCAAGATAACAGACCAAGCGGGGAATCGTGTACATGTACCTTTCGGTTTTGCTAGATGCGGATCTCACGCACCGTCATGCGCGCAAATGCGCCGATAACGGTGCAAAGTACGTGGTGGCCGGGCGGGCGGACTTCGTGGCCAAAGCTACAAAGCGTTCTTATCCTTTTTCACTTTGCACAAGGCGAACATTTTCTACACATTTCTTTTTCTATTACAATGTGCCTGCCTTACCAGGCATGACGTTTGGATAAAAACCGTCTCCCTCATGACGTGCGGCAAATGAGTTGATTGATTTACACACAGGTCGGAAGGAGCATCACAGCACCGTTCAGCCAGCAAGCACTGCTCTTTTGATTTACAACATGTGATAGTCATGCCTACTAATAAGATGTAGGTACCGATGAGAATCCTATAACCATCAAAAAGGTCACTGACTTTGCTGTGTTTGATAGTAGACTGACTATTGATGCAAACTTATGATAGAAACAATAATTATTGGTTAGTCCATAGATAAAAAAGTCACTATCACCAATGGTAAAATTGTATGATTTTCTCAAAAGTAGCAACTGACAATGCTTCATTCGATGATAGCGAATGTTACAGACTTACGACGAACAAGAATATTTATGCATCCTTGAATGAGGAAGTACAAGTGCTGATTGTTTAGTTTACTTTTAAAAGTTGAACTTAGAAACCGAATTGAGTCCCTGTATTGCTGTCAAGGTAAGGCGTTTGTTGAGTTGTTTGAAGTGGTCGGTAGTTGGGGGCCCTTATAACCAAAAAGTTCCTGGTTCGACGCCAGTTGGAAAGAGCAGATTTAGACCACAGACGGATCAAATCTCAACTATCGGAGACGTTACAAGTCTTTGTTCCCGGCTAAACTTGAAAATTAGTCGCCATCTCTTATCGTTACATGCACAAGCCTAGAACTCAAATGGGCATCGTCTCAAAAGTCAAAATAACTGACAGAATGATTATATAAGTTTCGAAAATCAATTTGGATTAACCAGAATATTCTCATACTAATTGGATTGACGATCATTTCAGATCCATGATGTAAATACATTTTCAAAGTGTATCGATAGTTTCCTTATGAAATTTTGTATGAATCAGGAATGACATTCAACTACATATTTATAAAATATTGGAGAAAAATAAAAACTGTATTAGAATGAATGCTGAACCCACAGTGAATACAAAGTTTTATATTACCTACTATTAAAAATAATATAATATTGTTTGAAGTGGAATTTTCAGGTGGTCTAGCCTAGTTTTAAAAAGCTACGTAGAAGGTTAGTGCGTCAGAACTCAATCATCAATAGACTGCAAATTTCTCGCATTAGAAATTTATCTTAGGGGAGAACAAAACTCAACTTACAAGAGATAGAAGAGTCGTATAACCTCTAATTGGAAAATGAATACCGTACATGATGATATAGAACTCAAACAAGATAAGTACGACAAATACAATCAAGCATTTGACAAGTAGGCCACTATAGGCTCACTATGTTTGAAAACACTGTGATTGTATTTGTCGTACACAACTGTTATAATGGGTCTGATAGTTATTATTGCATGATAGAACCTAATTGTTTACATCACAATTCAGACAATCATTAATTTTAATGGATAATAGACTATGACTCAGCAGAATCAAAACAATGAAATCATAATGAGAAATAATAGTTCATTATTCCATAGTTATGAAAGAACTTGAGAACTTGCTTTCAAATATTAAACATTTCAATTAGGCTACTTTGAAAAATACATTTTATACAAAAATAAAACCATTCGTTTTGGTAAAAATAAAATTAGTTTTTGTACCTGAAGGGAAGTGAGTTATATACTTTATCTGATACGAGCAGGGGCGGATCCAGGATTTACTTCTGGGGGGGGCACAACCCAGGTTATAAAATTATCGAAGGCTAGTAAGGCGAAACTATCACAAGTATGCACCCCCCCCCCATTTTTCACAAGCCCCTCTCCATTCCTAATCACCCCCGCCCCCCCCTACAATAAGATTACATCAAGAAGTATCACTAATTGATAAGAGGGATTTTTTTAATTTAGAAATTTGAAAAATAGTATTTTATTAATTACAAAAACCATGATGAAAATCCACTCTGATTTGGAAAATGCGTATTATTACATGACTCATCAAGCAGATTAAATTTCCCCCTGAATTATATGAACTGTTTTTAACCCTCCAATTCAATTTTTACAAAAGATCAAGAAACAAGAATTATTAATAGGCTGGTTAAATATGAAAAAATGCTGAAAGTAAGTGGCTTACCTAACTCATGTGTTTCTGGTACTTGATATTTCTACTTCTTATGCGTTGGCAAAAAGGGGTCCGGGGTTTTCCCCCCGGAGATTTTTGTTGAAAAAGGTACAGTCTCAAATGCATTTAGAACAGCATGAAAGCCATCGAATAAGCATTTTCAATCTTACAGGAGAGCAATAATTCCCAACCATTTTCCTTGATTCTGACAAGTTGATATGAGTATTGGGTATGATGGTCACTGGTCAATTGTCAGTGCCCCATATTACACTCCATTCACTTTAAAAGTTATTCTACGAATACAATAAATTATAGTATTCAGAAATTATTACCAACATATCATAATTTAAGCTCCTCTCATACAAATAATAACGAAACAGACAGGTAATATTATTTAACGTCAACCTTATGGTAGCATTTCCAAGCAGCAACTCGAGTTATGCGGCTCGAACTGCCCTGCTCTAACTGCGCTGCTCGAGCTGCCCGGCTCTAGCAGCGCTGCTCTAGCCATCACAACTCTATTCACATAACTATATTATAAATGTTCTCTTTGTTTTTAGAGCTGCTAATGTATAATAAATCAATAAATAGAGAAATTAGCCTTTTTTGGGCCATTTTCAAATGAGTTTCACTCGCTTATTTACTAATTTAGTATACATTAGTAGCCCTAATAGCAGAGTAAACATCTATAATATAGTTGTGATGGCTAAAGCAGCGCAGCTAGAGCTGGGCAGCTCCAGAAGCGAATTTAGAGCCGGGCAGCTCAAGCCGCGCATCTCAAGCTGCAGCTTGGGAATACTACCACATTTTGCGCTGAGCCGCATAGTTCCTGAGATATTTTGGTGCCCCCCCAAACGTGAAAACTGTTTTACTTTTTACAGAATAATATTGAATAAACCAGTTTAGAGTTGAAGACAAACTCTTATTTTGGATGTTGAGGTTTCAGTCTAATTGCTACTAAAATGTTTGACACTTTCCTCGTTGATGTAGCCTACTACGAAAGCATGTATTGTCTCTTTTAATTTCAAATACACCATCCAGGTATAGCTGAATGAAAACTCTAGTCGACAGCATCAGTTGTTGGAGCGTACATGCAGACAAAACCGACTAACATTTTGGCATCAGCCGCTATTAGGCTACTTGATACTCACTAAAAATTGGGTCCGGGGCTTGCCCCAAAAATTTTTCTGTTTTTTAACTCTAAAAAGTATATTTATAGGAGTTTTAAAACTTCTAATTGAACCCCCTTAACATTTTTAATTTGAGTTTATATGTACAGTATAATTCAATTTAGTCCATTCTATCTAGTGTATGTTTCATCCGTCTGGGGGGGGGCACGTGCCCCTGTGCCCCCCCCTGGATCCGCTAGTGGATACGAGTGCATACATTGGGCCAAGTGAATAAAAACGAGTAAATACTACATAGTACGGTCTGTCTAGTAAAGTCTTTACTACCTAGTAAACGCTCGCCCGGTTAGTAATCACTCGCTTCGATGTGAATAACCCTAGTACGCTCTCTTCTAGTGTTTACTAGGAAAAACCCAAGTCTTTACTATAGAGTATACTCTCCAGCGCTTTTATTCACATAGAATCTCCCTAGTTCTTACTAAGCAGCTATTCATAGATGTGTTCACAACCGAATACAAAAAGTTCAAGTCTACCTGAATGAATTCTTTTTATTTCTAGTCCTACATTTGAATGAAAAAAATTATTGATAGAATCAAGCTCTACACATGAGAATATTTCAAATCTCTCTCAAATAGAAGAAACTTTGATATTCTTGAGCATATTTGTTATCTAGAAACTGTTCTTAAAGTGGAAACGTCAGTTTGAAAAATAATTTTAAGATCAAATTATTTTGATTTACAGATAAAATAATTCATTGAATAATCAGGCTTCAGCCCATAGAATATTTTTGGAGAGGAAACTTTCCAGGATATCTGTTCTGTTTTAAAGTGAGACAGTTTAAAATTGAAATAAGTTGCAGATTAAGAGTTACCAGTTTCTATTTTCTATAGTTACTAATAATCTATTTTCATATAAAATTGATTAGGCTACTTATAATCTGTCTCAATAATAGTGATTTTCTTTAAATTTATATTTATTTATTTGAGTACAAATGTACAATACGGGTAGAAGAAAATGATCAATCCCCCAAAACTTCTTCTATTCCTAATTTAGTCATATAATATTCCTTGATAAAAAAGACAGGAAATTGAAACTAGCACTATCTTGCTTTTGGATATTAGAATTTCATTTTCGAATTTCCAAATCCTTTCATGATGGATTCCAACCACTGCATTCAATGAATAGGCTGGACAAGAAAGCAAAATTAAAATAAAATAACATGAAACGAGTAGGCCAACTAATTTTTTTTGTACTCGGTTCGACCATTTTGGTATTCTTCAGGTGTGGGCCTATTCTAGATATTTCTCAGAAAATAAAATTAAGAATAGCCATGGATTCTAGTCACACTGGTAATTACAGTTAGGTGTAGTAGGCATAATGTGTAAGCCTACAGGTGTACTTCTTTTTATTATAATATTGGTCAACTGAAGACTGATCAATGAACAGTGGAGAGCTGCACAAGATATTTGTTACCTGCCATCAACCCAATTACGGTACTGCTTCCATTGATTCCTAGAAGAGGGACAAACTGTTTGTTGTTTGTCACAAACATAATTATTATTCTCACGCAGTTTCTTCTATAGCCTTTGTATTTCTTCAATGCTCGTATAGAGGACATCTGCTATGACCTATTCACTACCTGCCATCCTACTAATTACAGAATCACGGTATCGTAGTCTAGGCCATAGATAAAAAATCTTGGGAAGTTCTGGTCAAATACCAAAATATAACATTCCAATCTATTTTGCACCATAAACCGACACAAAACCATTTTAAGACTATCTATAGGCCTAATCTCAGTATATAACTATATCTTGTTCTATATGTATGGAAAAGTATATTTCTATACTAGCTAGTTGAATTGTTTTATCAGTTTTATCTTTATATAAGATATACTGAACCATATCATGATGACAATAATTTACATAAATGAATAATTAAATAGTTATTATTTAAATAAATAAATTTGGCTTGAAAATGAGCAAGAAATGTCCACTGTCCGATATTATATGGTAATATTCCAATAGTATAATAATATAATAAGAGATTTATATTAAATATAATTTTGTTTTTTCTCTCTTTTCACATGATTTCCCTTAATAATAGAAATATTACCGTTTAAGACCAGCCTGACAGAAATTAGCCGATTGAAAAATAATTTTTGTAAGCTCCTAAATATTTGTATAGTTAAATAATTTCAATAGATAGTAAAATAGCTCCATAGAATAGGCTAAATAATTAATTTTCGTTGATAAACTTGAATATGTTAGAGGGGAATTGCCTTAGTATTCTCTTGCAAGTCTGCTCCGACCCTACCTTGCAAAAAGGCTAGTAAATACTAGCCTAGTAAAGTCTTTACTAGCTTTTATTCACACGAAAGCTAGTAAACACTAGGAAAATTCAAGGTCGACTAGAGCTTACTAGGCCCCTTAGTAAACGCTCGAGTCGAGCCTCTACTAGACAGGTTTTTATTCACTCCAAAGCTAGTAAATACTCGAAAAACCCTTAGTAAAGTCTTTACTTGTTTTTATTCACCAGGCCCATTATTAGTTTATGTAGTGAATATAGTTCATCAATTTTATAATCCAATATTTTTAATTTGTTGCTTTAGTTTCAAGATTTGTTGCTTTAATTTACGTTGATTTAATCATTCAATTTATCGAATCAGAAGCTATTCCAGATATTATGTGATTGGAAATTTTTTAATAATCGTTGAATAAAAAAGTCATTGGCTAATATTTGTCTCACGATTTGTGAGAATTCAAATTCGAGTGATGGAATTACAGTCCTGCTGTCAGTCTGCTATATTTTCGATTTATTCAATGTTCAATACTACAATATACTATTGTATATTGAATTGAATTCAATACTACAATGTTCAATAATTCAATACTCACTACTATTTTAAGCGAGTGAGACATAGTTTATTTTCTACAAAAAAAAAATTATTCATACAGGGAAGAGACCTGTATAGGTAATGTAACCTATATATTATAACTAGCCGGCAGGCTCGCTTCGCTCGCCTTCTCCGACTAGCCAGGGGGCTCCGCCCCCTGGACCCCCAACAGTATCAGCAGTGTCAGTGAGTCAAACAGGCTCGCTTCGCTCGCCTGCATGACCTCTGTCAGTATAAGCTGAGACAAACAGACTCGCTTTGCTCGCCTGCAAATTCCGTTCAGAAGGGATTCAAAAGTTATTGAACACAGCATTTCTAGACCTAATCTGGACCTGTTCATCAAATTTCGACATTTTCTACCAATTTATTCTCGAAAAATCCAAGAAAAACTCTGAAAATTCCAAAAAATAGTAAAACGCTGATATTGACCATAACCTTGGGAACTATATCAGACATAGTTTGAAACTTGATTCAATATCTTCCAAATTAGTTTATCTGTAATCTCGCTGAACCATTGTACAGTAAGGATTGGTCGTATCAAGGCGGATGATATGCAACCCGCAAAACATCTACAATTTGGATTACTGGCGTGATCTAGAACGGAATTCAAAAATATCTTAACACAACATTTCTTGACCTTATCTGAACCTACCTACCAAATATCAACATTTTCTACCGATTGATTCTCGAAAAAATTGAGAAAACGCCGAAAAACTGTAGAAAAACTTAAATATTTGGCGTATCCTTGGAAAGTTCCTAAATCCGTTTTTAGCGGATTACGTCTAAACGTCCAACTGAACATGCCTGCCAAATTTGAACGCATTCGGTTTGGTGGATTTTTAGTTCTGATGATGAATCAGTCAATCAGTCAGTCAGTCAGTGCCATTTCGCTTTTATAGATATAGGGCCTGGTGAATATAAACAAGTAAAGACTTTACTAAGGGTTTTTCAAGTATTTACTAGCTTTGGAGTGAATAAAAACCTGTCTAGTAGAGGCTCAACTCGAGCATTTACTAAGGGGCCTAGTAAGCTCTAGTCGACCTTGAATTTTCCTAGTGTTTACTAGCTTTCATGTGAATAAAAGCTAGTAAAGACTTTACTAGGCTAGTAATTACTAGCCTTTTTGCAAGGTAGGGTTGGAGCAGACTTGCAAGAGAATACTAAGGCAATTCCCCTCTAACATATTAAAGTTTATCAACGAAAATTAATTATTTAGCCTATTCTATGGACCTATTTTACTATCTATTTTATTTATTTAAATAATAACTATTTAATTATTCATTTATGTAAATTATTGTCATCATGATATGGTTCAGTATATCTTATATAAAGATAAAACTGATAAAACAATTCAACTAGCTAGTATAGAAATATAATTTTTCATACATATAGAACAAGATATAGTTATGTACTGAGATTAGGCCTATAGATAGTCTTACAATGCTTTTGTGTCAGTTTATGGTGCAAAATAGATTGTAATGTTATATTTTGGTATTCGACCAGAACTTCCCAAGAATTTTTATCTATGGCCTAGACTACGATACCGTGATTCTGTAATTAGTAGGATGGCAGGTAGTGAATAGGTCATAGCAGATGTCCACTATAAGAGCATTGAAGAAATACAAAGGCTATAGAAGAAACTGCGTGAGAATAATAATTATGTTTTTCACTCTTCTAGGAATCAATGAAAGCAGTACCGTAATTGGGTTGATGGCAGGTAACAAATATCTTGTGCAGCTCTCCACTGTTCATTGATCAGTCTTCAGTTGACCAATATTATAATAAAAAGAAGTACACCTGTAGGCTTACACATTATGCCTACTACACCTAACTGTTATTACCTGTATGACTAGAATCCATGGCTATTCTTAATTTTATTTTCTGAGAAATATCTAGAATAGGCCCACACCTGAAGAATACCAAAATGGTCAAACCGAGTACAAAAAAAAATTAGTTGGCCTACTCGTTTCATGTTATTTTATTTTAATTTCGCTTTCTTGTCCAGCCTATTCATTCAATGCGGTGGTTGGAATCCATCATGAAAGGATTTGGAAATTCGAAAATGAAATTCTAATATCCAAAAGCAAGATAGTGCTAGTTTCAATTTCCTGTCTTTTTTTATCAAGGAATATTATATGACTAAATTAAGAATAGAAGAAGTTTTGGGGGATTGATTATTTTCTTCTACCTGTATTGTACATTTGTACTCAAATAAATAAGTATAAATTTCAAGAAAAACACTATTATTGAGACAGATTATAAGTAGCCTAATCAATTTTATATGAAAATAGATTATTAGTAACTATAGAAAATAGAAACTGGTAACTCTTAATCTGAAACTTATTTCAATTTTAAACTGACAATTTTAAACTGTCTCACTTTAAAACAGAACAGATATCCTGGAAAGTTTCTTCTTCAAAATATACTAGGGGCTGAAGCTTGATTATTCAATAAATTATTTTATCTGTAAATCAAAATAATTTGATCTTAAAATTATTTTTCAAACTGACGTTTGCACTTCAAGAACATTTTCTGGATATCCACAAACAAATATGCTCAAGAGAATCAAAGTTTCTTCTATTTGAGAGAGATTTGGAATATTCTCATGTGTAGAGGTTGATTCAATCAATAATTTTATTCATTCAAATGTAAGACTAGAAATAAAAAGAATTCATTCAGGTAGACTTAAACTTTTTGTATTTGGTTGCAAACACATCTATGAATAGCTGCTTAGTAAGAAATAGGGAGATTCTATGTGAATAAAAGCGCTGGAGAGTATACTCTATAGTAAAGACTTGGGTTTTTCCTAGTAAACACTAGAAGAGAGCGTGCTAGGGTTATTCACTTCGAAGCGAGTGATTACTAACTGGGCGAGCGTTTACTAGGTAGTAAAGACTTTACTACAGTAGCGGTTCCAGACCCGAAAAACTGGGGGGGCAAGGACTCAAATTCACGAGTGATTTTCTAGGGGTAGGGGGCTGGAGTTTATAAAAAGGTAAGCTTACAGATAGTAGGGTTCCCAGGCGTCTTTTTTTCTTGGGGAAAATTAAAAATATGACAAAGTAAATAATTAGTCCAACTGAATTTGATTATTTTTCGAGCTAGGTTGAAAATCTTGATGCCTTGAAAAGTTGTCCTTATTTTATTTAAAAAAATATAGTCTTGAGGTTCAAGAGTAGATAATTTGGCAATAATTTCTACTAACTACTATTGAATTGATTCCAATAGTTCCATACTATGGCACACAGAGTGTTTCAGAAGGATGCGCAATACTTCTCAGGCTGTTTCCTTTGTACCAAGTAGAGAAAAAAGTACCATGGAACATAGGTACCCTCAAAAATGCTTTGTTACCGAGATAACAATGGAGAGAAATTGAAATTTTTCAGAAAGTATTGATTTTTAGAGGTTTTATTCAAGTTATAAAATTATTTATTCCCATGTCAAATTACGACGTGATAAATTCAAACAAATCTTAAAATTGCGAATTTACAGTAATTTTTCACTTGTTCAATGTTTTGTCTCCTTTTGATCGCGATTTCTGAGATTAAGGTAAAATTTACACAATCACCGCTATTCAACAATCTCTTCAGAATATCTTCTGATTCTCTTCAACTTCTATCAATATTGAAAATAAAAATATATTGTAGCATATTTGCTCTATTATCTCAATAACCATTCACGTTAAAAACTCCTCATAAAACAGTTATTGAATTCATCAGATTTCACAACTCCATTTCACATGGGAATTAATAATTTTAGAATCTAAACAACAAAGCCAGTTAAAAAATGAATATTTTTGAGAAATTAAAATTTCTCGCCATTGTTATCTAAGCGGTAACAAAGCGTTTTTGGTGATATGTCCCACGGAACTTCTTCCTCTACTTGTTGTAAAGAAACAGCTTGAGAATAATTTGGAATTAATTTAATAGTTGGTAAAACTTATTGCCAAACTATCTACTTTTGAACCTCAAGACTACTTTTTAAAATAAAATAAGGCCAGGTTTTCAAGGCATCAAGATTTTCAACTTCAAAAAATCATCAAATTAAGTTAGACTGATTACCGGTATTTACTTTGTAATGATATTTTAGATATGATGCAATCATCATAATCCACTTTATTGTATTCGCTGTGTGCAAGTGGGTGGAAAGGATTTTTTTGGCGACCGAGGCGCTATTGGCGGATCATTTCGGCGAAAAATTGAGAGAATTAACATTGGAGGAGATAGGGCTAAACCTAAAATAATGTCCTGGAGAATTTGTTGTGTTCCGGATTGTAAAAATAAAACACGCAATGGAAATTTCAAGTTCTACACTTTTCCAGTTTCCATACATAAGTTTCATCAATAAAAAAAATGGTTCACTGCATTGAATAAATATTGATAGGTGAAGCTAACCTTATTGTTTTGTTTACGTGCAAAATAATTTGTCGATCAAGTAGGACCATGGAGTGCTCCATTCTAACCTGTACATCAGGTAATGTACATGAATAGTTTTTATGTTAGTTAATCTAATAAGCTGTTATTATCAACGCAAAAACTCTATTAATTATGTTTTAATAAGGAATATTCATATCATTCAATTTTTCAAATAAATGTGAGCTTGCGCCAATTTTTCATTTTCATGTAAGATAACTTATCAGCTGTTATCTCAAAGTTTTTGTCGACTCTCAAATACATCTGTTTGCGGTTGTCTGCTCTCAAATACTTGAAAACTAGGATTTTTCTAATATAATGAGCTATAATACTATCAATAACTAACATTCCTATCCTAAATATCATGTTCTAATTACTGAGAAATGCATGAACCAGCAAATAATTCCATTCTAATAATAAATGCGTTTTTCCCATTTAGCGCTATGCTTTGTATGCTAAAACGCGTATAAAAGTACACACGATAATCCACCAGAGCCGCAGCACGGTAGATGCTCATAGCGAATATTGGAGGACTCAATAACCTTAATTCATGGAAGATATCGGCAAGCTTCTTTGGCTGAAGTACCAAACTAATATATGAGTGAGAATTTTCAATTAGGTTTAAAAAGTCCATATGAACACCCAATAACAGATATTATCTATTTTATAAATCATCAAATGATTTTTTTATGATTTTAGTCTACACTAAATTAATTATTTTGGAAATAATTATATTATGTGCGTCTAACTAGGAAAACAATTGGAAAAATTCCCATGAAAACTGGGGGGGCAGCTGCCCACTCAGCCCACCCCTGGAACCGCCACTGCTTTACTAGACAGACCGTACTATGTAGTATTTACTCGTTTTTATTCACTTGGCCCATAGATTGAAATTTCAACAGAAAAATGTATTTCATAGGCTATTTGATCTTAATAAATTTTAAAATGCATTTTAATGTGACATCATTTTCATTTTCTATACACTGACCAGTTAGTACTGACTCTCATCCCTGGGAGGTGTAGACTATGATAAGATGACAAAACCGAGTCGGGTCCGCCCAGTGTGAATGACGCAAATAACGTCTGCGCTATAAGTGGGACACCTCCTGGAGACCGGCTTTTTCAAACAGTCGTCTACTCTATTCAAACGGGCCAGATAAAGAAACTAAACATCATACGGCTTCAACACTATCTTTATAATAGTCATTCAACATCGAGGAAATGGTTTTCTTCATCAACCTTTCTATACCGATAGTTGAAGATTTTCAACCTACGCCTCACTTTATCCATATCTCGCTGACAATGACAGAACACTAACCTAGGTTATCTAATCTATTCATCTTTATATTTCATGACGATGAGCATGATGGATGATTCTAGAGTGCATTGCCATATTCAATTGATTTCTCCATACTGTATTCCCAGTCTAGATTTTTCTGGACCCTACAATAACTGCCGCAAGTACCTCACAATTAGAATGCTACAATTGAAGTTTCAGAATAAATGCAGGTCATATAATCAAATTAAATAAATATAAAAATCTATAATTTTATTTAAAATAATACAATCATGGAGTAAGCATACAAGTTACCAATACATACGGTGGACTAGTATACATTACACATGTACCATGAATAATAAAATATTGTCTTTGCTACAAAACAATCGAGATATTGTGGGAATAATATTTGAGGGTAAGAGCTCTAATAAAGTAAAAGAGCTCTAATGAAGTAAATGTTATCGCCAAACTTTACTTTGAAATAGAAACAGACCGTTTTTCTAAACAGAGGGTTCTAGGCGAAAAATAATAAGTTTCCAAGTTACAACACACACACAACAATGGGAAAATGTATATGGATGCAGTGCGATATTCGACAGAATACGTTCAAGTACACCAATGATAAAATTGTTTATGCGCCAATGGATTGTTTTCAAGTGATTGTAGAGAAATGAGAGTACTCAAGTTACCAAAATCGATTTGTTTAGCCTATTGACATTATTTGAAGAGCTAGAAATTTTGGAATCATTGATATTTCTCTAATGGAAATCTAGCATACGCTTTGCTTTCTATTTTCCACACTAGAATAAGGTACTCGCAATAATTATGTATGGGTCTAATATTTGGTCGAAAATGGTGGAACAAATTTATAAACTAACTGAGAAGACTGTTCTACAAATAACATTTTATTGATACAAATTCACAGTCAAATGCGTTTGTGAAAGAAAAAAATTGATCAACAGAATGGATATCACGCGAAATGCTAGAAAGTTAGTAGCGAGTGATTTCATGTAATGCAGTGATAAGGCAGGCGCATGCGCAGCCCAATAGTGACACAACACTGGGTTTGAAACAAGCGGTCGCGATCACCATAATCAAAATAATAATCCTCATTATCATCATATTTTAGGTTTGTAGGTGTAGGTCGTTGATGAGGTGGTAGATGCGCAGTCAACTCACTATCTACATACAATACATTAAACAGTAGTTTCACAGAGCTTTCATTGTTCAGGCGAATGATGATCGCGGGAAACTGCATGAAAAAGCCAGCAAACAATTCAAAGTCCCCGTTTTCATTGTCAATAGTTTCTAATGCCACTGGCATGGCATATTTTCATTTTCTACAGGAAAAATAGAATGAAGAGTCAAACACAGGAAAATCAATAATTCCAAAGAGTTAAAAAATCTACTTTTCAACGGAACATGAAAACGACTGTGTGGAGAAAATCAATAACTTATCAATAACAATAACAGGTCGATGACACTGATTAGAAAACTATTAGTAAAAATTGCCACTATCAAAATGAAATATTTATTAGTCTTCTTCACATCTTTATCAAATATTTATTTATTTCCACTTGGTTAAGTACCTATAAGACAGGACTTCTTCCAAAACTTACCGTTTCATGTCAAGAGACGCAGTAGTATTATTTTATGATTATTAATTGAAATATAATTTTTCTTACATAAATATAGTTATTATATTCTATTCCAGGGCTATTTTTTCTATAACAAAATATATAAAATTTCGTATTATTGTATTATATTATGTAAAGGTACACATTTTACTGATACGATTTAAAAACTTTATGGTACAGTATTATCGTCTCGTACTAGATAGGTAACACAAAGAGAATGCAAAATATCGCCAAATTAACAACGGTTCAATAGAACGATAATGCTTTTCTCTCAACAACAGAGAAAGTGTATGAAAATCGTTCAAGAAGCCTGCTGTGATCTGAAAATAACAAAAGAGTAGTTCAAGCGGTAAAAAATCGAAAGCTACTTTTGTAACCAAGTATCAGATCCAAAACTATCATCAATTAGTTGAGCTTGAAAGTATTCAATGTATAGGGAAAATCATTTAGCTTAAATAATAGCTCAACAGTTCAGTAATCGGTAATCACAATTATAATCTTCAGAATCTTGAAAACTCATGAAATTTCTAGTTTTCAAGCAAGCGATTCCAGTTTCGGAATATTTCTGAGCAGGGCCAAAGCATACTTTTAAAATATGATGAAAGAACAATAGAAAATAATGGGCCAAGTGAATAAAAACGAGTAAATACTATGGATTTTATTTATTTTAGCGTATGCTTTCATTAGTGGGGAGACCCAAAGGGTTGTTCCACTTCGCAATACTATAACCTCATTTTTCACGAATGAAAACATGGAAAACCATGTGGGTTATAGTTCAATTAAAATAGTCAATTTAAAACAAAATTTTTTGATTTAAAAACATCATTAACAACCAAAACTACAACACTTCACAAATTCACTAAACCATGGCCGAAAATATTAAATTTTGACTGGAAATTTAGAGCTCAAAAATTAAACACTATGAAATTTTGCCATGGCAACCAAACTATGGATAATACAATACAATGTATTTTGTATTTAGTGAATAAAAACGAGTAAATACTATGGATAATACAATACAGTAAATACAATGGATATTGATTCGTGAAATGATATGATATAGACCTATCTATCATAAGGTTTTTTTATTCTACTTGAGTAAGGTGACTCCTGGAAATGGTATCCACCATTTAGGTAAAATCAACATGAATTCTATTCAATCGAATAACAGCTTCCTGCAAACCCAATAGGCTAATAGAATAAGAATATAACAAGAATATCCATTTGCGAAAAATACATTAGTCCTACTATGAAAATTGTAAGCTGATATGAACAGAGACAGAGCAATATTTAGGCTACAGATCTGTTCAGCGCAGGTGTGTTTCACATCTGTCCATTCTATACAGGCAGACATTATAGATACAAAGAAGTGGGCAGATGTACAAAAATGAACAAGATGAAGGAACAATGCATCACATTAGCGATACTGTGACAGCATTTAATGAAAATGCAGTTTGTAGATAATAATTTTTTTTAAATGAAGGTTTGGGGGCTTATTAGCTGATTTTGATTATCAAAATTATATTGATACAGTATAAGAAGTTGAAGTGCGCAATTTTTACAAGATTCAATGGAAAATTATACGTGGCGTGGTAATTAAACTTAAAAGTAGGAGTAAATTGAAAGGCAAAATCATGAAAGGTATGAAGTACAATAGAAGTAGAATAGTTTTATTTAATTCTAGAATGATAATTGATGAAAATAATAATCATTAATGCTAACTGTTCGTCACAATCAAATTACTCTATCTATTCAATCTAACACGATATTAATGAACCAACAAAGAGAATAGGAATCGGATATCTTCTTCTGTGTGATTTCCATCCAAATAACTTATCACTTTCCTAGGAAGATTCATTGATGTTCCACCTTGCATAAAATCGCACGATCATTAATTCCTTTGAACAGTTGGAGTTCAAGAAATACACAACAGAAATACTAGAAAAATTGAAGAAAAGAATCCAGGAAATTGTCGCAATATACCAATCAAACTTCTAAAATGGAAGAGATACGGGCAATTTTATTAGCTTTTTGTAATTTAGAGATGGTTATCAGATGCAATCCATTGTATTGTGCAAGTTTATTGACAAAATACCGGTATTCTACTCTGATGATAAAACCAGACAAGCAAAACGAAATTGTTACAAAATTGCATCAATCATTCTTCCTGAAAGCAAAAGGCATAAAATAATGAACTCGGAAGTTTGAAGACAATAGTTTCCTCTTTCCCCTCACACAAAGGAAATTGCAGCAATCAAGAAATATGGAAAAGTAGGACTAGAGGATGACCATTAATCCAAGAAATTCAAAGTCCAACTGAAACCATTGAGAATTGAAAACTGATCTTCAAGAAACTATGTTCCAAGGATAAAATTTTGTGGAAATCTTCATTAGCCTACCATATTAAAAGTCATCACAGTTCAAACATTATTGATCAACACTAAGGGTTTAAAAAACAATTTAGGGTTTCTAATACGTTTGATAGCCTACATGACGTTGGTAAGTTAGTTGGTTTCTTACCAAATTAAGTTGTACTTGGTTCTAGTATGTAGTTGAGGTTGTAATTGATAAGGTTATGATTCACTTTCGGTCAAAATTTTGATCACAGGAACACATCTTCAAGTTTTACCACGACTGTTAAAGAACTGAGTGAGACAAAATTCTACCATGATTGATTGACTGTGTGGTAGCACAGAGAAATAAAAAGAAAATATATTACTTTAATTGTAAAAAATGTATAAATTTATAATGATATAATAATGTATATGTTGAATTTTTTCAATAAAGAGTTGGAAAGAACTGATCGATACTGATAAAACTTTTCTCATACAAAACTCCCAGTAATACCAAAGATGTGTTCCACAGATTTTGGACATCTCCTTTTTTGTCGTCCTTATAAATTGTATTTGTTTGGACATAAAATTTGCAGGCAAATTATGTGTATCTCCACACTACCAACACATTATGTGTAGGCTACTTACCAAGTTTCATTCTATCTAGATCTAGTAGAAATTATAGAAAAGTAAAAATGGGATATCCTAAAATCGTGGTGTCTGCAACGTTATTAGACAGTAATAATAACACACATCTCTTCCAATTTGTCGAAAATTATTTCGAAACAGCCAAACAGATGAAACAAAATAAGACACGAGTGTTGTTTCTGATTAATTTCGTCGAGAGATATTTTTAGTTTGATCGAAGTGAAGCACAACGCAGCGATTACTTCCCTAAAGTCAATGCCTTCCTAATACTCGGTCTACACGCAACGCACAGAAAAGTAGGCACGAGCAAATACGCACTATAGCAGATATCAACAAAACAGGCGGATAGCAAATGTCAGTCATTATAATGCTCATTTCCGTCAAAAAATTCTGAAGCGGTCTACGAGAGCTTAATGGTTTCGCTGAAGTCACTCTCGTTTAGAAATACTCTCACAGAGCGCTCGCCGACTGTCCTGGAAGAGCTGAGTACTAATATCAGTCATTCACCAACCACCAGTGGCGTCTATATCCACAGTGGACTGAAAGAGCGCGACAAAGAGCGAGTGATAGCAGTTTGTTGACTCCTCCACCGTCGCATTTCACGTCTGCTGCTGCTGGGCTGCTGGCTGCTCTTATCAAACAGACCTGCACAAACAGGCGCTCCACGCTCCAGGTTCAGACACGCTGACGCATCCCCTTTCGTTACTAAGAAATTCCAAGTGACCTAATGCAGTAGGCACTGAGTTCCGGAAACAGAGCCAGACAGGCACATACTTGAAATCAAATTCATTACATTGAAATCACATCAAGGTCCGTTTAGATAAAATTTTAGTTTGAGCCATCAGTTGATTAAAATGAAACACAAAATAAATGTAACAATCAATATTAATGACCAATAATTAATCACTTTGTTGAAACGGAGTTTATGCATCCTTTATCAAATTGACTAGTCACTCCCTGATGACAAGTCAATATTGCAATATTATGGTTTATCAAATTAAATTCAAGTTTGAACTAATAGGAATCGGTTATCAGAAGTAATTGGAGTTATAAGAAAAACATTTTGAGAAAACCCATATAATTGGATACCGTGATAAGAATTTGAAAGAGAGAACTCGACAACTGAGATCGACTTTGTAAAAATTGTAAATAAAATTGTAATGTTAGTGAATGATAGTAGAAAATGTAATAAGAAGTACCTATCTGTTAGAATCTTTCGACCCTAGTAGTAGTATTGACCAGGAATAACTCTACCAATACAACAAGAATAATACAACAGTGAATTATTTCCAGTAGTAATATAAATCTGGAAAAATGCGAATCTCAAGGCAGAAAATCAACTGTTTAATAAGATTGAAATGGATACCGAAATTACAATTGAATAATGAATTTAATGAGAAAGGCTCTCTCAGCCCGAATTTTTTCGACATTACTAATAAATGTAATTCACTGTAGTAGAAAAAATGTAATTCACTGTAATTAAATGTAATAGGTTAATAAACTGTTTGTAGCCAGAATTTATGAAGAGAGACCTAAAAATTTAACGAAATTGCTCAAGTTAATAGAATAATTTTTCCCATGAATGCAATAAGTGTTACCATGAATAAGATCAGAGAGAATTGAACCCACTGATAAAGATAAAGAGTTCCAAACTAGTCGACACCAAGCGAGATAAGGCAAAGAAGTAGCTTTTTATAGTAAGTAGGTCTACTGTCTATAGTAGTAGATCTGGCAAGGCTAGGCGACCATTGTGGAGTGACAAAGGTCATAAGCAATTCAATCGCTCATTACCAACGAAATTGGAACACAGGATAACTCATCCTCATCCCTCCATATCAACGAATGCAAAGAGAAAGAAAGCATGAGCTTTGAACCAATTCGTGTAGTACACTTTAGTGATTCGATAACAAGATTTTAAAATTCGAGAAGAAATTATAACAAGAGAAAAGTAACACATTTTCGAATCAATAAAGTGATACGTACAAATTTCCGTAATAAAGAAAGAATAATAATTAGAAAATTTTTTAGCCCTTTATAAATGCTTGAAAGGCATTTCCCTCACACCTCAAATCCTCACTCTCAAATTTCTCTCATATCCAAATCTCCTACCATTAAACTTATTCCTACATTAAAAACAACACTATTCCACTTCATTTCATCTCCCGGCCTATAATCCTCCCTTTTTACAATACTGTAAGCGATAGCGACATCACTTTTAATATAGCAAGTATAGGCTATATAAAACTTACACAGTATTAATAATTGTAGAAAGCAATCCTCTATTTTTGGTTTGAATACTAGAAAGAGAAATTAGAATTGTTTCAGTAATAATATGAAGTTTAATACAGTAGTAGGCCTACTGTATCGAACGTAAATAATGTCAGATCACGATGAGAATAAAATAATTGTGACAAGTTGACAGACTTCGAGCTAAAGTAACAAAGGAGAGATTAAAAGACAGCACTTCATTGGTCGTGAAGCTTTTCTAAATACCAACCCAAGTTACTAAAACCTCAACTAGGCTTCGTATTACTCGAATCTTGCTCATTAAAAGATCGGTTTCCTCGGGCTGAGCATTAAAACACCAATGTACGACCAGACACTTTAACCATTCACACGATATAGGCCCATGTTCGACCCAGTTTTGGATGATCTCAAGAGCTGTTCAACAGAGACAGAAGAGTTTCTTCCTAGAGGATAACGTGTGATCATCAGTGTTCTACAGAACTTTCTGCTCTCATGATGATAATTATTATTGTAAATCACTACAAACTCTTGAACAGATAGAATTGGAAGATCTCTCTTCCCAGGGTATAAGAAGATTAGGAAGAATAAAATCTTCAAAGTTCAAAAACATATACAATTATATACAACCAATAAATGACAACGAATTCGTGCGAAAACAAATTTGTCTGACAAATCGTTTACTAGTTCAGAAATCAGCATGAAACAATCATAAACGACTGATTCATCTGCTTATCGTTGGAGTGTGGTGATATGTAAAAAGTGAGGACGTAACATGTTTCACTGAGCATGACGATACTGCTATGATTGAGCATTAGATGATTTGCAAAAAATTACACTATACATGAAATGTATGTCTCAACAATCGGTATACTTCAGCCTATGCTAAATTTTGGAAACATTGGTTCACATGAAGTTACGTTAGTTAACAAATCCAAGTATTCTACTATTACGCATTCGAAAAAATGTTGTGTTGATGCTTCATAAACTTTGAAAATTGATTTATTCTACTAGATTGATTTGTACTAGGAGATAATAAAACATCGATATATTGGCAAACTAGTCTCTGAATTACTATTTTCATTGGTGAGTTTAGTGACAAGATCACACCCAACTAAAAGGTGTTTATCCAATTCGAATTAAGGTATCCCGACTTGGTTAATTATTACTAATAAAATTTTAGAACTCGAGTACATTAATTGATTATATCATCAAGTAAAAGGAATAAAATCGAATTTTACCAAGGATGGACATCTAGCGGCCAAATGAAACGAAAGGCAGGAGCCAGGAATAGTAAACAGAAATTCGTAGTTCTAGTAAATGATAGAAATCATCAGGATCAGGACCACACGAACAACATAATAATAAGATCGATATTTTTAAAAGTCGCTGATATTTATTTTTCGTTCAAACCCAGGTGAGTCGAGCTTCAATATGAATAAGGTATAATTTTTAATAATAATAATCTTACCTTGCCATTTTGTTCGATAAATAATCTAAAATGAAACATTATCTTTTGTTTAGGTGCGGCGGTTGCGGCTTTTATTCAAACTTTCAACTAAATTGATCCCAGGGATGACATAGCTAAACATTCACGCCTAGCCCCTGAAGTCGCTTCGCTGCTGGTGGTGGTTATTTGATGCTTGTATAACCTATCCATCAAGGTTTATAATATCTTTCATTACGTGAGACATAGATCATATAAATATTTTTCATGAAATCATCGATTAATGTGAATAGAGTATGAAGCAGAACAGAAGTTGATAAAAACGAAAATCCATTGACCCAAAAAGGCCTTTCACTCGAGAGCAGAATGAGGACAACCATTTGCTACCATTCAACGATCAACGTCAACGCGCACAAAAACAAATGCCATTATTCATTTGCCGTTAGTGCACGACTCGTTGACGTTGAACCGCCGCTACACAAACTATAGACATACGTGTATGTAAAATATCCTTTACTCTAAAACTGTCATTAACTACAGTTACACAACTTCTAAAGACCGCTTTGTTCTAAGTAACGCTACTTAGTTCTTCAATAAGTTTTTGAAGCTCTCATGGTTATAATTTATAAGACTCACGGTGCAAAACGGCTTAATTAGTCGTGAAAATTACAAAAGCATAACAAATGAAAGCACAGAATATGAACAAGGTATCATTGAAATAAACGTCTGAGGTTAGTAATATTTTGAATTTGATTGGAATAGAATCCAAGTATTTCTCCAATTTCCTTTGAAAAATGACGGTGCTGAGAACTTGGAACAGAGAAAGATTAGTATTGTTTTATTTTACAGAGACTTTATAATCACAGAGTATACAATATGATTGTATATTTTACAATTTCTCAAGTGAAATTGATTGGAAAAATAGTAGCAAAGACATAGAATAGACAATAGAGCATAGCATGCTTCCACCACTCTGTTGGAATCGGCATGATGTAAAAATGTGGATTGTGTGAAGTAACTTTTCTTTGAACTCGATAACACTAAGATTAGATATTCATAGTTTTTTTAATGAATAGTCTGAATTTTATTCCAATAATTTGAATGTTCGTTGGAATAATTTAGTAAAGGCAATTGATCTGTCTCAATATTTTGATAAACTAGGAAAATATCTCACTTTAATAAAGCAATATATACAGCACCTAGAAGAAATTATGGATATTTCCAACTAAAAATGTTCTAAGATTTATTTCAACAAGGAAAACAGGAATAGTACCAGTACCCCTTCAACTTGAACATAGATTTTTCAAGTGAAATAGACAAGGTAGAGAAGTACATGCCATGATGTTCAGTTCAAACTTTTCAACTGCAAAAGTCTATCCAACTCTTGCACGCCAATCAAACTTCATCCACTTCAGCTGTACTAAAATGGGTGTCGATTTATCAAACTCTCACAAATAATTCACAACCAATTCAATTATCTCACTGCGAAATAATGAGAAGTGTTTGAAAAAGAAGTATGAGGGTGCTTTTTTCGAAATCCAACTAATGATTATAATTATAATCTGCAGGCTGGGACTTGAATCTAATTGTTTATATTACTGTACTTCTCTACAAGTAGACGTAAACATAGATCTCAACGATGGTTTGTGATAAAATTACATTTCTTAAATAATCTGGATGCTGATGAAAAAAATAATTATTGTGAATTATATTTGAAATTAACTAATGGCTTAATATTGGTTTATCATATTCTTCTTTAGTTTAGTAAGGATTATGATCGCAAAGCTTTGAACCTGTGTGAGAGTAGGAAGGAAGAATGACAAACGATGAAAAACAGATATTAGCCATATACTGATATACACATAATAGGGATCATAAGATTTTAGCCAGAATACTGATAAATGGGAATAATTATTCTGAATGTTATCAGGCAGTAGAGCCAGAAGACAATTAAATGTTATTTTCAATGTTTCTATATATTTTCGGTTCAAAGCTACTTTTTCGTATTAGCTACTGAGCATCCTACGATCCAACCCATAATCTTTCTCGTCTATTCTAGAATCCGTGCAATGAATGTATAGTCAAAGCAAAGAAGACATTCTGGCAAGATGGAAAAATGACTCCAGCTCGGTAAACTTTCGTTCAAAAATTATTAATTTAGTCTCAAATAGTGGAAAACATATTGCTGTACAATTTAAGACCAAATTTATAATTTTTGAGCCCATATTGACTGATTTTGAGTCATTTCCCCATATTTCCAGAATGTCTTCTTTGCTTGGACAGACTATACTCACTGGGTTCCAAACTTTAAGTGCTATCCAATTCAACAATCAATAGAAAAAGATTCTTATCCGTCAGTCTAATTCGAACTAATAAAAGTTTCACGATCTGGCCTACGTAGTACAGTTAGCCAGTAGTTTAGAACAGACAAATCATCCATAAGGCACCTTGAAACTCAAATAAGTCGACACACCTGCAGCCAACCTCAAGGTTTCAACGGCCTAACAAAGAAGAGTAGGAAAAACTAGTTGAGGGGCTTGGTTACATTTTTGCAACAGATTGAGAAGTAATTATGATGAAAAGCAAGGAAGGATGAACCAAAACTTTAAAATAGAACAATGGATAAATTGGCTACTGTCATAATTCAAGAGGTAAAACAATATTATTGGCAACACTCATCTTACAATGAGAATAAGCAAGGAGATCTATCTCAATTCAATGACAACCTATTGTAATTTTGAGGTCTCAATTATTAGGATCAACCATAATCAATTGGCGATATAGGAACAGAGTTGAATAAAATATTGTAAGTTGATATTTTCATCCTGGCAATTAACATAATCTATTTTTTGTACAATTTCCATACATGTTGTATGATTTTTCAAATTATAGTATTAATTACAGTACTTGATGAGCTTAGCATTTTTTTTATTCACACTGAATGTTCAGTTTCTAATGTACTGTATTATAATAGCTAGTTATAAGCAACTTTAAATGAGCTATTTTAAATTTATGAATCGCATTGTTACTATGCAGTCGTTAGTTTGTATTTGTTAGCCTACGTGGTTTCTTTTAGAACCTATTGGATGCAGCTGGCTTTTCATAAGAGTAGTTACTGTTGAAGAAGTATACCAGAGAAATTTTCTTTACTTATGAACACAATATGTCGGGTTCTATACACTGCTATACTCTCAAGAGAAAGTGGTGTTCCAGTGTTCTATACGGTTTGGATGCCAGGAAACAATATAAAACTAAAATGCAAGAGGTCGAAAGGCGGAATCAAACATTTGCTTAACCTCGTTTCATTTATTAATATTTCCTGGCAGAGAAAAACTGTAAGCTTCCGGCACGACTTGAAAGCTCAATCAATATTTAATATGAATAATGTATTCATTCCAAATGGAACTTCCTTTACTTTCCTTTTGCAAAAGTCACTTCAAGAGTGAGTTTATATAGTGTAACAAAGAAGCCCTTCTTATCATGAAGTATGGTATCGCGGACCATATCGCAGTATAATACCTGTATAGTATCACAGGCAAATAGAGGGAAAATAACTACAACACTGTGATAGTGTGTACCGAACCAGTACTCCACTTTTCCCACACAAAGTGAAATATTCACAACTATTCCAAACGACGCAGAATAGTAGATTGTGGATTACCTTACTTTCGGATCACGAAGAAAAAAGAGGAAAGGTATAGCAAACAAATAGCCGGTACTAAATCAATGACATGAGTTCACTTTCTCTGCTCTAGTCCTCCACATCCTTCAGACCAAAAGTGAACAGTGGAGTTACGAAATTTCTAGCTCATAGATGAGAGTCATGAAGATGAAAATCGGAAATGCGACGAAAATTGCCTAATATGGTTGGTGTATCGCAATACAAATTACACCATGCTCGATGGAGCTTTCAAATAAGGAACAACTTTTACTTCACTAGTACTAGTGCCACTCAATTGGATGCATAATCTATAGGTGAGTTGCATGAATATCCAATAGGAATTAATTGTCATGAAGATGAAATTATGCCTTCTAACGGAACCAAGCAACAATAACCAACAAACGAATTTGATGTCACTTTAAACACGCCATTTTACGGTAATTGAATTTAATCTGATTTTAAGTGTAACTGGGACAAAATTGAAATAATTCGAGTGAAGTACTGTAGTAGTTCCTTCATTGCAAGAATTATACTTAATTATATGATAATAATATAATATTATTACTGTAAAAAATGACATTTTCTCTGTTAGTTATTGAATGATAAATTAACTGATTAATTTGTGAAGTTTGTAAAAAAATAACCATACAAACATTTGTCCCACACTTAAGCGACAATATCTATTCTATTTCCAATTTTAATATTTGTGACTCTTCTGTGTGGGAGGAGATCCTATCAACAATCTGAACCTCACCATCAATAGATAGTGATTCATTCGATAGATATTCCCAATTATTTTACGTTTTGAGAATTAAGCACACAAAATTTCTTATTCTGAATTCTATACCTATGACTATGACATGGCAGATAATGGCATGCTATTGAATTCAAAAGCTAAAACATTTATCGCAAAATGAGTCATAGAGCAAGGGGATTCTTCAGACACGGAAGAGGCGTGTTCCCGAGAAACCATTAATGAATCAATTCGTTAACAAACAAGGGTTCGAAATCTCAATGTTTCATGATAGCGATGAGCAAGAGGGTGAGTATTAGTCAGAATAGAAATACAGAGTATTGAACTCACCCTAAGATGACAAGTTCTCCATATTTGACTAGAGGTGGTTTCGGCTTATCGTGGTTTGAATTATTGTGGTGGTGGTGTTCTTCCAATAGCGGCGACTGTGAGCCATCCGATCTGAAAAATAAATTCAAACTAAATCGATATTGAAAGGATCTTAAACCCTATTATTTATAAATTTAACTGTGAATTGTTCGAAACACTGGACTATGAATTATTATGGATATTCGCAAGCAAATATTCATGAAAGAATATTGTCATAAAGCATCAATTTAAATAGTCGCGGTTAATTTAGGTTTAGGTCCAGCAGAAAAGTATTGAAGGAAGCTAATATTAAATTACAATGATGATGCTGAAAATGGGAATGGAAATGATAGGATCAGATATTGATTTGTAAAACAATATATTTATGTCAACTATACCGTATCCAAAATTATATTATTGTAAGAGACGAACAAAATGTCATTATGGAAATTAACATAATAATGTTGGAATCAGCAAGCAAAAGAGAAGAATTGAAATATGTTGAATCTTAAATGTACTGTATTTCTATTTTAAAATAATTATTTTCAATTATTTTTTACTGTATAAGTATCCATTCACAGATCAAAGGACAATACTTAGAATCTACAGGATCAGCAACTCAACAATAACAATGACATTTCACAAAACTCATAACAGTAAAAAATTACAAAATGTTAAAAGCGGTAGACTGTTTTCAAACATCTCAGAATTATATGTTATTCAGCAGGAACTGCTCCCTAGCATTCCTTCCTAGAGCATAATTTTCACTTTTGTGAATTGTGGGTTGGTTCAGACAAGGCTTTCGATGGACGAGTCCATAGATAGGCCATGGTTCAGAGCGAAACACAGTTCCAGGAATTTTGAAACTGTATTTTTTGACAACTAGGCCTAGCATGTCGGGAGGTAGAAAAAAGGCCAAGCTGTCCTGTCTCTGTCACCTTTGTTGATGAAAGCACTCACTCTGTCTGCATTCCATCTTGGATAAGAAATTCTCAGAAAGAATTGGGCGTGTTGTAGAGGTGGTCTTTGGTTGTGAACATTATGGTTTTGTTATCACAGTATTGAGACAGAAAATACAATTCAATTATTGCGTTTATTTGGGTTTACAGAAGGAAAAAGGTTTACAGATTTATTGGACATTTGTTAATACAGTACATTCAATAACACAATTATAATAGTACAGTAGTGGAACTCAAGACTTTAACATCAAACCAATTCATTGCTTTATCAACAGATTCTTTCTTATAAGTGTTTATGCCAAAATTATAATGTCTTTGTAGTAAATTTTCTGTGAATATTTTAATAGGTGAATCCATTTCAAAATTTACTTTCGAATAAAATATTGTAAAAATTGTGTCCACTAAGAACAGAACAAGGAGGTTACCTCCATGGAACAGAATGACAAAAAACCGTTGACAGGTGAGCACAGGAAACATTGAAAGTCCAGTATCAGGTTTCTTATTTTGGCGATCTTGGTCATACGATAAACTGATACATCTCAGCTTCCTGCCTACACTTGAGTTGAGAAAAGTGAGTATGAAATTTAGGGTTGCATCACATCCGCCCACCTGCTCATGAATAGTTTCCAAGAAATAGTGTTACGATGAGTAACAACCTGGGAAAGTAGCCAACATTTCTATTCATTTTTAAAACTACTACCTTTTTAGAAAGGTCTAAAAGTCTGAGATCTGTTGATGTTTTTTAGACCGCAATGTTTTAAAAATTACCAAAACGAAGAGGCGTTGATCCCTTTTGTGAGTCAAATCGTTGCCCACTGTGTGAATGCTACCAGAATATTTGTATTGAGACTCCAATCAGAAAAGGCATTGAGATACCGATACTACAGTATCAAGATACTGATTGACTAGCATTCAAAAATTGAATAACCATTTCGCCAAGACCAAAATGAAGCAATTTGAGCAAGCACGTTTTGTTGCAGTTGGCGTGCAGTTGCGTTTTGGTAGATTTCGATTGTGCGACGTCTGATGGATAGAGGTCGCCGTCGGCACGCATGCAACATTTTGAACGTGCCTCGTGGATTCAACTTCTCAACTCAAGACCTAGCCTATATTTCGTGCCGATTTGACGCTATTTCGAACTGTAAATAAAGGCGCTCTCAATTCTTTACAGTCGCTATAAATGTAGAAGTCAAGCCTGCAAGGTTATTGCTATCCAATCCAAGATTTTCGCCGCAAACTTGGCTGGAAAAGTCTAGCTAGTTTATATATTCTAGTCTTCAATATTCATTTCAACTCTAGATTATGCACTTCTCAACATTATGGTTTTGGAATAAACTCGTAGCTGGACAAAGCCGAGAGTATGAATAATTCTATTTTCAACTACAAAAAATAAATAAAGACAATAGAGAATTACATATTCATTGATTCAACTCAAAATCTTGAAAATTCCAGCTTAATGAAGGAATTACTGTATACAGCATACATGAGTATAGTGTGAAGTCAATAAAAATTTTAATACAATAGTACAATCCAGAACTAATATATCCATAAATAAAATGGAGTATTTCAATCCAACATGAACAATTAATTTACATAGAATAGTTAATGTGTATTGATGGAACACAGAATAAAATTTAATTCCATTTATATAGAATTTGTTTCTCAATCGATTGAAAATTTCATACATTATTTCCAGGGCAGAACACGAGACTGCTGACGATTAACTTCGAACGCCTAGAAGCCAGACCAAATCCAATATGGAATCCCTTATTGATTGAAGCTGGAAATGGTTGTTGAGACTATAATCATTCCCTGTGTTAATTCATACTCATACCAAATGTGAAACTTTCATAAACTATATCAATCAATTTAGAAGTGTAAGTAACTACTATTTGTAGGAGATGTTACATCTACAGTATCAGATTTGTGAGGTCGATACTCTTCATTGAAAAAGTTACAAAGGAAGCCAATGAATCCAATACACCGTTTTAACCGTATCACTATTTTTATACAAAGAGGACAAAAATAAAAATGCGTCGCCCAAACCTGGCGTACTTTCAAAAACTTGTTGAAATCTTAAACGCAGGCTGTGTGAGTGGTACAGAAGATTCTTATTATTAAATACCATTGATAGAGACAAGTGTTCATCACTATTCAATTGCTTTGCAACTGAGGTAAATATGCGCTAGAGAGCATTGATTGTAGAATCAAACAGGTCGATCGGATTAGATGATAACAGATCTATCTCATTTTTCAACTCATCAATGTAGTCTATTAATATTCAATAGTCTTTTAATTCGAATATTCCTTCCAAGTACAGTACTCAGAATTGAATTTCTATTTACTAAATTGATTCAATTATATTTTATTTATAAAAATTTATAGAAATTGTATTCATTAGACGATGAACTTTTATAGAGAATCCGTTCATCATTCAACCACCTTACTTGAATAAATGTGACTTGATAAAGAAATGAATTTATCCTGTCTTTAATGTACTAAAATCAATACTGATGTTACACCTTATCAGAAAGCTGTATGAATTCCTAACAATTAAGCAATATTTTGTCAGAAGCCGTTGCAATTCAGAAGGCTGACAACCGACTTTTCAACCACTTCCCGCTCCCAATATTGCAATATACAATGTATTGTAACACAATAAATTACAATGCAATAACGAAGAGTTAAACGCTACAAGATTCAATTATCTACCGCCTAATTAATAACGATTGCCGTAGTGACACAACTTGACAGGCCTTGGCGACCGTCATGGTGAAATTGGGGAAATGAAAATGGCTTGGAAATGCGAATAGAAATACTGTACGTATTCCCATTTCGACAACAGTATTACAAAATGAGAGAAGGTTCACTGACATGTTGGTGCCGATAATTACGAGCCGTACAGGTACAGACAGGGCAGGCCGGCAATCAGTTTCCAGTTCAAAGTAAGCTAAGGTCATTCACACAACAATCGCGATATGCCAGTGCAAGAGAATAAACATGTTTCGAGGAGGAGCAAGCCGGTTATGGAGCAGAGCATCAGCCGATAACCACCAGTTCACGTGTATTTCGGACTGGACACCGCTCCTGCTGTACTGGGCAACACAGAGCCGGATTTAGGATCTGTGGGCCCCTAGGCTCAGCTTGTGGTGCGGGCCCCGATGGGGGGATCTGGGGGATGTGCCCTCTCAGCTAAGCTTGGGGTCCGGGGGCCCTCCCCCGGGAAATTTTGTGAAACTTTACTTTCAAATTGTTTTTTAGAAGGCCAAAATTTATATTTTTGAACAATAAAATATTAATAATGATAGCCTATATAAGATCAATTCAATACCGGTACTGAGTTTGAGATTCAAAAACAATATCTGGGACCACTTTTATTCAATAAAATACCAATTGAATTGAGGATATGTCCTTCTCATACAATGTTTTGTAAAAGAGCCAAGAGATAGTTATTTACTGTGAGCGACACTTGGCCTCTTAGAAGTGTAATAAGGTAGAGTAGTGTAAGAATTCGATGTTTCTTAGCATACATTTGATATTTTTCTAAATAGATCGTTGTAATTTTTCCTTGATTCAAATTATTATAGTTTATGGCTAATTGTTTTTTTTCTTCTAATAAATCCTTGTAATATGTTGTTGGTATCAACCACTTATAATTTAACGTGCAGGAGCTAGAGTCAGGACTATTGAGTAATGAATAATGAGTGATTGAAAATTTGTCTTTTATTTTTGTATAATTTTATTACGATGCACTGCAGGCAGTTTTCTAACTTCGTAAATTGTATAGACTAGAATCACAATTTGTATCCTTATATTTTTGTAACTTTTGTTGAACACTGGCCACATTTACTGGATATAGTGGCCAGTTAATTTCCTAGTTTTTGAAATCGAAAATATGTAATTTTTTACTATGGGAATAAAAATTCATAATTCATTTAAAAAAACTATTACAGATTCAAGAAAGATTCATGAGTTATTGAAAACTCATTCATTATGAGATTGGGATAAAATTTAAAATTATACAACTCATTCTTTCAATGCTACAGTCTTTACTAACAAATCACTTGCTTACTTTGCAAAACAATTGATCCCCATAGAATTGTTTCGATTTTCAAGCTAAAGTTGTTATGAAGTTTTCATTTCATTTATTCAAAGTTGAATTCAACTTTCATTGAATAAATAAGTGCCAATCTGCCAATTTTGGTACGGTAGTGTGGTAGTGCGAACCGCCAAAGCATATAGCTAATTACAATAATTTATTATTCACTATCAGAACAGCTTAGCAATATATCTACAATTTCATACTCCCTGCCACGGTCATAAACAAGAATAGCTATCAATGATGGTGAACTGAAGAAGTATTTTTTCCAGAAAAATACTCTGGAACTATATTTTTCAAAGAGTTTTAGACCCATGTCACACTACGCCACTTCAGACGCGCGTTCGTAACAGGGCGTTAGGCTCATCCAATTTTTTTCCTATAGTATCAAATACGAGTGGCGCGTACCCTTGTCACACTACGCCACGCGTTTTTTTGAGCCGCGCTGTTGGGTCGCTCGTCCGCGTTTCCAAAGCCACTCAGAAGTGGCGAGCCACAGGGTCAGCAGCTGTAACGTTATGAGAACGCGCCCAACCTGTCACACTACGCCACTTCAGCGCCACTCGCAATGAAAAATCTTATCACTCCACCAAATCTAAATCACGTGATTTTGAAGATAGATGAATTCTGATTTCAGACTTGAATTCAGCGCTCTTGAATTAGTAAGATTTCCCACGTGGACTCAAAAATATTGAAAATTGAGGAATTTATATTATCATTGATAGTTTCAATTTATTTTATACTACTTATTCCGTTTCAATGATAAAAATATCGCACTACAAATTATTATAAAATATAAAATAGCAGCTTCTATATTTTCATTAGAATAATCAGTATCCTTTTTTTATTCCTGATTATATGAGAAAATATTCTAGTATGCTTTAATTTTTTTTTCAAGCACACAGGCCTAATCAATTTTGTCAGAACTATAATCAAGCTTATTATTACTTGTATGATGAGATTACTTGATTGAGTATAATCTTATAATTTACATGATAAAATCATTCTCCAGAGTTTTTCATGTGCAAAGATATAATTATGAGCATTTTTGTATTATTATTATTATTATCATATCAATTCATTGATAATAATAGTAATAGTAATAATGTTATGAGATGTATATTCAATGAAAATTTCATGTACTCACAGCTACTACTAATATAAGATGTTGTTGAGAAAACCATGTCATGCTGATGGCAGTATTTCCCAATAATTCTTGAGAAATAATAATTGCCTACATTTCAATATAATTCCATTTTAATTGACGACCACCCAGTGCTTTATTATTATTATTATTATTTTAATAGATTTATTATTCAATAAATATTATTTTAAAAGGGTACTAGGAGGATCTTCATTAATTATTGAAAACTTTAATAGTAGGTATAGTCTGTCCAAGTAAGGAAGACCCTCTGGCAAGATAGGAAAATGACTCAATAAGCTCGGTCAATTTTGGTTCAAAAATTATCAAATTCATTTCAATTGTTTAATTTGATCTACTATTAAGACCAGATTTATAATTCTTGAAGAAATATTGACCAATTTGTTTGTTCAAAGCACCCAGTTAACTCCTGTGACTAAAATGTAGTGATTTCACTAGTGATTCTCAATGTAGCTACAATTAAACCAAATTTACTGTATTCAATGTAGTTTTTTGATTGATTGTCATTAGTAGTGAGAATAGTAACGGTTAATATAATATAATTATAGTTCTTATTAATGAATACAGTTTCAATAATGGCCAAAATGATAGACAATAAGTAAATGTAGATGTAATAAGTAAATGTAGACAATGATACAGTATATCAAGTATACTGTCTATCACTTGCGACTCACAAAACAGGTGAAGTGTCCGTATCTTTTACTGTACAGAACTTCACCTGTTTCGTGGGCACGAGCCGCCAGTGCTGTCTATAGCGCATGCTAAGAAGATACGCCGCTACAATAGTGGTGCATTGAGCCGGAGTCTCTTCTCAGCGTGCGCGAACCAATACACTGTAGAATCCAAGGTTATATCCCCCCTTCGTGGCGCCACGAAAAATCGCGCATCAAAACACGTCAAAACGCGAGGTAAAAAAATGTAACATGTGAAGTGGCGTAGTGTGACAGGGCCCTTAAGCCTTATTACTAGTTTCATTATTTGTAAACTTGCTGTATTAATTTCTCATTTATTAAGTACGGTTTGCTGTATAATAAGTGATTGTGAATAATTGGAAGCTTAAACAAATAAAATTCATCTGAATTCAATTCTTTAACCAGGCAGGTGAACAGCAAATCGCAGTTCTACCACCAAAGACAGTCATTTTGTTCAAAAGGGGTTTAAATAGGTTCAACTTGTATTATTATTAAACAGATACATTAAATTCAACAAATACAGATTTTATAACACAGTTTGGCCATTGAATTTATTGATATTGGTTTGCTCGAATGCAAGTTGCCAATTTCTAAAAAAATATAATTATGTAAAGAACATATGTTACATATTCTTCAAATATAATCTGATGACTGAGAAAAAAATGCGTCTAGTAACCTAGCAACCAGTGAAACGTTTATTAGAAGTTTGTTGAAAGTGAAATAATCGTAGTTTGTAAAGTTTGAAATAATCGTAGAAGAGATGGACACAAAATAACCATAAATGGACATTGGATGTTGTTTCTTTGGTTACAGATAAAATTTATTAATTCAAGAATATATTCATCTTATTGTTCTTTTTAATTCTTAGCTTGGAATTTATTATTTCATGTGAAAAATAAAATCAATCTTTGGTTACAGAGGAACACATCCTAATTCATTATATATATATATATATATATATATATATATATATATATATATATATATATATATATATATACATCACTTTAAAATAATGGTAATAATATATACAGAAGACACTTGTAGAATTGGAAAAAAAATTTAGAAAGTAGACTTAACTTACATTTTTGACCCAGGGAATATTTTGGCTGCTGAAGCAAGCCTTCTTCAACCCAGACTGTTGAAGATGTAGAGTTTCTGCCATGTGGTTGTTTGAATTCAGCCGTTACAGGTTGAGTGGGAGGGGGGGACAGGAAGTTGGAGGAGTACAAATTGCAGGGTAGCCAGGTTGGGGATTATGCTATGAAAGGGAATTGAAGAATTGAAGCAAATAAGCAAATTAATGGAGTTGGAGATTTTATTTATTCATTTTTGTGGGGGCGGATTCAACTATTGCTGTCTGTTCAGGCCAGGGATGGAGGTGGCTCCAAGCACCCAGATAAAGGCAAGTTCTTTTGTTTTTACATCTATGGAGGGAGCTGTGGTGGGGAGGGTGGCAAGAACTTTGACTTCGAAACACTGATCAAAGCTCTTGCTGTGCTCAGAGCCATGGGTAGGGACAGGTAGGGAAGTGTTATTTTTGAAGGAGGCTCTATGGTTATTTATTCTTAGATTGAGGGCAGTGGTTGTTTCACCAACATAGAAAGCAGGGCAGAAGTTGCAGGAAAGGAGGTAGATGCAGTTTTTGGAAATGCAATTACTGGATTGATGGGTTTGATGGGTGTAGTTGGTGATAGGACTAGTGAAGGAAGTAGAGGGATCAGTGATGAGACAGGTTTTACAGCAGGGGCGTTTGCGAGAATCCGACTCTCTTCAACTTCCATTAATAAATAATACAACTTTTTGATCCCTTATCCAGTTATAACCCTTATTGTTTAAAAAATGTCGTTTTCTAGCATATTTTTCAAATTATCTCAATATTGTTGAAGTAACAAACTTGGAACTGGTTTCAATAAATTTCTCAGCCAATTTTACATAGGAATTGGTTATTTTAGAACCCCACTAAAGCTTCAGAAAAATTAATATATTTTGAAAAATCTCAATTTTCCGCCATTGTTATCTCAGCAACAAAGTGTTTTTGGGGGTTGGTCCCATGGAACTTTTTTGTCTACTTGGTGTAAGGAATCAGCCTGAGAAGTATTGCACATTTCTCCTGAAACACCCTGTATATATTTTATTATCCTTGAAAAAAAATTTCTTTTCAATATTTTTGTGGTGCGGGCCCCCATGTGGTGCGAGCCCCTAGGCACCAGCCTAGTTGGCCTACCCTTAAATCCGGTACTGGGCTAACATGTTTTATAGTTTACCTTCAAATGAAATTAATCTTCATCCACATAATAAATAAGTACACCAGCAAATATCAGTGCAATACTTTGCTTCATGATAAATTCGGAATGTTTTCCGTAAGGCAATCGAAATGAAAATTTTAAATCATAGGCCGCATTCATTTGAAAAATTAAAAATCGACGGATACTAGAATAAATGGAAGATATTAATAATGACAATTAGAGCTAATTACAAGAAGCCAATCCAGTAAAGGGAGAATTTGATTACATTCAATCTCTCTACAGTAGTGTTCAATTTCCAAGGTAATGAAGTGTTCAAGGTTCAAGAATTGTTTCAACAACTGTGTTATGCATGAGCATGGAAGATCTCAAACAGGGGGTGATGAAAATTAAAACAATTCGAAGGTTCCGACCAAGTATTGCACCTTCCTCAGCAAAAAAGCGAATATTGCAAGTTTGCAGTGAATTTATTGATGAGAAAAGTGTTGCATAGCTGCGGCATATAAACTGGGGTGATGGTTGGAAGCCATACCAATACAAGTGAATTTCTACAGTCGATTTGAATTCACAATTTTTTTTCTACAATAATATACTTTTAAAAATGCCCTATTGCACAGAAAAATAAATTTTTCCTACATATACCCGTAAAATTGCAATTTTCGCACTGAAAATTGTGTGTAAAACGGTCCATTCTTGAACTAGTAATAATTAGCGTGCCTAATAGTACATTACGCCACAAGCCTTGGAAGTGAACGTTTACGGTATGAGGATAGTTTCCCGGGCGAGGCTTGCCGAGCCTGGGAATAATTCCGAATACCGTAAACAAACTTCCTAGGCGAGTTTGCGTATATTTCTTTTCGCCTCACTTCAGATAAGCATTATCAATCAAATTTCATTTAATCAATACTTCACGATTAACAATTCAATCTGAATGAGGTTATAGCGATTGCTGATTCAAACTGATAACTGAATAGGTTAAAAAGGTGCACTGTCACCCGATCTAGCGGACGGCTTGATAACTACTACGTTAATCCTGTCAGCTGCTGTTGTCCACGCACGGAAAGAAAGTCCCCGCATGGAAAGGAAGTCTTACCGCTCGAGGACAACAGCTGACTGTTTGCGTATGTAAATGACGACTTTCAAGTCTACATAGGGACCGGTAAGCAGCTTCTTTCTGTGAAGTGTGGCGAAAAAATTTTTTCGCCATACTCGTATGTAATAGACAACTTTCCAAGCTAGATTTGCGTTTGCAAAATTGCCGTTTACAGGAGAATCAAAGATCAGCTGTTCTGGATGCGGGAATAATCATTTTGATGATTATTACAGCACTAGTCATCATCACAATGATGATTACAGCACTGAAAATCCATCCCAGCTGTTTTTTCCAAACTCCGACATATGAATAAACGAGTCGAACGAGCCGCCATGACAGTTCACTGTGCTGTGTACGTTTGTGCTAGTGTTGTGTTGAGGTTATGTTGGCTTCAGTTAATGTTTTCAGTTGTTCGAGGTTTTAATAAATCCTTCTCAGTCTAGTATGACGAAAAAAATGTACATAATTCGTTTGGAAAAGTTTACAAACTCATAATTATTTTCCAAACTCGCGTACCGCTCGTTTGGAGAACATAATTATTCGTTTGTAAAAACGCCTTTTCCACACTCATTATGTAATATACTATTACACACTCCAGATTTTTAACCTAACAACAAGAAATTGTAAGTACATCAAATGGATGTTCCGTATTTGGAATTCAAAATTAAGGTGGCAGCACTGGCTGTCGACCAAACAGGAGTCGATCAGCTGGTAGCGGCAAGTTAGAGTTTCGACCAAAAGGTAGTAACCCAGCCAGACAGGAGAGTCTAGATATCACGAATTTCCTCCTCCCAGCTGGGTGTTCCAGGCTCAAAACTTTCTCTGTTCCATGTTCGGAGATGAAATTTTTTTAAATATCGATTTTCTCAGGGCCGGTTTCTCAAAGTTGGATTAAACCAAATTTTGGATTAAACCAAAATCGGTGTGACCTTGCTTACTGCTATCAAGAAAGTGAAATTCGAATGGATCATATTTTTGTACTTTTTTTGTATCTTTCTGTACCAAGAAGGAAAATCTTTGTACCACCACCCTAACAGAGATAATAGTAATTCTGCGGTAAGAAAACAAGTTGACACTCTTTCCCTGCATATTTTATAAAATTATGCAACATTTAAATACACCCTATTATTGTTATATTCTTGTACTTCTTTGTATCACTCAAATGAAATTTTGTAATCTCATTTTGGCTCAAATTTAATTAAATTTGGCTTGTGTCAGGTTCTAACCCACGACTTTCTAATTGCTAGAGCCCAAAAATAAGAGTACAAAAAATTTTTCTGGTGATACAAAATTTCATGGAATTAATACAATGTTACGGCATAGTTTCCATTCAAATTTGGACAGGTCGGGGTACAGGTTTATGCTGCGCAGTAGGTAATGGAGAATTCACATGGCGGGGTTTTCAAATTTTAGTTGGTTAAATGAATTTTAATGGAGTTTGGTAGAATTGGTTTAATCGGTCAGGACTGAGAGTTTAAATTTCAAGATAAACCATCAGCTGAATCATGGAAATTGAACTCTCAAAAAATGAAATATATAGCAGCTGGTTGACTTGTAGTTCTGTGAATGCAGGATAACCAACCTTAGCACTATAAAGATGGGTCAACATGCAAGATCCAGAGCATATTTTTTCAGATAAAATGAATATTCATGCACTAATCGCACGATTATCAAATTGATTATTCATTTTGAATTATTATAATTGAATAATTTGATTATACCATTACACTTCAACTCTATTTATTCAAATATAGAATTTGTATGCCGGTAAAATGTGTAACGGTGCTAACCCCAAAATGCATTTGTCATGTCAGATCGCTACCGACCAAGAAGAATTTCTATTATCTCAGTTAGTGGAATGGTACGAAAAATTTCCTTTGTGGTACAAAAAGACACAAAATTAGCACAAAAATGTGATCTATTCGAATGTCACTTTCTTGATAGCAGTAAGCAAGCACACACCGATTTTGGTTTAATCCAAAATTTGGTTTAATCCAACTTGGAGAAACCGGCCCTCATTGATATTATCATAACCGATAGTCGATTATGTTCTAATGTATCGGTGTTGTAAATTGTAATACTGTATAATAATAATAATAATTTTGTTTTGCTTTTATTATACCATGTATCGGTAGTAATAATTATAAAATTACCGGTATCAATAGTCCACTATCATATTATTGTTCTAGAACAATGATAAATAGAATGTCATAGTCAAATTAAATTTGAATTCGACGCATTTCAGGTTTGGAAAATGGAAATATAGCTAGCCTCAACTTATTACCCAGTTTTGAAGTAAATCGTTGAAGTTTTTCAATTGAAAACCGGACTTTTTGACATTAATTTAATCGAATATATCCTCCATTACTTGGCTTTATTTATGTTGTATCAACCATCAAGTGTGTTATTTGGATTTTAATTGCCCTAATTAACAGGTTTTCATGATCGGTTACTGTTACTGAGGGTGGCTCGTTGGAGGAGAGATAAAGCGCCGGTCTGATAACCAGGTGGACCCTGGTTCGAATACCAGGCGGAGAACAATTTTTGACCACAGCACAATCACATAGATACGACCACCCCGTCTTTCGGAGGAGACGATAAGCCGTCGGTCCCGACTACCTAAAAAGTAGTCGTCATCTATCATCCATTTCATTACCCACGCACAAGCCTATGAGCTTATGTGGGCTTCACCCTCATAAACAAACAAACTGTTGTGTTGTAGACAAAATAGACGTTCAAACATCATGAAACACATTACTATATTGAAACTACAGGCTGCAGTAGGCTACACGGGATGATAATGTAGTGTTGGCCAGTATTAAGCCTAGTGTAACGAATAATTTGCTAAAAATAGACCTATACAATCTGAGAATTCTCATGAATCAAATACTAAATAAAAACGTAAATTCGAGAAAATTCTCAAACTACCGTTTGCACGGTAAGCCTACTAGCCGCCACTACTTGCCCCTGTGTAGCCTATTGCAGGCTTATCAGTCAGTAGCGCATTGGACGTGTCACTGTCTAGCATTGTTGAGCAAAATCAACTCATTGCATATATTTTATATTCGTAATAAACCTGATTTCGTTTTCTTAATAAAACTAAACTATCAAATTTGTTTCACAACATAAATATACTGCCTTATAGGTTTGATAGAAGACGCATAACTATCGATATTTACACATTACTCAGTAATTCAATTACTCAAAATTCATTATGAATTATTATCAATTATTATTAATAATTCATTATTCTAAACATTATCAATCCAATTATCATCATTATCATTAAACAAAGTGTAGGTTACAAAACTTTAGCTGCTAAAACAAAACAAGCGTGGTTATAAAACTGAGCTGAACAGAACAGGGAACAAGACGTTCAATGAGAATGAGGAACACATCATCATGAGGATGAATCATCATCAATTCGTGTTATTATCCATTCCTAGCCAGACCTTCCGTCAGACATCTCACTGAATTTTTTAGGTTAGTTTATTGTTTACATCAATACCGTATATAAGTTACCGTGATAAAAGGTCAATTTATTCTCAGAGCTTTTATAATAATTATGAGAGTAGATAGTTATGTTATCATACCGTTCATTGTTGTTGGTTATAAAACCTGAGCTTGAATTGTTTGAATGCGGTAAGATGATTCATGATTGTCATTTGATCTTGAATTTGTTTCATACAGTAGTTGACTCAGTTTAAGCTATCAGAATTCAGTGGCGTGATACATTATTATGATTTTTGACTCTGGCACCATAGTTACTGGAATTTTGAAAATACTGTAGGCTAAAATAAAACAAACTCTGATCACATTTACGTGATCTGACTTCTTCAACTACCACATATGTAAGTTAATATATAATTAAAACTGGTTGAAGGCATGATATAGAATTCATAGTAAATGCAACATTCTAATTTAATACTATCATTAAATTACAGCTTCAGTTCAATTCAGTCTCATTGTTGGCTGGTTCAGCTTCAAACCTTGCACTTAATTCATAAAGTAGGCTTCTGTTATGCAATGCAGGTGACAGCCGACGACTAAATAATTTTGCATAAAAGCATGATAAAGTCCTGAGAATCATAAGCAATACGATTGTAACCTTGCATAATTTTAACATAGAAGCAGTTAGCTGTTATGCTATAGATAGCCTAATCACTTGCGGGTTGCATCAATCAAATGCCTAACTGCTAGAACTGATGAGATATTTTGTCTCAAGTGATTTGAAGCAGCAAAATTTTCCCAGAAAGAATAATATACAGTACTTTACATGAAAGTACGTTATTCATAGCACTATTAAGTTATATAGGCTATCATTTTAATGAAAATAAAACCATGAGTTCGATTAATTGTGGAGGTTAAGATTCTAAATCCCTTCCAGTCACATTAAATAATGTTTAAAAAGTCTAATTTGCGCTGCATTCTAGTAAATATGATTATTTATAGCCATAAAAGTATGAAAGGGCGTTTTACACTTATCATTTACCCGAAATATTTCAAGGTCTAAAAAAGTAGTTTATACTGCTTGTAGCTCATAACTTACTGGTAAATATTACAGTGAGTACAATAATTTATTATTCTAGTCACTGTGATACATAGAATAGATGAAATGTTTGAATTATATTACTTTATATTACTCAAATAAAATTAATTATTTGATAATAGATGATATTGGAGGCTTCTAGAATTGAAAGTTCCAACTCAAGATTTCCGCCATCTTGGATTTGTAAAAATTGTGAGATGATGGTAATTCACATGATTCTTATATTGATTTCAAAGGCAAAATAAATTGAGGAGATTGCGATAAAAAATACTCGAAATTACACTAAAAAACACATTTGAAACTTTTTCCTACTTTTCACATAGGCCCAACGGTAACTGTAGGAAAAATTTAATGTGTAACTCGAGCATAAAGAGTTATTGCTGCACTCGAGAAACTTTTTTCACTTGCCTTTGGCTCGTGAAAAAACTGTTTCGCTCGTGCAGCAATCCTTCACTTTGCGCACTAGTTACACAAATAATTATTCTTTCTGATGCCTACTTTTTTTCTAAATCAATTGGAACTCACTATAAAAATCAATAGAATCACCAATCTTGAGCACAAATTACTCAATTACTCCTAGTTTCTTTGTGAACTGAAGTAAGAGTATTTGTGAAAATGTAACACATTATCTATGCACATACACAAGCATAGGGCTCACGCGAACGCGCACAACGCTAAAAAATCTACTCCTTAAACAATATTGATGGAATTTCTGTAGTAGTGAATAAGAAGTGTTGAAAAAATAGTCAATTGAGAGGCAGATGAAGAACTTGGTGGGGAATTTTTAGAGGAAGTACAAGAGGAATTGCCACGATCTTCCAAGGATCAATATGGATGTCCACCTCCAACGAAAAAAAACTTGAACCCTACAAGAACGCAGCACGAGATAGAATGAAAAAACGTTAAAAAACATAAGAGCTGACACTTGAAATGACACTGGATGATAATTTTGGGGGAATGATTTCGATGAAGAATTGAGATATGCTTCCATATTTTATATCAAGCCGACGAGTCTCGTATGGATTTCAATTGAAATGTGACTGAGTTGAGAGAATGGGGGGGTTGATGAGTGAGACAGATATTTTGGAGAATCATTAAACGCGAATGCAGAGAAGCAAACAACGACAGCACACATGACAGAAGCACACCCACCACTTCATGAATAGCCCTACATTTTTGTGTTTTTATATGAGATTTGATCTCTTTTCATTTCAAGATGGGCTTCAATAATGATAATTGTAGGATCCAAAGAACAGAAGAATGACAAATCTAGACAATTTTTTCTGAATTCTTTTTTGATGCTTTGAGCATGTGGCGAAGGTAATGAGAGGGTTGATGATGAGAGATGACGACTGCTTTCTTTCTAGGTAGTCGGGACCGACGGCTTCTTGTCTCCTCCAAAAGACAGGATTTTAGACCTTTGTTTTTGTTAGAAAAATCTCTATTTACATAGCACAGAGTCCACTTTTACTACAGCATCCTGTTCAATATTTTTCATCAAGACGTGAAAAATATACTTAGTTCTTAATCTAAACATCGTGCATGGAGCAGGTTCAATGCATTTCCAGCCAATAGCCGAGGTCTGACGTCAAATAATAGTTTTGGCTCCATCATTGTCTGTCACGTTTGCTCTATAGAACCATAAATATAATCACTATATTTATATCACTACGGTTTGCTCATGTCGAGTTAGATAGTAGTTTATACTGCAGGTGAAAGGGAAGTTGAAGAACAGAAGTCGTTTAGCCTTAGCCTCTGGCCTCCGTTAAAGAAAACACTCTCCTCCGGCTCTGGCCAACAAGCTGAATGTCGCCAAGCGATTTCTCGACGGCTATAAAACGGATCGCTGGACCACGACCGATTCGCTCCGGAGAGAGCAAGCGGTGGCTGCTGTCAGCTATCAGCTTCCATGATTTTCACCAGCTGTCTATTGTTCCGTCAAATTTGGCAGGAACGCCTTCCACAAAACTTCAAAATTTGCAGAAGAAAGTTCATGCAGCTCCTAAAAAACTATTATTTTCAGATTTAGTACGTACACCTAGCCACCTAGCTCAAAAACAGTTTCACTCTAAACTAACATAAGCATCACGTTATAGTAACTGGCAAGACACGTCGTGGTTGTGTAGATACAACGAAGTGATCGAAGTATTCAAATAATGTAGATCACAGTACCCTATTGAAATAATTTTTTAGGGTACTGAGATCTACATTATTTGAATGTACAGTAGCCCTAAGAAGAGAGAAATATTAGTACCATATTGCAAGTATAAAAATATTATAATTATAAAAAATAATAAGATTGATACTTATATTAGGGTTTAATCTGGAATAATCTGATTAACCTCACATAGAAAGGCGGATATTCTTCTAGAATAACAGCAATTTTCTTTAGTTTGGTCTCAATTGAATAGCTAAGTTAAGGTTTTAAACAATAAATATAGTTTTCCTACAGATACCCATAAAATTGCAATTTTAACACTGAAAATCGTGTGTAAAACAATCCATTCTTGAACTAGTAATAATTAGCATGCCTAAAAATTTTTATGCACTCCAGATTTTCAACCTAACAACACGAAATAGTAAGTACATCAAATGGATGTTCCATATTTAGAATTCAAAATTAAGGTGGCAGCACTGGCTGTCGACCAAACGGGAGTCGATCAGCTGGTAGCGGCAAGTTAAAATTTCGACCAAAAGGTCGGAATCGACCAAAGGCCGGTCAGACATTTCACTGATTTTTTAGGTTAGTTTATTTGTTTACATCAATATCGTAAGTAAGTTACCGTGATAAAAGGTCAATTTATTCTCAGAGCTTTTATAATGTAATTATGAGAATAGGGACTTATGTTATCATGAATACCGTTCATTATTGTTGGTTATAAAACCTGAGTTTGAATTGTTTGAATTTTTGAAAAGTTTGAGTTTGTTGATCTTGAATTTGTTTGTTGTAAGTTAACCATATATGTAAGTTAATATACAGTATAATGAAAAGTGGTTGAAAGCATGATATAGAATTCATAGTAAATGCAACATTCTAATTTAATACTATCATTAAATTACAGCTTCAGTTAAATTCAGTCTCATTGTTGGCTGGTTCAGCTTCAAGTATGTATGTATGTCTGGCTCAACAGCCCATGAAGGGCCTAGGCCTACCAGCTGGTTTCCAGTTTCAAATTCACTCTACTGTACAGCCCGTCCAAGCCAAGAAGACACCCCGACACGACAGGAAAACGGCCCCATCCCGGCCAATACCGGTCCAAAAGCCATAAATTCTCAATCAGAACTCACAGTCCCCGAACCAACACCGGCCGAGCCGAAGCCGCCCCCTCCACCCCGCCAGAATCCCCCTCCAGCCGGACAGACCATACAGCAAGCAAATAATCATCAACCAGGATAGAGGTAACGTGTGGTTAGCACGTTGATCCTCTCAACCATAAGCCAGTCTCCGCAACCATTTGGCGGCGCAGAACACCTCTGAATAACATGCAGTTAATCAATTAGAGTGTAATGCAACAATTACTATTCCTCCAGAGACGGGAAACGACTGACTGTCTTTACTAACGACAGCCAATCTCCCAAAGGAGCAGTTTCAGCTTCAAGCCTTGCACTTAATTCATAAAGTAGGATTCTGTTATGCAATTCAGGTGACAGCCGATGACTAAATAATTTTGCATAAAAGCATGATAAAGTCCTGAGAATCATGAGCAATACAATTGTAACCTTGCATGATTTTAACATAGAAGCAGTTAGCTGTTATGCTATAGATAGCCTAATCACTCGAGGGTTGCATCAATCAAAAGCCTACCTGCTGGAACTGATGAGATATTTTGTCTCAAGTGATATGAAGCAACAAAATTTTTCCAGAAAGAATAATATACAGTACTTTACATGAAAGTACGTTATTCATAGCACTGTTAAGTTATATAGGCTATCATTTCAATGAATATAAAACTATGAGTTCTATTAATTGTGGAGGTTAAGATTCTAAATCCCTTCCAGTCATATTAAATAATGTTTAAAAAGTCTAATTTGCGCTGAATTCTAGTAAATATGATTATTTCTAGCTATAAAAGTATGAAACGGCGTTTTACACTTTTCAGTTACCTGGAATATTTCAAGGTCTTGAAGAGGAGTTTATACTGATTGTAGCTCATAACTTACTGGTCAATATTACAGTGAGTACAATAATTTATTATTCTATGGTCACTGTGATACATAGAATAGATGAAATGTTTGAATTATATTACTTCATATTACTCAAATAAAATTAATTATTTGATAATAGATGACATTGGAGGCTTCTAGAATTGAAAGTTCCAACTCAAGATTTCAGCCATCTTGGTTTTGTAAAAATTGTGAGATGATGGTATTTTACATGATTCTTATATTGATTTCAAAGGCAAAATAAATTCAGGAGATTGCGATAAAAATAAATACTTGAAATTACACTAAAAACACATTTGAATCTTTTTCCTACTTTTCACATAGGCCCAACGGTAACTGTAGGAAAAATTCAAAGTGTAACTTGAGCATAAAGAGTTATTGCTGCACTTGAGAAACGTTTTACACTTGCCTTCAGCTCGTGAAAAAACTGTTTCACTCGTGCAGCAATCCTTCACTTTACGCACTAGTTACACAAATAACTATTTGTTTCTTATAACTCTTCTGGATGAAAATAAACTCTTCTGGATGAGTTGTCTAGTACTAGTATCCAGAGAGTTATTGGTATTATAAATGTGGGAAAGACTGGATTCAGATCTAAAATAACAGTACACAAATAGAAAATGAAAAGTGATCAGAGGAGACTAGAAATATAATAGCAGCTGACCAAAGGCTTCTACATCATACAATACAAAGAATTACACAACTCTGCGTTGCGCAAGACAATAAAAAATGCATAATAAAGCGCATATATTTTACAAGCTTAGCCCAGCAAAGCTTGTGAGAAGGGTGGATGGAACGACATTCTGACAGCAGTTCCTCACTTTGCCAATAGTCTTCAACCAAGCAAAACTTGTAGGGCTTCAACCCTCTGACTCTGATCGTTTGTTGGGTATTTATTTAGCTTCGTTCAGTTCCAACGCAATAACCAGGGACGAAACGTCTTTAAATCTTAAAAGTTAAGAATGTTACATAATAGTAATTCGGAAGTAATGAGAAAATCACTAGGACTCGAATTAAATAGCTTACTAGAATAAATATAGAATAATAAGGAGATGGAATAACAGAATTCAAGTATGCTAGAATTGTTTAATATTTCTACCGATAATTCATTTCGGTATTGAAATATTAACTTTAAATTAGCATTGGAATTTAATATATTTAATACTAACTTCATTAGTATTGAAATTTAACTTTAATTAGCATTAATATTAACTTTAATTTATTAACTTGAAATTTTGGGAGTCCGATCCCAATAGACGTCAAACCTGCAACCATGCGATATAATAGTAGAAACTCTTTTAAAGTTCTGTACGAATGGAAATACTGTATCCTGAAAAATTTTATTGATTCAATTCCAATCTGCATTAATTGGTCAATTATTTCATTGATGACCAATGAATGATGGGTCAGGTGGAAGGGCCAGGCGACTTAATATGGTATTGAGTATGGTAATATGGTATGGTGGCTCGTTGGAGTAAGTGATAACGCGCCGATCTGATAACCAAAAGGTTCCGGGTTTGATTCTCAACTAGGGTACAAATTTTGACCACTGCACAATCACATCAATACCGCCACCCGTCTTCCGGAGGAGTCGATAAGCTATCGGTCCCGACTGCCTAAAAAGTAGTAGTCATCTCTCATAGCCATCCCTCCCATTACTCACGCACAGGCCTATGAACGTGTGGGCATCACCCTCAGAAAAACCTATATCTTTTAATGCCTAAAAAAGTAGTTATATCTCATAATCATCCCTCTCTTTACCCACGCACAGGTCTATGAGCCCATGTGGGCATCACCCTCAGAAAAAATCTGTATTTTTCTAATGGAAATAGCAAAACGGTATGTATCATTATCAGACTACTGTATCCACTAAATGAGCTGTGAGTAGCCCTTCCGGGAAGAGGATCGCCCAATATCTCATCTTGATCGAATAATACTAGAGACCATTGACAGAGTTACTGGCCAAACAATGAAGTCAAACTCAATTTTAATTAAAACGAATGCAATATCGGCGATTTTACAGCATGGTATCAGTAGCGCGTGAGTGGATCGATCGTCAGTCACATGGCCACACTCACATACAGGCCTAAACACGAACAAAGCAACGCAGCAAAACACAACAGGAAATAGACGGTTCTTCAAACAATACCGATCGCTTCAATAGACAACTCGGCCTACAAGCAACGTTGGCCAAATAAAACGGCACGGCAGCCGACCAAAACAGGCGTTAAAACTGCCTACGATTCACTCGGATGATCTCACCAGTCATCTATATTACAATACAATGTAAACACTGATGATTCGTTAAGTTTTCTTTTGATCAAGACTCAACCGGCAATGGGAATAACAATAATGAAATAGAAAAAGCATGACGCTGACTCCATGGGGTCCAAGGGCAAGGGGTTGGCACGCTTTGAATGGAGGAGATCTGTCTCAGAATCAATTACAATAGAATGGATTATTTCCAATCCATCAATTGTTATGAATTAATCAAACATTGCAATGATTATCATGAAACTGTATTCTGATAAATTTTTGTGAAGAATGGTTATTTTGTATGGAAAATTGTTATTCAATGAATAATAAATGTAAACATTTTTACATAAAAAACAAACCCTTCGATTAAAAATTTAGGCTAGCCTAAATAAAAAAAAATTAAATTTAAGTTCACATGGTCAGACTATGACTACACAAACAATCTCAAAAAAGATTTAGAGAGTTTTATGTTTTTTTTTTCGTTGAAGGAATGTTTTGTTCAATTCAGTACCTAAATATCCCAATTTACCAAACACTTGGCAATTAAAACAAACTTTGGAATTTGAATCCAACATTCAAGAATCTATCCTCAATGTATAACCCCGATTGGGAGTATTCCAATTAGCTTCAACGCCATAATATTCCGATATGTTATCACTGAATAAAATAGTATGCATGACACACTTCCAAGAACTTCTCAATTGACCCTTTCAATTTATCGATTTGGACCAATCACTTCTCAATCTGCTTGTAAAATATCAACACTGCTGGCACCTCTATGTCTAGTCTAATAATAATAAATCAGTATAATTGTCATGTATCTAATAAATTAATATATAATGACAAAAAATAATTTTTATTAATTAAATATTAAATACTACCTGAAAGAAAACTCTATACACTCGACAATTCTTGCTTCGGTATTCATGGCCATTTTTTAGAATTAGGGTAGAGTTGTATACGTGCTTCTGCATTAGGTAAATTGGCCAAGAATTGGCGAAGAAGTTTAACTAAAGAAACAGAAGACTCTAGCCTATTTACATGCCAGTACACTTGGTTAGGAGGTGAAGAGTACATATCAATACCGTACATAATTCAATCGATTTCAACTGTGTCACACAGACAAGACCAAGGCCCGTTAGGTTTTCTCATTCAATGACACTTAAGATAGTTGTCAGTCAGTGCATGAATGCAACGCTTAATATCACCGTGAGAACTGTTGAAGAATCAGAACTTAACAAGGTCAAAATTCTATCCACCTTTTTATTTAATATAGTTTTAGAACGGTAATTGTTGAGTATTCTAATGAAAGCTGACACAGCCGAATTTTGTTTGTCAACATCTTTCTTCAACCAACTGTCGTGAAAGTTTAAACGACAGCACAAAAATCAAACTAGCGTTACTGACTGTCGTTTGAAGGCTGGGAAAGCCAGAGAGTAAAACGGTTGTTTCCCTGTTTTACAATAACAGGCGTGGTGCATGTGAGACCATGCTCCTTCTACGGAAAGAGGCAGAATGAAAACGTGGGATCGACGGACAATGTCAGTGAAGCGAGCCTCCCATGCTGACAATAAACGGAAACACAGTCAGGGCCATCCAACAACAGCCTGTCGAAACCCGATAGTCCTCTGCCAAGAAATATTTCGGCCTCTCTCACTCTTGTACCTATGGAAGCAAACCCATTTTGAGGCGAATTTCCAGGTTGATGGCAGGAAAAGAAACTATCGTCTGATGGTCCAACACTATATAGCACGTATTTATTAATGAACCATGTAACTTAAAAAGCTAATTAAAAACATATAATTGGAATGTGAATCTCAAGTGGAATATCATTCTAAACGAAGAGCATAAATAGATAATGCTATAGTTTGGTCGAGACATTCTGGCAAGATGGGAAAATAACTCTAGCTCGATCAATATTGGCTTATAGATTATAATTTGGTCTCAAATTGTAGGAAACAATGATCTACAATTTGAGACCAAATTAACCATTTTTGAACAAATATTGACCGAGCTGGAGTAATTTTCCCATCTCGCTAGAATGCATTCTTTGCTTGGACAGACCAGACTATATCAACTGACGAAATTTATTTAAAGCGACCATGGTCGGATTACGAAAAAGGTCTGTTAAACCGATAAAATGAGAAAAATATATGATATGGGAAATAGTTCAAGCAAATTTGACTTCTGCCCATTGCCTGATCTCGACAAACAATAGCTTATTATTTTCAGCTCATCAAGGCAGTTGAAATGCAATGCAAGCATTTTTCAAATTTGGTCCAAATTGAAGACTCAGTAACTATCATTTCACTACATCGGATCACTACAACAACTAGCCTAATGCCTAAACTTAATTTTTATGTTCTTGGAAAACGGTAGGGTTATCCGTGGTCCAAGTTCTAAAAGTGAAAAAACTAATAATTTTTCTCAATTAGGCCTATTGGTGAATTTGAAGTCATACGATTGAACAACGTGACAACATTGTTATGGCAGGTTATGTGGTCATACTGCTCATAGGTAAGGACTGCGAATGACCAAGAGACGTTACGTAGAAGCGATCGAGATATGAGCTGCTGCCGACGCACAAGGGGGTTGCCATGGTTACCAACATAAGTGGGTGGAGAGTGCGACTCAACCAAAGTTACTTTCCACTTAATGACGACATAGCATCGACAAAGACTGAAAACTCGAATTGATTATTGCAGTATAAACATACATGTCATAACAGCCTACAACAAATTAATAAAAATTAGACAGACGAAAGAGATAATCAAGCGATCACAAAATACACAATTCGTGGTCGCTGGGTTTATCCAGCCGCGATATTTTTTATTATTTCTGATATATAAAAAACATTATGAAACTTTGAAGCACAGAGGAGCTACTGTAAATCATGTCCTCCTAAATCCTAGGATTTTTAGCTCCTCTGTCGTTAAAGCTATGAGAAGATGCAAGAAAGTAACCGGATATTTTTTTCAATCAAGTTAGATTCAATATTAATAAAAGCTATTTAATAGGTGGAAGAATTTCATCTATTTATTCAGTTCTATTCATAGCTGCCTATTCATTCATACGAATCATACCATACTAAACGCCCCCCATGTGGAATTTCAACTCCAGACGTAAAATGGTAGATGGGAGAAAGGTATTTCCATATGAAATATCATAATTGAATAAGTGACTATTATTATTCAAGAATATGTCCAGAAATGAAAAAACTGCTAATTGTTAAAAAGTTTCTTGAAACACACATCCTTTCACAATTTCACTCATTTTATGATGAAAACAGCACATTATCAATTTGTAAACGTGCCTTACAACTATTGCATTTAGGCTAATTCTTAACAAATATCATAAAGCAATACAGCATAAACATAACTTAGCCTAACCCTTAACAATCAACACAACTCGTCAACTATCTATCTGGGTTACGGTCTCACTCTCACTCTCTCTCAGAAGGGTATAGCAAAAATATTGAATACTTTACAAGTTAGCCAAACAATTCAAACAACTAATTCATTGATTCTAATTTAAATTTGTGAAGTTATCTAGACGGTAACGTTGTATAGTGAGTTCCAGTCTTTTTTTTTATTTTAAGCACAGAGACACTGAGAATGTATTTAGTAGGCTAATTCAAGTTGATTAACTTATGTAGCCTGCTCACTCAATTAATTTAAATTATCATGAAAGAGTAGGTTACTTCTGATCGATAGTGTAGCCTAATCATGTTTTTCAATAGATATAATAAACTTACTTGCAGGGAAAGCAAATTCCAATCCATTGAATTTGATCATAATAGCCTGAGCTAGCTTAGCTTAGAGGAAACTCATTGGAATTTAGGAAGCTGATTGACTAGACATTAACTTGGAAAACCATAATCCATAGTTCCAAGCTATATTCTGCAATCTATCTTAAAACTTGAAAAATTCCGCCGTGTTCCCATTCAAGGGCTCAACTTACTCAGTTCTATACTTTGATAGAAGATAGAACCAATGAGCAAATAACGTTTTTAGAACATCAAAAATCATAATTACCTTCTCTAAGAATCTGACTTAATCAGTGACATGGTTCAATTCTTCAAAATACAGTATTACAAGAAGAACATGCGCCGAAATAATGGATAACAGACTCACCTTATAACCATATTTGCAGTTAAGGCTGAAAACTAATTATATTTCAACTTATCTCCAATTGAAATTTAATATAATTGAGAATCGAACTCAGAATCCTCTGAATCTATCGTTGTTGATAGCGAAACCCCAAGTAATAACTTGTTGAAACAAGATCATGATCACCATCCAGAGTATGGAGTTGGCATCATAAGGCTATTCCGTCTCAATTCTAGGAACACAACAAACAAGTCACCAACAACAGACGGGCATGCAGCTTGGCTAATCACACAGACAAAGTTCGAAATGAATTTGATGATGGGCGAAATCGAATACCATTGAACAACAAACAATTTTTGATAAAGGCCAAAACCAGGTTCAAGACCTTTGTATTTTAATCACCTCTCACGGAAACACATAGATCCGATGAAATGAACAATAATACAACACTCCACTGTACTGAACAGTGAACGAACAACTCAAGCGTCAAGCCAACATGAACCCGTGCCGTGGGCTAGCCAGCTGAGCTGAAGTTGAAGGCTGAAAATAGAGGGCAGCCTGCAACCAGCACGGGCTTTTCAGCAAGAACATGCCAACGCTATCTATTGAGGAACACTGCAACTAACTTTCCCGCTTCAATAATCATTTGTACAGCGAATTCAAAGTCAAATGTATCCATTATTGTTAGAATTGGACATGGACAACAATATAAATAAGGGAAAAGCCCCAGTAGTGGCCACTTGAACGGTTTTTTCTTTAAAACACTAATTTGATGACTTAAAATGAGTTCTATACCTGCTAGAAACTTAGTTTATACTATTTAGCAGCTAAATAGTTCAATTAGGAGCTTGCAGTGCAGAGCATCATTAGAGATTTTTGAGAGTTTCATCGTCGCTATATCACTCGAAAACGTGGTTTCAGTAAGAAGTTCAGTTTCCTCTTAGCAGTTTCAGTATAAGAAGGCATGTATACGAATTCTTGTATTATGACTAAAAAGTCTGTAAATTTCGCTATTTCTGGTGTTATAATCATTCCCTAGAATGTCTAGATGATGTTTAGAAGGTTTCTAGCCAAGTACAGATAGGTAATATTTCGGCATAAAAGCAGACTGGCCACTACTAGAACAAGAACCCGTGAATAATCTAGTAGTGGCCACCCAATAGAAATTGTTGTAGAAGTTGTAGATATTGTTGTAAAAGTTGGTGTAATTTGAATTTATGTTCTCCTTAGACTGTTTCAAACAGGTTACAGAGGAAAAATAATTTTACAATGTCTATTTTCTGGTTTAACCTCACTTTTCTAGTGGCTTGTAACCAACAACAATGCATTACCAATTCAACTCATTTTAATATAACCTACTATTATTTCTGGCGTTATAATCAATGTCTGGAATGAAAAATTAGCTTACTTGAATAATTGCAACAAGAAGCTTGAGAAATTGACTTGTCAATGAGCATAAAACAATCTGTGGCCACTATAGAATCAGTGCCTGGCCACTATTGAATCATAGTGGCCACTTTAGAATCAAAATTGAGTTTCACGAAAAATTTAATAATTCATTTGTGAATTGACATATTCGCCATTTTAAGGAATACGTCAATCAGGAAGGATCTGGACTACATTATTTTTGAGTTTTGGATGAGATGATAATAATTATGGTCTCACAATTCGGCATGAACTATAAAAAATTCCTTAAGCATGGCCACTACTGGTGCTTTTACCTTATTATTGTTAAAATTTGAGCAACAATATTATTTTTCAAATTTGGACTGTGGACTTGAATCTAACAAGTAATTTTATGCAACTTGATAGGACCAACACAACCGGCAGAGTCAAAATAATAAAAAATAAATAAATATAACTGTTTTTCAAGAATGACTACAGATATAAAATGTTCTATCCATGTGGATTGTGGAATTTAAGATACCTAATTAATATTGATTATTTTGTTTGAAATGAGTGAGATCACAAGAAAAGAACATGCTGAAGATTTTTTTAGTTCATGCAGAATTATTGTGGGTTTATTAAATCAGTTATCTCATATAAAACTGAATAAAGAAACATACATTGCCCAGGTATAATATGGCTAATATTTCAATTAAAAAATCAATTATGAATTTTTTCTTGATATTCAATTTTGATTCTCTAGTGGTCTATAATTATGATTCAGTAGTGACCAGGTAATTTTGTGTTGGTCAAATAACAGAAATAATATAAATTTATATGAAAGTAGGTACCTACTAGATTTATTATTCAATCAATGACCATGTTATACAATATTGAGTTCAACAACACCCTCTCTCTCACAGTATAGAAATTTCATGATCAAATATCCAGTTAAACTATTGAAAATCACGTCTTAATTTTGCTCACCCTATTCTGGCGAGTAAGTAGCCTATGTTTGTTGAGTCTAACCACGGATCAAGAAAACGGCACAGACGATTTCCACGAAACTCGCTGAAAGGTTGAAAAAGGATAATCATTCCTTTAGGTGAGCAGTTGTTGGAATTTCGTCGTCTGTTGTTTAGTTTGAGTGAGAGCGGGTACGTCTGGGAGAAAGACAAAATTAGTATGTCATCCAGGGGCGGACTGAGAGCATTTGTGGCCTTGTCTCAATGTATTGAATTTCAAAACATAAATTTGAACTCTTCCAATATTGATAATTAATTGCAGCAGTGTCAATTAATTGGCAATTATTGTCCGAATAATATTCAGCAAATTTGGAAATAAAGTCCATAATAAAAACATTTTTCATATTATTATTTAAAGCTTCGACCGTACTGCGACCTTAGTAAAAGAAATTATGTTCAAAACATATTTGTTGATGAACATCTACCACCCAATCACTATACGACCATCCAGCAGGGCGGCCGCAGCTCTAGAGCGGAGCTCGTCCCCCAGATATTCATCTCAATAAGCATTCAAGAGCAGACTTCAAACTAGTACAGGGTGACAAACCGGAGATGGACGTTTTTCAATGAAATAATACTTTTAAATTATCAAGCCACGAAATTTGGACGAGTTGAAGAATGCAATCATTTAAGAAATTGCTGCTACAGTTGCAGAAATGTTAGTCCGTGTGATGGATGAATTTGAGAAGGGAGTTGATTCCTGAATCCGAAATTTATGGACATCACCTTGACGAGTGACGACATGACATTATTTTTAACATAGAATTGAAACTGCAATTAATGCAATAAAACAAGCTTTGTCAACTCAAATGGCATATAATGACTCTAATGAGCCATTACGTCATTTTGTGTAAGAAAAACATTAATTTAAAAATTGGCCGAGTATTTCAAGTATCGTCCATCTTCCGTGTGTCATTCTATATAATTGAATTTCACATGATATGGAATTATTATTTATATGCCTACATCAATTCAATTCAATTCAATTTCTTTATTCCAAATAAGCAACGATATAACATAATAAATTGACAATACATGTGGAATAATTATTTCCCCGCATGGACTACTGATCCGTGAGCGGGGAAAGAGTCCACATCTACAGGTGGTATAATAATGTTGTAAACAATTTAAATTGCTAACTTAATATTAGATAAGTAATAAAGAAGAAATACAATTTGAAGTTGATTAAAAATTAATTGAGATAGACAAATTCTCTCAACTCAAGTATCCGATTCAGAATTTTCATCTTTTGCCAACTATAAAATTACTAATGAAATGGCAACCAGAATAGCAGTTAGAGAAATCTAGAAAATGAATATAGGAGAAAAAAGAATAATATAAAAAGAAGTCTGAGGAGGGACATGGTGGACTCGGACCACGATCTCACAACCACCGCAGTAGAGTGTAAGTGCTGAATTGGAGAAGAAATTTTAAATTGGTTTCGAAAAAAAACATGAAAAATAATAATAATAAATAGCCCATATATATATGATTATATATATATATATATATATATATATATATATATATATATATATATATATATATATATATATATATATATATATATATATATATATGATAGATTTGGTTCAATTTTTTTTGTCACCTGTATGGCGATTGCAGCAGCGCTGCGGCGGCCACACGGCCAATTGAGCGGAGCCAGATACTGACTCTCTTTTTATAGGCTGCAGCACCAAGTCTCTCTGCATCTATGATTGTTTGCGGTAGGTTACGATATATCAAATGAGCAAGTAGAAAGGGGTTACTATTTAAAGAAGTTAAGGTTGTCCTTGGAAAGTTATAACCATAATTGATTCGGTGCCTAGTTGGATAATCATGTTGTAGATTTGTAAAGATATTTGTATTATTTGTTTTTATGAAAGTGAGGAAAGTTTTTAAGTGAAGCTGGCGGATATCCAGAACCTGGAAGTCGGAATATAGCTGTTCTGACGAATATCTGACAGGTTTCTTTAGTATGATTTTCATAAGCGCTCTCTGAGTGACGGCCAGAGGCTCAAGAACAGCGGCCGAGGCACCGCCCCACGCTACTATTCCGTACTGAAGCAGCGACTGCACAAACGCAAAATACACACTCCTGCACTGATCCACAGCCAGCACACATGCAAGCTGCGAGAAGGCGTACAATAATTTTCTTAACCTCCGTTTGACATTAACAATGTGCGGAGACCAACTCAATTTGTGATCGATTGTCACTCCTAAGTAGCAATACTGCTCCACACGCTCAACCTCCTCACAGCCGCAGGCAGCCGACCGCAGATCACCACAGGAGTGTATTGCCAGCCTTCTCAGCCCCGGATCGCCATCCTGTCTGAAGAAAATCGGCAGGAACTTGGTTTTTTTGACATTCAAGGATAGTGTGTTCTGGTCAAACCACGTTTTAATTTTCAGTAGGTCTGAGGATGCCCGTTCATAGACTTCGTCCCAAGAACTTCCAGTCGACACTACAACAGTGTCATCGGCGAAAAGCAATAGTTTTCCTTCAATATTTACTTTAGTTATGTTATTGATATAGATAGAAAATAGTATGGGGCCCAGAGTACTCCCCTGAACCACACCATACTCAATGCTCATTGGATCACTCTTTGTACCGTTGATGGATACAAACTGCGACCTGTTTTCCAAGTAACTGATGAACCAGTCTAGGGATTCAATGCCGGCAAGCTGTAGTTTCAAAACCAACTTATGCTTATCAATAGAATCGAATGCCTTTGCCAGGTCGAGGAATGTTACCATCACCCTTTTCTTGTGGCCTATTTCTCCACTTATGTATCTTATCAATTCAAAAAGCGCGTGGGAAGTGCTCCTGTCTTGTCTGAAGCCAAATTGATAATCAGAAATAATCTTCTCACGCTCAAGGTACTTTGTGAGTTGTATTTTCACGCATTTTTCAATTATTTTTGATACCGTGCAAAGCAAGGAAATTGGCCTGAAATTTGAAATTATATTTTTTTGACCTGACTTAAATATAGGAACGACTTTAGCTATTTTAAAAATACTCGGAAATCTACCTGATGTTAAACTAAAATTAATTATGTGTAGCAGAGGTACCTGTATTGTGTTGATGCAGTTTTTAATTAACTTGGCCGGTTTTCCATCCCATCCCGGCGCCGAGCCGCCCCTCAAACTGGCCACCACCGCGAAAAGATCGACGTGAGTGACAGGACGCAGAGTAAATACAGCGTCTGTGGCATAATCAGCGTCGTCAACCTCGGGGGGACCCGTCGGCCGCAGTGCCCCGGCCAACCGTGGGCCAACTGAGGCGAAATACTCATTGAAGCTATCACCTATCTCTTTGATTTCAGCGGGAGAGGCCTCGCCGCCGCGCTCACAGTACGCCTGGAGCGGAAATTTAGACTTGCCCGTGCATCGACCAGACACCTCGTTAACAACATTCCAGAATTTCCTAGGGTCTCCCCCAGCTTCACTTAATTTATTCTTATAATAATTTTACTTGGCCCGTTTAATAGCAGACTTGAGTGTATTTCTAAATCGAATATATTTTTGACTGAGTTGAAGGTTGTAAGGATTTCTCCTGACCTCTCTACTCAACTTGTCACGACGACGAATCGATTGTAGGAGGCCTGAGCTTATCCATGGTTTAATTTTTTTCGATTTAGCACAGATCAGTCTTTCAGATGTAGTGAACTGGTCCAACTTTCGCTGAAGAATTTCATTGAAACTCTCAGCTGCCTCATCAACATCAGCCGCATCGAGCACCCGCCTCCAACTCTCCACTCTTAAAGCATCATCAAGTCGAGGCCAGTTAACAGTCCTGGAATATTGGATGTTATTGTTTCTATTCGGTTCTCTTAATAAATTATTTTCTACTTCCAATCCGATTACGAAGTGATCGGTAATGTTGGTTTGAAGAATGAAAGAACATGCATTAAAGTGAAACGGCAATTTGATAAAGAAATGGTCAATGCATGTATTGCTATTGGGGCGCGTTATCCGGTCTATGCAGGATATAAATCCACATTCATACAGCATATCTAGATAACGTTCCTCTTGCGAGTTTATATTAGGATGAAGAATATCACAATTTATATCGCCAGCTATGATTTTTAGATAAGAATTATTGTTAGTGTCTGTATGGAGCAGATTCATTAAACTATCTATGAAATGTGGAAGAGAAGAAGACGGGCTACGATAGATACAGAGAAGCTGACAAGGTGTATTGGCCCAAGTGAAACTCAAGGTCAAGCTTGTAGCCAGTCCACCAATTGATGACTGATCATAGGTGACAGAAGATAAGCTATCATCCACGTATACAACTATGCCATCACATTGATTTAATCCATTGTGACTCCGAAATAGTTGATACCCATCAAGGCTCATGAGTTCGCTATCCTCGTCCAACCATGCCTCAGTTAAAACTATAACATTAAACTCCGTTCTAATTCCTTGCCACAATATGAGAAATTCATCAAAGTTTTTATTATAGCTACGAATATTAAGATGAAGTACTCTGAATCTAACACTATTAATTGTTACATCTATGTTACGCTGCGAAAGACTGTTATTTAAATCATCACTGTTAGCAAATTCGGAACATTGTATCAAAACTTCATCTTGATAGTTATTATTCATGATGGAAATCAGTGCATCATCCCGCCTGAATGAAATTACGTTAAACAGATGCTGTATATAATTTTCATTTTAAAGTTAAAGTCATCATTGTTATAATGGTTCTCATGCAACAAATATTATACAATTAAATATATCTTACGCTCTTATGAGAGTTATTAATGATTTATAACCTAGATATTATACCTGAAATATTGAAGATATAATAACTATATAAAACTGCATGCTTTGTGATACAAAAGTGAACAAATAATTCGTTTATGAACTAGACTGGTTATTATCATTATAATTGTGATATAAACCTTCAAAATTTCTAGGTTGATATGAAGCAACATTAGAGTCGTGTTCAATTATTTGAAAAATAAATGTTCTACTCCCGAGCTAAAAGGGACTTTAACTATGACGAGCTAACGTGACAGATTCACTAGCATTTAATGATAGGAGTGTAAAATCAAATCAATTCTTTGTTATTTTATGTATTTCGGCTAGAAAGTAACATATGTGATCATGTATTATGTATCAGACTATGGCAAAAGCGTAAATTTTGCTAAAGAAAAGAAATAATTCTCCTTATCTCAACCTTATCGCCCATCAATAAATACTTATTGTAGGGATTTTATCGGAATACCGTAAGTACAGCTTCTACGAAAAGCATCAGAAGTTTTATTTTGTTCAATATTATGCCTTATCTCTTCATTTATTATTACTTCTTTGAATCGTGATTATTCAGTTCGAATATTGAGAACTCTATTTTCGCTTTGTTGAATGCAGATCGACTTGATGAGTCGCATGGGATGAGATAATTATTTTTACTTTTCTATTCCCAGAGACAAAATTAAGGTATTCACATATGGAAAAAAAAACTATTTATCTACCTTAACCCAAGTACCATGAGTTACAGGTTTTTTTTTTTTTTGCTTATGGCTGGAACAACAAAATAAAACTAGATAATGAACGAAAAAAAAATTAACGTGAGAATAAAATAACTTGAAAATATTAGCCTACTTAATTTGATCTCGATGTAGAGATAGGAAACAACTAGATAGATACTGATCAAGTTCACGCTTTACTGAGATTAAGGTACTCCGAAACCAAGCAATTCGTCGAAAATTAAAAGTTTCACTCAACTTAAGAAATAATTACTGATGTTCAATAAAACAAAATTATGAAAATGTGTCCATAACAGTAACAAGACATAATATGTTCGATTTCAAAATTAATTAAATAGAGTCTCTAAATCCTGTAACAAATCTGTTTCAGTTTTAATTGTTATAAAATAGTATACAATAGGAGAATAAACAGAACTGAAAAAGAAAACTTATAACATAACTTCATATTGTCACAGTTCATGGGTGATTCTTTCCAAAGTTTCCTAATTATTTACGATATCTCGTTAGCTTATATTTTTATCACTACATGAATAAGCCTATGAATAAGCCTCTAGATGATAGATAATAATAACAAAGTTATTTAATTAGCATTCAATATCGCTTCTAGCTGTAAAAAGATAGAACATATAAAGATGTGGCTTACGAGATACGGTAGGAATTACTAAACAAGTTGGTGAATCGACAAAGGATCACTTGAAAATCGATCGATGAAGGAATGAACTTTATTTGACTTATATAGTTAAGTATTGGAAAGTACTAATTTAGAGTCGAGAAGCACTCTGGTAAATTAAAGCAAAATGATTCATTAATCAGCTATGCAAAGTAACCAAAAGTGATGAAAGAGAGGAAAAAAAACCTTAAATATAAGAAAAATAATAATCCAAACTAAGTAACCTGGAGATCAACATGTATTCAAATTTTTACTCAACTTAAAAAAAAAAAAATAATAATAATAATAAAAAATGTTCAATAGAACACTTATTATAGATGAATAGTAAAAGAGAAAACAAACCTTAATTAACTTATAAGAAAGGATAATATTCACAGACTCAGAAACCTTCAGATGAACATGTTTGAGCATTTTCACACAACTTATGCAAAAATAATAAATGTTCAATAAAGCATATAATGATAAAAAATGTCTATAATGATAATAAAATAATAAAGACACGAATATCATTCGTTCCAAGATTGAAAAAGGCAGTGTCTTCATGTACTTATAACTAAAATTCAATAATATCATTATTATTTTAGTTTTGGATGGAAATTAAAAATAATTTATCTGCTTTACCTTGCTATCGTCCGTTATAATTACAAAATTCCGGTCGTGTCACTATCCGTTTGCTGGTTCGGCTGGGCTTCGGCACGCCCTGTATTGGCGCTCTGGTCAGGCGCGCTGGGCTGGTCAGTGGCGTGCGGGACGGTGGCGGGCCCCTCTGCCCCCGGAGGCGTCGCTTTCTCGGCGAGGGCTTTCAGACTGGTCACCCTGAAGGGTCGCCCTCGCGGATTTTTCCTGGCCATCACGATGCCGTCGTTCGTCCACACCGAGTCCAGTTTTTCCTGTCTGACCAGTGATCTCGCCGCGTTAAAAATTTCACGCGTTTTTTGTGTAAGTTGATCATTTAGATAAATTTGGTTGGGTGGAAAATTTGTGTCAATCTCATTCGCCGTGAGGAATTTCCGGTTACGCCTCGCACGTAGCCATTCTTGCTTGACAATCCTCGACACGAATGCAACAAGGATGGACTGGTTCTCTCGGCCACCCCCACGTACAGGAAGCCAATGGGCAGCGTTAATGTCCGTGCGATAATACTGTACTTGAAGTAGATCGGCTATTCTATCTATCAACGGGAACACATTCGCACCTCTTGGGAGAACTGGGATACCGGAAATAACTACATTATTCTTCCTTGTATGCTGCTGCAGATCACAAATTTCATCTTTCAATTTAGAGTTTTCCGCGATTAATATTTTAATTTCACTTTCGGCGCTAACGACTTGTTCCTCAACTCCATCGAGCTTTGATTTAAAAGACGAAAATTCACTATTTATTTGATCAAAGTTTTTTTGCATACGATCAAGTTTTCTATCATTTTCGTCCCACCGATTATTAATTTCAGTTCGCAAATCAGCAATCGCCTTGAGCACTAATGTATCTAATTGATCTTTGCTAGTTTCTAGTTTATTTGTCCCTGATACAGTATTGGAGCAACATACCTCGCATTTCCAGTTGGTTTTCGCACCACGTGTTAACGTTTCACTCACGCACGATGTGTGGAACTGAGCCTGGCAAATAACGCACTTATAATCATCTAGCTTAATTCCTTTCGCGAAAACTATGTCCGTCTCACACTTCTTGCACTTCACCATTTCACGTTCGGTATATTTACGAATTTTTAATGACTATATGAAAGTTTATTCGCAATAGAATAGGACACGATACCGGCTATTACACGAACAATCAGGCGGATTGATGCACTTCGAAACTTTTAGACTCTGAACCGAAGCTCTGATAAACGATCCGACTTCATCGCCTGCTAGATAAAGACATCGACTGCTAGACATGAAGCCTTTAAATTTAAAAAATATATAGATTGTTTGAGAATTGCCAATTTTTTGCTTGGATCTTGGATTTCTGGATTTATGTCCAATAAAACTTTTTCTACTACTTCGTATGAAATCAGTCTGAGAAGTTTGGCACCTTCCTACTGAAATATCCTGTATACTTCATCTCATCTACTTCAACTCGAATTGATGTTTGTTGAAATAATGATCACAAAGTTTGAGAAAAATGCTATAGAATTAACTGTGCTTTTTCATTGCCGCATGTGGTCATTTTTTCTGTATTTATCTGCTGATTAATAAGCAGCTGGATTACTCACACAAAACATATAAGTCATTCACAATCAAAATATCTTTGAATCTCATTATTAAACTCATTACTCAACTTCATTTCCAAATCATGATGGAGAATAAGACATCATGGTCATGGATCATCAACAAAAATCATTCACTGACACTGTATGAACACAATGAAAAATGTGCTATGACGTCAAAACGGAACCAAGAATCGAATTGACAGGTGAGTCAGATGGATTGAAAATCTTCTTGTTGAGGATCTATTAGTTGTAGATTGGCAACTGAAATCTGAAATGGACTCTAAAACTAATAGAATTTTCATTCCAAGAATTTTTTTATTGGATATTTCCTCTTCTAATTCTTCTTAGCATGTTCTTCCAATTAAAATTCATGATAATTGCATATTAAGTTAATAGTGGAGCACAATATCACACGTAAGAATTGAGTAGAATTTAGTTCATAGAATCCACGAGAACGGATTTCATTCAACTAGGCTACAACTTATGGATTGTTCAAATAATAATCCTATGGTCAGCCATAATCGATTCACCTTTAGCATCTTCGCTTTGATCAGTTCACCCAAGTTTCACCAGATTAGAATAAAGCATAATGAGCATTAATCACTCTTGAGTTTCTTTTGAGTATGATTATGAATCTCCTTATGTTCCTAGATGAGTGGAAATCAGTGGTATGAAGTAAATAAGAGTCGAATAAGGTGGTTTGAAGAAGGTAGTTTGAAGAAGGTGGTTTCTTGATCCATGACGAGCTGCTATTTGTAAATATTACACAACAACCATATAAAACAACCCAGTGAATAAGAGTTATTTGTCAATTTATAAATCAGTGACAAAGACAATGCCATACAATAAAGCCTTAGGCTATTTATCAACTGTCAACAATTTTTTTCAATTATTAGAATTGTGTGATCTCAGGTGAGATCTGTGAGGTCCCCAGGGTACTGTATTGGGGCCTCTGTTGTTCATTAATAATGTTGCCCGTTCTAGGACAGGACAATAGTGTGCTATGCCTATGAATTACACCATAATGCTGGATATCTGCAGTGATCAAGGCTGATTTTGAGCAGACCACTTATGAATGGTAAGAAGACCCAGAGAATTGTGTTCGGCCTCAGAGCTTTATGATTTTTCCTCACCCAGGGGGACTGTCCTAGGACGTCTTAGGAGGTGCATCTCAGAACCAGAAGCCCATCAGCAAGTATTAATAATAATACAACATGAATTATTTTGTCTTTTTTTCAGAGTTCAGATTTATGGTAACAGTGGTAAATCTGAGGTAGGGGAAATCATTTAGAGCAAAAATGATTTTTCAACACACAATTTATGAGTGAGAGGATTCTCACTGAGTTTAATCTTTTCATTTACAGATTAGCTGTAGGAGCCCTTAGCAGTGTGCCTACCAGAGGTGGTGTACGCGATTATAACACGAAAAACAGGCTGGGGCTGGACCTCACATTCTGCAGATTGGTTAGGACCTAGAGCAGTCTCATAAACCAGTCAGCCAAATTTGTGAACAAGCAACCCGTTTTGACCATAGTCAGTTTTAAAGAGGATACTTACGGCATCCCTTCAAGAGGATTAGTCCCGTTAGATCTCCCATTGAGAGTTTTTTTATTGTAATCAGCATACTTTAAGAAGGTATTTGAGTGCTGCTGCTGCTGTAATTTGGTATGAATGTATACTTTTGGGTTTGTTTTTACTTGTTGAGGTTTTTTTTGTACTCTTGTGTACATGTTTATGTTATGAACCGAAGCATAATATTATTGTTATTTATTATTATATCTAAATAATAATTAGAACACATCCGTGATATAAATTGAACGAGTTGAATCCGTAAGATTTAATTTTTACTTACTAAGTTGATGAGGCCAAAATCTTGTGTGGTCTAATTTTTTGTTCTGTCAAAGAACTTACACTATGATAAATTGTATATTATAGTATAATGTGGTGTTATTAACATTCAAGTTAGACTCACAATATCATTCTTACAAAAATAAATAAGTTAATTAGAGAAACATCACTACAACTCATAAATCAGAGATAAGGTGAACTACCCAAATATCGGACGCTTAAGGTGTAGTAGCACCAAACATTTGTCATTATAAGATTGCATGCTGCTCTATTTTATATACAAACGTATTCAACTGACGTGCCAAATGTTACTTAATCGTTCGATACCAAATTTTATGAGATAATTTAGTCTAAAACAATTAAAAACGTTTTTTAAGGGTCTAATTAAAAACCATCATTTTGCCCTAAATCCGGACAGAGCCGGCCTAATACCGGACACTCAGGTCCAAATTCTGGACTCAGCAAGTATACTTGACTATTTCAATATCTTATTAGTCCAAAGAGAAAAATCTCATGAGTTTTTAAATTAGTATCTATTTTTATAATAGACTTTATTTTTTAATTAGTATTCTAAGTTTATATATCTGAGGTGATAGAACAAATAAAATATGCACCCTGGCCCCCCTATATACGTATCACCGCCACTGTACACCAATGTTTCAAGCATGGTCCAGCTTATTGGGCTACTAAATGTTGTAGCATAGACAACGTTTTATTTGGAATGCTTCTCTATCAAATAAGGCTTTAAAAACTGGTTAAAATGTTATTTTAATGATATTTTCAATTTAAAGCTAATACTCATTCAGTCATATGCCGATATTTAAACCACATTGAAATAAGTTTTGTAAACTTGGACTAAGTTCAAAATGCTTCACCATCACTAAAAAAATAATAAAAAATGGGGTAAAAAGTTATTATAATGGTCATTTATTGTAGATTTTGAGTTGAGGTTTCTAGCTCCTGCAAAAACTCAGTCAAATACCGATATTTCAATGATCGTTTATTGGTCTACGAAACCTTGTAGCCTCGGCCGAATTTTGGCCTTCTTCTTAATCATAACAAATTACATCGGAAATAACTTTAAATGGGTTTAAAGTGTGAATAAATAAACTTAGAAATAGATTTCAAAATTAACAAGTTTTGGCCAAATTCCGACACCCCATGTCGATAATTGGACAATATGAATATTTGTGAGCCAAATTCCGGACACCCATTTTTTATTTTTGGATTACCGATTTGCAATTTTCAAGACTTGGAGTTCATAGCAAATATATTCATGTTTGTGATGACATAAGAATATGTAAAGATTTAATTGAAAATATCAAATAGAAGCTTAAGACACTCGCCTTATTCCTAGCAAAATCACCATATCCTTCGCAAATTGGCAACTGCCGGTGCAACGCTTCATTCTAAACTCTGCCTAATTTTTATTTCTGAATGAAAACAGCTAAATTTTTCCCGCTAACTACTAAGAAACCGATCTACAACGAAAAATATAACCAAAGAGGTGAACAGCCGAGTACTCTTATTATTCAAGGTCAAAGTGGAAGGTGTCCGATATTTGGGGATGGTCGATATTTGGGTAGTTTACCTTAAATAATAAGTTAACTTGATTGCAGCTTTTTTTGGCAGGGATGAGATTTTAATATTGTTAGGTATTAGACTATAACTTACTACTTCCTATCAAAATTTGAAATTATAAGATCACTTAACTTAGTAGGTAGCCTACAGGCTAACATTCAGATTCAACAGGACATTGAAAACCTACCTACCTAGGTCGATCAACATAGGCCTACTACTTATGACGACTGCGATTCAAAACGGTTCTTCACAGTAATAAGCCTATCCTATTATAATTTGATAAATTGATAAGACAAAATTAGAGAACTTAGAAATCTATAATTTTTGGAATTTTCAACCCAAAGTCAACTTGAATTGCACAGCTGCATCACAGAGACTCAATTGTTAGCCACCAATTGATTTTACCGGTAACACACTAGTCTATAAAATAACATTGGGGAATCCACCCTCTAAAAGAGTTTAGAAATACGAGTTTTCTAAATTTCCTCAAAAGCCATTTCATTGTATGTCGCTTATCAATATCAATCAAAATCGAGGTTTGACGTAAGAGGCAAACATAACCTTTGTGCTTGTTTGGTTGAAAAGCATAAAATGAAAAATCTATTAATTTCAAACTTGAATCACTAGTTTCGAATAATGATAATCCACGATTACTTACATATGTTTGGATTTTGGCATAATCTACAATCCCTCTTCAATAAATTGCACAGCGTAAACATCGTACACAAAAGAAAACATTTTGATTACAATTACAAATCTGACATCTCAACTCCAACACAACCTGGATATCATGACTCCTATACAGGGATTAACAGGGCCCACGCGCTGGCCGAGCGCAGGCGATATCAGGCGAGCGCGAGCGTGTGGATGGTCCGCTCCCTGCGATCGTCTCCGCTCCGCTCGACCCGGCGCTCGCCATTTTGTCGGTCTCTGACCAAAGACAAAGAATATGTAGATACTTTATATTGGGTAGGGTTCGATTAGTCCAGTTTTTCAAATATATGTTGTTTTATGAGAGTGGTTCGATTAGTCAGTTTTTCCGTGTACTAATCGAGGCAGTGTATTTCAATTTGTCTAGAGGTTCGATTAGTACAGTAAAGTTGGTTTATTAGGTAGGATGTGCAAGGCGCTCGATTAGTCCAGTTTAGCTTGAATTCATGCGACCTGCTGAACCGGTTATAATATGTGGAATCAACTATATCACTCTCTCAGCGTTACACTAGAGACGCTGCCATAATCGCCGACGGCAAAAGTTTATCGATCAGTTCAAGTAGCTTAAACTCTGACATCAGGTTTCCAGTAAAACTCTGACGATATGATAGCCCAGTAAAATAATGGTAGTTTTGTCAGACAAGTGGTGCAGAAGTTTTTTTCCAATTGCTTATATTATGATCATATTCAAAGTGCGCTGAATCCGAAATTGAAGTTTTCTGCCTTGTAGTACGGCTTCACCCTTAAAATTGAAAAAAACCCTTGAATTTTGGTAATTTTTTTTTGATTTTTCAATTGATATTGTTTATTTATGGAAAAAATATTCAGTTGAAGATTATAGTCAATAAAATTACTTGGAAAATTTGAGGTCACGCGCTGAATTTTTATCTATTCTTTTAGAGCTGATATGTACCAAAAAAGGGGTAGATTAATTCAGTCTTTGAAAATCTAAGTCAAAACCTTTGAATTTCACAACAAGTAGGCTTACTTGGAATAGAGGCTAAATGAATGTGCTCTTGTAAAAACTCTTGTATAATAGGAATGTATGATCAATTTCTTATAAATTGCATTCTCAATTTCATAAATTGGAGGACGAGGAAGGGGGCTACCAGTAGGAAAATAGCCACGGGAAAAATAAATGAATAATAATAAATTTTTATTTCTCAGTAAGCAAACTAGTACAAAGAAAACACTAAACCTCCACGGAATGTATACAATGAGGTACTCTAAAAAATATAGTTCAGATATGATTTCTGAGAATTTACTGAGAATAAGAGGCACTACCAAGAAAATTCTATGTGGAAGATGCCATCAAAGTTCAAAATTTTAAAATTATTTCTTTGCAATAAATAAGTAGAATTATAGAAAATTCCCCACTACACGGTAAAGGACAACTCCTCAGACACTGATCCATGTGGAAGACCAAAGGAGTAAGTAAATCTCCGTAACAGGCAAGGCAAGAGTATTGAAGACTTGAGGAGGAAGCGTAATTTTTGCAGCAAATTTTGGCCCCAAGTTCATTTTGAAAATACAAAAGTTAGCCTATAATATGAATGTTCAGCTAGGTACTTGAAATCTAAAATTATATTTGCTATTAGTCCTATATTATTTACTACCCCGTGCTAAGAATCATTGTATGTAGGCTAAGTTACTACTAAGTACCTACCACAAGTACCTCTTGTATTCTTGAGTATTCTTGTATAACCCATTTCTCAAAAATGCTAGCTAACTATAATGAATTCCTTTAAGCTTAAGAGAACATTCAGGTGCTTCCTTATCTCATTTGGTTATGGGTGCCTTTAAATGATCTTGGAAAATGTTGAATACTTTCAATATAGCCTACATTATCTTGATAAGATATAATATTATAAGCTATTATATCTAACATATTATGGAATTGAATGGAGGCCTGACTACAGAGTACAGTCATCAGAAAAAACAAAGTTCTTTGGAGATCAAGAAGGATGGTTGAGTTGTTATTATTTTGCATTCCAGGAAAAGTTTGTGGGGTATTGATAGCTATCAACATATACACTAAACTATTGACTCGGCTTTTCTCCAGAAATAATCATTCAATATAATGCGCAAGATCAAAAGACATAATATTATACGACGTAATGTTATAATATTATAATATTATATAAGACACGTATATTATACGTTATGGTGTTGATAATGCATGCATAAAAAATCTGAGTATAACACTGAAGATTACATTTAAATATAAGATTGAAATAATATAGCTGATGCTTAATGGTTAGGCGGTTGGCGAATGACTATTATCAATTCTCAGATCTCTGGTCAGGACAATCGACGAGCTGTCTGAGAAAGTACATAGAAAAGAGAGTGACCTCATCTCATACTTATTCGCCTTTGAAGACAGCTTCTGAAACTGTCCTGACAGAGAGTGAGTATTGATAACAGTCATTCGCCAACTGTCTAACCATTTGACGTTAGCTGTACTGTAGACTACGTTAGTAAATAATAAAATCGAAGTCATGATTTCATTAAAAATGATTACAAACTATTATCGTAATCATATTGTTATCCAACTGAGTTATATTTTTCATTATTGTATAATATATGTTATACTTATACAATTATATCATAATTGTATAAAATACGGACATATATGTTCCCACTCTTGCACAACACACGCAACAGAATGCTTTTATAACGCTTTTATAATGCTTGTGTAGGCTTTTATTAAATATGAATGAAGAGATAGAGGGAGTAAAATGAGAGAAAGAGATAGAAAGATGAGGATGGAGGGGGTATAAGAGTAAAAGAGAAGATGATGAAAAGAGTGAAATAGGAGAAAAGATAGAGGGCAGAGAAGAGAAGAGAGAGTAAAATGAGAGAAGGGAAAGAGAAAGCACAGGATAAAAAGAGGGTAAATGAGATAAGAGATAGAGAGAATAATTAAATGAGAAAAGAGATAGGAAAAAGTGAATGAGGTGATGAAATGATTGAAAAAAAATGAGAGAGAAGGATCAAAGAGAATAAAACGAGAGAGGAGATAGAGAGGAGAGGTTAAAGAGAGCGAAAAGAGGTAAAATGAGAGAAGGTGAATAGAATAACTTTATCCATGTACATTAATTATAGATAATAAAATATGACTACTTCGTTACAGCCTTGAAACGGCGAAGTTAGGACCAAGTCATACCTTACACTTGACCTTAAGGATAAAGAGGACTGATATGAGTAATTAATCTAATTTAATGAAAGCGAAATTGCACTCATTTTATAGAGTCTGATAATCATTGTAGTAATTTCTCGCTATTTACTGTAGTCTGTCCCAAAGGGAAGAAAGAAATTCTGACTAGATGGAGAAATGACTCAGCTTGGTCGAAGCCTTCGTTCAAAAAGTAAAATTTTGAATATCAAATTAAGAGATCCAGGATGTTTCCTACAATTCACGGGCAAATCTATGATTTTCAACTGATATTGTCCAAGCTGGGTATTTTCCCATCTTGCCAAAATGCCTTCTTTTGCTCCATCTCTATCAGCAATAATACTATAGAGATAATGATGCTGACCTAAGTAGTGATCTGCCATCCGGCAAAGACCCTCTGTAAGATGAAAATAGGCTTCAGCTCGGTCAAGATTGGGTTTCAAAAATTATTGATTTGGCCTCAATCGTAGAAAACATTCTGATCTACAATTTGAGACCAAATCAATATTTTTTGAACCCATATTGACAAGCTGGTCACTTTCCTATCTTGCCACACGGTCTTCTTTGCTTCGGACAGACATGTGCATACTAGATTTCTCGGAACTTCGAAAGGCCTTGATCACGTTTGATCTAAGACAACACTGCACACACAGAGAAGAAGCAAAGGAGACATTCTGGCAAGATGGGGAAATGTCTTCAGCTCGGTCAATATTGTTTCAAAAATCATCAACCTAATTTCGAATTGTGGGAAACAACATTCCTGGCCTCTACAATTTGAGACCAAATTTATAATTTTTGAATCAATGTGACCAAGCTGGGAATTCTTTTTCCCCAACTTTCCAGAAATTCTTCTTTGCGTCCGCATGCAATTATCAACCAATCACATGTACCATCACGTCAAGTCTTTCTAAGCCGGGGAAAATTTTAAAATTAATGAAATCGCCCGAACGGTTTTCGGATCTGGGAGGGGGTGGAGGAGCCACATGGAAAAATTTCTACGCAGCAGGAACATTTCACTCTCATATTAGTGTCCCCATAAAAAATTCAAAAGTCATTCTGACAACAAACAAAAAAAATTATTCATATTTTTTTCGGATTTTTCATTTTTTATACAATAAAAACTTAAGAAGTTCCGTGTGATCTACCTAGATAATGAACTAAATTTGGAATGCTCATTTTATTTTCTTTATCAAACTGATAACTGATTATTTATTGATATTTTCGCATTTCTGAACGCAGCATTGGGTTTATGAAGATTCCTTGAACATATATCATTACAAATAGGCTTTTTTAATCGTACAGATCTTCACTAATTAGCAATTTTATTTTATGTGGCGTATATTCTGCATATATTCTTGACAATGATATACGCTTTCACAATGTATAGTTGAATACTTCCCAAGCCTATTAATATCTTAGTGGCTTTAACCAGGGGCATAAATTCAAAATTTTCATTGGGGGGGCAAGCGGGGAGCAAGATTTGCTTCTGGGTAGTGGTATACTGATCACTGATAATTCTGGTATGTATGTAAGACATAATCTACTTCAATACCAAACTGAATCAAATTCTGGGGGCTCTAATGGGCCTGGGGGTGTACCTCCTCAAACAAGCGGGCGTGGGGGCCTCCCCCGGCAAAATTTTTGTAGTATACTTCAAAACTGTGTTTTAGAACGCCTTTTCTATAGCCAATCAAATGCCGAAATCCCTATTTTTTGAGCATAAAATATTGATGATATACAGAGTGTCACGAAAGGTGTAACAGCCGGATCCAGAAACCATAGATTTTTAGATATTTTTCAAGTAGGCCTACTTACAGTCATTAAATTGTCAATATCACAAGAATCATTTGTCAAAATTGAATTTTAAAGGTATTGTTGGGAAGAGTAAATAATTTCACATTATAGTTGGCGCAACGTAAGTTGACTATTTCCCCCTCCACATGAGAAATAGCTCCGTTGTCAGATTGTGTGAAATTTGAACTTCTTCTGCAAACACATTCTACTGAATGTTAAAAGTGACAGCGTAGCTTCGGAAAAATCATGCGGTGTTGTAAAACTCACTATTTTTTATGATAAACCAGCTGTTCACAGCTCGAAAATCTAAGTCGATTAGCTTCAACAACTCCAATTCTCTTAATCTTATACATACAATGATTCATGCATATACCGCTCTTCTTACTTTGAAGTTCTTCAGAGGGCAAATTACGATCTTCCGACTATTTTTGACACTTGGAAAAAAATTTCAATTTTTTTTGAACAACTTTCTTGCTTTCACCACCCACTTATCTTCTTAAACAAAAAAAGTTTCTAGGTCGTCGAAAATTTCATGTTTTCTGTTCGAGTAGACTCGACATTGACAAACATATTCGTAAATAGAAACTGAATTGTTGGTCGGATATAAAAAATTCAAAAACCATTAGAAAGCACGAATTCTCCTTGTCATTTTGACAAAAAAACATGATTTTCACTACCGTACAACCAATGATTGTGAGACAAGTGATATAGGTACGACAGAAAATAATAAAAAAATCAAATTTCCTTTGAATCGTTTTACCCAGGAACCGTTCTAATACTACTGATGGCATGTCGAGGATGAAATTCTACATACAGATATGGGGTCTAATCGAGGATTTGAAGGAGTTTCAATTTCTCACAATCTGACAACGTAGCTACTATTTTTCGGGTGGAGAGGGAAATAGTCTACTTAGATTGGCTGACTACAATTTAAGGTATTCTACATGCCATAATCGATTATTGAGCAGTATTTTTAGGCGGTTTAAGTTGAAAAAGAGTGATTTTCAAGTTTATCTGAAACCTCAAACAGATTTTTCGCGATTTTTCGAGAGAATTTTCGAGAGAAATTTCCATAGATTAGAACCTTCCTTTTTCATTATCTCCAAATGAGACCAAGTACAGGGGTCTATCTCAAATCCCTGAGTCAGAATTTTTTATTAAAAACTAGACTAATTTTGTTGAGTGTGAATAACCGTCTACAATTTGATAGCTTTGTGTCAAGCGATACATACAAAATACTTTTTCTATAGGACTGAGAACTGGTCACTGGTCCTGGTTGACTGGAACTGGTTAGAAGTTCGTATCTGCAGTGATTATTTGCTAAAATATGAAAATAATCAGTATTTTTCAAGTTCAAAGAGGTTTAACATGGTTACCTGATGCTTCAACTTACTTTTCTGTGGGTGAAATTTGTAGATGATTCAATTTTAAATAAAACGGGTTCAGTCAATAAACAGCCTAAATCTAAAATGTTCCACAAACTCAGAAATCAGGTTTGAATGAAACAAAACTTAATGGCCAATTACATTTGAAGAATCAATATGTCTAACTTATTAAATCTTATCTTATAAATCATTTATAGTTTTAATTAAAAAAGTGTTATAGTTTTAATATGTTAAATAGTAAATTTTGGTTATAGTGGATATTCTATCCTGACCCATTGTATTTCGAGTATAGTTCTTTATTTTTCTCACGCATGAGAATCTTGAAATCCTATTGTAGTCCAGTCAAATTGAGCAAAAAAAAGTAAAAGTCGGAGGACCCACCTGAAAATTTGCAGATATGATCAGAAAATGGCGCTGGACGAGGAAATTACATAGGTCTTTTTTTGTAGACAATAAAATTTTGAGAAGAATAAGACTAATATCAACTTTTTATCATTAAATGTTTTCGAAATTTTTCGATACAATTATTTAAAAAATTTGTAATTTTTTCATAGGATTAAGATGTTAAAGTTTTTCCCACTTATAAAGTTTGTAACTATAAATTGAGCACTCGTACATTATCGTATTCTAAATCTCTCTTGGCGAAATTCATTTTTCTTTCATTTGAGACCAATTTCACACTTTTATGTTCAATATGTTTTGAACTACAGCGATTTAAAAGAACCCTGACACCCCCAAATACCTCCAAAATTGCATATTATATCACAAAAACGTACTAAAAATATTGGGATAAGTTATTGGCTTATATTTCTGGAATTATGTTTCTGAGACCCTGAGCAATGTTATGAGACTAAATTCAATTACTAACCATCTGAAAGAGGAAGATTTCTTCTACATTTCATTATAATTTTCGCCCACAGGTTCCCGTTTGGGAGTCACTCTAATGTGAAAATGTTCTGTTTTCAACGAGGAGGTATTATTACACACAGTAGGCTACCATTACTATCTGAAAATTGGAATTTTTTATCAAATTTGACGTATAATATATGAATTTATACCGGGACTCTTGTCTTGGGGACTTTTATTCAGCGCCCTTTTCTGATCATATCTGCAAATTTCCAGCTGGGTACTTCAACTTTTAATTTTGTTGCTTAGTTTGGCTGGACTATTGGGGGCAAAGGGAATGTTTGGGGGCAACTGCCTCCCGTGCCCCAAATTACGCCTATGGCTTTAACTCCAGAACTTAACCCACTCAGCCACGGCCACCCTCAAGACTGTTGATAACATTAAAATTGTATTAACATTTCAATACAAAAAATTATGGTAAATAAAGTCACATATCGAGAGCCAAATTTAAAGGTTTTTTGGTTCATTAGATTTTTAGTTTCATGAATACAATAATTCAGTTTCTGAATAATTACCAATACAGATTTCAAATACTGCTGTAAATCATAAAAGTATTAATATTAATTAATCAAACTGTTACTTCCATAAATTAAACAATATTGAATCTCGAATTTCTAATAGCAGTAGCCTAATTTAATAGATTTAACAAATATAATAAGTTGAAAGATACCGGTAAAAGATTGTGCCACGCCATCTAAGTTTTATTTGAAATTTGTTATACGACCACTTTGACGCCATCTAGTTATAGTCAATTCCTTGTCAACGCATTTAGTGGATTCATCACCTGGTACGAATTCAGTACGCCAACTGTACTAATCGAGGCACTGTATTAATCAAGACGCAGGGCTTCGATTAGTCCAGTGCCTCAATTAGTCCAGTTCTGGACTAATCAAGGCACTTGCTCATCTAATTGAAGAACTGGACTAATCGAGTCACTGTATTAATCGAACCCCTGCGCCTTGATTAGTCCAGGTGCCTCGATTAGTCCAGTTTTTCAGTTTCTTAATGTAGGATAGGGACTGGACTAATCGAGCTCTGGACTAATTGAGTAATCCCCTTTATATTCACTGCCAAAGATCAAAGGAGGCGAGCGCCAAGCGAGTCGATCCAAAATCTACCATCCACACGCACGCTCTCGATCGTCCCTAGTCACGTGACCTACTATGCCACTATTGTTGATGTTTTTATTTCAACAGCATCTTATTTTCTTTTATAGTGTTTAGTTTGTTTGACGATTTACAATCCACTGAATAGAATTTATCAATGCAATAGCAATAAATTTCTAATTCATCCTGTGAGAATAAGGACTGAACTTGAGGTTCAAACTTAAAGATTATAATAGAAGTAATTGCTGAGATCAACCCTCAACACAAATTTTAGTAAGAAAAAGCAGCGTATGCTTGAGCATACAATTTCAAGGTCTACAATTTCAAAAATCAAGAAGAATTGGCGGGAACCGGCGCTCGCCTCAGCGCTCCCTTGCGCTGTCAAAATGGCGCTGAAACTCGTGTGGCACTCGCGTCGTGTGTGGATGGTAAACGAGCGCTCGAATTGGCCACTCACCCGAGCGTGTGGAGCCACCAGTAGACTCGAAAACAAGACTCGGCTGACTCGGAGTCCCTGTCTGCGAAGTGTTCGATCGAACCTTTCCGTTCAAGCCGCTAGAGTGTAGCACATGCCGATGGATTTTTTTTCAAAAATCTCATTCCACATTATTTGTACGCACTTTTTAAATCCCTCCTTGTCCTACCATCCTCGTCCTACCTACAGTCCTACACCTACTATGAAAATTTCACATAATATTTTAATGATGGGTTTCCAAAAAATTAAGGTAAGTAAGCATGACTGAATTACAATATTTTTTTACGTTTCAAGTCCAATAATGGATTTCGGGAAGTGGTCTGTCGATCCAAGCTCGGTCAGTTTTGCCTTTGCCTTAAAAAAATATATATTTATTTGAGTAATCTCAAGAGTCAAGTTACTGTAGATCAGAACGTTTACTACAATTTGAGACCAAATGAATAATTTTTTTATCAGTATTGACCGAGTTAGAGTCATATTTTCCCATCTCCAGAATGTCTTCTGGAGAGATGACAATCGACTTCTTATTGTATAGATCAGAATGTTTTCTACAATTTGGGACCATATTGATATTTTTTAAATTATTGACCGAGCTAGCTGGAGTCATTTTCCCGTCTTGCCAGAATGTCTTCTTTGCTTGGACAGACTATCAACTTATATATAAGTTACGGTAATGGGTAATACCAAAAGGAGGTTGAACATCCTTGGGTAATACGGTAAGTGGGTACGTAAGTTATGTCTGTAGGCTACAAACTATAAGAATTATTTTGATTCCTTATTATTGACAACTTGACTTTAAATCTTAAACTTCTTATAAGTTAATAATCTTAACTTCTTATAAGTTCTCCTTCGTTTCAATCTTTCATATACAAATATGTTTCGTATTTGAATTTGTTTTTTTTCTAGAGAAGGAAGATATTTTAAAAACACACCGTTTCTATTAAAAAGTATCAAATTTATTTACACTAAATATTCAATAAACAATTTTGCACATGAATTTTTAGAGATCGCTAATATAGTTTTACATCACAATAATCAGCATATAAATCAGTCCTTAAATTGTTTAAAGGACATTTCACATGGCTTTCTTGTCTATTACAGTATAAATATAATTATCTTATTACTTTCATACTGAACATTAAATTTCCACTTCAATTCAACTTATTATTATTGACAAAACATTTTTGCAAGAGGAGAAAACCTCTTCGACAATGGGACTAAGAAATAATATTGAATTCTACCGTATTAAATGTTTCATTGGTTGATTATTTCAGATTTATAAGGAAAATTGATTATCAAAAACCTGCTAAAATCATTGAATTACAGGGAAGATTTAGCAAAAGTTAACTGGAAAAAGCAAACACTCTTCAAATATAATAGAATATTAATAATTAGAACAGAGTTTCAATGATATTTTAGTGGATATTCATCCAATTAGTACGAATCTCTTAATAGCAATGTAATGATTGCAATGCCCTATTTCCTGTAATCTTAGAATAATAATGATTATGGACATAAACAAAATCTGCATTTCAATTTTAAACGAAAACATTAATTGGTGACGGTGGTTGGAGAATCTGACATTATTGAAGTCGACATGTTTGTTATATGTAACTTACCTCAAAAGAGCATGTTATTAAATTATACTGGTTTAGCCTATGATTATCAATACTGTTATCACTTATCAATCTGTTTCTAATTATGTTCGTCTGATAATTGAACAAGATAATATTATGCAAGTACGGAACGGTACATTACTTAAAATAAAAATGGTACTCAGTGGATCATGAATTGATGCATTTCAAATGGAGATAAATTAAGCAATAATGGAACTGGCACAAACTTTTGACTAAAATAAAGGCATTTATCGCTCTTCTCAACCCAAGAAAAATCAACATTTTACCATTCCTGTACATTATATAATCTTTTTATCTCATCTTCACACTCACAATTATTCATTATTTTGCTGATGTAAAGAATTATGCCCATAGTAGATAGGACAACAATAAGATGTAGAAATGTGGTACATTATAATCAGTGGGAATTAAGTACATTAGAAATTTTCCTAAAAAGCAAGTTTCTATGAAACAACACAATATTAATTTATAATCTATGAATCTATCATAGCTCTAAAATTTACAATAATCTGTTCTAATTGAAATAATTATATATACATACATTACATTCATCTACTTACAGATAGGCACAGATCTACATAAAGGTCCACTCATAATATCCTAAATCTAATTAACAGAAATATCAGTTTTTTTAATTATGAACTATATTTACAGTTGATAATAGAATCATATAAATACACTATACAAAAAAAAAACATCAGAAGTCTAACACTTTCAAAATAAATTAACTGAACTAAACGTAGATCACAAATTAAAAATGATTCATGTTGTCAAAAGACATAAAAGCAACAACTTCATTTTCAACAAAGATTTAAATCAAATATCTTTATCATATTTTCAATCAATAATGTATTGATAATGTTTGTCATTGATAAGTATATGAGTAATATATACTTTTTTTCTAAATCTATATATCCTAATAGTTAGAGCAGAATGCAAGGCAAGCATGGTAATAACCCACTCTGTAGTCCACTCAATTAATGATAGTAAAGGACTTTTAATAAATATATAAATTTATATTTACATTTTTATAAATCATTCTATAGTTTTTATAATAGTAATAGCTCTATAGTTTTGATTATAATACACTCCCAAGTGAATCTGCTGGGCAGTTAATTTTGCCAGTAGACTTATCACTGGAAACTAAAATTGTGTTTCAATAGGATCACAGCTTCAAATAGCAATCTCTAGTTTTACAGAGGATGGTCTAGTTCTACATGGAAGTATCTAGTTCAGAAGTAGAATAGTTTTCAAACTTGGTAATACATTTGAAACATCAATAATTATTATGAGAAAATGTGTAACTTTTTAACGTAAGGCGTATGGCTGAAAACAATTGATTGAATACCCAATAAATTGGTCTGAAAATATGGATAATCTGAACGCATGCTTGAGTGAAATTTATTACAGTATTAATAAAAAAAATACCTATTCAAAAGAAATAATTTTCAACGAAGAAGACAAAATTTGTTTCTTGTTAAAAAATAATGAATTTCCAATCCAAATCATAGCTGAGACTGAGAAGAAACAGGTAATCGTCACTCATACCGTGCTGAGTTCAATAGTTTTTTCTTGAAACTTAAATTTTGTCAATTGCGTTTCCATTTGAAAAAACGAGAATTTCGCTGGATTTCACAGTGAAACACATGTTGTTATAATCGTTGCGCGAAAAGATGGGCTTTTACCAAGTGGTTATTCTATCGAATGCTTAGTGTGGCCCCTTTCGAGAGTAAAACTATACTCTATAATGAACACTTCGTGCATTCAATATAATAGCCATTTTTGCAAAACCCCTTCTCTTCGCGCGATGTCTAAATCTTTAATAGATTTAATGAATTAATGTTAATATCAATTTTGTAACATGCCATAGCTCTTATAATAGAGATACATGATATTTATATTTAAAACGATTGCAACAGTCCTTACTACAGTAGTTAAATACAGCTTTGAACAATACTAATAAATTACACAAAAATAAGTCTTATGAATTTACAGCTAGTTATATCTACAACAGAATGTCACACATGAATAAAAATCACACTAGCACAGTCAACACGTCAGAATTATCATTGACAGGAGGTAACGTCCTCTGAACAGGTGGCAAGACCTTAACATTTATCCTCTTACAGGATGAGAAGTCTTTACTACTGGAGCTAGCCTCACACACAGTGTTCTTCTTGATGTCGGTGTTCTGCGTTTTCAAGAGAAGCACCTGACTGGAGGTGGGTCCGCCCTCGCAGATCATCTCCAGCATCTCAGCGCTGGACGCCGAGGACAGAGGTCGCACCACGCTGATCCTGGGCGTGAGATCACCCAGGCTGGCACTGAGGTGCTGCGACCCAGCCACGCTGCCTGCCATAGATGCCGACTCCTCCTTGAGAGGGTTGGCGTACCGGCGCAGGTTCTCCTCGTTCTGCAGGTTGTTGGACTTTTCGTCGTCGTGGCGACATGTGTCGACGCCGGTCAGACCCAGGTTGTCGGGCGACCTCTGCAGCCGCAGCCAGTAGAACGTGGCCGCCACGCCGCACAGTATCACAATCACAGCCATTATCATGAACGAGCCTTGCATGTAGCTGCCACCTGTAAAATGATTCATCAATTATTTATCTTAAAATTCATTCATTTACTGTAAAATAATTTCTTTATTCTTGTTGTTATTAATTTTGATTTTTTAATATTCATTCACCTATTCATTCATCAGGGAGACCCTTTTATCATAAAAATCATGAATACATGAAATTACAACGATGCTTATTTCCCAACTTTGGCAATAGAAAAGAATAATAATAAATGTATTGATTAAAAATAAAATTAATGTCGATAATTGATTACACTGGTAGAATCAATTATAACTGATTATAATAATATAGCTAATTATAAGACGAATATGAGATCACAATTAGCAATATTCGAACTTAAATTCAAAATTGCAATCTTCAGGATCACCAAGATGGTGATACTAGAAAGCAAGCCTTGAAATGAAGGCTAGAAATAAATAGCAAGCCGTGAATGAAGTTAATATTTTTGCTTTGCTGTTATACACTGCTTGGAAAGCTGAAAAATGCTCCCTGCTCCCTGAAAACTGTTCTAAAACGCGATCCAAGCAAGGTACGAAGATCGATTTTGTCTTCTTTTTGTCTTCTATGTATTCTGTACTTATTTTCATATACTATTATTTATTTATTTACTAATATACTATTGATTATTATAGCCTACTTCCAACGTACATTTTACAAAACTTTTTTGTTATTTTTCACTTGACTAATTGGATTACGGTAGCGTACCTTGTCTTTGCTGGCTGACTAATGCTGTTTCAACCTTGACTTCAACCACAGCCATTAGAGCGGCTGAAGACGTGATTCCCACTTGCTTTCTACTTATTTGTTCACCAATTACACGGACTGCTTCTTTCACTGCATCCTCGTCGTTCTTAGAATCAGACTGGAAAAGAGATACAATTGTTATTGGTTCAGATTAACTGAAATTCATAATCATAAATCATAAAAATATTGAATTGATCAGAAACTCCCACTGTCAAACACAAGTTATAGACCTGATAGAGTTTCATGTATTTTTATTTATTTTTTGTTCATACGAAAAACTGGATTATCATTTTTTCCTTAGAAAGGCTTCAAGCATTGATTTCAACATGAGATAGATTTCTTGCCTCATACGGTATTGAATAACACGCAATTATTGGAAAAGCTTGCATGATATCTTAAGATACTTGAATAATGTAGGCCTATTACACCTTATTCATAACTGCTTCAAATAATAACTTGACCCACAGAAACTGTATTCAGAGACTCAATCGCTTCAAAAAATCAAAATAGTGAAAATCTTGATGATCATACAGTCTATAATAGAATATACTATACAGTCTCTGTATCTATACCTTCAGGAATGAAGCTTTATCGAATGTGAATTGAGCTATTACAAACAAAACTAATGACCGATCGTACAAGTTGCTTAATTTAAAAATGACCAATGCCAAGAAAATATCAAACTGTTTATTGCATGATATACTCTGTTTAATAAATAAGTAAATATTTCTCAACTCATCATATACTTTATCTAGGGAGTTTAATTTTAATTTATATGTTTTCATTCAATACTTTCAGAGTTCATTCTTGATAAGTTTATTCATCAAAATATGAAAAAATAGTCACAATACGTGAACGATCAACATAAATTAATCATATAAAGAATAATGATATTTTTACTCACTATTGCAACTTCAATTGTATCATTTGCTCCAGTTTTGAGATCACATAGGAGAACAATATGACTCTGTAAGTGATTGGCAGCATGGTAGGCAGCCAGCATCAGCCTCATATCGGCGCAGAAGCTCTCCACACTGATGCCCGTCCTGAGGAGCAGTTTGTTCCTGTCGAGGAAGAGGGTGAGTCGTGCGCATGCGTTGCTCAACACTATCTGGTTAGGCCAACAGGTCGAGGGCGCCGGCAGTTGCGGGGGTCCCACCAGTTTGCCGCTCAGGATGTTCCTACACTCTCCCCAAGGCACGCACCCTCCTGTGATACACCATTCGCGGCCCATCGGCACACACACCTTAGCAAAGTAAGGACAAAATAGTAAGAAACTACATAAATAAACCGCAACAGAGTTTCTATAATTACAAGTTGTCATAATTATCGGTATAATAATCAGTATCAATAATCGGTATCAACTGGAAGTAGTCATAGTGAACACCATGGGTGATTTTTCAGTGTTTTGAGTTTTCAAATGAAATTCTAATTAAATTGACTTACTGAAACTATTCAATCTATGTCATCTCTATCGAATACAGTGTGATTTTAAAACAGTTGACTCATTTATACTATAAATTTAATAGGACTTTGATATACATAATGATATTCAGTGCCTACTCAACAAAATATTTATGAAAAATCACTTGTTAACTGTAACATATTTCTAAACTGAGTAATTATTTTGAAAATACTGTACTTTATTAAACCTCAAATACTTATTCAGGTTTACACATTTCACTTGTTGAGTAGTTACAGTAATCCATATTAAATAAAAAAAAACTAGATATTGTCAATCCACAGTTTTATTAAAATTAAAATATTAAAATAAAAATTAATAGAAAAAGAATGACAATATTTCAATATTTAATATATTCAACAAGATTTGAATAATATAAGTTTAAGCTATACACAATGAGACCAAAAATTGGGAAATTTTCATGCCCTCTACACACCTACATCGAAATCGTTGATATCACTATTAGAGGAGTTTGAAAAGTCTGTAGTTGATTTTGAGATTATATGAAAGACGTTTCATTATTAATTTATTGCAAGTTTACCTGGTTATCTTGACATATTGCTGTTGCTGTGACTTGTCCCAGACAATTTCCAAGACCGCACCATATTTTGGTACATCTCACTTCGCCCTCATAACACGAACAGGTGTTACAATCAAAAGACCATTTGGAGCCACTCGCAAAGTATTGGCCCTGCCATAAGCACACGCCTTGACGTATCGATACTTCATCAACTGTAAGAAAAAAATGAGTCACCTAAGTCTCTTAAACTTTAAATTATATTGATCATGTCAAAACTGAACTTTAAAACTTGGGGCTATTTAAATAATTGAAAAATAAAATAAAATCAAATACCCTTTTTAAAAACTTTAAAATTATTAAAACACAGACATGTTTCGGAACATAGCCAATATGTCCCGAAACATGTCCGTGTTTTAATAATTTTAAAGTTTTTAAAAAGGGTATTTGATTTTCTTTTATTTTTCAATGATAATGTCAATTTCAATCTATTTTTAAATTGTGCCGTTCAAGCTTACATTCTACATTCTATATGGGTCGTTTAAAGATTTGAGTGCAACCATTAGCAATTTAAATAAAATATGTTTTGTATGTAAAGAAGGATTCATTGTACGGTGCGGGTACTTGAGCTTATAAAATCTTGATTAAGTTTTATATTGTGAGCTTAGATTATTTTTCTACTATTAAAATGTTTTGATTAGAATTCTTTCACACTCATCTTTATAGTAGCATCGTAGATAATTGGAACATTGTATATAAGAGCTTGACTATTTTAGCTCTGTTAATTTCCAAGTATGTTGCTTCATTGCCAAGATATGAAAGAGTTATTTGAAAATAAAATTTTAATTATAGGTCTACATTTAAGAGTTACTTGAAGATTGCTTAAAAATTATTAGTGGCATCAAAACGTAGTTTTTCTCTCACTTTTTGTATTCTTACTTCATGTTTTTATCGTTGAGTGCATTTGGCGTTTGTAAAGACGCCTTTTGAAATACCTATGCCCATCAATGATGTTTTCTTGTTTTTGACAAACTTCATCCATTGATAAAGTTTTCTATTCCTCCCTCAAAATACAATAGTAGAGGTCGTTTTCAGTGAAACACTGAAAATTTTCGAATTTTTGTTATTTTGTACTTAAAAAAAAATACCTTGTTGACATTGAACTCCTTTCAATCCTGGAGGACAGATACAGGAGTAAGACGCTATACCATCGATGCACGTGGCACCAGATCCACAAGGATTTGACGCACATTCGTTGATGTTTATCCTACAATCTGGACCTGGAAATAGAATATTTCAAATATTCATAAAAAAAAGTTGGACCAATTATTAATATTATTCAAAAACTTTAAAGAAGAGGATAAGAAATTATTAATGAAAATATCCTTACAGTACTGAGAAATAGAGAATAAGAAAAACTGTTTTTGAATTATAATTTATGAAATTCTTAATGAAAATGTAATCAATTAATTATATCAATTATAATATGAATTAGGTTACTAGACAAAAATTTTGATCTTATTTTTGAGCTGAAGAATCTTGTGAATGTGACTTGATAATGGGGTTGGTTCGAAGATCATAGGAAACTCCTAAATATATTAAAAATCTCAGAAAAACTATTCACAGAGTACCTAATTTATGCTTTCTGATCACTGAAGTTGGAGAAGAGACAAGCGCTTAGTACTCCCACTAGATTATTTTCAATAAAATATACAAAAATTACAAATACGCGAATTTACAAAACTTAAACCCACAAACTGTACTGTACTCAATATTTTCTATCACGACGAAAAATTCCTATAAAGATTTTAGAAAGTAAACGAATCTTCCTCCAAGTTCAAGGTGATAAATTACAATTTAGAGTTGACTTGGGACTTGAGCCAGTCAAATAATTTCACAGTCACTCATTACTGTACTATGAATTGAAAAAGATTTTGCTAATACAATTGAATAAAATAGTCCTTACCGGCAAATCCAACAGCACATTCACATCGGAACCAGTTGACACCGTCGACACATTTTCCACCATTGAAGCAAGGCAGTGGAGAGCAGTCGTTGATGTCATTTTGACAGTTTGGTCCCTCGAATCCCTCTTTACAGATGCACGTATATGTGTCACCCGTGTTTATACATGTCGCTCCATTCTGACAAGGCCTTAGTCTACAAGCTTGAGTTTTTGCTGTGGAAAAATAGCAATTATTTAATGCTAAATTTATTTTATTTAACAATAAATAATGTTTCATAATAGCCTATATAAATTTTCTATTATTCCCGATTAAAAATGAGGCAAGAATGCATATATTTGGAAAAACTCTGGAATTAAGTAGCTACCTAATCAGTCCTAATTTTTTGTTAATTTTTATTTAGAACTATATCACACCTATACTTTGTGATAAATAGATGTCATAGATTATTCCATTTGAGTGGAAAATTTGTGATCAAAACAGTATTTTAAAGCAAGGACTCATCACTTGAATGATTGTTTTGGTATCGGAAATAGAAACAATTATCAAGTTTTAATTTCTCCTTCTTGATTAGATAAAGCTTCAAAGTAAGATACAATATAATGAACACTTCTTTCCTATTCAATATTGGAATGTCTTATCCAGAATAGTGGAACAGGATTGAATTAGGGTCGCGTTACAAAATTTTATAAATTTGTAATGTAGAGTATTATATTGTATCTACAGTAGGCCTATTAATATTATGTACACTGTACAGTATATTTTAATTCTTCATAAGGCAGGGTTGAGCCTCAAGTATTAGTCTCAGGGCCGGACTGGGGCCCCTAGAAGAGCGCTGCCTTTCAATTGTTTGAAATGAGACCATGTTTGAAAGCTTGAAAATGAAATATTTTTATTTGATAATAAGAGTTTCTGTTCTGAATTTAATGATAAAATTGAACTTCAAATTGATTTGAATCAATGCACATAAAAAGCATTCTCTTAGACAAATAATGAGAATTTGCAAGTAGAGGAAATTTGTTGAAATGTAATTCAGTACATTCGAGAAATGAAAAAAATGATGAAATTTTGAATGGATAGAATAAGGAAATTTTACATAGAGTTAATTAATCTAGTAGTATACACTACTTCTAATTCTTGAAGAATTCTAAGCAACTTACTTTCAATTATCTTCTATTTGTTTCTATAAGACAATATTATTGATACGAATATTTTCATCATACATTTTCCCAATTCAACTATATTGAACTGAGAACCCAAATTTTTTTGGGTTGATTATTTCCTCTGAATAGGTTTTTGTTGAATTCTCAATTAAATTGATCATCAAATTATTCCACTCCTCCGAGCCGGAGAAGTTTGAAAATAACGAGAAAAACTAACAAGAGGAGGTGATCTGTCGTATTCACGCCTCCAAATTGAACAAGCCGTCTGATTTGCTATAATAAATTGAACAGAAGCAATTCTACGATTTTAACCATTCTGTATCCAGCACAAATAACATCAACTGACAACACCCTTTGTGATGATTAGGTCCTGCTAGCTTCTGATTTTTTCTGAGGGCGATGCCCACATGGGTTCTTAGCCCTGTGCGTGAGTAATCAGAGGGATGATGATGAGAGATGACAACTAATTTTTAGGCAGACCGACGGCTTATCGTCTCCTCCGAAAGACAAGGTGGTGGTATTTATGTGATTGTGCTGCGGTCAAGAAACTGTTCCCTGGCTGAGGATCGAACCTCTGAACCTTTGGTTATCAGACCGGCGTTATCACTTCCTCCAAAGAGCTCCCCAAAGAGGAGGTTTTTATATTATTATTAATCAACCCTCAATCTTTTTGAAAACGCCTTATTGTCTGTTTCGTATTCTTCAAATACTGATTTGGTAGGTTTGGGTGAGTTTTTAAACATTTATTACGTACTGAACATTTTTTATTTAGAATCAAATTTTCAACAATATCACCTAGTTTAAAACACGTTAACAACATCCTAGTCTATTCTAATTCTATTTCTTTGAAGTTATAAAATTGAGTTTTCTTTATCTTATTTCGCTCATCATCTCAATAATCATCAAACTCCAATCAAACTGGTTGCATTCAATTTCTTACTCGCATAAGATTAGAAACTAAAGTACCTTTATAAAGGCAGCCTCAAAATTTTATAATTTGGAATTAGAGAAAAATGAGAAACAAAAAAAGCTGATTTTGGATTATTGCAGCTGTAAATCGCGGTAATTGAGGATTCTTGGACAGATTGAAAATGATGTACTCCATTCATTTCAATTTAAATTTTGTTTCATGAATGGGGCGCTTCTTAGAGAATTTGTGGGATCCCAGCCTGAGCTACTGGGCGCCCTCGAGCGACAGGCAAATTGTCAATACGCTACCGAGAGAATGAAAGGAGGTTTCATTGAATAAAAGGATTCAATTTCTCACTTTGTGAATGAAATTTATAGCTCATTATTCCATGCGTAATACTCTATTTCTATATTCTCTAAAGGAATGTCAAGTTCGAATTTGTATCTCAATAAATTATCTGGAGCATATTTCAATTCTATAAGTTACTAGAGGGCGCAAGGGGCGCAAGATTGTGGGCCGGCGGGCCAGTCCAGGCCTGATTAGTCTCATCATACAATATTCAATTATTATTTTTTTCAAACTGATCGATGAATAGGCTAGAGTTTTTTCGAATTTTTAAAGAAATTTTCCTATAAAATAATAAGAAATTACAATCAAAGTAGGGTACAAAGAATAGGTATGATAATAAGAATAGGATATGATATGATAGGTAAGAATAGGATGATAATGAAGATCGATATTTTTTCTAAATAGGAAAAAATCTATAAAATAATGTAGTACCGGTACCATAGACTAATTATCTACCATGTACGGTCTCCAATATCTCTGGTAGTACTCGTGACGAATAATATTAGAGAGTAATAATAATTCTGTAAAATATTCTTACAAGCCTTAATATGATTAATGATGAGTTGGAATTCAATTCTTACCTATATGACAAGTTGTTCCCTCCCATTCGAAGGGACACCGACATAAGTAGGAATGACCCAAATCCTGACATGATCCTCCATTCTGACATGTGCCATGATCGCAGTGGCTGTGCCTCAGGCTGCATGTCTTTCCTTTCCAGCCACCGCGACATTCGCAGCTGAAATCCGCATCGCCATCTATGCAGGTGCCGTTGTTTTGGCAAGGATTTGGCTCACATTCATTTTTATCTGAAAATAAACGGAAGAATAAAATCATTTCCGCAAACTAGACTAATTTTGTTCCACATTCCGTTGACACATAGGTTTATGCAGTCAGCAAATACCGGTACTCCTGAATGAGCATTTAATCCGTTTAAGGTGTAACATTCTGTTGTATTGTGGAAAGAATTCTAGAAGTAGGCCTATATATTTCAAGAATTATAAAGGAGATCATTAATAGAAACAGTTACAGTAGTTCTATTTATTGTCAACTGATATTGTTTGTAATTTCTATAAGATTTTAATATCTAATACTGCAAAACATTATTTTTCCCAAGAAAATATTTCATTTATTTCCAGAAATATGTATTTTCTTTTACTTCCATAAAGTTCTTATATTTATAAGGTGGATGTCCTTTTCGTTTTATATTTTGTTCTCAAATGTTATCTACATTAAATGTAGAATTTTGTGATTGGAATTATTCAAATTCAAACAGTTTATTCATATAAAATACAAGACAATGTAAATAAAAGAAAATAAAATATGAATAGGCTCCCCGCTATGAAAGTATTTAGTAAAGTAATAAGAAAGTATTCTATTATAAAATTAGCAATGTAATAAGAATTTCATCAATATATGGTTTATGTTCATCAAGTCTATTCAATGATACAAATTCACCGATCCGACAGCAATCAGGAGTTATTATGAAATGAAGGTATTATACAAAACAATTAACGGTAAATGAGCAATTTAATATGTTCTAGGAGTCATCACACTATAAACATTTTTTAGAGGGTGTAATTGATGTTGTTCAAGTCAGGTTAGGTCTGATTAGGTTGAAATAAATTTTGTAGTTAAAATATGTACAATAAAAAAGTAGTAGAAGCAGTAAATAAAAAATAAAACTAATCAGGTATATAGGGTGAAATGAGGAGAGCGTCGGCTGCATCAGCTCCAATGCAAAGGAGCCACCCACAAACCATCCCCCTGTAAACTGCTATGCTGCAACGTTCATTTGGTGTTAGTTCTGGGGGAATATTCCTGTATAGCCAGTGAGCTAGATGAAAAGAACTTGAAAGCTGGATAGAAATAAATAGCTGGGGAACTTGAATGTTTGTATTCAGTCTATTCCTTGTTGAGTTATTATGTTGTATTTCTGTGAAATTGATGCTATTTTTCCTGATGAAGATTGTTTAACATTCAATACAGGGAACTCCTGAAAAAGTAAATAAGTAGGGAATCTCTGTTTTTTTGCAAGTAAAGCCTTGATCAATGCTCTTTGTGCGACTGAGACTGGCTGAAGGGCATTGGCAGAGGCCGCTCCCCAAGCCACAATGCCATATTCAAGCAATGATTGGGCCATAGGCAAAATAAATGGACCTGCAATGTCTAAAACTCAGCACCTGTCCAAGCTGTCCAAAAGCATATGTCAATTTTCTAAGTCTTTGCCTAAGAAATTGGACATGAGCTGTCCAACTCAGCTTGTGATCAAGAACAATTCCCAGATATTTGTATTCAGTAACCTGTTCAATAGATTCACAGATGCAGGTAACAGATTTTGGGTCTCCACAGGAATGCATTTTAAGCACATTAAGTCCAGGACCACCACGAAGGTATATTGGAAGGCACTTTGTTTTTCCAATGTTAATTGATAAAAAATTGTTGTCCATCCAATTCTTGACCTTTGCCAAGTCTGATGAAGCATTTTCAAATACTTCTGCCCATGAACAGCCAGAAGTCACAAGAGCTGTGTCATCTGCAAAGAGGAACAGGCGACTGTGTAGATTTAATTTTGCAATGTTGTTTATGTAGATAAGGAAGAGGAGAGGTCCCAACGTACTCCCCTGTACTACGCCATAATCAACATTGACCGAGTCGCTTTGTATGCCATTTAGACTAACTGTCTGCTTCCTATTCTCAAAATAACTTTTGAATCAGTCAAGAGTTTTATCTCTGAATCCTATTGCTTGAAGTTTGATTATAAGTTTGTTACGGTCAATTGAATCAAATACCTTTGCTAGGTCTAGGAATGTGATAAGTACCTGTCTTCTATTGCTATATTGATCAGAAATGTGATTTGTCATATCGAAAAGAGCATTGGTTGTATTTTTGGAACACCTAAATCCATATTGACTGCTTGTGATAATGTTATTATTATTTAGAAAAGTGCTTACTTGTATTTTAACAGATTTTTCTAGAATTTTAGCAAGTGAACTCAAAAGGGAAATGGGTCTAAAATTACTGATGACTGATTTTGAGCCAGATTTATGAATTGGGATGACCTTTGCAATATTGTAAACATCTGGAAATGAACCTGTAGTTAGGCTGAGGTTTGTAATATGTTTAATTGGAGAGAGCAGTCCCTGCACATTGTCCTTGAGCAGTTTGGCAGGAATAGAGTCCCAGCCTGGAGAAGAATGGCCCTTCATGCTATTTATAACATTTATGATCTCACGTTCAGTGACAGGTTGCAGCTCAAGAACAGCATTGGTGATATGATCCATATCGCTCACTTCTGAAGGACCAGGTGGATGTATAGCTCCAGCCAATTGCTCCCCCACAGCAGCAAAGCTGCTGGATTTGATTAGACGAGCCCAAGTGAAATATCAAATTATAGGTAAGTTAATTTGTAAGATGCAGCTTGTGCTAGATTATCTATAGGGATACTCGAGTTTTCTAAATGTTATTGAATCGAAATGTGGATTAAAATAAGTATAATATTTTCTGAATAACTTGAGAAAAGTTGAGAGAATTAAAACAAATAAATTAAAAATCAACTCACTTATCGTGCATGTTTCTCCCTCCCAGCCTTCCCTGCAAATGCATTGGAAAGAATTCACTTTGTCCACACAGGTCCCTCCATTTTGGCACGGATTTAGTTTGCAGTCATTGATATCTGAAAAAATATAAAAAAATAAATGTTTGATTACAACAAATATCAATTATGGATATTAATGAATTTTAATGGAAAACCACACTGGTCTACTGTATTTCCTTTTAATATTCTTCATAGCTAACTTATACAAAATTAAAGTCCGTTTCAAATATATAAATGCTCTCGAGTTTTTAGTATATAAGAAGGCTATTTCATCTTTCAACGGTCTACTTGTTCGATAATATCGTATTCTATGTGGCATATTCTATCTCTACCGCTAAAAATAGTTCACTAAATATTGGTGATAATATTGTCTCCATAAAGTTTCCGATTATTCAAATAAGAATTTCATGATGAGTTTTCTAATCAATCAAGAATTAAAATGCTTCTAATTTTTTCTATTTAATAGGTTCATGGAGTTAGTGACGTAACGAACTGGAGATTTCGATTCTCATCTATTATTATGATTATTGGTCATTATAGAAAATTATTAGTTTTAAAATACCGGTAGCTGATTCTTGGAATTTCTTTGATGAAAAAACTACAAGATTCTTCCTGTCAGACCTCTGAGAAATAATGTAGTACCAGTATTGAGTTAACATATAATTAAACTTTAAAAATGCCCAGAATCATCTTCAATTATGGGATAGTTGATAATTGGTACTCACTCTCATGACAGTATTTTCCGGTGTACCCTGGATCACAAACACATTGATAGCTTCCGAGAACGGTGGCATAGCATCTTCCATGCTCACCACACGCCCCTGTTGCAAAAATCTGTTGTGACATATTGGAGCTTGTTGGAAAGGAGCATGTTGTTTCAACCCCTGCAACAAAATGAGTATTTGTTATCAGCAAACTAATAGAAGATTCAATTCTGAAAGTAGTAGGTCTATCTTAAAATAGAAACTGATAAGTGGAAAGTATCAATTACTCCAATTAATGTACTTTTCCTATTGTGTTTGTATACAAGATACAAATCGGCGAGAAAAATTATTACTATTTATTAAATTTATTGTCATACTGCATTTATTCACGGGTTTTGAAATTTTCAAATTAATCGTTCTCGAAGAGTGGGGAATTGGATGAATTGAAAGCAGAATTATAGATATAGATTATTATTATAGTCTGTCCAAGCAAAAAAGACCTTCTGGCAAGATTAGATGGGGAAATGACTCCAGCTCGATCAATATTGGTTCAAGAATTATAAATCTGGCCTTATTGGTAGAACAAATTGTTCCTACAATTTGATATAAAATTGATAATTTTTGAACCGAAATTGACCGAGCTCATTTTCTCATCTTGCCAGAGGATCTCCTTTGCTTGTACTTACTATTCACTAATAATCACAGGCTTTACAATTTAATACCGTATTCCTTCAATTTTTCAAGTACTGTACATCAATGAAATTGGAGAAAATTGTAGTACACATCATACTATATCGAACTAATATAAGGACTAAAAAATAAGAAAAATGATAGAGAAAGAATCATCAAATTTTTTTCATAAATGAATTTTAAAACCTGAGGACCCATTCATAAGGAATGAAAAGAGTTAGAAGGGAATAAAAGAGAATTGAAAAAATTATAAATGTCAAAAATGCTTCCAAATAATTCTAAGAGCTCACTTCCAAGTTGATAATAGCAAATAATAATCAGCGAGATCATGCAAAGTAAAAAATTCTAAACTAAAATTCAAACTGAAATACTACCTACTTATAAAGAATGTAAATCCAATCAGTGAAACATTACAATCTACGAAAACCATACAGATATTGATACAAATTTGCATTCCATTTTATTTTGTGATTTGATTCACTACAAAAATTAATAAATCGAACAGAACTTCCAAGCAAGCAAACAAATGGTAGTCTCTAATCCTTATAAAAACTAATACCACCTTCATTCAATCCTTTCTGATTACTAGAAACAGAAAAATGTATCTTATAAATTTATCATTTAAATTTTGTATTATTATATTATAGCAAGAAATTCAATTGGGATAAATATTCAAAATATGACTGCATCCAGTTTTATAATCTGTCAATTACACTTGGATTTGGATTGACGAAAGTCGTACCAGAAAATTGGCTATCCCCTGTAAGTTACGAGTTATATGAGAATCGTGTATTGAAAATAATTCTCGAACTATTGATAAATAATATCTTTATGTATTCCATATTCAATTATGACATTTGAAATCACGAGATGAACTTACAATCACATGGAGGATTGTTACAATGGATTCGAGGCACACTGCAATTCTTGCCTTGCCAATCCTTGGGGCAATGACAGTAATAGTCTGCTTGTGTGTTGAAGCATGGTGCCTCATTTTCACATGGATTTGGGTTGCAGTGATCATGATCAACCTGAAAATAAAAAAAGCAAATGCATTAAAATATCACAAGCATAATCATTAATCAATAATATTATTAATACAGTTCTTGAGTTGTAAAGAATTAATTTTGAATAAATAATTAGACATTCCATGAAAAACAACTTGAAAACGAGAAATGATAGGGGATGAAGTATGACATTTGTTGGAGTTGATTAATAGTTGAATATTATTCTTCATAATAGGATGAATGTTGCAGTCCACACTATATAGCAAAAGATTGTATTTTGCAGTAATTGAATTTCTTGTAACTTACACTATATAAACAACAATGAATAATATTCTCGATGTCATTTCCAAACTATATAAGTGAACAAATGAGTGAAAAGGTAGTCACATTAACACAAACATTGACATTACACCTCAATTTTTCACTCTTGGTATTAGTTTTTTTTCAAAGATTTTTGGTGTCGTACCTACCAATTTTCTGCACATGTTTTACATTAGGATTCTATTGAAAATTGTAACAGATCAGTAGATGTTTGAATTTTCAGAATTCGAATTGAACAATTTTTGTCAGTTGAGTATTTTGGATGAGTTGACCTACCTCGCACAGAGTTCCAACAAAGCCCACTGGACATATGCACCTGAAGCCATTCACTTGGTCAACACACTCTCCACCGTTCAAACAGGGTCCAACCTCACAGTCATTGATATCCGTGTGGCAATCTCGTCCTGAAAACGACATTAGATCACAAAATCAAGTCAACTTTTTAAAAATATTTAAAAACTAACTGAAAGATGAGAGAAAAGTATGAGATAATCTTTCCAGCTTGTTCATTCACAGGAATAATATCGAACAAAAATAAAAAGATGGTTTATAGCACCAAAATCATTTTAGAAACTTCATTTATTATCAATATCCATGAAAGCGGATAATTCATAAAAATAATAAAGTTAGGGCTAATTATTTGAAATTAAATTATCTATAATCCCTTAAAAATAGCTTTCTTACTTATAATAATTTTCATCATCATCTCATCTGACTATTGAATTGAAAGCAGAGATTCTTACTAATAGTCTATTATTATAATGTGAATTTGACCTAAAAATATGTTATTGAGAATTGTTCTAGAAAGAACTACTAAGGGTACTACTATGGAACTACTATGTCTGTAATTTCTTTCACCATTTATGAATAAATAAATAGGCCATATGTTGAGCAATAACATAAATTCATATAAAAAGAAATCTTTGTTTTAGAGAAAATTAGTAATTTCTATGAAGTTCATAATGATTTTGAGCCTCACAAAAGTACAGATTGCCGTTGTGTAAGGAATGTTCGCAGACTGTTATCCATTTTGTTAGATGTAAATAATGCAATTCAATACTTTTGTGAAGCATAATGCAATTTTGATGGAATGTAAATGTACTGTACTCATTTTTGATAGAAAAAATTAATTTGATGAAGTGTAAGTTACTGACCAGTATAGCCGGGCTGACATGCGCAATGGTAGTCGTTGACCAAGTCAATGCAGGTGGCTCCATGCTGACATTGGCCATGGCAGTCGTTGATGTTTATGTCGCAGTTCTTGCCCGTCCATCCTTTCTGGCATTTGCACATGTAGTCTCCCACCACATTCTGACAGGAGTCGGCATTGATGCACGGACTGCTCAGGCACTCGTTTGCATCTGACCAAAAACAAGTGTTCTATTCAAATTCACAGCTCAACAACTTCAAATTAATTGTCAGCACTGGTAAGTATATGGATCATAAACTAAATCATCTGTAACGCATGACCATGTACGTACATGCATTGTGAATCCTAATCATCCAGCAGAGAGCTGGTAGATATTAATTTAAAATCAAGTTTTAAGCATGTACCCGCTCAGCAGTCAATCACTCCAGCTTTTTGTGTTATTTGAAGAGTGAGTTAGAGTAAGTTACTCGCATTGAAATAGTTCAGTTTGTAGTAAGAATCGAATCAATAAGTCTCAGGCGCACATAATATTTCCAACACAGCCTATACGAACAGCTTCAATGAGCAATTAGAGCTTTCTTAGGATAGAGAGAGACGGGAGAGAGAGAGTACAGTCTGTCCAAGCAAAGAAGACCCTCTGGTAAGGTGCAAAAATTACTATATAGGTCAATATTGGTTCAAAAGTTATTGATTTGGTCTCAATCGTGAAAAAAATTTCTGATCTACAATTTGAGACCAAATAAATATTTTGTAAGCCAATATTGACCGAGCTGGAGTCATTTTCTCATCTTGCCTGAGGGTCTTCTTTGCTTGTACAGACTAGTACAATCCAAACACAACTCTGTTTTCTGAAACTTTGTTCGTACCAATCCCAATAAAGATTAGAAAGAGTAATATAGAAACAATTTGAATTTAGAGAGTTCCTACTAAACATTCAAAAACGCAATAATGCAATTTGAGGCTTCAACTATTCATGTAATATTCTATTAATAAAATGAGTCTCTCAATTACAATGCAAAATCTGAAAATCATTTGAAATTGACGCCTCAATTGAACTTTTCAAATGTTCAACAAACGATTTGGCTGCCTTTCCTATTCACACAATTTTTCATAAAACAGTCTACTCAGATTACTGAAGTTGTTGAACAGAGCACGGTATTAAAAAAATAAACTAATATATATATATATATATATATATATATATATATATTAAAAATAATAATAATATTAATTTTAATAATATATTATTATATATTTTATATTTTTAATTTTATAATATATATTTATATATTTTATAATTTTAATAATATATTAAAAATAATATATATAATAAGAAGTTCAAGTTTCCTGATTGAATGATATCAAATATAAATTTAAAGCACCACTTCCTACTGGAAAACGAAGGAGCTTGTGATGCTCTACAATAAATATAGTGGTTGAACAGACTCAATAGAAGAGTAACGAAGATCGAGCAGGATGGGCTTAGCTGTAATAATTGTTCCATGTCAAATCATAGGTATGTAATTCGATTCATCACACAGAAGTCGGTTCATCATAATAATTTTTTGTAGCAGTCATGCATTTTCTTATATTGAAAAGGTACATGAGATCATGAATAGAATAATAATGAAACTTTTATAATCGTTGGATGAGTGAACTAGTTCTTTAACACAGATTTCAGTATTTTGCAGAAGATAGACTGGCATTATAATAATATTATGACTAGAAATAGAGGGATTAAAATTTTCATCGGTGTAATTCTCAATCATTAACAGTGGCTCTTTGATACAATGTAGATGCTCTAGTAGGTAATAGCATCTAAGTTAGTAGCATATGCTTACGAATATAAGAGTTAGAAACAACTGTGAAGAACTTGACGGGATCCATAAAGAAAAATTAATAATATGATAAACTATCGGGAATATGAAATTACTTACCAAATTGACAGTTAGGTCCTTCCCAGGCTGATGTACAAGAGCAACTATATCCATTTACCAGATCAATGCAAGTTCCACCGTTTTGGCATGGCGATGACTGACACTCATCTACATCTGAAATTTATCAAAAGAGTCCGACTCTGTTAATAATGGGAAATGTTTCCAGTTTGAGACCTTTCCACCTTTATTGCATTAGGAGTTAGTAAGCATCCATATCATCCAGTTAGTCATGAAAGTCAACCCAGCAGACCATTGTCACCAAATTGAAAAGCCATCTCCCATAGTGCTAGAGATGCCAGAAGTAACTTAGTACGTAAAATTATTTTCTTAATTTGTAATCATCTCCAATAACTTCATGTAAATGTTTAGATTTTCAGCTCTGAAGAACTCCATTATTCTTCAGTTCTTGAAGTGATCAGTCAGTCGCCGAGAGCTCTGATGAGTCAAAGGCTTCATTCATTTCCACTTGAATGAATCAAATAGAGTGAGCGAGAAACTCGAAAGAAATTCTCTAGGATAGTAAGAATATGAAAAATCTTAATTAAATTTCTATCGCTTTCAAATTTTATAGTGATTACATAAATAATTTATTTGTTTTGATGTTTCAAAATATTAATCAAACTGCCCGAATATTGATAAAAACTGTGTTTTTCTTTCCTCTTATTAATTTCTTCATGAAATAAATACTCATATTTCACAAATAAATTTGATTTTCGCATTTTATTGAATATTTTGGATTTTTTTTGTAGATTCATCGTCTAACAGTTCTTTTTTCGTAGAATTCTTAGTTAGTATTCGGTGAATTTACCGATTACAGTTCTTTCTTATTCTTTATCATCTCCTCTTCTACACCTACTACACTAGTTAGTTGGTCAATTTTGTAAGAGTAAATAATTGCCACTTGAAAAACGAAACGTAACTACACATTTTCTAGTCGGGGAGATTTCAAGTTTTGTTTTGAAGACAATACACTCCCAATCTTATGTCCAAAACCGATTCAATCTTTTTGAGAATCTCCTGCTGAGGTTAGTCACGGAATGCAGTTGAGCGAGCACACACTCAATCGTTCCAATTTAAATTCCAATAGCCCAAGAATCTTGTGTATTTTCAATTTTTTTTCTTCCATCTCGGTGAAAATAAATAGATTTAAAGTCAGAGGCGATAACATCTAGATGCTGGATGGAAGGCAAGTAGTTCATTTATTTTTTCTTCATAGCTTTTTCCTCTTCCAATCTTTCTCATTTACTCTCTCTTTTCCTCAGCCCCTATCATCCTTTTTCTCTCTTGTAACCGACCATATATCAACGAACTTCAATTATGAAATTTATTAGCTTGCAAAACAACAATAAGTTGAGGATGTCTACTCGGTTAATATGCAGAAACCTCCTGGTGAGCGTCTTACTCATTCTCCTGACTTGTTGGCCTAGGCTCACGCTCAGAATAATTAAATTTGAATATATGACCCCGGCCACATTTCCACCGGCTCGGCAACGTATGAATGAACGCATGAATAAATAAATCGTAAAACAGTTTTCGGGATAGTCGACGAGTAATTGGATGAATAAATTAATCCAGTTATCATTTTCAACCATCACCAAAGATGTGTCTTGTAAATACCGATGACACGAATAAAGAATAAGTTCGTTTCAATTAGTAGATAAGGTACTACATGGAATAAACGATTACTCATGATGGGATAATAACGTTATAAATATATCATCACACTAAATATGTTGAATTCAAAAAATAAAATTTACTTTTCAATTAAAATCCACTTTTCAATACATCTGGATTTCCACTGATTTAATCATTCAATTTATTCTATAAAGATTGTGAAGTTATAATTCGAATTGATTGTTCTTTTTGTGATTACATTGCTTCGAATTCCCACCTTAATGCTTTTTAAGTTCACCAAATGAACACTATCACTATTAATGAGCAGGGTACTCTGAGAGCTCGAATTCGGTCACTCATATTAAATTTCTTATCTACATGAATAAAGAAGAAATTGAAGCAACCTTTTATCAATATAATCATGTTTTGGATTGAATATATAAGGGATAAGCACTAGTAGTGGCCACTGCTTCAGTAGTGGCCACTTGAATGGTTTATTCTCTAAAATACGGGTTTGATGCTTTCAAATGGATGTAAACCAGCTAGAGGCTTAGCTTATACTATTTAGCAGCTAAACAGTTCAAGTAGAAGCTTGCATAGCATCATTAGACATTTTTGAGAGAAATTCATTGTCGCTGTTACACTCGAATACGTGGTTTCAGTAAGAAGTTCAGTTTTCTCTTAGACGTTCCAGTAAAAAGGCATGTTTACAAATTATTATGACTGAGAAGTTTGTAAATTTCGCTTCTTCAGGTGTTAGAATCATTCTCTAGAATGTCTAGATGATATTTAGATGGTTTCTAGCCAAATATGACTGATATTTTGGCGTAAAAGCAGACTGGCAACTACTAGAGTAAGAAACTGTGGATAATCTAGTAGTGGCCACCTATTGGATATTGTTGTAGAAGTTGTAGATATCGGTGTAAAAGTTGATGTAATTTGGATCTATGCTCTCCTGTTTCTAATAAGTTACAGAGGTAAAATAACTTTACAACATCAATTTTTATGTTTAACCTAACTTTTCTATTGGCTTGTAACCAACAACAATTCATTACCATTTCAACTCGTTTTAATTAAACATAATATCATTTCTGGCGTTATAATCATGTCCTGGAATGTGAAATTAACTTACTCAAATGATTTCAACAATCATCTTGAGAAATTGAATTTTTAATGAGCATAAAACATCATGTGGCCGCTATAGAATAGTACCTGGCCACTACTGAATCATAGTGGACACTTTGGAATCAAAATTGAGATTCACGAAAAATTTAATTACTCATTTGTTAATTGACATATTCGCTATTTTAAGGAATAGGTCAATCAAAAAGGATATGAGCTACATTTTTATTGATTTTTGGATGAGATAACCGATAATATGGACCCACAATTCGACATAAACTATGAAAAAATCCTTAAACATGGCCACTACTGGTGCTTTTACCTTAGTCCTACAAAAAAAGAATGAGTTTTGATATTTATTGGTTAATGAATTACTGTTGTGGGTTATAAGTCACTGTTTGGTTACTTTATAAAAGCCTGAATTTTTTGGAAAAGTTTTTCGAAAAATTTCAATTCAGCATCAGAGTAGTTCGATAATAGAGTAGTTCGGGATAGTTTCGATAATGTAGTTTTGTCATTGAATCAACAATCTATTATGTTTATTACACGTTGAATAACCATAAAAGAAGGAAAAATCAAATAAGTTTAATTTGATTTTTTCGTAGCTCACACATCTCTCATCCTACAACGATGTCAATACAAAAATGACAACCAGGAAGAGATTGCGAAGACCGGTATCTGTGGATTTAGAATGATAAATGATTTAAAAAAGAAGGAGTTGAGGGGGATTCATCATGAGACTGCAAACTGTACGATTCGCCCACAATAGCCCTAGAAGGTGAAATAAATGAGATAGAGCTGAGAAAGGTTAGGCATTTTAATGAATATACGTTAGTGAATGAGTCACGGGACTTATGGATACGGTAGCGGAGAACAGAAGCAACGGTTGTACTGCCTGGAGCAGTCCTGAGAAAGAATGGGTGCATAGTTTTTGTAAGCTACTTATAGAAAAAGTTTTGTTTTTACAGGTTACACCTTGTTGAAAATTATTCGTGAACATTTCGTTACGCTCATAAAGAATGACTGATGATGTATTTAGCATGTTGGATGGTGCGGGAAGTGTTGTGCGGCGGAGAAAAGCTGGCAGGCATATTTTAATTGAATAGCCGAAGAAAAGTGCTGCCCGGAATTAGGCAAATGCGCGGGTGGAAGGTTGGCTGCTGGGAGCCCCGAGGCAGCACAGCACAAACAGCAAACTGTTTTGGGAGCTGTTTGGAGCGGTGAAAGATCGGAAAGCTCCAAACTCGAGAGTGAGAGAGAAAGATTGAGGTGGTAAGTGTGTGAGAGAGAGAGAGAGTGAGAGAGAAAAACCAAACCATAGTCTACAAGGGAGAACACCATCAACAAGACTGAGAGAACTGTATGAGTAGGAGCTGACGAAACACAGTCAACAGGTACAACAGACAGAGTGTGTTCGGTACATCAAATCTCTTTCTTGGTTTGTCTTGCAAGCACAGTTCGAAAAGCGTACAAATACACACACTCACACAGAAATAAATCGAATGCTACAGAAAGACAGACGAAACGGGCAGACAGGTAGTAGAGGCAGACGCGGCGGCGGTGTGGTGGTTTGAAGTTACAGTTCAAGTAGGAGAGCGAAGATAATGATGTTGATGATGATGATGACGATAAAGTTGATGATGATGATGATGATGAAGGAGACAGAATGAAGAGGGAGGAATAGGCGTGGTAGTGGAAGCCGAGGTAGAGGAACAAGGATGATTTCTCAGGTGGAGGATGCAAGAGCAAGTAGATGGACAGGAAGGCTGGCCCAAGTTGAGCACCGGCACACCCCTCACCACCCCCCTTCCATAATAACTTATCCTCCTTCTTCTTCGTCTCCTTCAGCAGCTGGAATCCAATTAATTTAAACCACAGCGAAAATAACAGGGTCCAACGTTGGGTCGCCAATTATGTTTTATTAGTCTTATTTCTTCCACGGTCGTGACAGACTATGCTGTAAATAGCCAGCTATCTCTTTGCGTCTTGCAACCTCGTAGAATAGGCCCCTTCTAATCCCCCCCTCCCATCGCTTGCGCTCCACCACGACGGAGCACATCTTGGACTAGAGCCGGGGGTTTAAGCTACTTATTATACTTATAAACCCCTTTATACTAAAGTGTTATTAGTGTACCGGCGAGGAACTATACCGCGTCAATAGTGAGAGATCACTCACACGCACACACACGCTCACAACTATCAATCGAAAACCCCTTCGATCTTCTCTAGCAACAGCATGTACTCCCTATCCCTACCTGCTCCAACAACACACAATCCACGTACAAGGCCCAATTACCGCACACCTTTTCTATACTGTTCAATACTTCTACAATGGTCTCGCTCTATTGAGAAAATTAGTAGAAGACTATCATGAACCAGAGAAGAACATAATACTTGGGCCTCACTTTATTGAGGAAATTGGTAGAGAAACCCCATGAACAAAAAAGACCATACATTCGAGTGAGGGGTATCAAAATCAACTGCCCGACTATTATCTTTGATACTACTCCGAGTGTCACTTAATTCCGAACTAAGTATTGGAGATGTACTGTATTGAGATACCACAAACCCATAGCTTGGAATCCTAACATTTGCTACCTATGTTATGTGCATTCATTTTCTCCAATTCTATATGAGCTAATAGTGGTTGAGGATGGCTAGTTCATTATTTCATAATATGAAATCAATATTGTTTTCAAAAATCTGTTCAAATACACAAAATACAAAATCAGAAATCTAGTATTACTTGTATTTTATTACCAATTGATAATCTTAATTGACGGAATTGAGTTTCTTAACATTGTAAAACATAAGTTGAATTTCATGAGTAGGCCTAATTATTTTTTCACAAAACTAAATAAATCATTATGATTATAAAACAAATTCAAATACATGGGTTGTTCATCCAACAATATCAATTAAGAGTTATATCCAATTTAATATCAATATCATCCAAAAATATTCGAAAAAGATCATGATCATTATTTACAAAACCTGGACTCTACCAGTTTACAACCAAAAAACTTCATTTGGTTTCAATTCCTTGATTTAAACTGCGCAAAGGAAGAAGATTAGGAAAGCTTTAGTGGAATGAGAAAGATGCTCGAACCGATTTTATCTCTCTCACATTCACAGGTATACAAGCTAATTAGTGATCGAAACGCAACGGTTACCAAGATTACCAACTGGTTTGGTGACATCAAACCGATATCTCAGCCACCGGAGGACAAAACCTGAGAAGACACCGCGTAACACTTGGTCAGCGCAGTCGCGGACGGTCACGAATGTGTAGGAGAGAACAAACTGAAAAATACGACCGAGATATGGGTCTATTATGGGAGAGAGAGCGCATTATGGTCGAGCTTGCTCTTACCCTAATCAACATCATCGAGGTGGTCCCAGTGGGACCAACTCTTTCCCGAAGAAGAGTCCAGCTCTTCGCAACGACGGGATGTTGGTAAGGGGCCAATTAAATGCTCTCTAAATTACTTCTGATACAACACTGACCACAGACATAATGGTTATTGAGCCGACCATTATGATTGGTGATGCAAGTGTTGAACATTCAAGTTTACACGTGAGTTTGTACACGGAAATAGTCCATGGATAATTCAATGAGCTCAGTATTGATGAAACGTGTCACAATATTTTTGAAACGGAGGTTTTCCGTAAATCGTTCGAGAAAGATTATGCCCTACGCCACTTGGTAAGTGGTCGAATGGAAATAAATAAATGTTTAATAATTAAAAAATGTTTCATGAGAAGGTTTCAGGTTTTCGCTTGAATAAAATGTTTATCATATTTTATTGTTAGGTTTTCGACTAAATAAAATATTTATCCTATTTTTTTATAGGAAATTCTTGTAAGATCTGGGATGACTTGATCTGGGATTGGGCATTGAGAGATGTAAGAGATGAATGGAATTCATGTCTCTATGTCTTAAATTCATAGCTTTTATACAAGAATATCCAAGAGAGAGAATCTTTTAGTGAATTAGTTTCATCAACATCACCATGTACTTAGGTTCTTCTGTATAGCAAGCAAAAATCATATACATGAGTTATTAAAATGATTTTTATTTTTATTGAACATATAACTCGAAGTTCTAGTCATAAGAAAATAATCAGATCGATCGTTCTCAATAATTAAATAACAGTTTTGAAAATAGGCTACTAACATAGGTCCTCATTATCCAGTTACAGTGGGCTATCATACATCTTCAGGTCAAGTCAATTAATTGATAAAGTAAATTGCAATCCTTGATAGTGTCACACATATTCCTGGCAGAATAATCAGTAAAATGTCCTACACTATATCAGGAGGGCAGTTCAAGGCAACACATAGCATAGTAACAAATTTTATAATTACTTTTATGATATTTTACTAGTTTAATACAACTGCTGAAAGCAATCACACCTTGCGACTTGACATTTTCTATTACTTGAAATGGCCAAATCACCCAGCAAAGTTCATTATAGCAAGACCAGATATAATTTGAAAGATCGTTGGACGTTATCACAGAACCTCCCAGGTAAAAGACGAAGAAATTACTTAGCCATTTAATTATCATTGGAATTCGATTCGCTTAGGTCTATGCCAGTAATAGCGCATAATTGTTCCAGTAAATTTAGTCACGGTATCCTATTAGCAAATCGTAAGCCGACTTCCTTCGACGCTTCACGATCAATAGAAGTTATGTTATGGCGAATGAAAATTTCAAATCAACACTGGAACAATTTAATTCTATAAGTAGTACGAAATGTTAGACGCGTCGCATGATAAGCAATAATAACATCACTTCTTATAAGGGAGTGGAGCGATTGGGCCCGATAGAGCAGCAAAATGGAAATTGAGCCTATAACTTCACCCGTTTCTAAGAAAGTCTCATTATTATCCCATATGAGCTGGAATTGCTCCTTTAATGAGTTGAAAGTAATTCTTGTTATTGGATTTATTGGAATTGAAATGTTTTCCTGATTAGCAGAGATTGAACAGAAATGAAAAGATTACTTCATTCGACTATATGCAAGGCAATAGAGAGGACACAGCTTAGAAACATAACGTAGATTTTACATGGTTTTAAGTTGCCGGTTTTCCAGAAAATTAAACAAAACATAAGATATCTTGAAATCTTAATCTATATCTATTATTATTATTATTAGCTTATGGCTTTATTTGGTGGAGAGACCCAAAGGTTTTCCACCTCGCCGACATAACCTTGTTTAGTAGGAAACATGGTTGAATTTCTTGAATATGTTCACAATTAATTCGATTCAGAAGGGTTATTTTCAATTTAGAAGGTCCAAAAACACCAAAGCACAAGTCAAAATCACTGATCGAAACCCGAAAATTTTTGAATTTAAGAAAAAACTGGAGCACAAAATATCTATAAAAGCGAAATGGCACTGACTGACTGATTCATTCATTCATCACCAGAACTAAAAATAAACCGAACCGAATGCGTTCAAATTTGGCAGGCATGAGACGCTTAGACGCTCGCTAAGAACGGATTCTAAAAACTTTTCAAGGATACGCCAAAATTTTTTGTTTTCTAGAGTTTTTCGGCGTTTTCCTCATTTTTCGACTACCAATCGGTAGAAAATGTTGATATCTGGTGGGCACGTTCAGATAAGGTCTAGAAATGTTGTGTTAAAATATTTTTGTAATCCGTTCAAGATTACGCCAGTAATCAGGTTTTCAAAATTGTAGATGTGTTGCGGGTTGCATATCTTCCGCCTTGATACGACCAATCCTTACTGTAAATTCAATAGTTCAGCAAGATTATAGATAAAATAATTTGGAAGGTATTGAATCAAGTTTCAAGTGTCCGACATAGTTCCCAAGGTTACGCTCAATATCAGCGTTTTACTATTTTTCGGAATTTTCAGAGTTTTTCTTGGATTTTTCGAGAATAAATTGGTAGAAAATGTCGAAATTTGGTGAACAGGTCCAGATTAGGTCTAGAAATGCTGTGTTCATTAAGTTTTGAATCCTTCCTGAACGGAATTTGCAGGCGAGCAAAGCGAGCCTGTTTGTCTCAGCTTACACTGACAGAGGTCATGCAGGCGAGCGAAGCGAGCCTGTTTGACTCACTGACACTGCTGATACTGTCGGGGGTCCAGGGGGCGGAGCCCCCTGGCTAGGCGGAGAAGGCGAGCGAATCGAGCCTGCCGGCTAGTACTGTAGTAAATTGAAATCGATTGAATCATTACAAGAGATTTCATACAAAATATGTGGAAATCAGTGATTAAGTAATAATCTAGACTAGTTTTGGTTAAATTGGATCTTGGAAAGTCCTGTAAGTAGAACCCTGAATGAATAATAGTCGGTTCAATTGAATCAAGAAAAGTTAATTTCTTTGTTCTAGGCAATTGAGAATCTATTTTGAGAGTTAAAAGATGGGAGTGATAAGAAGGCGAGGAAAGAGTTAAGAGCCATGTGAAGGAGATGGATAAGATACATTGAAGAGTACTGGTATGAGTTACGCAAAAAAGAATAGATTGAGTAAAAGAGAGGAAGAAATGTGAAGAGGAGAAAGTGATTGAGAGGTAGTCGACAAAGGGAGGGATTTTAAAATGAAACTGTCCAGAACAGAGCTATTCCTGAGAGTCTTTCGTCAGACAACAATGCGGTTTTGCCAGCGCTGCTGCTACTTCTGTGGGCCCTGTCATTCACAACCACCACCCACGTCCCCCTCTCTACTATTCAGGTACAACATATGCTAACGACATCTATTGAAAGTACAAAACACACAGTCATTACGCATTGTCAAAGCACTATGTGTGCGCGAGAAGGAGAGGTGATGAAAAACGCCCTGGAGAAGGAGATCAAGTGGACGCAGAAGCACTAGAGGAAATGTGAAGAAGACGGATGGAGAAAGAGATAGTGATGATGGAAAAGGAAAGCTTCAAAGAGACAAGATGAGAAAAAGGAGAAGGAAAATAGGGGAAGAGAATAATATCAGAGAGGAGAGGAAGCCGATGAAGAGGAGACAAAATGAGGTGACAACAACTCTAAAATGTTTTGTAACACTGGTCTGTGTAAAACTGTTTGAGGTGTTGAATCATGTCAGCTATAAAATTGAGCATCTTATTCTTCCAATTTTATATCGTGGGTACTTATCACAGTTTAGTAGAGAGGAACTTGAAGCCATTTGATATTAGTTTAGACATGGGAACATCCAAGCTCTTCTTCATTGTAAAAAAACAATTTAACTCTCGGCTGATCTAATTTTATTGTCGTCTCCTTGCCAGTCATTATTTACGATTAATATTGACATTGTAATTTTTTTCGGGCTTCAAGACAAATTAATAATGTTCTATTTACAGCTTTGAGAAACGCTGTAAGAGAGTATTCGTAGATCGTTATAATTAAAGATATTTTAAAAGAAGATATTCATACCAATCACCATTGAAACGACATTGACATGCCGCCACTCTTGCATGCAAAATTCACAAAATATCCAGTTTAATTCCAATAACAATAAATAATCATTAGATCCACCAAATGTTCAAATACATCCAATTATTCCATGCAGCATTTCAATATTTCTTATAAAGATGTGGATTCTTCCCGAACAATTATTTTAAGAAATTATAATGATGGATGAAGAGGATGGAGAATGTTAAATTATAAGTCCATATTAATATATGTACAGGGACTGTAGAATAAGATTAATTCACTCAAAATGATTGAACAATCTCTGTGAACAAGTTAAATGAATTGAAAAAATCTACACTCAGAGGTAATACACTCTTCGAAAATATTTTTTGCCTTCAAGGCTCGAAGTTCATTCAGCTCCTAGGTAAGTCCAGAAGTTCCTCATTTTGAAATACTGTACTATATGAATGAGGATTGAAAATGAATTGAGGCTGGAATGAGATTGATTCCATGTAGTGGGAGATTGTTTTTGGAAGGAAAGTTGTAGAAGAAAGAAAAAGAGGGAAAATTTCCAAAAAATTGACTCACTTATTCTGCAGGTAGATCCGGTCCACCCGTCGGCGCAGACGCAATGAAACTGGCCAGCTGTTTCGAGGCAGGCGCCCCCATTGGCGCAGGGCCCCGTCACACAGGGGTTGTCCACTATTTCACAGTTCAGGCCCGAAAAGCCCTCGGGACAGTTGCACAGGAAACTGTCGGGAGCCGTGTTCTCACACGTACCTCCATTCTGGCATGGCTCATTGGTGCCACAGTAGTTTAAGTCTGTCAAAAATGAATGAAAATATACGGTAAATAAATACATTTTACAAAAGGAATTTATATTATTATCTATTTATGAATATATACAAAAGCTTACAAACTTGAAGTCCACTGGAAGTCAATATTTATTATTGATGTCATGATATATGCAGATCATTATTGTCTAAGGCTCTAAGCGATGTTCTAAATCGATGATATCTCATTCCAAGCATCAATGAGTTTCATTTATCAAAAACTTGAATGAATTTTCCAATGCTATAATTTTTCAATAGAGCTAATGCTCTATTTTTTCAATAGATTGTATGCACAAGACACTTGGGCGTGTGCGTAAGAGGGTATGCGTATGCTTAATTGTATGCTTAAGACGAAAATTATCAACCTGACAATTGTTCTCTTTGAAGGGGTTTGACACACAGTAGAACGTAGAACTACAGCTGGAAATCGGACACATCATCATGGAAGTAGGGTCCACAAAATTTCAATTTGAGACTTGGAGAAATATATATTTTCTTGAAAAGGTTTTTGATGAACGGCAAGTGAATTTCAAATAATAGAAGGGATTTTTCAAGAAAATAAGAGAATTACTGATTTTGCAGTGAACAGCCTACCTCATCTTTCTCCCATACAGGATACAGCTATTGCATTTAATGAGACAGATTAGTTAGAATCTGATTGCTTCACACATTATCATAAACCCAAAATCTGAGTTAAAAAATTTGTATAATAGATTAAGAGTCCCCGTTGTATTTCGATTTATAGTAAAGGTGAGTTGTAATTGTCAATTGACAACCTTTTCACAGTGCAATGCATAATGATAAAGCTATTACATTGTAAAGAAGTCGCATAGAGTGGCCTGTTGGGCACGAAGAAACTATTATCCCGAGCTGAATAGAACATAAAAGGCTGTTATGCTGGCTGTATTACAGTCTCTCCCACGCAAACTGGTAAAAACTATTGACCCGTTTATAAGGAGCCTGTTCTTGACATCTACTTACTCGAAGCTAAGAAGCTTATGCGAGCTGATTCTGTTATAGCCCAAGCTGTATATTTATTCAGTGCCCTCACTGAACAAAATGCACACATAATTCAAATGAATTTTAATAGCTATTCTCTTTGTGTGGCTAACCTACGGCCGATAGCTTACAAGGATTACAGCATGAGAATTGTTCCAGAAGAATTATGTAGGTTTACATGTTGACGTACCAATAAAATGAAATTTGTTCGTGTTTTTGTGATTTACAACATATTCATTTATGTAGCAGAGGATCTTAATTTTAGTGCAATCATGGATAAATTAACTTGTTGGCATGTATATGTGATGAACATTGTTCATGATTCACCGGTGCTGAGTTGAAATCAGAGAGAATAGAATATAGAAATAGAGTTGCCTTACAGTAGCGCGGAGTGAGACAATACCCCCCGACTGCTAGTGTACTTTCCTCGCCCGGCTGGTATGGTAATCTCATATTAAACGGGCTTCGTAAATCATTCATAACTCAAGTTCAAATCAGAATATTAAAACGAAATTGACTTCTATGGCTTTGTAAAATCATGCTCTACAAGTAATGTAATATACTATTTCATTGTAACTATAATATTTTCCAAGTTTTTATTTTACAAATGAAAACTTTATAGCCTAGTATTTGGTGATTTCGTGCATCTCTATTCTCTTCAGTGGATTTTTATGTTAGTTTTCGATGGAAAAAGTATTGGATGTAATTTATAGTAATAGTTGAGATCTCCAATTCTATGTATGATACCATTAACTTAATGATCAAAGAACAGCAGATTAATGCATTGAAAGTCGGAAATAATAATAATTAGCCAAGCATCAAGGCTTTTAAAAGGCTATTGTACTGCGTTAAACATTCCAATATCAGTTGAATGGTGTTTGCAAAAAGACCTCTCTCTTTATGTAAACAGCAACACAGTATTCATAGAAACGTTTTCATTAATAGAACTGCCAGTCAACATTTTTTCTATATTTATTATTTCTCCAGATGAGAAACTCTGTGCAATTTTCGGTTGAAATCAGCTAGTCTGATTTCAGTTGTTGAGAAGCTTCCGTTCAAGCAAAAAGTACTATAAACTTCATTTAATATCTCTTACATTAAAAGCTATCATAGAAATTAATTGAAGAAAATGAAGATGCGCGCAATCACCAAATACTACACTATTTTGATTTGTAAAACAATAACTTGAAAATTATCATAGTTACAATGAAATAGTATATCACATTATTTGTAGAGCATGATTTGACTATACTATTGATGTCAATTTCGTTTTAATATTCCGATTCAAACTTGAGTTATGAATGATATAAGAAGCCTGTACAATATGAGATTACCAGACCAGCTGGGCGAGGTAAGTACACTAGCAGTCGGGGGGTATTGTCTCGCTAGCGTGCTGTAGAACCGGTATTGGAAGCCCAATCTACTCATATTCTATTATTGCTGGTTGAAATACATGTGAATAACAATGGTGGGATGAAGGAATATTGCATCAAATTATTGTATTGCTTTATCAAATCACTGCAATAAATCCGTGAATACGTAACATCAGAAAATTGAATACAACACAATTTCTTTTGGAAAATAGCAATTTATCATGCTGTTGGTTTTTATATTCCATGTAATTGGATTGATTCAGAAATAAAATAATGTTATTAATGGTTTCATATTACTGAACTTCTCGTTCATTCCACTTTCATAGGTGCTGAACAATCAAAGGTTTTTTTATAAAATGCAAAAAATTCATTTATAGAATGGAATAACAATAGATTAACATTCCGTGAACAACATATAAATTAAAGTGGACTGGTGATTTTGATTAGGAATAGAAAGGATTCTGTAGTTATAATTCGGAATTTCAGCTACGTAACAAAAGCTAACAGCATGAAATGAAAGGATGCTCAGCGCAGACCACGTTCAAATCTCGTTTCTTTGTCGAACTGCAATCACGTGCCACATATTTCCAACATCGACTCATGAGTTTTTTTCGCCACACTGGTATGAAATGGACTGTTTTACATGCTTTATACGGAGGCCGAAAACGCTCGTTTTCAGGCGAGGTCGCCAGCAACTCGCCGGGAAAATGCGTTTTTTGGCCCTAGGGCGGTAAAATAACCTTGAATGTCAGCTGAGTAAAGGTCGTTGTCGATGTAAGGGTTAGTCGATCAATAGGTAGCATCCCCGTTTGATTGCATTAAATGTCAGCTGTTTTGGGAGTCAATGTCGACACATTGGTATTTTGATGTAAAGGTAGTCTCTCATCTGTTATTTTGATTGGTAAGATCCCTTGTCAAGAGAACTGAACGTTGAAAGTTTTCACATTAATCAGTAGTTGAATAATAAAGGAAAACTGCTTCAATAACTAATACTTCAACTTTGATAAGATTAAAAATGTTTGTATTGATTAACTGTTGAATAATAATGAACGTGAAATCCATGTTTGAACAATATTATTGTTGTCAGACTCTGTGTTACTTCGTCTAGCAGGTTAGCCAGCGCCATCTAGCGGGTGATAATGCAACTAGACTAAGCTTCTCTGTTAGCCAATATCTGTCGAAAATCAACAACTTTGAATTGATATTGTACAATTTAGGATGATCGTACAAAAATTATCTTGGGCTTAAACGTTTCTTGACTAAGAAAATCGAATACACTGATAGTTATAAAGTAATATTCAGTCAGTAAATCAATAAACTATTGATGAGAAGTTTCAATAGCAAGCAGATGGTACCTACTCCAAATTCAGTATAGGCGAAGATAGTATAATAAGGTTACTGGTCTAGCTGTTCTTGGAACTGATAAACTAATTTTTTATTTTGTTTTCTTTGCATTGATGTTGTGTGCCGAAAAATAAAGTTCGACTCCACGGGTCAAAAATGTAATATTACGTCTCTCAATCTTTTCTAGTCCTCGGCCTATGGCCTCGGACTTGAAAACCGATTTCGAGCCGGTAAACGCGCATTTTCGGCCCTAGGTACGAAATATACTATTTCCTAGCTTGTGATCCGCCCACGCCGAGTAATCAGGTTGCCTTCCGAAATTGAAATTTTCAGGGCGGATTTTGATGTTGTTTTTGTGAAAACGGCAAGCTAGCCGAGGGACAACATCGCATCTCAGATAATAACAGGTTGTGCACGTTACTGGTGCAGGATAGATTTTTTTAATTGCCAAGAGTTAATTACAATGTGGGGAGATGCGAATAAACGCTCGCGCGCACCTCTATAAAGAAGGAATATTGTCGAAGGAAAGGTAGGACCAGCTAAGGGCGGAACCAGAGGCAAAAAATTTATTGCCACTGCTTCAGCCGGAATAATGCTACACGCCCGTCTCAACGCCCCTTAATCTCATTACACTGCATTGGCAAATAACACTGTAAATCTTCATGATCGTCGAACAGCCATTTTTCAGTTGAAAATAAAATTCTGTCAAACTTTAATTACCTGTAGTTCACAAACTAGAAATAATTCTAATCGATTTTAACTGAAGACCATATTTTTCTTGATTTTGTCCGTGCAATTAAATACAGGGAATCCGAATAACTTCTATAACTCATTATTCAAAGATTTGATCTTTCATTGAAAGAGTTCTGGAATGGATATCCAAAAGATCAGATGAATTAAGTTATAGTGCGGGCGAATTAAATGCAGTACGAGTGTATAAATAGGAAAACAGGTGAATTAAGTGCAAATATCCAAATCTAGACTTGTTTCTGTACATGCATTAAACTGGTTTGAATTTTTCTGTTCTACTATAAAGAAAATCCTCAATCACCATCAGAGGAATAATATAACTATTCAAGTTCAAATTTGTTTATTAATAAAAAGTGACATATTTACAAAAAAATATCAGTGTTACAGATAGTATAATTATTCTCCCTGCATGGATGATTTTTCCGTGTGCAGGGAGGAGTTTTAAGGCAAGAATAACTGAACCAGAAGATCAAGACACAATTTTGGAAGAAAATTTGTGAGTTTGCATGTACGAGTATCAAACAATATACGAAACCAGTCACAGAATGGAAAACAATCACTACTCTTCCACATTTTATAGACTAGCTCTAATCAAATTCAAAATTAAAAAAAAAAAAACAGTATTGAAATGTACCAGTAGAGTAGAATCCGTTTTCAATCTGGAATCGAGACTGGGAGTCGTATGGATCCCCTAAAATTGTATTGATTCTTGATGGAAACGATACAACTGTCATTAATTTCTTGAGAACTCGGATGATGATCACTGTTATCACGAAAAATAACGATTACAATATTGTAAATAAATAGAGCAATCCTAACAAGTAGCGTTACGTTGTGATGTGATGTGGCAGCGTTGGTTACTCTATCCGGCACGGTGCAGTGTGCACTCATCTGATATTGGCTGCAGCTCGGCTAGACGTGACTGACTGTGTTTCCGTGGCGATTTCATTAATCCGGACGCCAATTTCATTAATCTGCACGCCAATTTCAAAAAAGCAACCACCGTCGGCCGTGATTATTCATTATTGGATTACTGTGATCTGGTCTACGTGACTCAGCCAATCACCTCCTGATAGGAGCTCCGTGTTCGTTGCTCTTGCATTTCTTGGGAAAGCGGACAAACATCAGCATGTAATTACTGGAATACAGCAAATCTTACTTTGATTCTTACGCAACATTCTTGTGCAGGCATTGCCATGAACTGTCATGGTGGAAATCTTGTTTGACAACGTTATATTTGTTATTAAAACTGGACTAATATATTATGGTTCATCATTTGGAAGTTTCAATACCGTACGTTTGGATGAGCCTATACAAGCTTATGAAAGAAGTTTTATGTAGAAAATGTGGAATGCAGAAAGACGTGAATTTTAATCAATGAGGTGCACCTGATTAATTTTTCCATAAAGTACCGTATCGATAGTTTTGAAAGAATAATAATTATTGGATTATTCATTAAAATATGAAACATTATAGTAGCAACAGTTTTTTTATCAATTTGGAAGCTTTCCCCAGTCAATAATAATCAGTAGTTTACGAGGGAAAGCTTTCTGTATAAGAATGAGTCTTTAATGAAGGACGTTGACAGGGAGAAATTTTTCCAGTAGAGCAGTAGGTCTCTAGGGAGAATCGTGGAAGGGAAATTGTAGTGGCATAAATAACGAACAAGGGAGGACACTGAAGTAGCCTCGTGAGATATCCCACATATGACACACTTAGAAGGCTGCGTGTGAGGGGAGAGGGTTGGCCAGTTTTTGAGCGTTGTGGTTAGCTCCTACCACAATGGTGCACTTGATCACCCTCTTCAATTTACTTTTTTAACAATAAGAAGGAACGAGCGATCAAGTAGTGCAGTCCACGTGCTGTCTATGCAGGCAGTGCGATCGATCATTTGCCAGCCAATTCAGTTTCGATCCATTTGAATAATTCCGTTCCAAGTAACTCATTCTGAATATTTTTTGGACGAAAACTCATTAGTTGCGGGCATTGCATTTGAATAGTTTATTTTTCTCTGAACTACCGTTAACCTGTATTCCTTATGAGTTTATATTAAATAAAAGATGGATTAAAAATAAATGATATTGCAAGAGACATTGAATGAGTAATTTCAAATTTATTCATTCAAGTCAGGAAAGAAATGGGAAAACAACAGGGCGGAAATAAGTTACAAATATTTCACTTCTTAAGGTAAGATTTGACACATTCGTATGCAACTCCTAGTCAAATTTGGCTACTAGTTTTATTATTATATTTGATAATTATTATTAAAAATATATCTGATATCTATACAATATTAAGTTTTTTTATTAAAAATCACCCGATAGTGCAACTATTTCTTAAGCAGATAATAAAATTAGTCAAATGAGATGAGGTACTCCTTCAACATTCAAGCAATAGATCTTTTACAAACTGGGGTAATTACAATATAAAAAATAGCTTACCTGAACAATTATCATCTTAAAATAATCTTTCACAAACTGGGGTAATTACAATATAAAAAATAGCTTACCTGAACAATTATCATCTTAATAATAATCTTTCAGATGCAGTGGGCTCGTATAGCAATAATGTTTTTTTGGAATAATTTGGATATTATAATAGCTGTCACTAAGTTGCAATGTGCAATACACCTAGCTTGTGAAGAAAAACTAATAAAAATTTTATCATCTTCAATGATTTATTATTTCATTGCGTCCTTTCAATTAAAAGATTGGAAGATTTTTATTGCCAAATAAACATATACATCGTAGTATATAAATAAAATATACAAATAAAATAAGATACGGTACAATACCAGGTAATAATTAAATTCATACAGAATTAACACGCTACTCTTACATAAATATGAATTTTATATACTTAGAGATTTATTGGCCTTACCAGAAAAGCAGAAGCTTGTGCTCTGGCAAGGAGTTTGACAATTATATCAGTTATGTATGGGATTTTAGATGAATTATAGCAATATATTTAAAATTGGATTGATACAATATTATAATATTGGCAGAAATACATACAACAAGAGAAAAAGAAAGTAAAAAATGGAATAAACTATAGTCCAGATAATAATTTTTCCTAAAGGCAAGTATTATAAAGCATTTACAACAACATCAAAAATTTCAAGACTGAAGTAAACTCTGTCACGTAACCATTTTTTTATTTCAAGAATTAATCTCCTTGTAATTTTATTTTCAATGAATTTTGCAGGTAATGTGTTGATTAAGTTGCTACAGTGTAAGGTAGTTGGTGCCTGCAGGCTGTAAGTCTGATGAATGTGATATTATAAGTATTTGAAACAGTTGGACGTATTTGGTTCGGTGTAATACGAGCAGTAAATTTATGTTCGTTTTTATTAATATATAAGATTGCATTAAATACGTAAGATTGTCTCAATGTTGGTAAATCGATTTCTTCAAAAATTAGTCTACTAGGGTACATTCTCGGTCTTCCTAGAGCTGCTCTAATGATGTGTTTTTGTAGAACAAAAATTTTCTTGAAATGCGTGTCATGGGCAGCACCCCATGCTTCGATACTGTACTGAAATAAAGAATGTGCATATGCAAAATATATATTTCTAATAATACTAGTGTGTTTGATTTTATTTATCTTGTAGAATATGTAAGTCAGGTATTTCAATTTAGAGCAGAGGTGCAGTATGTGCGCATTCCACTTCAAGTTTTGATCTATTATTATACCTAAATATTTCATTGTTTCAACTTTTTCTATGGTTTTACAAGTACAGTTATCAGGGAATTTATTATGATTATGCATTTTGAATGTAAATCTATTTGCAGGTTGTCCACTATTATTTGGTGAGAATGCTATGCATTTTTTTTGTCCACATTGAGAGTGAGAATGTGACTTCTTAGCCAGTGATTAGTAATTGAAAGCCCTCTATTTGCATTATTGTAATCCTCATTCCATTACTCTCCTGTGGAAATTAATGCCATATCGTCTGCAAATGATACTATATCACAATTTGGTATATCAAGTTTGAATAAGTCGTTTACATAAATCAAGAATAATAGAGGTGACAGAACCGTTCCTTAAGGAAGTCCAAATTCTGAAGTGTATTTAACATCCGTTATTGAATTCAGAGTGAGTATTTGTTTTCTGTTTGTGAGATAGGAAGAGAAAAGGGTTTTTGCTGTACCTCTAATACCACAATTTTCCAATTTGTTAAGCAAAATTCTGTGTGGTATTGTATCAAAAGCTTTAGCCAGATCTAAAAAGACAGTTGATGATTTTTTGTTGTCATTGGAATTTCTGTTTATAATTTCAGTAAGTTGAAGTATTGCATTTTTTGTTGATTTCCCTGCTTGGAATCCATATTGAAATTTCTCAATAATATTGTTTCTGCCCAAAAAGTCTAAAATTCATATTTTTATTATTTTTCCTATTATCTTTGATGAATTGCTGAGAAGACTGATTGGTCGGTAATTTTCTGGTTTGGATAAATCCGCTGATTTAGGAATTGGTTTTATCACAGCGACTTTGAAATCTTCAGGGAATAAGCCAAGAAGGAAACATCTATTAAATATGAATTCTAAAGGGTAGGCAATAAAGTTGGACATTTTTTGAGACAAGTTCCAGTGATTTCATCATATCCAGGGGAGGAGCTACCAAGGGTACATATTACTTTCTTTATTTCCATTACATTGGTTGGACGAATGAAGCAGCTGTTGACAGGTGGTTCTGATAACGGAGGAGGAAATATTCCAGCAGAATTTTGGCGATCATCGTTTAATATTTCATTTGCATACTCACGACCTACATTAACAAAATGTGAGTTTAATTAACTTGGATCTAGATTTGGTATTTTACGTTCTTTATTGACACCAATTATTTCTCTAATGTAATTTCATGTTTTTTATTATTCCCTTTGGCCTCATCAAATTTAATATCAAAATAATTTATTTTTGTCTGTCTAATTAATTTGTTTAAATTGTTCCTATACTTCTTGTATTCCTCTTTTAGCCTATTATTGAATGGCTCTTTTATTAATTTGCTATGCATTTTGTCACGAGTTCTTATACAATTCAAGATTCCCTCCGTCATCCAGCTTTTCAAATGTGTTTTTCTATGACTAATTCGAATTTTTTAGTATTGTTTTTTATGTGACCATTCAAAGTTTTGATAAAATTTCCTGTTAAATTGTTCACATCGTTAGAATTTGAAGAGAGAATATTGTTCCAAGTTTCCAATTCAAGAGAAGAAGATAAATTTGTGTAATTTATTATGGCTCTAGTTTTGTTTATATTTTCATTATTTGTCTGTTTCGAATTATTACGGCCTATGTGTATAGATGTGCAGTAGTGATCTGTAATGGCAGTTTTCAAGATTGTTGCAATTATTCCTCCTTTATTGCTTGCATTGAAATTCTTGTAGAATACATGGTCAATACAAGTGCTACTTTCACCAGATTCTCTTGTAGGCTTATTTATAAATGATTTAAATCCATTCAAATGCATGACGCTGAGATATTCATTTCATTCGTTTCCATCGTCCAATATATTTAAATTGATGTCTTCAATCATAATAATATTCTTATTTTTATCCATATTTGTCAGCATGGAATCTGAACTATTTATGAAATCAAAGACGTTCAAAGAGGGAGAGCGATTAATCGCTATTAATTTAAAATTCTTATTATCTACCTTGAAATCAACGAATATTGAGCTTGAATTTTCTATATTGTATTCTGCTAATGTAGCTTCAATATCATTGTCAAATAATATTTCTTGATTTAGTTGATTTACATGTTTTCTCTCTTATTAAAAAGCGTCTTGTTGAATAAATCATTCTGACTCAGTAGGTGAAATTTTGAATTATTTTGTAAGAAGAGCTCTCAAACCATCAGAGCATATAAGTTAGGGCGGAGCTAGTTGTGGAATTGAAGCCGGCATAAGTGAATAGTCCACTCATGCTACCAACGTCCATTACTCAGGAATTCTGGCTACATTAATTAGCATGCTTCTCAACTGAACGGAAACTCGTCGCTCGCACCAACCAAATACTTTTATATCAGCCATTGCTTGTTGGCCAGCATTGGATTCAAACAGAAATTAACATAGTGGAGAGTTATTTCGTGTTTTGGCAAAGAAATGGTCGGTCCAATTTTCATGTTTTTTGAAAACGCATCCTTCTCTTGAAAGTCTTTCACAAATGAATATTTAATCATGGAAGAGCTATTATAAATACTGTACCATTTGTTTACTTTTTTACTATTGTTCCTAGCTTTGTGTAAGTAAGCTTCTAACTGATTTTTTTCCATTATACTGATTCCATGGACAATGTTGACAATAAAATGCTACTTTAATGAGCTGGGATCACTATTTTCCTTTTCTCCTCATTCTATTGTGCTAATTCTATCCCAATTTACATATTTATGTGGTGATTTTATGTGAATTAGTAATGATATTAGGACTTTCCAGTGTCTCTTCTTCTATCATGATATAAGATATTACATATTTTCCCAAATCATAGCCGAACCTATGACGTGCATTCTACTCTTACACTTTAAAACTATTTCAGCATAATCTTGAATATACAGCTTTGAAAAATTTGAATTATGTATCTATTTCAGTTGTGCTTTCTGAATTTCAATTCTACTCCGCATTATCAACAATCGTATTCTAGCGTTTTATGTAAATCGAGCACGATCAACACTCAACAGTAGTTGCACCATGTGACTTATATCGAGATCAATTTTTCATGTATCATTTCACACGAGTAGGGTGTAGCGATGATCTATATCAGTTTTTTATTAGGTCGCGAAATAAAACGAGATGAGCGGATCAAGGGTGCGTTTCAAAGGCAGAGGGATGATGAACTGTGCCTTGTGTTATCCAAGATGCGCACCCCTAAAAAGCTATAATGAAATCTAAAAAAGGCTCATCCACTCAACCATCTGCGGTAGTAGTTCACGAAATGGGATCGTATTATATAATCTTTTGTTGTCTCATTTAGCGCATGCTGTAGAGGATCATCACTCAAGAATGGAAATTGGTAATGGATCTATTGAGCGAAGTCGACATGAGAAAAATATGGCATAACTATAGTCGGCGCAATCTAAGTTGACGAAAATTCCCTCCACCCGAGAAATAGCTACGTTGTCATTTTGCGTGAAATTGAAACTTCTCCTTACGCAAACACATTCAACTGAATGTTAAAAGTGACAGCGTAGCTTCGGAAAAATCATGCGGTGTTGTGAACTCACTATTTTTATGATAAACCAGCTGTTCGCAGCTCGAATATCCAAGTCAATTAGCTTCAATAACTCCAATCTTTAACATACAATGATTCATGCATATACCGCTCTCCTTACTTTGAAACTCTTGAGAGGCCAAATTTCGATCTTCAGACTATTTTCGACCTTTGGAAAAATAATTTCAATTGTTTTTGAACAACTTTCTCGCTTTCACCACCCACTTATCTTCTCAAACAAAAAAGTTTCTAGATCATCGAAAATTTCATGTTTTCTGTTCGAGTAGACTCGACATTGACGAACATATTCATTAATTGGAACATAATTATTGGTCGGATATAGAAAACTCAAGAACCATTAGAAAGTTCGAATTCTCCTTGTCATTTTGATATAAAAAACTTTATTTTTACTACAACCCATGATTGTGAGAGAAGTGATATAGAAAAGAAAGTAATATTTTCGCGATTTTATTTTTTTTCAAAAAAATCAAATTACCTTTGAATCCTTCTACCCAGGAACTTTTTTAATACTACTGGCATATCAAGGATAAAATTCTACGTCTAGATATGGGGTTTAATCGCGAATTAGAAGATGTTCCAATTTCACACAATCTGGCAACGTAGCTATTTCTCGGGTGGAGGGGGTTTTCGTCAACTTAGATTGCGCCGACTATAGACTATCATTCCTATGATTCTCACAAATGCTATCGAATAATATAAAAAAATTAATAAAAAAATATTGTAATTGGTTAGTTTTTTCTTTAATTTGGTTTTACCATTTTTTAAAATATCAAATTAGTTGGAAATTAATGAGAAAAATGTGGAGAAGTGGACATCAATATTGGTAGCCCTCAAACCAATTGTGTATTTTGAATGGAGAGGATTCAAAAAAGTAGTGGAATAGAATCATCAAATATAATATAATAAAACCAATGATAATGTGAATTGCCTTTTCTTTGTGAAATTTCAATTATTTAATTTATTAGTTAATTATTAGATTTTTTGTTCTTTCAAACTAATACAAAACTTGTTTAATTGAAGAAACCATGACATTCATATATTTTTTTCAAGGTCTTAAAATTAATATAATGAGATTAATATTTTCAAGGTCTTAGAATTGATATGTGATCTACTTGATTATCGAGATTGTTATTCGAAATCGAAAGAATGTTCCTGAATTAGTTTTCGATCGCGTCTTCAATACAGCAGCATACAGTGGGTGCTTCAGAGGAAGCCACAAGATCGCGTGACTGAAGCCATTACATTGTTGTTCCATCATAGGACACTTATCCTAATAAAACGGCTAGGAATGGAGATGATGGGTATTTCGGCGTCTTGTATAAGTAAGATCTGGTCCGTCCCTTCTCACTCGTACGTCAATTCAAATTCCATTCTTTCTATTCGGAAGACAACCTTGATACCAGTAAAAGAAGTAATATGGTTTGAAGAAATGAAAGCATTTTCAGCACTCTGGAAGGTGAATGAACCAAGACGGTCATTTTCAGCTAGAATAATGAAATTACCAATGGAATATTATATATTGAACTTCTTTTAGTAATACTGTAAAAAAAATACTTGGATCTGTAAAATTGATTGAAATTTTTATTTTAGAGTGAATATCAACAGGAACTATTGATCATTTCATGCAAGAATTATAGAAGTTTTACAAAATTCCAACTCATATCTTCCCTTCTTATTTCTTCATGAGTATTTTGAGTATCAACTTGATTCAAAATCATAATTCCTAATGCAGTATTAAAAAGGGAGTAGAAGTAATTTTTACAGACAAAATTTTTTTCTAGTTTTATGTGCTTTCTTTGTATTCCAGGAACAGGAAATAATTCATCCGTGTTTCGGATGGACACGTTAAGCTGTCGCTCCCGGCTGCCTAGAACAGTCGTCAGAGGCCCTGAAATTGATCAATAGCGACCTGAAAACTCCGACATCAAACCTGAGCCAGCCAGGTTACACGAATATTATTATTATTATTAGGGATGGGACGACTAATGAGAATAATAAATGAGATTAAGAGGACGTCACTACGAAATTTGGAGAACAGAAGAGGTTACGCAAGACACTTTACCTCAGGTATGGGAATTTGAATTAATCATCCAATAATTATAATGAGTTCGGTATGAGAGGTCTCCTAATTAGTAGGAATTTTGCTAAGTTATAAACGACAAAGCATCTAAGATAGGTGAACGATGTAAATGCGAGAATCCGGAGTACAGTATGACTGAAAAAATCGAGTGAAAATCTAATTGCAAGGTCAAGTCAATACAGACTTTATGCTATCACGGCTGCCAATGACATAACTGGAGCGAACAATTAGCACACTAATTCGCCTCGTTATCTGAACAAAGTTTCCCGAAGACTAGTAAATTATTAGAAGTCCGCCCGCTAATTAGGAACTGGCAGCGGTTGAAGAAATACCTGATGGGAAATTGCAAAAGTAAAAGCTTTTAATTATGAAATTCCACGTTTGCTTGTAATTTTTTGCCAGTTAAAATCGGAAACCTTCATGCTGAGCTGTATAAAGTGTCATTGAAGTAGCGGTGGCAACGAAAAATTACTTGGAACTGCCCTGAAGAAACATAGCGATACGCTTTAGAAAAACAGAGAGGGAAAATAATGATGTTGATGATGCTATCTTTCTTCCAATAATGCAATAATTTTAAGTGAATAGTTTAGACTGTTTTTGTGGCATTCAGTTGGAAGTTACTAACGAACCTATTTAATTCTTCACTGCTACCGAGCTGGACCATGGCGCAACTTTTTTTCTTACTCAATCATCCGTCTTCTCTCTCAGTTTGTTGATTTCCTCGGCAGGTATTTTCCTCATTACTTCCAATTGCAATAATACATTTAAAACTGTACACTAGCTATGCGAGATACATTGATAATTGATCTGAGAAATATTGCCTCCAATCAAATTCATTGGAGTAGTTGGCTTTGGAAATCACACCTTAAATTTTTATATTCTGGTCTCCATCATCTTTCTTTCTCTTCCACTCTCCTCTCTGAGTTAATTTTGATTTTTTCAAGATTTTTACCATCTCCTTCCTCATAAGTCCAAGACTCTAAAATGGAGAGAATACAGGATTAAATCTATTCATTTGAAATTAAACATGAAACGATTTTTTATCAGCTCTGTTCACTAACACCGCGAAGACAAAATAAGGAAACGATTGCAATATGCAAACATAATTATTAAAAAGAAAAATAATCTTACCTTGATCACAGAGAATTCCACCCCAATTCGTTTCACAGATGCACTGCCAAGGGATTTCTTTGCAGTAGCCATGTTTACAACCAGGATACGGCTCACATTCGTCACACAACTTCCCCCTCCAACCACGCCTGCATCTGTGACAGATAACAATATCTTGAATATATTGAAAAAATGAAAAAGTTCAAACACAATTTTTGGGCATAAATCTATATTTATCGTTAGTAGAACAAAATAATAAGAAGCCAAATGGTGATCGTTTTCTACACTGGTTATTGTAGTGGCAAATGAATGGGAGAAGGAAAATAAATTGAGACTGATTCAAATCATTGGAATAGATTAATAGAATCAAATAGAATAGCTTTAGTCCAATCAACTTATATAAATGAATTATGAGTTGAAATCAGTTAGCACACCAACGCACCTAGATATCCTATTTCCGAATTCCAGCCACTCAAATTATGTAGAAAAGTGAAATATTTGTTCTTCGAATAACGAAAAAAGATAAACACATTAGAGAAGTGGGGACACACATTCTTGTCAACCTCATTTTAGTATTCGGAGTTTGTGAATGTCTTAAATTGTGCTTGACAACTGTTGACAGTTTTGTCTGGTACATTATTTGTGTTTGACGGACTAAAGAATTCGTTTAGATGATCATCTAGTGTTTGTCTTGCCAGCAGACGTTCGCCGGTCCTAATCAAACACCTCAGCTAAGCGTATTCTGCTCTCCAACACTGTCTTGTCGAATTTGTTTGGGTAGTTGTCATTCGTTCTCTCCTATATTCATGTTCTATTGAATATTCTAGTCCTTTCTCGATAAACTTCTTAGCTGTAATACATGATTCCGTACTTCTTCTATGTTCAATCAAGTCAATTTTATAATAAAGTTTTAAGTAATATTCAAGAATAAATAGAATAATAAATACTAATTCACTCTTAATCACATAAATTATGAATTACCTTCGAATAGGCCTATTATTGTGGCGAAAAGTTGTTGTTAAACGTATTGATATATCACTCTACTATATTCTTCACAAGATAGATTCTTTACTATATAGGATTATTATTATCTGATGTCTGAATTAGATTTATATGCATGATTATTCAAGTTCCCTCAATACAGCGAAATAAAATAGTTTGATATTTTTCTTTGACCGGAAGATATATGTGTTTATGTGTGACATTATAACCTCATTTGAACTACATAAATCATCATTCTATCATTATTCGGGAAATGAATAAGGAGGGCAAAGCCTGTTTTTGATCTCCCAAATAATTTCAATCTGAGGATATTTGAATATGAGAAATGTTTTTGGACTTACTCGCATTCTCCAGGTTGACTGCAATGTCCGTGCTCTGGGTGGCAGCCTGCTCGGCAAATCGCTGGAAAAACAGGTAAATTAGTTATTTCAAATTGTATTACGATAAAATAAAACTGGACTGAAAATATATGTATTTATAAATCATCTCAACCTGAAGTGATAACAAATTAATTCACTTAAAATACAGTTGAGGAGTCGAATACTACGATATTAATGAATTAAACCAGAGTCAAGAAAAACCCAGATTCCTTTTCCAATCGGAAATACAAGCCCCATCTTTCAAGTTGAGTGATGTGGTGTAGAAAGGACTTCCTAGTCCTAACTCCGCCATATCACAAGAACTCTTATTCCATGCCATGTCCTTCTAAATAAAATAAATGAGCAGAACAAAGTATTATAGAAGGCGTTAGAGAATACAGATTTAAGACTACCGAAAGAGAAGAATGAAGAGGCATCTTAGAGAAGGTAAATAGGCTGTATAGTCATGTGGTGAATAAGAACAAAGTTTTGAAGTTTTCAATTTTTAAAATGTCTTTAAATTACAAAATGAAAAATTACCAAACCCAAGAATGAACTGCTCCAGAATAAATATTGATACTTTAATGGCAAAATGAAAAGTTCTATTTAAATAGTAGGCGAGTTTTCAAACCTTTTCAAATCTACATCAATAGAACTATTTTATATTTGAATGATCTCTTAGACAGTAGTCTCTCACTAATTTCCATAGTAAAAGTGGAAATATCAATATTTTGATTTAATCATTGTGTTCTCTATTAATATAGAACTATTATCGATTGGACTGTTATCGATGTACTCACGCGTCTGACAGTTGTCGCCCTTCCAGCCGTGAATGCACTCTTTGTCGCCGTTGGTACTGCACTTGTAGTGTCCGAAGTTGTCGTCGCGGGGCCGACAAAACGTCTGACAGGTGGCGTTGTAGTAGTTGGCGGCGCACTGCACCCTCACGCGGTAGGTGATGCGCGCCACCTGGCCCTCGTGGTTCAGCGTGTGCCACTCGGCCGACGGGAGGATGATGCCCGAGTACGACGCCTCCTCGATCAGCACATTGCTTTCTAAAAATAAAAATTGAAGAAAAACATATAGACTTTGATTCAACATAATATTTAGACATAATTATTCTATGATATAAACCTAAATTCACAGAATGACCCAAAGCCAGTTTTTTCAACTTTAAACAATGTTTTCATTTGATATCTCAATTTCAAACTGAATTGTGGGCCACCCTGTAGTGGTAGATCATTTTTTATATTATTTTAGAGAGCATTATTCCACTAATTTTTGTAATTCAAAGAATGTTAAATTTACAAAAAACAATGCATATACATTGTCAATGAAATACAATTAAATGTGAATTGTCAAGAAATTATATTCACAATAAAATATTTTTGCCAATAGTTCTATTAGAATTTTATCAACGCATTTGGCCGTGATGTGCTGCAGTAAGGTCGAACTGTGACAGTCGAGAATTGTGAATGGGGATCATACTGTTGTCAATATTTTGAATTGTAACTGTTGATCATTACAAGAATCGGTTAGTCAACACGTCATTATTTCACAAATTATACCTGGAATATCAATATAGAAAAAATCGAAAAAATGGACATTGACGATAATGGTTTTTGACACTTGAAGCACAACAGTCGATTGCTAATGGGTCTACCCAGAATTGGACTTTTAATTAATATCACACGCTTTGGGTAATTTCAGGAATCCTCTTTGTTCCCTCTACTTCCTGAGTTTCTAGCTCATTAGGCTGATGACTGGGAATTCCCTGATAGGAACCCTTACATACTTCATCCTGAACAATGCAAATTCTCTCAGGAATGTCCAACACAACTTATTTATCAGAAGTCTTTGAAGACTTCAGAATTCTATGTAAAACTAGATAATACAACCAACTTTTTTCAATAAACAGGATCAATAACCCTTATTCTTTATGAACTCTTGTTAAACCCATCTCCAATATTGATTCAAATATTCATGTATGTTGTAAGCAATAGCATCAAAACACTGTGTGGCTGAAAAACAACAATACAATGTTGATTGATAACCATTAACCAAACACAAAGTTGAATAGTATCAATGGTTTCAAATCTTGTTATTTTTATCCCCCTTACCTGCCTAGATGGTAATAATAGAGGAATCTTTGAATTTTGAAGAGATATTTTTGCTCCATGAAAATGTCCAGAATTGGACTTTTAATTAATATCACACACTTTACAAGCACCATGAATAAAACGAAAACGATTGAAGTATTTCATGGAATATTAGCCCTATTTAATAACACGTTTTTGCTAATAAAAGAAAACTTCAAACCAAGGGGTTCAGAGCCTATAATAACAGATAACGATCAACGTATCCATTCAACAAGAAAACAAAACGAATAGAAATTGTGGTGGTACTTCACAAATGAAATGGCCGAGTAAGGAGCATTAGTGGAGGATAGTGGAGACGAAATGATCACTGCACAGTAAGAGAAGGTTTAAAAAAAGTTGTGTAAAAAGAAAATATAGAATCGGATGCTGCAGTCGTTAACATCCTTCCGAACAATGAATGCCTTTTCTGTAGTACACGGGTTTGCATCATTACAACTCCACTAATATTGATGGACGCTGCTACTCCACATACTCTTCGCCATCACTCCACGTCTCTTCATTCTTTTATTTTACTCGGACTCTTGATACGATTTATCGACCAAATAGGATAAGAATGAGGAAAGAGCAAGAAAGAGACGACGAGGCTAGTATAGTGGATGAGAAAGATGGAAAAACTTTTTCTAGAAACAACATCATTTGACGGACGCCCTTTTTCTGAGCTGCTGAAAGCAAGCATGTGTCGTATTGTTTGCGTTGCTGTGGTCTCCGCTGGTATTTACAACCAATCGAAACCACATGCAACAACCAGCGACTATTTATTTATCAAACAAGCCTAGTATAGTTTGAAGCACCTGGTAGGAACGTCGTTTGGCAGCTGGTAATGTCAGTCACCGAACGCTATGCGAGGACTCAAAGATCTATTAGCTGATATTTATTGAACTATTAAGCTATTGCTTGCTTTAGCTGCACTAGAAACTGAAATAGAGTCAGCTAAGGTAAGAAGGTTTGATCATGAATTCGTCAAATGGACAATGTTTGTAACTGGGAGCCTGGAACTTTTATTCTTCACTCCATCTTCAAAATTATTACCAGATAATATGTTTTATGTTTTTCTAAAATTCGATTGATAAAACAATATTTAGGAAGGTAGAATGAGGAGTGTTCTTCTCATCAAAAGCTGATGGAGAGCACCTTAAAATTTATGGTCAGACAATTTATTTTATCTATCTTTAATCCACAATACTATAGTCTGTCCAAGTAAAGAAAACCTTCTGGCAAGATGATAAAATGACTCCAGCTCAGTCAATATTGGTTCAAAAATTATTGATCTGGACTCAATTGTTGAAAACATTCTGAGAAATCATTTTTGAAATAATTTTTTGAGAATGATTTTCTAATTTTTGAACCAATATTGACCGAGCTGAAGTCATTTTCTCATCTTGCCAGGGGATCTTCTTTGCTTTGACAGACTATATCTAGCTGAGTTTTAAGTATTGGCTTCAAATTTTTTTACTTTTATATCGTGCTTTTTTTAATAGAAACTCAGAAGTGACGAGTTCCCATATCATGGATTTCTGCAAAACTTTTCAATTACTATTCCCGATATTGGACCTGAGGTCCCGCCAATTAAAGATACTGAGGCCACACAAGAGGCGCATTGATTTTTTCCAATTGCTCATACTTTCAATTGACCTCTAGTCGAATCGGTCTTGCTGAATCTGTATAATTACGATAAGCGAATCCAATGAACAAACCGACTGGTTTGACGGACTTGTTGGAAAATCACACGCAAAGCAAGTGGCTGCTGAGGACTGGATCCCGTTTATGATGAGAATTGCATGTATTCCTGTCCACTGCGCTGTGCAACCGGCGCATTAGTTTGTTGCAGGGGATGACATGTTTAACATGTCACAAGATTTAATGAGCTCATAAATAAGCCGTGCTGATATCTTTGCTGCCAGTAGAATGAATAAGAGCAGTGAAGAAGAGCATCCAGAATAACAACGGCAATCGTATACGGCTGGAGCGAAAATCGTTTCGCTCTTGGAAAAGAAGCAAAGGCATCTTGGTAATCATCGGATTTTGAACTTCATTCAGTCGAGTCGCTAAGAAAAACAGAGAACTTTTCTTCATGTTTCACCTCATTAGGCCGGTCGGCTGAAATATTATTCTTGGTGAATTCCATCGGCTTGAACTTCGTTGTTTGATGATGCGCTCTAATGATGAACGATGCGATAGACAAGATATTTCCACCAATTCGTAAGATTTATCAGATACCATAACATTCCAATCTATCTTTATTGGGAGCGTTAAGTTTGAAAATTATATAATCCAATTCTCTGAATGTCTTTCTATATTCCACCATAAATGTTTCAACGTGAGCACAAAATTTCTGAACATCATAGATTAGAAATTTCGACCATGCAAGGCATTTTCGGTTTTTGATGGTGAATTCGAATCCTTCACAGCACGGTATAGTATGTTTTTTGTTTTCGTTTTTTATACTTGAGTACGAATCCTTGCCAAATCAGGTGATTATGTAACTTCTATGTAAAATTATTTTTGTGCTATTGAACTCATTGTCAAGGTTACATTGAATCTACAGTGACTATAGTCACTGTAATTGAATCCAATCTCTCATCAACATAGAATAGAACTCATCTACATAGTGCAAGAAGCAGTTGTCTTTCCCCTTTCCTGGGCCTAATTTCCCATAACTAGGCTATCATAATATGCCTAACAAACTGATAAAGGTTTTGATTCGTCAGATATTAGCCCATTGATAATAAAATAACTTCTTCCTCTCAAGTGTTGCAGTTTTATTTATCAAATAAGTTTTTTCTCATATGGTTTTTAGTCATTCTTCTACCGAAATGTAGTGAGCACTTTTGTTAGACCAATAATGTTGGCCAACATCTCAAGGTTGCGGTCTGGAGTAGAAGTGAAACATTAATTTTACGCTGAATCACAATATCCCTTGCGCTCAAGAGTGTGTATTCACATTCAGGTTTAGTCTTCAGACGATCAACTTTTCAAATTGAAAATGTAGATAGAAGCAACATCAAACATAATTCAATTTCAGAATCGAATCGTACGGCTCATTGACTTTTCAGTATATCTTATCGAATTAATTGGATTTTTTGGATGAAGTAACAAGCTATAAGCAGATGAAAATATTTAACTTCATATTTATGAGTCGACATCCTTCAGAACCGGTCTCAAAAATGAGCTGTTTTTCTGATAATTCCGTATAATCTAGTCTGACTCGAAACAGTAGAGATTCGTCATTATTATAAATAGCGTAACAATATATTATCAATTTTATAGACGTTAATACAGTATTCTAATACTGAGCTAAACGATCCAATTTTGAATCCATGAAACAAAACGAAAATGAACAGAGACATTAAATCAATACATGGCTAATAAAATGTTTTAATACGATAATTACACATAGAAATAAACCTTGAAACATGTTTCGAAATTATACTCTCACAGTGCAATGATACAGCCAGACTAATTACATTTGTCTGGATTTCATGATCTTTCCAGCTAGAGTCGGCGTGAGTAAATGCTATTACCTCGCAATAAATAGGTGGTTCAGGCTAAACAGTTTTAAACGCTAAAAGTTATTCAATTTCAACACACATTCAAAACCATTGCATTCACGTCCCCAAAACCAGTGAATGATTGAGAACTTAATTTTTCATGAGCTATTAGGTAAATGGGAAAATATGGCGAAGTAATGAAATCATTCTCGTATTATGAGGAACTGCTGAGATTGGATCAACAACTCGAATTTGTTAGCATTTTATGAGTTGTAACCAATGAATTTTGAATCATCTTGAGATTTATTAACTTTTTCTTAAACAACATCTTTAAAATAATACTTTGAAAATATATTGAATAGATTTGAATAACTCTGTAGGCTACTTGTATAAAATTTATACATTCATGTATTATTTTGATCAAGGTAGAAATCATCAAATTCATCAGGAATAAATGAATTATTGATAATAACTTTGAAATGCAGTTGAAACTATCATGAATATATGAGGAAAGTCAAGCTCTCACCTGAAGTGGAAGTGTTCACAAAATCCAATGCTTGTAGAATCAGGGTAAATGATCTCTGAAAGAAAAATAATAGAGAATTAGTTTTTCACATTTTATATTATAATTTAATACACATTTATAAGATTACTGGTAACAAGATTAATAGGCTATTATGCTAGTCTAATAAATGGTTTATTCAGTTCAAGTCACCAAATAAAAACTAATGACTAGTCCATTAATATTGGTCTACTCAAATGTTGTTTCATGGTGAAATGTGGAAGTTACTATTTGATGTATATCACATCTATACATCTCTGATGTATAGATCACATGTATATTAAGTCAAGATGAAAAGACTGGAGTCGAAAAAATAATTTAATCATGAAATCGCACTTTCTGAGTTGAAACAAAGATGATGATGAAGTTAATTTTTCTGCCCAATCTGAGTCATGTTTGTCTGTGCGGAATGTTTCTGTTGTTCAACTTAGTGAGGAAGTTTACGATCTGGAACCTTTTGTCCTTACTTCCCAATCTGAATCAAATCTGGCTGGAATCATACTGTTGGCAGCCGAGTGTGTACGTATGGATGTGTGAGCGTGCATGCGTGCGCTGCGCGTCAGAAGGCGAGGCCACCAGTTGTTATTAGGAGCTAGACCCACATCCCAGATAATTATTGGGTTTAGAACCTCTAATTTGGCTGTAAATGCCAAACGCCCCTCATCCCAAACAACTGATACTAATCACACAGTTCTCTGTCTACGGTCTTGAGCTTTCCTGGTGCCGTAATACATTATAGACCACATTCCCATAGCCGACTCAAATCTGCTGCTATAACCCTATCCAGCAATACAACACCACCCCGGTGCTTCATGCTTGTGCATGTGCATGCACCCGCTTCTCGTATTCATTAGACTGTAATCTTTATTACGGTCTGTTCGAATACCGACGCTGATCCAACAATCAACATTTTGTTCACGTCCACTGGAGGAGAGCCATGAGAAAGACGATATTCGATACCACACCAACAAAGTTTTCAATTACCTTAGTAAGAACAGTGTTAAAATTGATAGGAGCTACAAGACGATTTTACCCCCAATCTGTAAGTGCTTTGGAGTACGATGCAAGACCCGAAGAAATTCTTACAACTTGCACATTACGTCGACGTCCCAATTGGACAAAAGTATTCCAAAGGCTTGAACATCGATTAATTGTTATATTGAATCTTATGAAACACTCGAATCATATAATCTCTATGTCAATAAATATTAAAATTTAAAGAATATGTCACTTTGGTAATTTTTTTGTAATCGCCTATAGTAGTTTTGTAATCGGGGTGGGGTAGATCCAACATCCAACCGTTTTGTGCAGTCAACTAGTAGTTGTCAGTAAAGCAAGAGAACGAAGAGCTTACTACCCCGATTGTCACAACGAAATCACCTTGTGTTAAAAAAAACAGAATCAGTATACTATCCATCAAACAAGTTATTGTAATTCTTGATTTTTAATTGGAATGAGTTTGATTCAGGTGAGAGTAAACAAATGTCTACTCACAGGAAACTAAAAAGATTTTTTATTTTGAAAAGAAGTGGAATACAGTATATTAATTAGGTGTGTTATAGATTTTACAGACATGTCCAAGACATTTTCATTCATTCATACGTCATAGGTCAATCACATAATGGTTATGTCGCCGAGTGTGAAGTACGTTTAGGTCTCCCAAGGTTTGCCATATCATATTAACTATAACTCCACAATAAATAAAGTGAAATATGTATATTACCTAATAATAAAAATCACACAATGAGCAGACGAGTAAATTACTTTAAACCAAGTCATGCAATACCAGTATTATTATATATATGTAATTGTCAGAGTAGCAGGATCAACTGTACGGTAGTAGCCAAGAGTATTACATTTGTTTGATCTAGTTACTCTATGGAAGCAGTCAGAAATCGACAGAGATGGTACAACTTGAGGAAGACCTAAGCTCGGTGAAGGGTTTAGTTTCCAAAACAAACAAGAAACATAATTTTGAATTAATCTTTTGTTTTCTTATCTGAAATCGAAAATTAGTTTTTCTGTAAATGTAATTCATTAGTACATCTAGAATGTTCATCGATGTACTTTTCCAATACTTTTTGGAGCAAAAAATAAAAACTTTCATTATTTATCATTAGTTGACGAATTCAAATAAGTAGGACACAAGATACTCAGCGAGTAGTAAACATGACGTTACATCAAAACACGTTTTCGTGCTTTGTGGGATGAAAAATTAATGAATTAAAAAAAAAAAAACAAATAGAAAAAAGCGACTGAATGCTGTTCCTAGTGGAGGGTGCAGATCTAAAAGAGATATCATTAGACCACAGACAATCATATCTAATACGATCTGAGATCTAATAGAGATATCATTTTAAGTTAAAGAGCTGAGACGATCCTGAGACAAGACTCTGTAGCAGTCAATTATTCAGATTGGAGTCCTTGGGGCATAAGGGGCTGATCGGCGTGTGAGCTGAGGTGTCGGTAAATAAACAAACAAAGGAATAAATCATGGTGAGGGGGCGTAGAAACGGTGTTCCTAATGGTAGCGATATTACCGTCAAACAACGCATAATTCCATCCGATTAGGGTTAGGGCGCCCCGGGCTGACATCCTTCCTGCAACAGTGGCACAAACTACCCACACTATCATTTCACACAGGAAACTCATCTAGATACACAAACACTTCTACTTGATACTTGTTTCCAGATCTGACTGGCAATTCAATCGAATATATCATGCTCATTTTCTCAATTGAAAAAATCCAGTTAACAGTGAGGAAGAAAAGGACTCTCTAACAAGGAGAGACATACGTAGATTAATAATTATTTTAAGTTGTACTGCTAGAGTTAACAGTATCATTTCACCTATCCACTCAACACATCCTACCCACATATTGAGTGAAAGTATTGAAAGATTTGTTATGGAAATCTTTGTATCGTGTAGTATTTCAGTTAATCATACAAATTTCATACAAAAGTCACATCAAGTTCTCATTATTATAAAAATAGAATAACGTTTGCCTTCGTGCTACATTAAACTAGGAAATATCGAAGACTTTTAACTTTGTATCATCGTGAGTTTCCTGTCTGGATTGATTATGTGCACAAAATTCTTGATGGAAGATTAGATGACCCACGTGTTCCTTGATAAATTCAGCGGGATTTTTTATTCAGAATGATGCAACAGGCGTTATCTGTGTTTTTTATGTAGCGAGAAACGCCTAAATCATAGAATCGTGATAGCCGAGCAAATAAGATTAGAGACTCGAAATCGACTCCGACGACCGGCCTTGAATAAATTTGAATCAGACATCATCGTTTTCATTGCTGAATTATGAAAGCAGATTGTCTGATTTCTTTTAGCCGTTGCATTGCCGTTCTAAATTTCTTCGTACAGGAACTATATTATCCTCCAAGAGACAGAGAACAGAAAATATACAACTCAACGTCATAGTCCCAATATTAAATATGGAACGTTCTTTATATGGGAGTTTCGTAACAAAAAGTAGAATGATGATAATGATGTATCCAAGAAATTGAAACAAATTGCATTTGTAAAACTTCTAAAAACAAATTTCTGTCTTCTGTTGCAGAAGTAAATTCAATAGGGATTAAGTTGAGGTTAATTTTTAACCGCGAACAGCCACTCCCATCTTTCGGATGAAATTCGTCATCTCTCATCATCTTCATCCCTCTCATTATCCACGCACATGCTTGAAGCACAAGTGGGCATCAATCTCAGAAAAAGATAACAGTATATAGCCTATACTAAAATATTATATACTCGTACACAATATTTCATATGCATAGTACAGTGATATAGCAGTAGCAACTTCTGAACTTTTCTTTACTCACAAACACACTGAAAACTAATGACCATCTCCTGGAGCTGGAATGTTATTACAACACTCTATTTCTATCAATAGCCTCAGTTTTCATAGCTTCAGAATGAGATCAGCCTATAGGATCATCATTGAATAAATAAGTCTATCTATTTTTCGAATATGCGTGAAGCAGAAAATTCATTCTCATAGATTAATATTACAAAGATTGTATTTTAGTATCGTGTTGATATCATTGATTCTTTTCTTTTACAGCATTTAATATGTAGTATTTGAGAAAGGATTGGAATTTTTCCAATGTATGAAGAATTTCAGATTTTTAATGCATTAAAACATGGAATACAATCGGAATAAACGGTTAAAAAGGCATTTCAGCAACTTTCCTATTGAGGACGTTTTCAAAGTACGGGTATGTACTTTAACATAAATATTCAACACAACTCAAAACAATACAATATTCTATCCAAATACACGTTAGGAAGGGCATTTAAACAATTTTATTGATGAAGGGGATGGTCAGTATGTAAAGTGTTCTATTGATGTCGGCATCCAGTATTGATCTCTCTTAATTGGTGAGAACATTTCAAAATAATAATGCCAAGGCGTTGATAATTTTCTCCATTTATGGCGCTGCAACTCGTTACATTGCTATTGTTCTGTGATGAGGGACGACCGACAGGCGGACACTGGCATGTCTAGGAAAGTGGTTATCTCTGCCTATTAGAGAATAGAGATATTCAGATTGTAACGTCACGAGATGTCCAGAGTTACAAGCACCGTTCGCTTCACATTTCTGTTTTTCTGCCACTATTCACTGGCAGAGCAGCAGGCAAATAATACAGTAATTGAAATACAGTTACAGAAAGAAGTTCAGATACAGAGCTGTGTGCATTCGATTGAAATCCCGTTGACATAAAGGAAGCAGACAGAGCTTCTTCTCCAGCCTGAGCTGGAGCTGGCAATTTCTCCAGGGAGACAAGAGCTGGAGACTGGCTTCTTGTTAAAGGTCAATGCAACTCTTTTGACCAATCATCACAACTGAGTGGTAAAGTGATGAGTAGCTTCAGGGAAAGATTTCTCCAAATTTGAGAGCGACCTTGAAAATAGATTCATATTTGGGCCTGAAAAACTACAAGCCTACTAACTGATTGCAAAGCACATAATTAATTATGGTATAATTTGATTAATCTTCGGTTATATTATGCTTTCGAATAAAGAGTAATTAATTCACACAATGGTACTGAATACCATTTGGAGAAAGATATGATGAAGCATTCTAATTTTTCAAAACACTAAATAAAACATAATTGAAAAAATTAGTATCAACAGGGAAAATTTCAAGAAAATTAAAGTTATGATTGGGATAGAAGGAGAAAGAGTGTTGAGGGAGACTAGCGACATCTTCCAGAGTAAAGTATGCATCTTCAATCTCCATCCTCTTGGGATCGAAACAACAGTTCTGATTAACTGAATAAAATATAATATTTCAAGTGGAAAATATCAATTATTTGTTCAATTCCATACTTTTGAACCAGAGTACGAATCCAGTGGCTTTTTGGAAGATTTCTCCTATACTAGTACAATCTCAACTATTGTTAAATAAAAAAAAACAATTCTTAATAGCTGATAATATGATTTAATATGATACTCCAATTGTAATGTATGGTGTGATAGTATATTCAGATCTTCATGAAACAAGTCGAGAGAAATTACCTAAAGAGTTTCAACTTTTCCAAAACTACTGAGTTTTATGTTGGAGGAATGTTAAACGCAGCTAATCCTAGGCAAAATTGCTAAATCGTTGATTCGATTAGAAGTTGTAAGGCGCTCATTTGGCGCGGCATTTGGAGCTGAGATTATTATCTAGAATGGGGAAAGCGTGAAATGGAGTTGAAAATAGTCAGATAATAAGTTAGAAAGCAATCGATGGCCGACAAAACAATCTTAGACGGAAACCAAGTTGCGTAGAAGTTCTTCCCATCAATTATTGGACATTAATTATTACCGGTAAAATCACCAGTTACCGTTCTCTGGTATGGTAGCTGAGCGTTGTAGGAGATGATGGAACGGTAATGAAAATAGAAGAAAGCCCAGCTCTAACAAGCCACTTGAATCATCTACCCGTTAAATTATACTTTACGATCCTGGGATACACTGTACTACAATCAAAGTCTCCTATCAGGCAAAAGAGAGGTTAGGTGGGGGGGGGTAATAATCTCCTCTCGCTGGACCGTGCTATTTCAAGCATCACTGCTTCAAGACTCAGCAAGCAAAATACGGTATTAACTATCAGCCATTCTTGATGAAGTTATTTTACTTCAAGACTATCACATCGTAGAAAAATAATGAAATATATGAGCCTTCAACCCAAGACTTTCATGAACTAGAAATGTAAAGTGATATATGAGCCTCAAAAATTCCAAGTTTTGTAGTACACTTCCTGATAGAACCACAGTTGATTGCTAGGTTCAAGTAGGAGTGAACGTCTTATAAGAAGGCCTGAAATCAATGAGTTTATTCGAACAACATGAACGTTCTTGTAGGAAGATATACATATAATAATCGGTGAACAGCTTTGTTGATGAAATGAACTGTAGGAGTAAGCTTTCTTGGAGAATTATGATCAATAATTTTAAAATTAGAGACTTTCATATATGCGACTTTGAATCAGAGAGGATAAACTGGTATTCAATGATCTTGAGTAAACTTTTCAAGACGAGAAATACATCTTTGTTTCTCTCATCTAGCTTATACAGTATTATAACTGATCTAATATCTGTATCAGATAGGACAAGATTGTCCCTGTTTAGACACCGCGTGCCTCAAAATGGGAAAATTACGTAGAATTGGATGTTGAGATTATTCAATTTGTATTTCTTCAATAATTTTATCTGATTATTCTGCACTTTTTAGTGAAAGTATGGAAGTTCTCAAAATAATATAGCAGACCACCAAAGTAAGGCCGTTTTGTACACGCTTGTGCGCTCAAACAGCTGATATTGTCAACTCGAGTTGTCATTTAGGGCTAGGCTAAGGCGATAAGAAGAAAGAGAAGTTTTCATCTTTGTTTATCAAAGTGAATTTTCCAAGTACGGAACTATCTTCTTCCCACAAGTAACTCACCAAAGAAATTCATAAAACGTAATTTTTCGTAAAATTACTTCAGATTAAATTTCGCACACTGCATGCTAACTTTGACTTGAATATTGGAAGTAGCAGATAATAATTTGTGAATGGAGTAGAGGATGGATGTGATGTAGTGTCGATTGTTGCGTGAGATGGCACGGCATGCATATTCGTCTGCTGCTGGTATAGCAAGCAGTCAGCAGTGTATATCAATTGGTATGTGTAAGTTGTCTCCATAAATTACATGGACTGCCGTTTTTCCATAAAGCAACGACAGACGAGATGAGATCGGTGCATATTTTGCTGCAAATATATTTTTGAAGAGTGAGATTGAGAGGAACACGGACTCAGCCGACTGTTAACACATTCACATTCGCGCGCGTCTGCACGCACACAATCTTCATGTTGAGAATATTAATTGCTGAAATACACCGGGTGGTGAACATAACCTGTTCTAAACCGAAGATTATTTCCAGTCTGGTATTGGCTTCACATGAGTGTTCTTCGACAGACTGCATACACACTCACTCGCACAACCCTAGTACCGACATACCTGTGTCTATAGTAAAGTTCAGCTTGACAAGGTATTGGAAACAATTCAACTTATATTCGCCAAAGGAATGTTGATAGAATTTTTAATTTTGAAAAATTTTCCCAACATCTCAAACTTTGTTCTTTTATTTTCGCGCACATCTGTCATCTTCCTCTTCTCATCCGGTTTTGCTTCTCATGTTCACTGCGATTATTGAATTGAATGTTTCCGAGTCACACGAAATAAGACATTATTTTCAAGAGCGGAAACTAATAAATACATCATGCGAAGAATGTTGTTCGCACTGACAGCAACACCATCCGATTCCATTAGTTTAATGGAGACGATTCGGAAAAAATGTAGATAGATGAAAAACTATTTTATTCTAGTCCGGTTGTTGTGACAAAACATGATCTACTGCTCGGTAGATCAGTACTTTTTTGCTTCCTTATTAGTCTAGTTCTCATATGAACTGAGCCAGATGCATTACAGTACTACAAATCACCTTTCTCAATCGCGCACGTAGGATGAATAAAACGATATGACATATTAAGTGAGTTGTCTGCCCACAAATTGAACATGGATATTCTATTATGGCAACATAATCTCTCATCTACTGTATTGGGCTATGCATTCTGAAAACCTGTAAGAAGTAGTATAAGGCTCTTATATTATTGCTTTTTATTCAGACCATTATCATTTATTCAATCAATCATCAGCTCATTAGTAGTAGTAACAGCCGTTTAAAAGGAAATTACAACTCTCCTAAATCACTTTTAACACAGGAAATTACAACTGATAATGCTCCAAATATTACAGTATTAATAAATGATCTTAATTTTTTTTCAATTATAAATATTGATTTCTAATAAACTGAATATCAAAAATTAATTGTGATGAAAATGCTTCAATGTATTCATCAATTGAATTTATTATCACTCATAAATTCTTATTACATAAGAATTCTTATTACTGGTTCAATCCTCAAGACATTCCAATCAAGGCAATCGAAGCTTCGAATGAGACGATAATTATTTTTTGCGTTTTCATTCCGAATCCTTCAAATCGTGTGTAGTTTTTCTTCAATCTGAATGCAGACAACCTACACTGATTCTATTCTTGGGAAAGAAAAACTATGATATTATAAGACATCCAGTGTGATTATAGTGTTATGTCCAGTGTACACGTGCTCCTCTCCCATTCCTCCACTACTGTTTGTGAGTTTTTCCACAAATCCTTTTCATGCAGATAGTCTTGATTTATGGAACGGTAAAAAGTGGCTGAAGGTGAATTACGTTGGTCGGTGTCGAACAGAAAGTGCACAATAATTGACGGCAGGAGTGTCACTTTTTTCAATTTTGTTTGTGCTGTGCGCCGAAGGGCAATAAATTCAATCAACTGCCACTACGCCATCTATTGCCAGTTTCCTGGATTAATTGTTGTCGATGATTTTTAGAAGAAACGTCGATGATAGACCGCTCTCAACGCGCTGATTTCCACTTCGGTTTTCTCACACGGCAAGAAAAGTCGGCGCCGACTCGGCTTTTTTACGTCGTTCAGAAAAATGGAATCAATCACAGAACTGGTTTCAACACGGTTAGGTCTGTACGCATAAAGTCCAGAGTTTTTATTCGCCCTCCAGCCCACAATTTGACTATTGACAATAATTTGTGCTTCTTTATGATAAGAACAAAAAATAATTATGTTCAATCGAAGCCACATAAAACGTAATTGAAGAGAAAAGTTACTATCAATTTATTACGTTTCCCATGACGAGATAATTGATTGTTCAGTTCTCTACTGTTGAAGAATATTATGTGTGGAGCAATGTGAAACACACGTACACGTCGTCTTTAGTTATAAAATATTTACGAGAAGTCATTATTTAAAAATATTACAAAATTCGTTAGATGAGGACTGTTTTCAAAAATATCGCTGAGTATGAAATAATTAGATCATCCAGAATAACACGAGATCATAAATACTGAGATAATAATATGTGATTTTACGAAAATATGAAAAAGGCAAAATATGGATGAGCCTTCGAAATTTATAATGGATGGTGAACATGATTCCACTGAACCTAAAATCCATTCAAGTACTGAAACTTTTTTTTCATTGTTATTAAGAAGCATCGTTATGAGAAGCATTATAATACATGAAATATCTTCCAACTTGAAAGAGGAAAACTTTTCAGAAGTATTCGATTGGAGAAATTTGATTCATATCAGTAGATTGCAGGCATGCATTGTACACACCATTCTTTCTTGACCATGCAATAATTACATCCGACCTGACCTTGACATGATGACGAGTGGAGACTATTAATGTAAAGCAGTGTAGCATAGCTTCATAAAATCAGGCGCACTCACTATTGAACAGCTCATTAATCAAGAAAAACTTGAATTACTTCTCCAACAAGTAGATATTGAGTCATTGCATATAGGTACAATGATGATGATGATGCATTCGAATCAAGTATTAGCTTGCTTGATGGATTTATACGAGATGGAAAAATATTATATCCATCATTTATCATGAATATTATTTCAATATCAGGAGGGAAAACATATCTCCCATTAAATAGTCATATCCAAATGATAATGATATGAAGAGAATAAGAAATATCAAATCAGATCGTTAAAAAACAATCATCAGAGAGAATTAATGAGACTGAGTTGATGTTGGAACAATTCAGTGATTGATTAGATTGTTATCGATTTGCAGTAATCAATTTATTTATTGGAATCCTTATAAATTATCAAATTTCGTGCCTTCACTATTCTGATAATTACTATATAATATATATATAATATATATGTATGAATGATTTTAATGGCATTCAATGAAGTGTATGTAATGCAAATAAAAGGTTTCGATAGAAAAATGCAAGCATAACTAATAACTCGGACGTCAAATAGATTGGAGTTGATAATGAAATATTAGTTATTCCAGAAAAAAATTTATAGGTGATATCTTCACGTGTTGGAAAGGATTACATCAATTCTTGTCTTTTAATTTCGTTTTGAGAATGGCAATAATGATATTGGTTTGTTTGTAACCACATGAGAAATAATTCTCATTCACTTTAGGTTATTAAAAAACTCAGTCGGGTCACGACGCACGTATTCCAATAACCATTGATCCCAACATTATTGTGGATATATTCTATTTCTCCTCAAATTAAAAGGTGAACTGCTTGAAGATCACAGTACAGTTTTTAATTGTATGCTTTCACCGAGTGATTCACAACAGCACTTAATTTTTTTAAGGATGAGATTTATCGAGGATAATAAGTTGCAACATGCTAATAACAATTTCTGAAGCACTAATTTGATTCCATCATCGCACTCCTGCTGATAAATCATCATTTTCAACCGATTGCTCTCACATATTAAAATTTCTCTGTCAAATTCTGGTAGTGAGGAGAGTTCACGGATCTGATAAGCCTCGAAATTGCTTATTAAGGGAGAGACAGCACTGTTTAACCAATCAGGTTCTTACTTTGGTGTAAAAGGCACATAACATAATTACCGTCAAACACATAAACACATACATAATTACCCGCACGCCCATGAGCGGCAGCGAGCGATTGCTCTCACAATTTTAAAAATTGAAACGAATGCAAAACAAGTGTAGAGATAAATAATTGCTCCACTCCAATTCAGCGCTAAAAGTGCTCACAACAAGACGAATGAATGATTCCCTCGCCAGTATCTATAAATTAACCACCGAAACATTTCTCAACGTCTTCAAATAACTGTAATTATTTCGGAAACCTGATTTATTGCTTTTAGAACAGCTTAACTGTTGAATATGATTTTTTAATATTCACATCGATGAATTCGCTTTAGAAATCTATGAAAATGTATCGTTTTGTAATTACGAGACCCCAACAGAAAATCATTTTTATCCATTATTCATCATTATGAATATTAAGAGAATGTATATTATAACCAATTAATCGTGATCTTAAAACAATAGCTTGTAACTTGTAAAGATAGTCATGTGAGGAATATTGAAAGACCAGTACTAGGATGCACCAGATTTTCGCTGAAAAACTGAATTATTCGAAACAATTGAGAAGTAATTTAACCTCTCCATTAACAGGAGAGAATGCATCATTTACAGTTATCACATTATAAAATTTTTAATAACCCATATTATTGGAGTTTTATTACCAATGTTTTATCAACACTCACCAAAAATTTCATCATCAATGTTAAATTTGTTAAGCTTCCTTCAATTCAATTAATATCTTCGATGCAATTCAACTCAAAAACGTAGTTTAATAATTAGGCGGCTTGTTGATTGTTGAATTCGTAAGGTAGTGCTAATTCCGATGAGGAACCAACTGCTAAATGTACGTCTATTCTCTAAGACTGGAACCTTTCAATTCAATATTGCTTTGATTACAATATTTTATCACTGAATATCAATGAAAGTCTTATTAAAAGAGATTCATTGAAAAACGCCTGCAGGCAATCAAGTTCATTCACAAATCACTCCACACTCACTCGCCCATTGAGATGTGGGGCTCAATTAGGCGGCAATAAGATATCATGTTGAACAGAAGCATTAAGTGCGAATAACAATAATTCAAAGGTGTAAATCGATTTTTCACCCAGAGGGTGACAGAATAAAACAAATGAACGGTTAGCAGCGTAAAGACATTAACTCGGGCTCTGACACTTACAGGTGGCTGACCTGTTACACATTGTGTAAAGTCAGATTGAAATTAATCGAGTACCAGTGCTTGCACCTCGAAATGGTCTTCAGCGATCATTTGTCATAGCAGCAGGCGAAGAAAGAAGCTAGGAGATGGGATCGTGTGCATAGCAACAAAGAGAGAGCCCAGTGATAAAGACAACCTCGAGAGCTCTCAAGACTCCACATTGGGAAAGCTCATTTATCATACTGTTTGTAATTATAATGCTATTATTATACCGTTTGTATTACTGAACTCCTTACATAGAGACACTCTTTGATAACTTGTACAGCTATCATCTCTCCCCATTCACCTCTAATAACTTCTATTTGGACCTTTTTTATTGGCAGAGAATTGCAGTTTACAGTTATTTATTATTTTCTGCTCTGCTGCACTCTACTGCTAAGATATCCTCGATTGGCAGCCTCATTCACGATACAATCACCGAACAGATAAATAATACAAGGTTTAATAACTATCATCGAGGATTGATATAGAAATTACTTGTTAATTATTTTTTAGTTTAGCTGAAGATCTCAGATCTGAAGTATTGATGAAATGAAATAAAATGGTAGAAGGACAATTTTGCGTGTAAATTAGATATAAACTTTCCATTTATTTCATTTTGAAACTTGATAATGCATAATAATATAATAGAAAGAGAAAGAGGGATGGGCACAAGCTAAGTAAAATGTGAAGAGATCTTGTTGAGTAGACTAGTTGTGAAGGTGATATTGTGGCAGTTATCCATATTGTTAAAAGATATCTCTATTAAATCTGTAATAGGAAAATACAGTATTTTGTCTTTCAATTAAATGATTTGGTAGTAATGTTTGGTATTATTAAGGAAACCTACGATATGTTTTCAAGTACTCATATTCATATCGATGATTGAGAAATTTAATATTAAACTCATGAAAGAATAGATCTATGGGTACAAAATGTTATCGATCCCTTTAGTAGGAGTGCATAGTGCATATAACTACAAATAGAGATACAGCTGAAATATCTATAACTGAAGATATAGCATACGCCAAAAAGTTGGGCGGTTTGCCAGATTGTTGTGCAATTAACAGCTGATGTTTTCAATGATAGAGGTCATTTAGGTATGCATAGATGATGTTTTTAGATCAAAAGTGACAAGAGATGTCAGAAGGCTACATCCAATACCTACTAATACATCATAAGGTACTCATTTATTCATTGTTACAATTGCCACTTGAAAGCAAGTATTTTAAGCAAAGGAGATGGATGAATGAGTGAAAAACATGAAACATTGGTGGATGAGTGAGTCAAACATGGTGGATGAAACATGATGAAAATTCTCATTACAATTTTCACTTTGAAAAACACTATTTAACTATTTTGATAATATTGATAAAAACGTACAAAATACGAATCTGTACCCTAAATTCGAATTGGTAGATTCATATGCTCTTTATAAACAGTTTCTAAATTTGAAAAACCCAAGTATATTATAGTATTCAAATCATACTTTCATATAATTGAGTTATAAGATGTTGTCAGATTAGGCTACTCTGACAGGTGATGCTGACATGAGGTAGGCTACATCCCGTGTTAGAGATAGACAATACCGATCAACTTTTTAGCGTTAGCCTAACTATAATTACTCGTACATAGCTCACACCAAACTCAAACTATGCTCACCAATATCCTTCATTGAATCAGCTGAATCAGTGTGCAGGCTCGCTCTTGAGCTAAGATTTTGGAATCATTGTTTCCACCTCTACTTGCTTTGAAATAATGCCATCATAGAACATACCAAGTCCTTAGTATTCACATAGATTTCATGCGCGGTTAGAAAAATGTTACCAATTAGTAGAATCAAGTTCAGACATTAAATATTAGACAGCACTTTATGTCATTGTGATCGGGACAATCAAATAGCTTGAACGTTTTAGTAGCTTGACTAAATTTAGCAAGCCAAAAATATTTCCCAAGATTGAAAAAATACGGATAAACCGCTTTTAAGTTAATTAGTTGATTCACAAATGAGAATTCCGTAGCCTTATATGGAGCCTCAACGGAAAGCGAGAATCATTCAAATCTTCTTAAAAAGATTCTTCGGAGACTAAATCATTCTAATTAGGAGCTTAACTCATGAGCTGGTCTCGAAGAAGCGACTTCGGAGAAAAATTTATTCGATACAAACAAAAAAGATTACATGCTTCAATTATCCAGACTTTTGGTAGAATTGATTATGCAAACATTCGGAACAGCATGTCAGAACAATCTCTTCCGATAATCTCCTGATTTTATCAAACAAATTATCGATGATTAAATTGATCTGTAAATTTCTGAATTCCTTTCCCATCGCCCATCGGATGTGGTTCTGAGCAATAATGGGCCCATAATAGGAATAGTGATGAGTATCAAAGATAAGGTATCCTATGGATTGCACTGAACTATGACTGACTATAAAGATCTAAAGTTTAAACGTTTTCATACATGATTGCGACAGTTTTAAACTTTTTGTGAACCTCATACGATCATTTAATATTCAAATTGTGAAACAATATGGAGTCATGAAAAAATTTCCCCATTAATCTCTCCTCATATAAGTTGGATTCATTGATGACCAATAATATCGTTTAGATAATATAAGATAAATGTGTCTGGAGGTCCTTCGCTACAATAATAATTATTATGCTACTTATTCCTATATCTATCCCGTACCTATTCCATGGTAAAATGATCGGCGTTAATGCCATATTATTCTATTAACAAATAATAAAATTCTCCCCTTCCTATTCCAACGACAAGATGAATTAATAAACTATTGGAAATTGATTCGTTTTTTATTCTGTTGAATTATCAAATATTGAGAGAATATTAAAATTAACTTTTCAAGACACATCAACAATATTTTAGTGATGGATGAAAAACTTTTTCAACTAAAAAACTATTCAAACTCTCAATTGAAAATTTAATTCAAGAGAGACTCGAGAATACATTTCTCTATTCTCCTGAGTACTATTCACGTGGTTTTTCCGGAAATGAGCAAACGATTTTGGAACTTTGTAATATCCCTGTCGTGCTCGGATCATGGTTCAATACATATTCGTAAAACCGTGAACATTTCGATTTATTAGAATGACTATCATTGATGATAGAATAGTTTCGAATAACATATCGATGGGTCTACATGCACATTACAATCAGTTAAACAGTTCTATACACAACCAGCACGCTTTGTTTGCCATTTCCAATCTAATCGGCATCATCTAGGCCTACTTACTGCGACAAGTACAGTCCGAGCATAAGAAACGTTCTACGCGGGAGGATCGGGATTATAAACATGCTTCTAATTGACGTAAATATGAAAGAGAAAGTGATAACTTATTGGGTCGTAAGGTTTAGCAGTGCAGACGACATATCAAGCTCTAGTGGACAGATAATTGACAGAGGCCGGAGAATTATTGGCACTCAGAACTTTGTCAACGATTTCCCTACCAGTTTATGACCGATGGACTCCGGGTCCATGCGAACGCTGCAACCTATTCCAACCCATAAATATCTGTGTGAAACTTGTGTTTGTTCTACTTTTGACGTCTCACCTCGGCAAGTGACTCGATAAAAACATGAACAGTGAACTTAAAACTAAGCACGAAAAGCGTTATGACACATAATTCCTAGCTAATGATGTCTTCAAGTAACGTGAACATTGTGAATGCGATTGTAATTCACCTAATCAACCCAATAGTGTGCGTGTGTAAGTGACTTCTATACGCTTATTAAGCGACACTGAAGAAGTAAATACAAGCCTGTAATCAAAGTATAAAAACAACGCTATTGCGAACAGTGTCATATCAAGCTGATTTCTCAGAAGACAGCACATTCAAAGGGTTGCGACTTTGCGACTTCACCATAGAGTGGGCTAATAAAATCTCTGGGGGAATAACGAGGAAATGTATAGAAAAAGGTGATCGAATTGAAAAAACCCTTATAAAGCCTGATTGATTGCTACGCTTCAACATCAGAAGATTTTTTCCGATATTGTCCTTGGCTAATGAAGTCGATTAGAGGAAAGACAAGACTAGATGGTTCTAAAAGCTTCATGCTGCTTCACTTTTTTGAACGAATTATAAAGAGGTATTATTATGAAAAGCAGAATTTGATGATTACCAAAGCCTATCAAATTACAAAAATTCCAGTAGTTTTATATGAAAGCGTCAGATGATAATTCCAATAATTAGAAAATGAATTATTTTCTTCATATTAGAAGCAATCCATTTGTAATACAAAGCTCAAGTCGATATGGCAAAGTATGAGAGAATTTGTTTTTGAATACATACATTTTTTTATTCAGTGATTAATTTACCCAAACAATCCAATTCATCTTTCTAGATCTCGAATCTTTTCGAACGCTCAACAACGGACAAATGACTTGGTTCATAATTGATTGGACACTACCATATTCTATTCTACAAGTGGAAGCAAGGAATGATTTCTACAATGCAACTTTGAAATTTACAGTTGATAGATGGAATGAATAGAGCAAAGCTTTTGCAGTTCGTGATGTTTGATTCTGCAAGTGGTATGAAAGAGTAATTTCTACAATACAGCTATTAAGATTTATGTTTATTGTGGCAAGCGCCTTTGTGAAGTTGACGTATGTATCAATAACGGCGACATTTCCGTTGAGATGAGTGAGTATAATATATTATATGGGAGGCCCCACACAGCTGATAGGCGGGTCTTTGAGTTACAATGCCGCAGTCAGTTCTCATCAAACTGGATACGTAAATAAAAGGATAAGCGCACAAGTTACATTATGAACGTCGCCGCTACACGTTCAACTCACCGGTGATTTATTACGTTTTTGCCGAGCAAGTGCACCACTGTTTATTGCCTGCTAGACTTGAGGTGAAATACTGCACTGGCCCCAACAGAACAGAACAGATCAACTCAGCCCACACAATCCACGTTTGACTGCAGATTTCAAGATGCAGAGTGAGTGAGATAGAGCTATGGAGAGCGCTTCCTTAAACGGCTCTCAAGACAGCCCTTTCCAGGCTTGCACGAATAAATCCACAATTGTGGGTCAGTAATGTTCTTGAAATGTCAATTTTACTTATCGCAAATCTCTACACTTTTACCTCAGCTATACCAGACCAGACAGTGACAGTCACCTTTCGAGCAAGAAGCTGAGACAAAGAGAAATCTCAATGGAATAAAATTACCAGTAACAGATAAAGACCTTCGTTTGTATTCATTGAGTCTGATGTAACGATTACAGAAGCAAATGAGTAGCAAACATTGTTATGCTCAACCAATAGCATTAGCGTGGAGAACATAAAGTAGTAATGATGGAGACTTTTGATCCAATAAGGTAGTTTGGGTGAATTGAATTATAATGATATGGGGTTTGCAAACGAAATCAAGAGGACCCCTTCCCACGATTCGTTATCGGTAAGTTAATCTGGTTAATGCAGGGAATATAAGTTACTAAAGCTTCTTGTTAGTTTAAAATTTAATGCAAAAGACAAAATAAAAAATTGTTTCAGCAATATGCTTTCACATTTGTTGTATGAAATGAGAGGCATGGGTCATTGAGAATTTACCTAGGAAATCGTTAGAAACAATCAATGGATTTTAGTTAGAAAACAGGGAGATAAGAACGTTCAGTATTTTTTTGTTGGATATGAAGCTTTTCATTATCTTGATTGCAATTTGGTTGCAATTCATTTCTCACAATAATCCTCCTTATCATACATGCACAAGTCTGAGCACGAGTGAGCATCAACATCAAATATTCTTGATCTGTCTAATAATTACGGATAATTCAGTTCGATTTCGGGTTTCGATTGTTAAAGTCAAAATAGCCTTCACTTTAGTCTCGAGAAGCGAATGAAATACATTCTTCTTTCACCTCGTTGAAATTAAGAGCAAATTTACTGTGTGGTCCTGATTTTGCTGCACATCGCAACAAACAAATCGTGAGCATCGCGTTTGAGATTGATCAGCTATTGCATTTCAACTGCACTGCAGCCCCCGTCAGCCGAACAGTCGTTGACTGACGGTAACAGCAGACGGTGAGGAGAGTCCACGCTTCACGAGCAAAAGCCACAGAAATCGACACGACAGACAGACCCCGCGTAACGTACATCTTGCTCAAGAACAATAGAACAACTGGGAGGGTGTTGAAATACGATCGACCGTAGCAATGAATGATGTAAACACCGTCTCTTTGTTCAACTTCTCACCTTCGACATGAACTAGTTGCCGAGCTTCCATCATCATTCGACACTGTTTTCTTCTGTAATAACATTTTGCACGGGATTCTCCAGAATAATGATCTGAACGGAAAATACAATTTCTAGATCTTTGATAAATAGAATTACATTATTTAACGCTTCTATAAATTCGTTCTTTTTTATTAATTGTGAAGGTGAGTTTGTTATTACTTTTTTTTTATCTACACGTAATTTGGTAACTCAGAAGTTGCTTATTCAAAACATTGTAGAAATACAGTGAATGAAATATTTCAATCAATATACAACTGTAGCTGAATCACAGTAAACTACTAATTATTGCGAAGTTTTTCTTCTTCAGATTTGATTCATCAGCCTGAGAAACTATATTGTATTTTTTGACAGTTGTAATAACCTTTAGTTAAACAATCATTTTACTCAGTTTAATTTCATAAAAAAATTTTAATGAATAAGAATAAGCATCATGCAGGCTTATCAAGTTTCTACAACTATGTTTGTGTAAGAGCCAACATTTCTAATGTAATCAAAGTACATTAAGTGACTGCGCCTTCTCATCGCTGATGAAAGATGAAGTTGGAACTATGTTTTCGACTGTAATTGGTATTCAGACGTCGGACAGGTTCATTACTCCGTCAAATTTATGATCTAAGTAAATACTTTACAAATTAGACAGTGAGATCCCCGAGATTAAACCTGGCTTTATTCCAAAATCGCCAAGCAAATGACTTGTAAAATGAGCAGCAAGAACGTTAGTTGTATCAAGCCGATATCAAGCATTGAGGTGGATCCCATGCTTCACGTTCAGCAAACCAATTTGAAACCATAGCGAACAGCTTTCTACCCGATTGCTCACAACTTCCAGCTACATAGTATTTTGCAAATATCAAGTTCGCAAATAGTTGTAGCGCAATTTTCCTCAAGCATTCAGCTTCTGATAAGAACGAGTGGTACTTGGAGACCAGCTTGAAAGTTGAACAACATTCTTCAACTGTGAAGGGCTAATTTATATTGATTGGGGATATTGATCAAAAGCCACAAAATCTTTAAGGTATTATAAAATTCTCTCGTATAGCATAGGATAGTGATACTCGTTTGTAAGAATATGAGAGGAACACAACTTCTCTGCTTTCTCTTTAAAAAAATCTATAAATAGGGTAAATCAAACAAAGACAAAAAATTCAAAAACTCTCGAGAATGAAACTTTTTGATATATGTAATCTACAAACCATGGCATGTTCCTTCAACATATTATAAAATTATCTTTCAAGAACGACAAAAAATAGTTTAGTAGATAAGAGATATACAGTATGTTAGTATATAGGTATATACTCTATGTTAATGTAAGTCTCTATTATTACACCAGACTATTAAAAATCCCAAGAATAGTTGATTGGATGAATAAATTAATGAGGAAATAATAGAAAAAATATTTGATTTTCCATGTGAATTGGCAAATCTGATACGAGCTACTTCATAATAGATACTTTTAAATATCAAATCATAATATACTATTATAAACTCACTATTTCAGAGAATATAACATGTTCGTATGTCTGCATTCTAGAACGGGTAGATGATACGAAGTTGAATTATATTGAGATTATGTTGGAACAAATGGACTATAAGTAGGATTGTCACTATTGATTACTCAAATTTCTATAGATAAGGGTTTCAGGCGTTCCTAGCTGTTACTGAGAACAGCTCATGAGAACGCCTCATCGATACCCTAGATACGCCTGAATAGCCAACTGTACGTGTAAAAATCCCGCGAAAATTTACAGTTGGGAACTTCAACAAGTTTGACTTGATAAGCTGCGTTATCTTACCTATTTCACGGTAAAGCCTACTTGTTATCTTGCTTTCCACACTTCACGAGCCCAAAGATTTACCACAAAGATTGAAATTTGCCTCGGCGTGAAATTCAAAAAGCTGCAAGTGCGTACAGATAATTGTCCAAGACGAGATTCTCGTTTCAAGTGAATAGGCAGGTGTTTAAACGTCTCCGAAGTTGCTTGATACGCTTCCTAAGTTCTCAATCTCAGCGTGACGAAAAGTATCAGCACACCTAACCAACGTTAATTGACGTGTAAAGATAATTGCAGCATGTGTTTACGATCTTTGCATGATGCACGTCGGTATATTATTGGTGAACATACTTCAACTGCATACCTGAATGGGCACTACTAATTAAATTCGAAAATCGTTGTTTTATCTAATAGTGAACTCAGCCATCAACCATCTAGGGCTTTAACCTCGAGAGCCATGAGAATATTTTCCATTAAATATTTTTTTGTAGGGTTACATATATGGGAATTTAATTAATAAATTGACTAGATGACAATGATCAGCTATAGAGGCCTCTAGATAAAAAGATAAGTGAGCAATAAGAAACCCTTCACTTCGAAAATTTGTTCCAGAATAAATGATTGTGGAGAAGTTGAGTAGATGAAAGTTTCTGGGTGATTCTCTAATTTCGAATGGATTTATAAGACATGAGAGATCTTTGTATTGGAATAAGTTTCAAACTTCTTCTACAAGAGTACCAACTGAATAAGCGTAATCCATTTCTCCTCCAAACCAACATATTCTATGAAATTCCCCCTATTATTATTATTATTAGCGTATGGCTTCATTTGGTGGGGAGACCGGAAGGTAATTCCACCTCGCCAACATAACCATGTTTCGTCAATAGGAAACATGTTAAAAGTTCTCATCATTCCATTACAATTATTTTATTTCCCCTCATCAGATTCATTACAATTATTGATCAAATGCACGAAGATGTACATTGCATGAAATCAGAATGAGAACTTCTTTTACATTACACACTCCACATTAGTCTATTACTGTATTGGAATCTCATCAACAGAATGAATCCAGCATAAAAATATTAGTCATTTCACACAAAATTCATTATAAACTTGTCAAACGACGTCATATCCAGGATGTGCCTAATACCATTGTCTTGCGGTTAGCTGACCCTAACCTTAACCGATAACGAGTCGATAAATCTTAATTTTTAAAAAGAAAAGGAGACACATAGGTTGAGCACCACTCCTAGCCAACAGAGAGAAGCGACGTGCAATTAGCATCCTTATTTTATTCAGCGGTGCGTAGAGCAAGATGGTGACATGAGATGTGGTCGGCACTGCACTGACCAATCCTGTGAACCTCCTGTGGACAATCGATTACGACGTTCTGGAGCTCAATCCTGAGATAAGGATGCGCCTGTATCCTTAGTCTAAGGACTCCCGCTGCGCGGTACTGCATCACTATCTTCCCCAAACTGATGAGCAATGTCTTCCAAGAGCGCCTGGCAATAATTTCATCTTCCCTACTTCCTCACTTCGATATAATACACAGTGTTGGTTGCCCGCCTTCCCCTCTCACCATCCCGATTCTGTTCGTTAACCTGCTGCACACTGTTTATGTGTGTGTCTCCTTGCTCGCAATACAACCTGCTGGGAGGACGGCGACTCCTAAATTACGGTTGTTACCAATAAATTTATGACGGATGCAAAACCTCGCATCCCCATCTTAATGACCGGTAGGAGTGGCATTTGGTGGCTGAGAGCTAATTGCTCCACTAGTCATTTTTTGATGGCAACTAAATCAATCAATTAGAGGAACACCTGCAAAAATAATGAAAATCGTGAAACTGTAATTAGAAGTGGATGGATGTACGGGGATCTTAATAAACTTTGACTAGGCTCATTAGGATTTGAACAACTGATTTGATTTGAAATGAGCAATTCAAAATTTTATTGATTACCCTGATAATTTTCTAGAAATACTTAGTATTGTTGTAATGGGGCACATCATCTTCATGAAAGTTCATCACACTGAATAGAAGCCATCTAACAAGTTGTTAAATAATTTTAATAATATTCTCCTCCCAATCTTAAAGATTTTCCTCAGTCCTTGGAAATTGAAATTATCAACTAAAAAAAATCTAATTATTTCAGTATTGTTTATCATGATGGATGCTGCTGCTCATAACAAAAGCTGTTTAATTGATTCTCTCAGAAAAGAATTGATTGCAAATGATTTTCAAAGATATAACTTCAACTAAAAGGCTATCAGGCATTCATCCAACATAGGTGGAGTGTGTAGAATCATCACGATTACTCTTACTCTTTGAATTTCAATATGTGATTTCATAAACGAAACCAAAACTATGTGAAATTCTAAAATGATGACCTTGAACATTAGGATGAACTGGAATGAAGGTTAACGCATGATATTATGATTTACATAAAACTAATTCGAAGGTTGTTATTGACATGTTTGATAATGACAATTTCTCATATATTCTCATTCTCATGTAAAACAAGCTGCTGAAAATTGAAAAGAGGACAAACATGGCGCACACACCTCCAATACACCATTCTGAATAGAACCGTGAATTCTCAAAGATTGAAAAGAAGCGGAGGGATGCTTCAATGCTATAGCAGCAAACATAGATGATTTACTAGTAATAGAACAGAGGGCGTCAAGTACAATAGGAAATCAAGAGTGGCAAGTGGACGATGGCCTCAATGTTCACGTCTGGTTACCAACCAGATCATACATGCGGTAAAGTGTTATTGTATTGGAGGCATGGTGCAAAAATTATGAAATTGTTTTAATTTGCGGCAGATGTGCCTATAGTTAACTACACCCTTCCAATGGTGTTGCAGTGTTAAAGAGCAAACATTTGTTATAGTCTGGGTTGATAATTTACGTATCGCTTGGGGGTTGATGTCACCTCTACTTGGCAACGACTGCCCTTCGAGGGTTGACACAATACTCCCGCGAGTGATTGCAGGAAGGGATGGGATGAGCAAGGGAGAGGGACCGAGTGCCCCGACGTCAATCATACTTCTCTTACTTCCCGGATGTATTTGCACTTATCGCAACTCGCATCTGTCACTAAACGGCCAAAAATCATAACGGAAGAAAGAAACGGAATTGAATAAGACGCATTTCTAGCTATTCAATTGAACTATAAAAATAATTATTGTATCTGAAGGCAAAATCTGTGATTTCCAAGTTCCAACGAACATTCCGTGATCCCAAATCAAGTACAAATTACAGATTCGAGAACAGAAATCACTGTATAACATTGAGTGACACTTCAACAGATATTACTTTATTTGAACTAATAATAATATTTACTGATTAAAAATTGCAGCATCTTGAATATTTGAATAATGTTAGCGACTCTCAATTCGTTTGTAAAAAGAGTTTCAGAGTTTGGAGAAATCCATGATTTAAAAAATATATACGTAGTTATGTTATCCAGTTATCCATGCATTCTATTCTATCAACACAGGAAAGAAGAGATTTCTGTGGTGATGAAAAAGAGTTGAAACCAAAAAACTATCTCCTTCAAACTGTGCTACAACCCACTTGTTTTAGAGCGAGCATAACATTGAACATTGCATCGACAACGGTCAGTACACTTGGAATCTCTCAAACTGTGTAGCATTCAAAGGCATGCTGGAGGATAAAACGAAAGAAAAAAGACCTAAAAAAGAGGCTATAGGCGGCTGACATTCAATTCGATTGTCCATCCGAGAAAAATACAGAACACCCGAACAATAGCGGCCTACCCGAAGTTATGTTATTACTGGTACATTACTATTATTATTTTTATCATCTGGAAAGACCATTGCTGGTTGACAATTTCATCCGACGCTAACACGTGTCTTAGGTGTGGACGTGATCGCCTCGGCTTTGTCACTGCCGAGATGGATTGCTCCGAGACGGATGCTGCTTTTCAACAGCCGAATCTCTGCTTTGCGCTGCTCTTTGCCTCCAACACCACGAATGCCTTGGGATGATCACGGTCGTCATTTCTTCTATCTACCATCATTGGAAATCGTAACGTGCCAACAGGAAGGAGTTATTTTTGCTTAAGGAGCATTATTCACTTTTGTAGTACAAGCTGACGAAAAACTTCTCCAGTAATCAATCAACATCCATCTTTGTGTTGGGCATCAACAGCATGCATGTAGAGGAATAAAATTGATGAATAAGAAGATTAGAATAAATTGAATAAGAATAAGAATAAATTGATGATATCTATCAATGTACCATTGAAAATTGATATGATGTTTAGCGTTGAGCGTGATATGACTTATGAAAACTTCAGAATTTATAAGAATATAGTATTAAGATATTTAATATTGTTCAAGTCCTAATTATCAGAGAGGTTATAGAAGTAAGAGATCAATTATCAAAAAGTGAATCAGATTCTCAACAAAATCAACTATAAGAGTTTATAGAGATTATAAAGAGATTATATAGAGAGTATAAAGAGATTATAAGAGTTTCAGAATAGAGATCAAAGTTTGAAATCAATTCGACTATGGTCTCAGATATTACATTCTAATATGACAAGATGAATGTTTCTAGACGGTTGAATGCTGCTGCATTAAGTTTACAATTTTACATCAACAATATGCTCGAAATGTTGGTTCTCTTCACTCTATCCTATTGTTTCCGAGTTCCAACTGACCACATATTCTGTATTTCCATCTAGTTTACTTGTAATTTGCGTTCAAATTTAATTAGAGAAAAGGATTTTTAACAATGGCTTCTCACCATCCTGAATTTAAGAGAAGATGATGGTATTTTAAACGCTGTCTTGTCTGGCCTAGTAGCTAAGCTACCATACAGCCCTATTATGGATCATTTGTTTCAATTTTTATATTTCTGAAAATGAATAACTAGTTTTTCCGAGACAATAATAAATAAGAAGAACGGTTATTTATTGCGGACGGGAGTTGTTGTTCTCAAAGAGACTTACTGGGTATCTAGTGGTTGTCTAGGTATTATCCAAGTAAGTATGCTAGTTATGGTGAGTTAATTCTCCTCGGTTACCGTCTGCGACCAAGATAATAATCCACGGAGTTTTTGTATGAACGCAACTAAGAAGATAGGATAATCACAGCACGAGGAAGTAGACAAAATTGGCAACCCGACCAACCAACAACACTTTATGATGACTATGAATCCGACTGGCAACAACTACTGTCCAGCCTATACAGTTCAACATACTTCCTTCCACCTTTCTGCAAATGCATTTCTAACTTTCAAACTTCTCGACTATAATATTATTGTGTAATTTTAAGCTATTAATTTTCAACTGCCTGGGACGCCTCCTTGAAAAACTCCTATACTATTATTCACTTAATTTCAAAATATGGCATAGAATAGTGCAATGCACACGATAGCAGTGCCTGTGATACATAATAAAAGTATACAAGAAAAGGTAAAATATATTCTTCTGTTGTGGAAATGTGATGTGCACACTCGTCGGGGAGAGAGAAGGAACAAGAGGGAATTTTGTTGTTGAAATTATTGAAAATCATCCACCATTCAGTGATAACGAGTGAATCATTAACCTGAAGAAATTGGCATCAATTATGGAGAAAAGAATGGGATACTTTGCGAAAATTCAGGTACGTATTAACTCACAAAGCCTGATTTTCACATAGTTCTTCCACTATTCTTTACATAGTTTTAGCTATACTTTATTTTTAAATAATTATTCACAAGGAGTGCAATATAATATAGTTTGGAAGTACTGTATTAAGAAGCTAAATATTTGATATTGACTACAATAATTATGTATCGTGTTTTAGTGTCTCCTATTAATGAGTAGTATTCCCTGAGAATATTTTGTAGAATTACTAGTTATATCTCTGTTCAAATTGTACAAATTTAGATGTTGAGCAGCTTGACTATCAGTGAAAAAATATAGCGATCATCGTTGGTGTGTTTTCTTCCAGGTCGAGTATCCGGTAACCGAAGACTGAAGAAACCAAAATGAGATTAGTAACGACTAGAAAAAATGAGAGCCGGTGAAAAATACATTTTAATTCATCACGAGTTCTGAAAAGCTGGAGATGTCTGGTGGACCGTCTGGGGAGGTGGGTAGTGAGGTGGCGCGGGAGGGTGTTCAAAGACGACAGATACCTGTTTGAGATAAACTGTTGTTTATCATGCAAATGACCCTTCGGTCACAGTAGACACTGAATTATACGGTTTATACAGCGAGTTGCCTGCCATTCAAAGTTGTCTTTTGTGAGTAACCACTCGGTGAGAAGCTTCAGTGTCAGTCCGCCCATCTTTCACACTGCACTTTTCTATTTTTATTTATGTTTTTTAAGTCCGCTTATCCCCTTCAAATTTGGTGTCAACTCATCTTTCCCTTATTCTGCTCAAGCACTTCATTTGTATTTACATTTTCCATTCAGAACCACTTGCTGTGACTCGTATTAAAGTCTTCACGACTTATTCAATCAATTTATGTCGCCTGTTGAATATAATAGAATGCATTAGAGGATTCTAATAGATTTTCAAACACTAAATTATAAAAATTTATTTATAATCTTCATTTGTACCACTTCTTCCACCAGTTTCTTACGTCATTAGGCCGGTATTAGATGGTAATATTGCTATTATCATATGAGAAGAGATGAAAATACGTACAGTAATAATATTTTCATCTTTTCTATCATATCTTAATGAGAATATTACCATGTAATACCGGCTTTAAACGATCCAATTGTCTACTAAGATCTGAGTTTTTACTAACCAAGTGATGATAATCAAGTTTTTCCTGAATGAATCAAAGTTGTGGTAGAAGTCACAGAGTCCAAGTTAAAGTTAAATTATTCCATTTAAACCTCGGTTAGAGTTTTACCAAGTGAAACAATTAAACCGATAGTGATATAGACGGTAATGCCACTTTACTACAAGTGATGGAAAGTAAGAGATCGTGTGACAGACTGACAGCAAGTCGGACCATGAGGGCTAGACGACGGTAAAGCAAAGCATCAGTGGCAGTGCATAAATGAATGAGTGAGTATGAATGCATCAAAGAAGGTGATAGGAAACGAGGAGAGAAGAGAGAACGAAAGATCGCATATCAGAAGAGCGAGCGAGAACCCATGCAAGGTGAAGTGGGGTCTGCTCCATATAATAGGCTCGTTAATTCAACCGCCTTCTGTATGGCGGGCATTCAATTCCATTCTATTCTCACTTCAGCCACAGCCATCTAAATCGATGATCGTTGTTGTGGTTGCTAAGCCCTCTTCATCAGATAGGCACTGCTCCGTTGCACGGGGTGAAGATAGTCCCACTCCACTTCCAATACAGTGCCCATATTCTACCCTCTGACCTGCTACCATTGTATGCTAAATGCATTCCAAATACCTGTGTTGACTGCTTGTAATTTATGTAGTTACACTTGAAATCGAGCTGCGTCAGGTGACGATAAACTAAGTAGATGTTGACAAGTTTTAGATTGAGAGGAAAAATTGATTGAACATGATGATGAATTTTTATGAGGAGAATACGTTTTCATCGTGTGATGGGTTGGAATTCAATAGCTGGTTCACTACGATGGTACTTAGAAAACCAAAAAATTATACTTTTTCTAGTTTCAACCAAGTTTTATAATCATTTTCTAGACATTCGATACTTTGTACAGATTTTTTATACTGAACAATTAAACTACTAAACCAGGAATATAATTCCTGGTTGTGAAATGAGTTTCATCAGATGAACTAGACAATTTTATCGAGGTACTGTATCGAGAACGCTTATTTTGTCACATAAATGTCTGCACTGACGTTCACGAGGATCAATTGATCACCCAAATATGAATAGTCAGTAGAAACGTTATCGATATTGACCCAATAAAATTTAAAATTATGAAAAAATTTAGCAATATATCGTTGATTAAAAATTGACTATCTTGCTTTTTATTGAACACAGAACGTTTTTGTTTCTTTTTCCAGTTTGACGTCGACCTAATCCGAACAGAAGATTCGTAACCGTGTTCAACAGTCTGAAAGAATGACGATGGCAAAAAACAAAGAGATACTTCTCAATAGAGAACGTATGCTGTAAGTCGGCTCATGAGGTTTTCGATGGTAGTGCTATCGAGCCGAACATTTATCGGTGACAACGATCGCCGTACGAAATGAGTGATGCAGATCGTGATCGGCGCACATTACGATCGATCATGTCGACTGTCGTTCGCTGACTGGACCAGGCGCAGCGGGAGGCCACCCACTTCACGTGGGAGGCCCTCGAACTTCGGTCATCATGACGAAGGACATGTTCATGTATGTGTGTGTGTGTGTAGAGCGATGATTCGGGAGATTCGCTAATGAATGGACAAACAGTAACGGTTCAGCGAACCAATGACAGGACGCAATGAATGAACGATTGATTTGGAAGAAGTCGCGGTTGCGGTTAGCTCTCAAGGGTCGGACGAAACACAAGAGCTCAGTTCCGCTTCAAGCGAATCGAGTCCTAGAATAATAGACAGTCGCTCTACCCTGATTTTAGACAATAGCCGCCTTCTAATGTTCGGGATATGCAGTTTTAAGCCCTCCAGCTTAGCCCCTCTAATCCCCTTGAAACTTCACCTTTGCAGTGTCAGCTGTGAGCCCTGTTTTGTCGATTGTCAGAATTAAGTTCTTCTGCTAATTTAATTATTGAGCTAATGTCGTTTCTCTTGTCCAGAGTGATTAAAAGCCCATTCATCGATGACGCTCCATATGGGACAGATCTCAGCGTACATAACTCGCTCTCTGATTACGCCACAAAGAGACTCAACGCTACGCTACATGCCAACCTCATCACTCCCACTCGCGCAGAATGGAAGCCATCCTATCTCAATCTATCTATCTTCTTATTCTACTCTTCAGCCGCCACTCATCATAATCATCACCGACATCATCCTTTTCAAATCGAATCCAGCGTCGGTTTGTCTGTGTTTTGGGTCATAGACCCCTTCATCAACAACATTCACTCCCTTGTACGTTACAAACACACAACACTAGATATATCCATCCCGTAGTTTACCTGCCTGCTAAGGAAGGCGCCCCATCATTCTACTTCGTCATACCCATCATCTGTGCCACTAATATATTACCTTATACTATACTGTTTTATCCACACGCCCACATGTCTTGCCATTCACTTCTGTGTGTATACTTTTAATACATTACTAACTTTCCATTCGGGCTTTGTCACATGGCAAAAATATAGTTTTAGGAATTCTTCTCCAGTTTACCATCAGTGATAGCTATTTTTGTTTATGCATGACCGTGGCGGTGGCAAGGAGTATGAAATTGTAGATATATTGCTAAGCTGTTCTAATAGTGAATAATAAATTATTGTAATAAGTTATACGCTTTGGCAGTTGGCACTACCAATCTACCAAAATTGGCAGTTTGGCACTTATTGATATAATGGAAGAGTACTTAATAAAAACTTCAGCTTGAAAATCGAAACAATGGTTCTATAGGAATAAATTTTGCAAAGTAAGCGAGTAAAGATTTGCTAGTAGCTACTGAAACATTGGAAGAATGAGTTGTAGGCTATACTTTTAAATTTTATCCTAATCTCAAAGAGAACGAGTTTTCAATAACTCATCATGAATCTTTCTTAAATTTGTATTTGTTTTTGAACCTGGAACTTCTAGTATATCGAATTGGTCTTATATAGGCTATCATTGTCAATATTTTATGGTAGAAAAATAGGGATTTTCTCATTTAATACAACATAAAACTTACTCTAAAACGCAATTTTGAAGTAAATTCTTACAAAATTTCGGACCCCCCACTTATTTAAAAGGGTACACCCTCCCCCAGGTCCCTCCTTGGGGGCCCGCACCACAAGCTGAGCCTAGGGGCCCACAGATCCTAAATCCGGCCCTGTAAATATGATAAGAAATCAATGTGATACACCGCAAACGTTCACATTAGTAATAATATTAATTTGCATAATGTCAAAACGAAGGAAGACTTCTTATTCGTTCATGACCAATAAAACAATAACAATTTTAATTCATCAGAAAGTCAACTAACCGTGAAGGAACGTTTTATTCCCGCTGATTCCAAGACTCACTACATCTTCATTTTGCAATTAACATTTTCATTTCATAAAAACGTACAAGGAAGTTCATACTGAAAAACTAGAAAGTTTGGATAAAGTTGTAAATAAAGATTTTCTAATGAGTAAAATCTCTTGAATGAGTGATCCCCAATCCATAACCTCATACCATTTTACTATAGCTGAAAGAATCTTAATCAACTACTTTATATGATTAGAGGATGATTTTTTTTTTTTTGAAAAAAATGATTCTTAAAGAAAAGGATGAACTTCCCACACGACGTTGATCTTCATTATCCAGTAATAAGGCGATTGTTAATTCGATTACTGAAATTGGCTTATTTGCGTGGAGGGAAATGTTCAACTTATAATTCGATGATGATAATAATAAAAGTAAACACTTCGTGAAATGTTTTTGAACCCTTTTACCGAGTGTTTCGTGTTAGGAATCATAAATGGAGTATTACATGAAATAAATTAAGTTATTATATCATTTTACCACTATTACACTACTCTTTCCTTTTTATTCTACTATTTTCAACCTGATAGAATCCAAGCCATTACAACTACAGTATCTTCAACGAGCATTCCAAATTACTTTACAATTTGTTGTGATTGAAATTATTGATATTATTATTTTGATGAGTGGAAGTCATTCAACTGAAGAGTAATTTTCTAAATTGCACCTGAACACGAATAACTTCCTCTTCTCATTCAACTAGTCCCCATAACATAACATCTATATTCCCATTTTCTAAATTGGTCCACTCCAATTGGAGATTAAGGTCCAAGAATGCGTATAGCCAACGATTTCATAAAAAATTACGGCTAATATGAATCATCGAAGGTAGGATAGGAAGTATGTTCATAGTTAGAATATTATCATGCACATTATTGTGGTAAGAGAGTTCTACTGCTATTGCCAGTCTTCTGAAACTTTGTTCAAGTAATATGGTATCTATGATATTCATTACAGTAAAATAAATAATTACATATATTAGAAGCCATAGATTATTATTGGATTAAATGTTACAGTAATCAACCATTAGATTGAAGAAGTTTGGATTTACTAGTAACACTTCTACTGTTAGAATAACAAAAATTGTTCACGAGAGTTGAGTTATAGGACTTCGAAGAATAAAATTTTGAATTGATGATAAAGGTTCATTGTAATAATCAATAACGTGAATCGACTGATAAATTAATTGAAGAATCATAATCAATTAACAGATGACTACATATTTTTGACGCTTTCTCCAATAAATCACAATAAATAGTAGCAGAGTGAAATTATTATTGTGCAATAGAATGAAAACTGAAATAAATTTTCTAGGTAGATTATACAGTTGGAACTACAGATCTTGTCGATTCATCAGTTCTTGAACTACAGATCGTAAATCGATTCCATTAAAGTTATTTTGTAAGTATTTGAGTGTACTAACTGTGTTAAATTATTTGATACGCTCTAGTTATCTGAACATGGATGTTAATATACTGATTGCATGCTTGTCCGATTCAAATGCATTCCGATAATAAACACTATGTGAATAATATTGATAATCTTATTGATTTGATTTGTGAAAGTATCAATAAATCAAGTACAAACTATTTAATGTTAGTGATAGAATATCATTCATAACTCAGCTACTACTTGAGAAAGCTCAATGCCTATACTACTAATTCGACTGTTATCCAGTACAGGTAAGAATTTACAATATGAGTTGTACTTTTCACAGTGACTTGTATCCCACTCGTATATTTTATGTTGACTATTCTGAACTACAAAATAAAGATTTACCAAATACTTCATATTTTATTCTGAAAACCTCATCAAGGTATTACAGTTTGAGATTACTATAATGAAGAGCGTAATTGACTAAATCACATATCACTCACCACAATTTTTTCTAAATTCGTGTAGATACGAATTATATTTACAATCCACGATTTCACTCCATTTTTGGCCTTTTTATCCATTTAACATGAAAAAATAGATTTTTATTTAGCATGAAAAAATAGAAATCATACTTATACCATTCTATTTCCAGCATTAAACAATATAGCAACTGTATTTTTTTAACAACAGTCCATTTTTATTATTAGAAAATTCTATTTAATTTTTATTATTAGACCATTTCTATTGTCAAAAATTGAGTCTCAACAATTATGCCAGAACTTTTATTAGGAATCCCAAAAATATTAGAAATGTTTTCACAACTTCTTATGAGACTTCAATGGAAGATTAAGAAAGAATGAATTAGTGAAGGAGTGAGAAGGTGGAGATGGAAGGAAATTTGAAAATAGGTGTGTGCGGTCGCTGGTCCAGTATCCGTCTCATTTGGTTGAAATTGACGGCGTCTTGTTAATTTCTTCTCGAAATATGGCCTTCCTTCTTTTAATTGGTTGTTATTCCGGCCACGTCTACTTCCATCACATTCCGGTTGAACACACTGTCAAGGTTATTTCGTTTCGTCGATCCAGCATCCAGCTGGGAGAATCCGAGAGGCCGGCTAGCTATGAAGGTGTCTTCATCTGGTATGCTCTTCTTGGTCAACTTGATTGTTAACAGTTTCACCGACTGGATAAAGGTTTGTAGGTTATCAGTGTAGGAAGGGATGTATTCATCCCTTGTTCTAGTTGCTGCATCAGATAGCTTAGTAGTTATTAAGTTATTTACATGGATCAATTGTAGGCCTATTTTTTGAGTAGCTGTGAAGGTGATATTGTGGTAGTTATCCATATTATAACGTCTTGTCTTTTCGTTCAATGTAGGCCTATTATTGGTAGGCCTAGAAACTTTGAACTTCATTATTTTGTATAGTTTGATAATTATTAGTTATTATATTACTTACATGGACCGATTGTGCCCGAGAAACTCTAAACTCCATTTGTCAATCTTCGATTTTGCCTTAAATACGACTTCATAGAGTTCTTTGTATAGTTTGAAAATGGAATAAGGAAAGAAACATGGGTTCCAGGTCAGATATTCAGATATGAAAATTCATTGATGCAAAAGCACTAGGCTGCTTCTTACAAAACATTTTCTGTGATCAGAATAGAAAGATCAATGAAAAAAATCGTATCAATAATCGATCACCAATACAATTCAAACTGTGAGTCATACGAACAGAAATAGAATCAAAACATAATCTTATAATCTATATCTATAAATATTATTATATAGTAGATTATAATCGTAAGATTATCCCATTACTGTACAAAAAATCATATACGCTACAGATCAATAATCCTATCACACCAAAAGAAAAATTATACACGTTAAAAACCTACGAATAAGTTTTTTAAAGCGACATTGATGTTTGGAATTAGTTTCCATGGAATAACGTATTTTGACCAGCAACAATGTTATTAATTGAGGACAGAGTGCATTTCGAAAGTTTTTTGTGGTCTTAACTCATTCACAGAGCAAGAATAACATTGTCAAGCAATCATTCAAGTTAAGATACATGTGTAGCCCGCATGTTATGCACGAGTAAAAACATGCTCAACAGAGAGTAGCCTACTGAGTAGCCATGTCAAGGAATGCTGTCGAGAACAAGACACAAGAGTGTAATACATTGTATACACTTAGAGTTGAGGAAATTTTTCAAGTTTAGGAGTCATTTAAAGGGAAAATGAATTTTAATTCCAATGGATAGTACAGCACAAAAGAATGTGCTACAATCTATAGTATCATGAAGTATGGAACCGTTGATAGAATAATGTTTAGAGGACAGTAACCTCAAACAATTCTCGAATAAGTTACTGAATATCACTAGGATATGAATGTATATTACGACACATCATGAATTCTTGATTTATACAAGAAAGTTCATCACACAAGTTATTTCGATTGCTATGTTGAAAAACTGTGAGTTGTTCAGCATTATCTTACCATCTCATCATGGTTACTTTGATCATTACTAGAATCATAGACAATCTACTCTTAGTAGAGTAGATTAAGAGTATATTGTCTCTACAACCCACTATTCAATCAATGTGTATTTGAAAATCCAGTTCTATAAACCAATATTCTAGCAATGATAGAGGTTAACGACCATTCATTTTCAAGTGATTCAGCTTTCGGCTACTGCCCTTTATAAAATAAAAGGCTTCGCTTAAATAATCAGCTTTGGAGAGGGTAAATGATGTTGAAAACGTTTGTGAGACAAATGACATTACTATGTAGTTCAAGCCGTAATTGTCGTGCTTTCTTTCAAATTCCCACAAGAAAGCCGGAAGACCGTTCAAATAGGAGCCAAAACTGGCGGGTACTCAAAAGTTATGACTTCCGAACTGAGCGCACTAAGTAAGCTTTCCAGTTTGTGACTTTTCTACGAAGACTACTGCGCAAAGAAAACAAAAATATGAGAAAGAGCTAATTGAGATGAAGTGGAATCACAACTACTAGCTGCCTGACAGGTACTCCGAGCTACAGCTTGATATTATGATTGTTCCCTCTGATAACGGCCATTTAGATAAAGAGTGTTGATTGTTGAGGAAGCTGAAATTAATATGGGAACATTACTGGCTTCTGCCTTGAAATTTGAGACTGTAAAAGAAGGATATTTTCCATTGTAACTAGTTTTCACACTACTTTGAAACGCCTATAGGTGCTTCAGTTAGCTTCCTCACCGAAATTGAACTAGCAATGATAATAAGTTATATAATATCACGTTTTGGCTGAGTATCTTATCGGAATCAAGTTCATTTGATGCTGATAATGATTTCAATGCTTTAAATTTTTATTAATGATGCTATAAAAGTTGATCGCCACCCACCAACAATGAAAAACATGAACCTTTATTGTCATTCTAGCAATAACAGGTGACTTTCTTGCTTTGTAACTTCCCCAGGTTCTAAATCGTGAGGAACAAAAGTGTTAATCAATTCGAAATAATAGATTATTATAGGCCAAGGGACTTTAAGGGACGTAGATCCAATGAGTAAGTAATAATAGACTACTGATTTTATTAATTCATAAACTGTGATATGGAGTGAAATGAATCGTCAAGCGATAACAACATAGGCAATCAATAATATATATTTGATGTATTTCATGAAACGAGTATTTTGTTATTATTTATTTTACAAGGAAGTCAATGTGATCTAATACCTTCAGATGTAAGGGAAATTGCTCTTTAATCGATAGCTGTTATTGGATTTCATATCATATTGCTTGTAAATGCATGTTAGCATTGTGAAATTTAAGAATATATTATATAGAGCAATATATCAAAGAAACAAATATTTGAAATACGTTTTCAACGAAAACGTTAATTTATGTCCAAGAATGATTCTTGTAAGATAAGAAGGAGCTAGGCTGTTACCAACTAGCAGGTAAGATTCTGTTACTGATTTGAAACGACCTACTTATTAAATAGGATGTAAATGATAACAACAGAACAAGTGGAACATGGGAAAGACAACGAGTAACCTACCATGAACTTCTCATTCTCAAATAATATATGTATTATTTATATGCGTTATTGAATTGTCGCAACGGTGAGAAAATTTACAGTTACTGTATGTTGTAAGACAGTCTTAGGACTACTAATTGGTCCATATTTACTTGCTATTCGTTTTGGAGATGAGATAAAATATAAATGCATGCATGTTAGTAGACTATTTCAGTCCCCAAGTCACCATTGACAAATGTATATTTATGCATTTGGTGGGTGGTGGAGGGGCGAAACAACTAAACTCAATGCTGGATACAATGCATGCAAAAGGTGATAATGGTGAGATGGGATAGATAGATAAAAACGGGAGAAAGTCACACAACACATGCTGGGAGTACAGTAATACATGTAAGAAAAGTCCAGTTTTATTTCGAATGCACGTTAGATTGCTAATGCCGATTCAGTACACAAGAACAGCTCGGTAAGTGACCGCAATATTAAATCTGCAAACAAAGAAAACAGCACCTTCAAAAACGATTCTATCAGCTCTTCTAAACAAAAGTTAAGGTTTCACCTTGTCCTGGTATGTATTCGATTTGCCTTCTCCAACAGAGAATGCTCACGACTGAAATACAGATATTATTTGCAAAATAGTAGTCGTTTTCTCATATATGATACACGAGAGAGGTTCCGATTGTTGGTCAGGTCCTGTTGAAAAAGCATAGAATGTAGGTTATTATAAGAGCAGAGAAGTTGAGAAAAGTTGACTTTGTTCAAGATAGTAGATGGAGTTCTCAGGTAAACTTCAGAAATCTAGTCAATCAACATTGTAATAAGTGTGATTATTCACACTCCTTTGTTAAAGATTCAATGATAGACTGATAATTGAAAATGAGGGATACAATTGATATTAAGAAAGAGATTGAGAGGTAGATTTTAATGAAGCATCTTAACTTATGGTTGCAGAGCTTGAAGGTGTAAAACCATTTGAATCTCCCAGGAGCTCTTCAGTATCCACATAAAACACTACCCAATGCGATGGTTGATTAAAGAAATAGCAGAGGAAAGAATTGGTATATAAATTTGGGAAGGTTCATTGGTGATGACGCTTTCAATTAAGAGCTGCCTTTGGAGAAGACTGGGACTTTATTCGAGGGTACCATGTTGTTGTAATCAACTGCATCTCAGAGCAGATGAGGAATTGTCTCGTCCTTCAGTTGAGAGATCTGTTAGGCTGATGACTATCTCAATCGATAGGTCTTTCAAGCAGGTAAGGAGATCAGATGTCAGATTTCGGTAGGGAGGGGTGGTTGTGAAGAGAAGGAGGGAAAGGGGGGATGAAAATGAGAAGGGTCAAAGTTGTTTCGGCCTGTCCGTGTTTTATTTATGTTTACGCTTCATCTTTGCTCTTACTGGCCGGATCTATTACTGAGGATATTGATCTGATAAACTGGCTACGCTTTTTTTAAAAATACAAGTCATTCAGCTCAACTGGCGTGTGATACCTTCTATGCAGATGATAGTGATGAGCTGATCAGGAATTGGAGACGTTTTATTGTGTAGACGTCAGTGATTAAAGACGTACAGGATGGAGCTCAATCTCTATCAGATGGAAATCCACTCAATGGTATGCGCCTTTTAATCTAATTTCAATCAGTATTAGTAACCATTCTCTGATGTTGAAGTCAGTAACGGTTAAATCACTGATAGATTCACTCATGTATCTTCCATGTCCAACGATTTGCTTTGCTATTTAATCAGCATGTCATAGAGTATTGGTATTCTAAATAGAGTGTTATTGAACCATTCCAATTATTCATAGAGCATGAGTGCTTTAATAAAATATTTGATAATTTATTACACTAACACAAATGTTGATGAGTTAGTTCAAATCAAATTCCTTTATTTTCTGCATAGATACAATTGGCAACATAAGTGCCTGTATATCACAGTCGTCATTATTACAATATTTACAATAATATAAAAAGTACAATATTACAAGTTACAATATTATAAAAAGTACAATAAACATACGGTATTACAAAACAAAACAAGTCATGTTATGAGTTCTCAGCCAGACAGAATTTCGCTTAATGACTAAAACTCATTCTCTACAACATATTTTTCAAGTTTGTTCTGGAACAGAACATCACTCTCAATCAATTTTAAGCTATCTGGTATTCTATTATAGATTTTTATCCCAGTGATGTTTATATTATTATCTGACAAAGCAAGTCGGTGTTGGGGGAGTTATAAATTTATACCATTTCTTGTAGAATAATGATGTCTTTCTCCTACAGTTTTGAACCGATCAAAATTTTTTTATTATATAGATGGCAGATCGATAAATAAGAATGCCATAAAATGTCATTACACCCAGTCTACTAAAAGTCCCTCGACATGTATGTCTCATTGAAAGACCTTCAATAATTCTTATAGCACGCTTTTGCACCTTAAATACCTCATAGGAATGAGATGAAAATTCAAGCTTTTTATTTGAGTAATAAATTCAACAACATAAGTTATACAAAATTACATGTATGATTTCAAATTATTTGTTAATTTTAAATCATGATGTTGTTTAAATTATTACAAAGAACTGGAATAATTTATTGTAAAACTATAGAGACTCCTACTAGTTACTCAATCGTTATGAACCACAACTTATCAAACTGTTGAAAATTCCAAATTCAAATACTCCATATTTATATTCTCAACGATAGTAACGATTTAACTCCAATCCAAAGGAATACACCAACTATATTATCCTAAGAAACACAGGTGTCAAACAACTGCAGACATGTTCCACATAATGACAGTTGTTGTTTGAATGTTGACACAAATGACACCAGGAGGACCTCACCAAATTCTCCTGCTTATGTTAGCTTGTGCCTTGGAAGTACTTCCCGATATGGAACGAAATAGGAATTGAATTACATGAAATTATAAAATTATTAATTAGATGGAGTTAGAAATAGAAAGTACTTTCTTTCACGCAACCTCAATGGAATCATCAGTTTCAAATTTATGAACAGAACAGACAACAATATCAATGAACTTTTTTGAATTAATTTAATACCTTTACTCCTATTGGCGACCAAGTTTACTTGCGCCACTGACATTCCACTACTTTCAATTTATTTTGCTGCTGTATTGAGAAAATCTGTTATTGCATTGAATTTTTTGGTTGTATAATAATTATTGTATTTCAAGAATTCATCTATATCTTGTTTGTAGCCGTTTTGTTGGTGGAAATTAAATTTGAATTTGAAAAAATAGAATGCCAGATTTTCAGTTGAATTCGGAAATATACTTGTTCCGAAATAAGTAAATCAAATGGTCACTTCATCATCGGCTATTTGTTTTGTTTCCCAATCGGATGAGTTTTGTCGGCTACACATCTTTCACGCATCCTCTTCCTCCAGGATCACTTTAATCTTTCTCCGATTCGTTGAGTCGGGGAGTATAGGGAAGCGTCACGACAAAGCGTGTCAGGTCCTTTTGGGAACTTGGTCACTGACGGAAGTGGCATGTTGTTCTGTCCGGCATGCTAATGCAGGTCGCTCTGTGTTTGAATCGACTGCTCCTGGAGCCCAACTTGTGGTGGATGCAGAACTTGTGAACTATCAACAACCGAGCAGCGGCACCATCTTCCTCGAGATCACAAATCCAGAGTTCCCCCTCTCCCTCCACACAGACCATCACCATGTAACAAACGTCATGCCTTTCCACCGAGAAAAGGGGAAATATCCCGCTGTGAATTCTGCCGTAAATCACGATCGCCCTTTTATTATCTCTCATTGCTTCGAGTTCTTCTACTTGCTTACTTATTTTTCAATCCTCCCCTCCCTCCTCGAAAAACCTCATCGGACACGTTTCACCGACATGACTACCAACACTCACAAACAAAATAACAACTAATAACAATATAAATTAGAAATACTTTCCGCCCGCTCGAAAATGAAACCGCTTTTCAAGACGAATCGGTCGGAATGAAATATGATTATCATTCTCCCAACATATACCAGTTTTTTATTTTCAATTCGGCATCGTAAGTGTGCTCGGCTTATTCATCATTCTCCTTGCGTAATTAAATTTCGAAAGCAAGTTTGTCAATGATAATTCACCGATATTTTTGCGATAAATCATTCTAGTCTACTTGTTTGCCGATTGGAATATATTAAGGGAAATATCCAATAACGTTTCAATTTCTCATTTTTGCAATAATTTAAAAAATGACCTTCTCTCTAAATGTATTTTGGTTGACTAGCAATCTCTCTCTATATTATAGACTAGCAATATTTTATACTCAATTCGACTTACCTGATTTCACCATCAATAATAATACAGTAGTTAGATATTTCAAACGCCTAAGTACTATTAGAAGAACCAATCGAAATCGGGAAGATAAAACAAATCTGACTCTATGAGTGTGTGAGCGTTCATTCTATGAGTTGATTGTATTTTTATGAATAAATAAACTAGTACCGATACAATAAAAAGAAGAGTAGATACTGCTGAACTTGAAAATTATTCACTATGAATCAATGAGTTTTGAAGTATTTTATTCAACGGAGAAACACACTTGATGGAGGGAGTGCAATAGCAGTTTGATTCAAATTAAGGAAGCTGCTGCTTCATATTCTCAATGAAGGGGACAAGCCTGAAATGTTGGAATGTGACAAAGCAAATGAACATATCCATATTCAGAGATAGCGAGAGCGGAACAGCATTAGTACCAATTCTAGTCACGTAGGTTTATTATCGTTTTGGAAGACATAATAACGTTATCTGATGGTCGGTCACACAATCTTCTTGGGATACATACTTGCATGTTCTGCACCGTTTATGACTGTAGAATTTAAGTAGAATTTTGTAGAATTTTCAAGTTTTCTCAGTAATCATATAGTATTTTACTCGATTTAAAAACTATTGAATATGTATTAGAATTTTAATGAATGAATTGAAGGATACATCTGTATCTAAAACTATATCATCAGTGACCTGGAACAATATGGTCGCTTAAAAATAAATAAAGGACCTAGGAAGACCTTCAGTAATGTAACTGAACTTCATAAGTTCTTGCTACGATGGCCACAGATGAGAAGCAACTCTATTAATTTGTGCTATAACGAGGTAAATGGAGTAGAATATCCATAGAGCTATTAGGCCTATATCTGGAATATCTGATGAACCCTCCACATTTCCCATTGTCACTTTCAAATTTCATAGAAGTTTCCAGAGGAATACAAACATTTATGATTTGTTGCAAGATAAATTAATTAAACTGAACTGACAGAGAAAAACGTTTTCCATCGGATGTAATGGAATGATATATCCAAGACGGAACGCACCGGTTCGCGGAAGCCGTACATGTAGGCCTACTATTCCTCTGAAAGGGAGAGTGAATAATTTCAATTCTAATTTTATCAAATGATGTTAAAAGTATACATCTTGAAGCTTTAAAATCACTCAAGAAAAAACGAATTTTGAGAAGTTTAAATTACATTTTTTCTCGTGAAGGGGGCCTCTCATCGTACCAGAACCTTTAATTTTACAAACTAAGTACTGGTATTCTCGTATACTAAGTATATCTATTGATTGAGAGCTCTATAAATGACATCATCTTACCACTGTTATTAAATTCTTGTGCAATCCTATAGAACTGGCTCAATGAATTGGATGATAATCAAGAGAGTAGCTTAGATAAAAAAGAATAGGATTAAAATATTTTCGAAATTGAAGAATATCTGTACTGCTAGACACAACAGGGAGATTGGGGTTGCAAAGCCTCCTTATCGATCTTATCTCTATCTCGACATTTCATTCTTTCTTTCGTTTATCGATATCTCTTCTTTCTTATTGACACGGCTTCATTGTGTTAGCGTGTGTGCGTGCGAGTGTGCAGTCCACTGCGACTGACAGCGACAAGTCACTATAACAAGGTGGACGAAGAAAGAGAGAAAGAAGAAGAAGAAGGAGGAGGAGAAGGAGGAGGAGGAGGAAGAGGAAAAAAGGGGAATAAGAAGAGACAAAACCAACCTAGGACTGCATATTTTATAATGAGGAAAGCAGGCCGAGAATTCGAACATGTCATGTTTTGAACGTGTCTCCTCGGTCTTGGAATGGCAGTTCTGTTCTGATCGCCGACTACCAACTCACTGATGTGAGCAATGGCGAGGTGTCTTAACTAACTCTTCCCTTGCATCATTCCCTAATCCATTTTATTCTTCACTAAACTAAGGAATTTTCTCTCCTAATGCTTATCCCACTTCTCCCCTCTTTTACAAATAAAATTCAGGATATTCTATTTAATCTTCATCGCATTACTTTCATTTTTCTACAGCAATATTCACCTAAAATCTCCTCTATTCTTATATTGTTTCAGTCTCTCCTCTTTTTTATAATCTCTCTCATCACATCCCCCACTAATGTTTCATTTTCTCTTTCATTCTCCTCACTTTTCTTTAGAAAGTAATTGTTTCCTCTTCTCATCAGTTTCTCATATGATGATTTAAATTGCCCTCAAGTTCCTTGTTTTCTCACTTCCCATACTCTTATTCTTCTTCTTCTTCACCTCGCTATCTACCCTCTTTTCCCATACTCATCATCCCACTTCTGTTTCTATCCTAATTTCCTACTCTTCTTGTTCTTTAGACGTGGAATATATCAACATAGATAACATATTATATCAAGAATTTGGTTACACAAAGAATAAAATTCATTTGTAGGTTTATCCAATAACATTAGACTGTGTGGGGCAATACATTTATGTTGAAACGAAATTTCTCCCAGAACAATTCTTCTTCATAGAGTAGATCAACAATAATAATATGCGAAATTCAATCAAGATGATTCAGATTTCATATAGAGGGTAATGTGAGTAGTACAGGGTGTGGTTTGAGTTGAAAAATAAGAATGAACTTCCACAAAACTATTCCATTAGTAAGATCAGACCAATGATTGGCAACCTGTCATCTGATAAGACTGGAATAAACCTTTGGTATTCAGAAATATTTATACCAGATCATTGTCTTCCAGAGTGTTACCAGTAAGAGAGGAGCCCAGCGGAACAATCACTTAATCAAAGATTGACACTGGGTGAATGTAGTGTGTTCAGTAAATTCATTACAGACACTTCTCGAACATGCTACAATGTTGAGTAACCATGGCAACGATACAAGTAACAGTGAATTCGTGTGTGGGGTTGTCTATTTAGGAGGCTGTGTCATGCTACGCTTGCCTCTGCGAAATGATCTGTAAGTCACGATCTTCTTCCTAAGCTTTAGATCAGGAAATGAATTATCGACTTGAGGCCCTTACAGCTAATCCCGATCGTTAATTGACTGATGCGCGTCAATCATTTAACCATTGTTATGTCAGTAATGAGTTTTCTGACAGCTGCACCATGTTTTATCTGATTCTGCTCACGACTTCTACTCAAGAATATCAAATGAAGAGTAACCTTGCACTCTGAGTTGAACTTGTAACGCGATATAATATCACACCTACATTGTAATAGAATGACAGGATAAGATTTGGACCAAACAATCAAATATTTTGTCACAAAGTTACAAGAGATACGTGATTACGTTGGCAGATATTGGCTAACCTTATCAAGATTGTTTTAAACTGAGAGCTAAATTTATTCACTAGACGGAATTTCAATTGTGTATTATTCAATCATTGTCAAAACCACATTTGAAACATCGAATTCATGCGGCACTCCATTATAAGTAAGTTTATTTTTTTCCATTATAAGTAAGTCCATTTTGTAAGTTTTGAACGTATGACACAATAAGTCATACATGAATACAGAGATTTGTATATTAGTTACTGAAAAGGATACTCAATGAAGATAGATTTCGAACATTTCAAAGCGATTAAAAATTTCAAAGCTAACTTTATCATGATGAAAGAACACAGTTATTTATATCAAGATCAGGTGTGAAAATGATATTATCGTCATCAAGCAGAAATATTCATCATCGGTTCATCTTGAAGCTTAGCTTAAGACATAATTTTTGTGCAAATCCGAGATGTTTAGGATGCAAAGCACACATTTCGCGGGAAGTTGCAAGCAATTGTGTAATGAGTTACGAGTACAGGATGCAGAAAAGGGGAACCGTAAAAGTTTCTGAAAACGAGGTGAAAAAAGATGAAAAGGACTAGCAAAGATTTTCACGGTCCTAGCAGGACGAGAGGGAGGCAGAGTTAGTTTGCCTCTAACAGCGGACGGAAATTGTAAATCTTTAAAAGGAGCAGAGGAATTAAAGCTAAGGTAGCCTATAATATTGGATGCTGATGGTCTGCAGCGGAACAGAGATGAAAGAGGAAAAAGAGATGGGATAAGAGAGAAGATAATAGAGAGATGAGGAAAGAGAGAAATAATATAATAGGACGATGATGTTCTGCAGAAAAAGAGAGATGGATGGAAAGAGATGAGAAAAGAGAGGATAAACGCGAGAGAATCTCGATGGTGTGCGTGCGAGTGTGTGTGTGCTATGCGCGAAGCAACAGGTGTACCTTGGCCGTGAGAATGTACAACGACTTCTCTATAATACTCTTCGGCTGCATCTTGTGGACGCGAAGATAGGCGAGGTCGTATCAGCCAGCAGCAACAGCAACAGAGAAGAAGATCAGCAGAAACCGCACGGCCGGGGCGAACGCCGGTGTGTTTTAATCAAAATAATAACACATACACCGGCACACAAACACACACACAGTGAAAAGTCTAATATCGCGCTGTCTCTATCTAACTTATAGAGCTCGACCATAATCACAGCACGTCTTTCTTCGGACTCGAATAAGAAGAATAGACCTCGTCCAAGTTCACGCTGTAGCTGCAGCTGTACACATACAGTTCTCCCATTAGTATTGGTGAGTGTGTTAATGTTTATATCTAATCGCGCAGTTGTAAACCGCCGCAGCGCCCTGTGCGTGAGCAATGGCGACTGTGCGTACTTGTGCGTACAATAGAAGGACACGGAAGCTCGTGGCAAAGTTCAGTTTGGCTCTTCAGCTTCTGAATGGATGGAATGCTGCTGAATCAAGCTTTGTTAAGATGAGGGAAAGTGGTTTCTGTTAGTTTTATGTTGAATTGAATGAACATTGTTGGTTTAGTGTTGAATAATTGAATAGTATAGTTGGTTCTGCGTTAGATAATTGAATAGAATTGTTGGTTTAAGGTTAAATAATTGAATTAACATTTTTGGTTTGATGTTCAATCTTTCATCATAACTTTCCTTCAAGACTTACCTACTTCCTTTTTTCCACTATTTCCTTTCCTAGTAGTATCAACATTAATACTTATCGAATAAATTGAGTTATAGGCTACTAGATTTATTCTCCATAATATCAGATAAATTTAAAAATATCCTCAAACCACTATTGATATTAATAACTCAATTCAATATCAGACATAATCAAGTATAGAATATTTGACAGTATTCTACTTGAATAGAATTTCAATCTTATGGTCGACATATTCATTCAATATTGGACTATAAGTCTACTCAAAATTGGTGGGAAGAACAGTTATGGGTGGTGTCAGCATTTTCCTCCATACCATATCGCTATCACCCAAGATTCTTAGACATATGTGTCTATGAATCTTGGCTATCAGCCTATATCAATCAAGAAATAATATAGCAACACTAAAAATAAGTCAACACCATCAATAAGTCTGAGGAATTTACTCGTAAGAGTCTTCCCACCGACAAAAGCATCCTATCGAAAGTCATACTTTCATGAATAAGTCAAAAGAAAATCTACATTACTCTATGAACACAGAAAAACATTTACTCACCGTCCAGCGAAAAGAGAAGGGCAGAACGAGCTTTCCATTTTCAGGATCAGTGATGGTGAATGAGTTTCCGCCTAGCACGGGACTGCTGGTGTTGCCGAACGAGCAAGAGCCAGTCGAGGTGACGTTGCTCTGGTACTCCTTGAGGCACACCCTGAACACAGTGCTGCAGCGGCCCGCGCACAACCCGGCCCCCCGCGACCCTCCGCCAACCCCACTACCACCGCAACAGCCGCCGTTCATAGTTTCGCCGCGATAGTTCACCATTTCCAGGATCTGCAGCTCGAAGTTGCCTGAGCATTCTGCAGCCTGAAACACAAAATTCAATCATTAACTGATTATAAACCAATAAGAGGAAAATTAAAAGGAAAAAAGCAATAGAAATGAGAAGAAGAGGGAGATGGAGGAAGAAAATTATGGTGATAAGGAAGAATAGAAATGAAAAGAAAAACTAGAAAAGAAAATTATAAAAGGATAAGAAGAAAATGGAGCATGGAGGAAAAGTAGAGAAAGAGTTAAAAAATGAAAGGAGGAATGATAGGCTAAGAGAAAAGATGAAGAGAATTACAGGAGGTAGACAATATACTTTTTTGTTAACTATAACTTTTCTGTGTTTTTCATGAATAACTATAACTTTTAATAAAGTAGCCCTGAGATAAAAGAAGCACTATAACTTTGTACATTAGCTGGATGAATTTAATAAAAGTTTCAGAATCGAATAATGATTGGTTCTTATCACGCCCTAGATATCCCAAACTTGAGCTATAATTTTAACAATAATCTTACTTCAAAATTCGAAATTGTTTATTTGCAGAAATCCTTAAGGACACCAAGGGCATTAATGAAAGGATATGAAAAAATACTTCATTAGGTGGAGTTAGGCATTGGAAGTCCTTTCTACCACTCAAACCTTAAATTACACAAGTCAATTATTATAATTGAAGCCGACGACGACACACACCCTTGTAGTTGAAAATGATAATAATCCAGAGGTGATACATTTCATTCACAGGAATAGTTTCTATAGAACAGACCTTTGAAAGATAATTCTGTTTTCTAATTTCTATAATCAGCAAAGTAAGGTGGGTATAGTCACACGATAATAGTTCTATTATCATAGTTGATTATATGAAAAAAGATGAAAATACAAAATCATATTATTATCATTTATTTCCATATGGTCAACTAGAACTGTTAATGGCAATAGAACTATTATCGTGTAATACCGGCCATCATAATGGAGAATTGAATCAGGATATTTTGGTGATTTGACTATGTGATTGAAAAAATCATTTGAGCACATCATTTGTTGAATAGGCCATTGTTGGATTTAATTAAGAAGCGAGATGTTTGTCGCGAGGCGAGCGTCACCCTCAATGAAAATATAGAGTTTCTCTGGTTTCGCTTTCGATTTTGTTGATAAAAGTTGTGACTGCAGTCACACATTCTATTCATGGAGCACGACCGGAAGAATAATAGTCTTGTAAATTCTCACCTTCATTCTGTTTGTAAAGCAGCGTGATCTCACGTTTCAGTTCGAAGTGGGACTTGCATGTTGCTAGCTTGTACTTCCATTCCACGGAGTTTATTTAAACATCAAACAATACTACAAGTCAAACTTGTCCATCATCAAGATTGAAACGCAAAGGGAAGCTGGATGAGTTCTAAACGAATATTTAGAACTCTTGTAATTATTTCTTAGGTGATGAAGACATATAGAGCTCTATAGTAATTCAACTATGGCACATGAACTGGATTGGTTCAGATTAAATTAATAAAATTGGTCAGAAAAATCACGATCACCATCAAATGTACAACTATGAGAAAGGTAGATCAAATGCTAAATCACACGACATTCAAAAGAACGTTTAGCCAAAATTCCAATGACTGAGAGTTTTATAGATGTTACCATGATTTAATGGAATTATAGCATTGATATTGATGGAACAACATCAATTAGCCTCGAGTGCTGAAATTGATCCGAACGTAGTTCAAATTGGAAATACTGTTCTTAATTTTATTTCCTCCCAAAACAAAATTATAATTAAAAATGATAAATCCACTATTGTTTGCTCCTTTTTCGTTGTTTCTTTAATAATAAAATTCATAATATTATCATAGACAACGACAACAGATCATGAATTACATCCCAACAATATTCAATTCACACTATGACAACTAAAAATACATTACATACATACAAACTTAGAACAATACATTACACACACATCCTCTTCACTCGATCTGATAAGGTACTGTCCATATTAACATTCAATACTTTTGTTAATGTGTTTTCCCAGAATACAATATTGAAATCATTATTATTGGATTTTAAATTATACGACACAAAAAAGGATTTGTTGTTGAAGTGTTGATTGTCACACGTTTCAAGTGACTGGCAATAAAATGGAATTGCGTTATCAGTGCCCAACACGGATATGAAAGAGAACAAACAGGCAAGCAGCTCACCTCCTCACATGGATGGCTATTTGTAGAGGATCAGGCCAGCCCGACTTGGCTGCAGGCGACTCTCCTAGTGACAGGTAATTAGACCCAGAATAGTTGCTGCCGAAGATAACCGAGATAATATCTCGGCTACACGGTCATGCAATGCATGGAGGCATAGCACAGCACACATGCTCTTCCTCTCTCCCCCTGTTCGATCCACGACGCCTACTCAATGCTGTCCACCAAACTGGTGAAAATTCCACTATCTCAATCAATACTATTCATCACCATTGGCTACGACACTTTCGTGCAAATAGCGATTCATCAACAACCACTATCGTCAATCTTACGTGCGAGAACTTCTTATTCCATGAACTCTCATGTTAAAGATACACTCGTACTGTAGCTATTTGGATAGGCATACTTGTGATACTTCGATCAAACATTGTAAACCCTTGTATTACTTAGTAAACCCTACCCAAACATAAACGATTTTTAATCAAAAACGTCTACGGACTTCAGATGTTACTTTTTCTCTTCTCTGCCTTGTTCACTTCCCCGTTTCGATTGTTTCATAACTCTTCACAAACAAGATTTGCTCCTAAGTCCATTAAGTCTGTACTCTACAGGCTGAGTGTAATAATATTGTATTTGTACAATGTGATAATAGTGTATAATATTGTACAAAGATTAAAACTTTATTACTCTGGAATTGAAATTATGAGTGGTTAAGGTAATTCTAATCTCAATTTTTATTAAAATCGAGTTAGATATATTGCAAATTAACATATTAACGAATTCTAGTGACAATTGGTATATTTTCAAAAATTAGCACCCAAGTATTTGGACAAATATTAACGTAACCCGCCATCATCTTTCAATTTTCTATTTCAATTTATGTATTCACACACACACACAAGATACATCAATATGAAGTAACAATTAATTACATCAATAAAAACAACATTACAATATGAAATAAATAAATTGAATATAAGAACACATTACAGTATTAGAAGACAATGCAAACATGTTATGTTGTGAAGTTATCTAAATTAGTTTGATCATGATCTCCAACTGTAGCCTACTACCGTCTTCTACAGGTTCATCATGCCTGAGGATAATCAAAACCACGACATTTGACACTAAACATAAGCTGTTGAAATAAATAATCTTATTTAAAAGATGTTTACATTAGCCAGCCACCAGCTCCTCACATTTCTTAATGCAATCGCTAAGGAGCTTAGAAATCAAGTTTCAGAATTAGTGGTGGAGGTGCAAGGAACAGGGAAATCGTTAGCAGCAATAAATTGCACGTGAGGAACGTTTTGCAGAACGCGTGGGTCGGTCAGTCGAGATGCGCCGCCGTGAGTTTAACAGGTGAACAAGAAAGAAGGCGACGTGAATGAGAGAGAAGGAGGATGAGGAGGAGGAGGATGCTGATTAACGTGGCCAGAACGAGAGGCAAAGCTCGGAAATAAGAGGGATTTATAAAGGTAATAATGTTATCAGGCAGCCCTATGTCCGGCAGCTAAGCTCTGACAGAGTCGACGACCAAGTCGCTGAATTTCATGCCAACCTGTTCTCTCTCCGAGCGTCGCGTATCCTAACGGTCGGTCGTTAGTTCCGATGCAAATGAAATTCAGAGACCGCGCGCGTTCCGTTCCGCTCGGTTGCCATGACAACTCGACAATAATTATTCAGCAGAGATATTGCTGGAATAAATCAAACCGCCTAGGATTCAATGAAAGAATGTTATGATATTATATTTCTCGACATTGGTGCCAGCTATTTGACCACCCCTGTTGAATGAATGGACTCTGTTGAGTTACTGTTGTATTAATCTTTTAACAATTTAATAATTATGAATTCTGATCGTTGAGATGAATTTCAACAATAGTAAAACTCTTCCAGCCTTCCAGAAGTGAAAATTGTTGGTACGGTATTTTGTACAGCGAGTTCGCATTCAAATAGATCACGATTGACACTATGTTTAACCACGATCAATAATAATTATTATGAACCCCAAGTAGCCTATACAAATAGAATTTTGCTGATCCTTCATTGGCATTAATCTCGCTTGTTGGAACAAAGCTCTATTGTGAATTTCTATTAGATGATAGCATACCATAAAATATGATGAATAATGACAGATGAACTTAATTTCATACCTGAAATAGCGAAAAGTAGTTTAAATATTAACTCTCTCAGGTCAAAAATTGGAAGTATAATCCACTAAAATGGAATAATTTAATTTTTATAAAATCATCATGAAATTTAACCAACTAAGCTGATTTCAAGTCTCTCGAAATTGAAGCTCAAGTTTCAACTTAGAATGATGATTCTCTCGAGAGAAATGAGAACTATCTTCATTGGACTATCAAAAAAAGAGATTGATCAATTATGACAACCATGACAACATATTAAAGAGAAAAATTAGAGGTCCTATGAATTTCAATTAATGTGAAGGTGGATTGAATATATAATCACTCAATCCAGAATCCCGAAGTTTCAAACGAGCGATGCTCATGTATGGTTCATGTTCAATTAGGGTAAGTTATATTTCATCTACCAAATCTATTCATTGAACCACTTAATCAAGTGAATTAATTGAAAGCCATACGCCAAATAATATGTGAATCAAAATATCTCAATAATATAAAACATTGGGTGATGAGAAGTCAAATGGGAATCTGATTCTAATTCTAGTTTTTGTAACAGTTTTATGCAGATTAAAGCTTGTAAGAATGAATAAAATTGTCAGTTGACCAATCTTCAGGCAATAACTCCATTCACCATGCGATTGGAATTGGACATCATTCACCATGCGATTGGAATTGGACATTTTGTCGATTGGATTAGCATTTTAGACTCATTCGAAATCAACAAAGGATATAAATTGAAGTAATTAAAAAAGCAATCTGACCAGAGTCTGAGTGACGATTCGCGTCCAGAAATGTAGTATTTGGGAGAAAAAAAATGAGAAAACGTTCCAAATCAAGTCGAGTCAATTTAAAGCTCCATTAGCTGCAGTAATGGGAGGTGGAAAAGATATGCAAAGGAAGAGCGAACACAAACAAGGAAGGACTGAGAAGATAAATTTATTCTGCGGCTAGAAACGGAGTGCTCGAAACGAATTACACAAGCTGGCGACAATTAACAGTGACCAAATGCGAGTGTGTGTAACTGCTTTTGTAAGCCTAGTGTTGACGGCCAGGTTCGTGTCGATGCTTTCAAAGGATTCGATGAGGACTTGGACGATGCAAAGTACTTGCAAAATACCTGCGAAACAAAAACACAGTGCAGTCTTCGTACACGCTCAGAATGCGTACAAGTACTAAGTCACACCGTCGACTTGGCAATTTTAACACGGCACCCTTTCCGTCTCTCTCGCCGGTTCTTGTTAATTAATTAGGCGGAAACACATTTCTCTTCAACGACAACTTGTTGACTGTCTTCGGATCGTACGTGTTCAACTCCTAACCGCAAACTAACCGACTATGGCTAAGTTTCACTAAACGTGAAGAAAATGACTACATTACCCCTTCAAGTGAACTAGCAACATTCTTATTCACAGAAAATTATATTTTTCCTTGTTCAATTTCCAATTTTCTGAAATTTTACACGCAGGTTCTCATCTAAAATGGGCAATGCATCGACAACCCAGGTAAACCCATTAAAAATATGAATCTAAATTGAGTGAGCATGTATGAGAGAAATCAGCAGGGAGAGCAGAACTTGCTGAGAATAAAACAAAAAAATTTCCAGTGATTATGATTGAAAAATTTAACCAATAAGAGCAGGTAAAAATCTTAAATCATCCGATTTAATGTATATTGCAGATTGTACATAGGAATTATTGAGCAAGAAAACCTTTTTCACAATCCTCTTCACTAATGAATAAAGTCGCTTCAAACCACATAAATATCAAGAAAAGTCTTTCGATTTGCTTTTGCTGCACATCATGCTAGAGTTTACAATAAACTCCCTTTTTCCTCTTGCGCCTGTGACTTAGTCGAGCCTTTGTTTTTTTGCTTCTTATGAGTTGGTTGCACCACCAAACACGTTTGCTGCACATCGTTAGAACGCTACAGCATCCGTGAAATCGGCGAAAATCCCTATTTGCATCTATGATTTTGAAATATGTGGTCTCCTCCTTAATGCACTAAGAATAAGCTATTGAGGATAAACAACCTTGTAGAGGCTGAGGGGTGGACTCACTATAATTATTGGCGGAATTGAGCATCTTCAGTGTTGATTCTATGTGAAATATTGAAGTTTAGAAAATGATGATTTTTTGATTGAATGATTTTTTCAATTACTGTGGTTCAATAGGATGGGAGAAATATACAACTCATAGCATTATAGTTGAAAGAAGGACGATAAATTCAACCCAACCCAAGAGACAGGTGACCAAATTGGGAACAATATGATTTGAATCGTCCAACTAAGTTACCTTGATTTATTGTTGACTGAATTTTGATTGTTAGCTGATTGTTGACAGAACTTTTATTTTGACTGTAATATTGACTGAATTTTACTCAACTTCATTTCAAGTTATCCATCATCAACATGAGCTCAGATCTAGTAAAACTTAAAGTTTATCAAATAATATTGCTAATCACTAATGAATTGAATCTCAATTGGGTAAAAACTACGAGTGCTGTATTTAAAAATAGTAGGCCTACTCGTTCTCGTACGAATAGACCGTACGGTTCTGATTGTCGTACATTGCTTTGATTGTCGCATTAAAAATTCCATACCACGTCACTCCATTCATTTGCCGATACGTAAACGCATTTTGACGAAACGGTGCACTTGAAGTACTTTGTATTAGTTTGCGCTCGCGCGGGAACCTGTGCGTGGGCGCATGAGTGTTGTGGTCGAGGGCGTGATTCGACATATATTACACGGTCGGTAGCCCACAGAACAGATGCAGTCCTGTGCATGCAGCAGAGGAACACTGTTATAACAACCCATTCAAAAACCATCATTAAATCAGATTCAAGTAGTTCGACAGTACAATAAACAAAAACAGGCTTTTCTTTCTTGTACACACACATTAACTCCAATGTCCACAGCATGGACCACCTTCTGATAAATATGATTACACTCTTCACTTCCTCCTATGAATCTTCCAAACCGTTTCAACTGTAGTCATACATTTTTCTTAACGATTATTGAATATCCATAGACTCGGGCATGTGTTGAATTGGGATCTGAAGGAACAGTACTCTAGTTCATTCCTTCACAACATTCGTAATGTCCAACATAAACTTGGATCAAAGGCAATCTTGACCAAAAACCATATATGAGTTATTTTATGAGAATATTTTTTTATTTATCGTTATTAGCTGAAAAATAATACTCAATAGTGAACACGTTAAAAATTAGATGGAATGTTATACCTATAATAATTGAACATTTTCGTGAATTATATAGGAGCAGAGAATAAGAAGTAAGATTGAAGAAGAGTCAGGTTTGTATTCCACAGTTATTTCCTTTCCCAAATGTATGCTGGATAGTAAGTTATTATAAAATTCATTCATATCGCTTCATAACTTTAAAAAAATCTGAATTTGGTAACAATGAGGCATATGCATATAAAAGACACGTGAAAGGTTATTCCTATGAGATTGAATTTAGGATGAAATTATTCATGAATTGATGGTTCAACTGACCAACAATTCAACCATTCTGTTGAATAGAAGAACTTAGCTTGAAATTCAGTGAGACTCATGTGAACGTTAAATGTGTGTAGACGGTGCTAGCCTGGCAAAATGTAAAACAATACTTACAGAATAATGAAGGTTTCATAAACTCATAAACCAACACAGAACGAGAAATGAGAAACATTCATATTTTTAGGGAGATTTTTGTTGAAAAATACATCAAATTCAGTTCTCCACGAGAGAGAAGATTGTTTGGCAATCACAGTATACAATATTTCCGGATTTAAATGACATTTATATTAAGATTAGAAGTAAGAAAACATAATTTTTATTTCAAAAACATTATATTGGTTTCTCAATCACCAGCTAGTCTAATGAACAGATATTGCATTGAATTTAAAATCTTGATTTGAGCCTTTTCGACCGTTTACTCGGTGAATAGCAAATGCACGAATGTAAGTAGTCACTTCGAAATCAAGTTTGAAAAGGGCATTTTAATGCAATAAAAAGTAAGAACTTATCTATTTACCCACTTACGCGCTCTATACTTAACTTGAATTCTAGATTCTCACAAACGCTGCGTATAAATACGATTTAATTCTATGTAAGTACTTTTCCATTGGAAAGCTCATTAGCATACGTTCGCGTTACGGTAATAAAAGAATTGCCAGAGATTTCATTGCAGAAAAGAGGCCGGTATGTTATGTTGGTATTAGCATATTATTCTGTAATAAAATGTACATTTAATTAAAATGAAGAGTATTCAATTTGAAAAAGAACTATCACTTATCGAGCTCCGTTGCTTGATTAATAAGCAAGGCTGTGAATTTTTGCTTTTTACGCGGACAAGTACATGGAACATGTCTAACTGCAACACAGACAGAATACTGGCTGATACTACACGCGCATATAAAGCAGCAAGCTACATACGACAAGACGGCGTGGTCAAGAATAAAACTGCGAAATGGAGAGGAACAAGCTAAGAGGAAATGAGTTCAGAAATACAAGTTAAAAGCAGTTTTAGATAAATGGTTGATGTGGGCGAACTCAGAAAGAATGAAAAGTTGATAATTTACGATGCCGGTTCTAGCAGAAGTTACTTGGAATCTATTAAGATTGTAGGTGTATTAAAATCCACAGCCTTACTAGAGTAAATAATTCCATGACTGGAGTCCAAATAAGGGTTTGAAGAAAAATTGAATATTATCAATAACTCAAGAATTTGAGAAATTCAGTTAATGATCAACTTCCAATCAAATGAAAATCAAATTACAATCGGCTTTTGTTTTCTCTCAGCCTTGAAACACTTTCGTGTAGAAATATTGGACTCTCTCTCAAACTCAATTTTCTTCATCCAAGAAGATGTTCCATTTGAAAATGCAAGGGAAATACACTCATTTCCAATATGTCTTATTTAATGAATTGTTCAACCATCGGCATATAATATCCCATCTCACTAGACGTCAAAATTGCAATCATACGATATTAGAAAACAAGTAAAAATGAAAATAAAAATAATTCAAATATAAGTTCCAAGCTAAATATAATTCCTATAACTGAATAATGCAAATTTTGTAGGTTCAAAACAATAACAATAGTATCCAAGCAATTCAAACTACTAATTGTTATAATGTCATGGTATAAAATCTGTTGAACATTATTTACACATAGTTAGATTGCACCTGTATTCGCTATATAGACGGGGCATTAATTATGCCAAACATTCAAATACAGTTCGAGTACTGTAGTAGCTTTCAGAGGGAAGGGGGCTGGTTCATTTGCAAAGTAATCATTACAGGAGCTCGTAAGCAAACTGATAACTTTATTGAACAAGACACAAGTGCAGACTTGAATGGAAAAGGAACCCCTCCCCTTCCTAATTCCTCTATTGATGAAGAGACGAAGTAAGAGAGACAAAGAGGAGAGAGAAAAGAGGAAGAGGTGAACACTGTCAACAGTTCTGGACTCTGGGCTCATTTTAATTCAATATTTATTATTCATGAGAAACCAACGTTGCAATTTGAATGTGGCGATGTTGCATAGATTGTACTAAAGTTAACAGTCTGCTAAATAATCAGTCCGTACCTAACAAGCCAAGTATCAATAAATCGCTAAGTATTTGTTACAGAGAAAAATCAAACAAAATAACAGAGTAAATGGTCACGAAATGGACCAAGCTTTCAAGAAGAGTAGTTTATTTTTTTGTTAATTACGTGAAAATACAGTAATTGGGAAAGAATCGCTGAGTATTATGAGGGGGAAACTATTATAAGTGATGTAATTCGGTATTTGAACACTCAGTGCAATAATTTATTGTTCAATAGGAGTAGGTTAGCATGGACATTTAACTTGTTATGCGTTGATAGTTCTTAATATTCTAATTTTGAAAAAAATTATAATCTTTTAATGATTTTGATGGTGTGGAATATTCAAAATTTGACAAGAAAAGATGTCGTACGCTAAATACATAATAATAATCAATCTTTAAAATTTAAACTTAAATTTCATTTAATGATGAGTCACATTAGGAACTATGAATTCTAACGAAGTTCAGAAACTTGGATAAATATTACTGAACTAAACTACAGAAATTACTGAATTAGTGTTGATAAAGACCTGCAGGAAATCCTACGCTCATATTATTAAAAAAAACAGCATTTGCAAATCCTCAGATTCTTATCCCCGAAATAATCTTATTAAAATAGTTTCAAATTCTTTCTTCTAGATTTTTTTTAGAATAAAGTTCTCATCCTCCAATTTTAATTTAGATAATAATCAAACCATTCCCAATGGGGTCTCAGCCATTCTTGAATAGCTGAAAATTCTATTTTCTTGAAATTGGAGTTCATATTTTTTTCATATGAATTCAGATAAGGGTTTCAGCCATAAAAACAACCTATTATTGGCTGAAAAAGCAAAATGATTTATTATTATGAAAGGAGCTGCTTTGATAGCCGCACTTGTCAGGTGCATACCGCAGTGTTAAATGGCAGGTAAATTGGTAAGTACGCAAATTGGTAAGCAACGAGGAAAGTGCATCTTCGCCAACAACCTTTTCTAATCTATACGCCGATGAAGATAAATTTTCGAAGGAACAAAGAGCAGTAAATATAATCATGAAACGCGTTGCAAATTATGCGCTCATAGCATACGAAGACTGAAAATGAAAACCTCTCATAATCACCGTGTGCTGAGTTGAAGCCCGATAAAGCAGCTTTCGTGATAAAACTGAATCCGATTTTTCTGAATAATCCGAATCTTTTGATTTTTGTATTCTAATGAGTTTAGATAGAATGACAATGAGAAATTGTTGAGCCTATTAAGTATTGATATTACTCATTTTTAAAATTAAATTACCAATGTTTTATATGCTAGTCTGCTCTCCCAATCCCCTAAAAATTCCAAATCCAGGATTTCAGTTCACACTTCTCATGATTAATAAGTAATTTATATTTTCTATTAGATTTTCAGTGTGGTGAATAACAAATTCATTCTTCGAAGGAATATCTTGAATACATACCTCAAACAGCTTTCAGCTAGAGGGATACTATAGCAGTTTCGTAATCAAATGAGTTGATTGGTACTCCAACTATGGATGAGTTGAGTAAAATATAGAACTGGAACAATAGGAAGTGGAATGAGAGCAACTGATTTTTCTAATAGAATAACATCGTGAATATGGGAGTATGCCTGATGAACAGATTCAGAACAGATAGAAACGCATCAACTTAAAGAAACTTAATTGATAATTTATTGTTATGAACACGACCTTCAATAATTATTATTATGTTTAGAATGTTAGCCTCAGAATTGATGTATTATTTCAATATAACCCATACTTTCAACTTCCCACGACTGTTACAATAACGTTTATTACCCACATTCCAAAGAGGGTCGACGACTTGTTCAAAATTCACTCCCAAAAAAAGACTACAATAATGGGTCAGTACACAATGCATGTAGAAAGATACACCTACACACATACATATAAATGCAGGTGTATGTTGAACAAGTGTACAAACAGAACACAGTTTAAAAGTGAAGCCAGAAAGGAGCTATTTGTTGAAGACACTTCCGGTCCCATAAAGAGTTGGAAGATATGATTTTGAGTCCAAACCAAGTCTTTTCTCAACATTCTGAGACAGTCAATTGTTATTATTGTTGCAGTATTTCCCATCACGCAACCAGCCAGACCTGGAGATTGCTCAACAAAAATTCACAAAACAATAAAAGACTGCGCAGGCTATAATAAAAATTCAATCAAAATGAAATCCCAAATTTATATAGCATGTGGAGAAATTATAGTGCGAGCAATGCTAAAGGTTGTAAACACAAGTTTGAACTTCCATTGTTGGATAATCACCATGCATTTGATGGGTAGAAAACTTAGCTTGAGAAGCTGATTATCAGGGTCTTTTAACTTATGTCAATTCTATCCTGGATTTGTACGCCACCAATGAAGGAGCTCATAAAATATTTGGAAAATTAATTCAACTTTTAGGGATTATAAGGGTATGTAAGTGTGGAATGGAGTTGAAATGAGACTTCTTGGATTCGTAGACATGACCTAAATTCTTCTCAAATTGGGGAAACATTTAAGATGTATTGTGAGATGAGAGTATACTGAAAAATAAGTTTGATTTTCCTATTCATGTGAGAATAAAGATGAATATCGTGAACTGAATATTGTTTCCTACAGTATATGAAGATGGATTATTGTAGCTTAAGTCTATCGAAAATTGTTCATCTCTTCAATACGGCCTGAAAAATAAGGTTTCACGGAAATTGGGAAGTACTGTATAATTATCTTATTGATTCTAATTCTTATGACTATACTTTTTACAAAGGTGATCTTTCAAATAATTTAAAATGGTTCTATTTGAATCATAATCTAGCTTAATACCATCGACATTCAAATAATTGATTTCGGTATTATTTATTGATTTTGTGGAATGCAATGAATTCTTACTAACATTTTACTCTCAATCATAATATCAAAATTTAATGTGCTTTCTGTCACTTTCCATAAAATACAACCGGGAGGAGAATGTAGAAAATGGAAGAATTTTCATTAACAAACTTGTCTTTTAGTTTTCATTCTATCAGTGCGGTATTTTATTAGCTGGGAGAATTTTATGACTTCATTTATTATGGACATGCACCCAGATAATACACCGCCGGATCATTCCATGTTCTCCCACCCAGTCAATTTAACGCCGCATCCTTCTCTCTGTTCATCCAATGTATCCTTTGAATTTCGTTCCTCCTTTCCTCTTTGTTGCTTCTTTTTCTTCGATCGCGTCTTCCATCCAACTCCTCCTTCTATGAGTAGCGGCCACAAAAACCGGATAGTTTGTTGCACCACTCTGGCTTGCTGCGCTGACGAAGATTCCTGTCGCTGAACAAAGAAGAACTTCTTCGTGGGAGATAATGATCCCTTCCTCTCTCTTTCCCACCTCTTCTTTAATTAACACGAATTACTTGCTTGGAAAGACCATAAAATCTAATTAAAATAATTAACACCCTTAATAAAAAGAAAAAAATACTGAAACTGGAAAATCTAAAAATATTACCCCCTCGATACAAAACCTGCAACTAAACCTGCCCTGGGTTGTTCGATAACTATTCATTACACTGCCATGGAGAACTGATCCGGTATTTTTAAATTAGCTCCCAAAACACGAGTGGCCACAAGCTCATAACTTTCACTTGTCACAGTCATAAACTCGAAATTCACATTGGACGAGCACCGTTAAATTCCCACACCTTTATCAGAGAACTCTTGTTTATCCTGATCAAATAGGTACAGTATCACGAGCAACAATGCAGATGACATCCTATAGGCTTCTCCTTATAAGTGCCATTGAACACTTTGTGTTCCGAAATAATTGGAGCTCATCTCTTTTCGGGTTCAAGAAAAAATCGATTGCCCTCATGTTTTCTTTGAAATACGCAGTACAAAACATGGAGTTGAGGTGAATTATTGTAAGTTTTATCTGTTGGAATGGAGTTTACTTTTTATGGTGAGTTTACATAATTTACATAAACTATATCACCTATCTTCTAGGATTAATTGACAAAACTTCTCAATAATAATGATATATTTTCTATGGCTTTTAATGGTAGGAAGACCCTTACGGGTAGTTCCACCTCGCCAATGTGTACATGGTCGAATACTGGTCACCCATCCAAGATCAGTCCACAGTGTTCGTGATCTAACTTCATGTACACCGAAAGATCACCCTCACCGACAGACCATGTACTTCTCAATTATTATAATACACAAAAGAATTTGAAGTTTGGGGCTATAGTGTTTGAAGTTTACGAGATTTCAGATTAACCATTTTCGAATTCTTGGATTCCACTCAATATTTCATCATTTTTACATTCGAATACAAAAATTCATTGAAAACCAATTGATATAGATTGATATAGATCAATTGAAAAAAGTAAGTAGCCTAAGTAAGTATTCTCTGAGGAACTATAGACTTATTGTTCAAATGAGTAAATGTATATAAATATCACGCTCTTAGATTCGCTTCTTCTGATTGGAAGAAGCAAAATTATAATCAGCACTTTAAAAGATGAGAAAGACTAGGGCCTACATGACTCTTGAAGTCAAGAAAAACAAATAATAATAGAAATAGATGGAAAAATTCAATAACGTTCATTTCAAAGGAATTGAACACAAATAATAGACTGATAATTATTTGAAGAGCTTCATGTCGTTTTGTTTGTAACTTCGTTGCGAATCAAGTGTTTCTATCACACACATATCTTCAATTATTTTTAGAAAAATTGAACCTCCATGAGAATAAGCAGGGAGCCACAGATCACATCCGTAACCTTTCAGCATTCTGCTTTAACGGTGAATTTGTTAGCTATGCATGAATGAGTGTGATTGGAATTCAACGCAGGAAGTCACGACGACCAGCAGGATGTTGTTCAAGTGACACTTAAGTACTGCTCAAGTTTTCATCTCTTCCCAACAGAAACTTGACATTTTCAAACAAAGCTCATTAATGAGATTTTATCAATATTATTGATAAGGCTGTAAGTTCTATGACATTTTATTGCAAGCTTCTTAATGGCAAGCTATTGAACTGGATGACAAACTGACATAGAAGAAAGGGAAGTAGGAACCGCAAGTAAGTGATACAGCTAAAAGACACTGGCGGCTCGTACCAGAGACAATGTATTATTATAGATAATGTATTATATAGATATTATTAAAGATAATGATACATTGTCGTTGCTCGTACCCAACAAACAGATGAAGTGCCCGTATCTTTTACTGTACAGCACTTATCACCTATTTCGTGGGCACGAGCCGCCAGTGCTACGAGATGAGGCCGGTATTGGATTTCATAGTATTTTCATAAGTGATTTTGTATTGAGTACACTATATGGGTAGAAAAATCGATCACAAAAGACACTAAGAGACATGAGACTTCTGTTATCATTATAATGCAGTGAAGTTTTGTTTGATGCATTTTTTTAAGGTAAAATCTAGAATTTTTAGAGCAAAATTTGGCATTTTAATAAAAATTGTGTGAGAAATACTAAGGGATGTGCTTGTTCTTTTACATTACATTTCCAATGTATATTTGTCATTTGATTCATAAATGAATAAATAAATACTTTGGTGGGGTGGGACAAATACTGAAACAAGTAAAATCGTACTTGAATATAAGTAACGTGAACAAATCATATTTTCTCAAACATTTGCTAGTTTGGCTTGTTCGGCTAGAATATAACTTTAGAATATAAATAACCGCAGAACATACACAATTAAGCTTAATTTACCTCGATCTTCGGCAAACTTGCAATGACAAGCGATTAAAAAACACCACGTTAATATTGAACGGTGAACCCAATCATAGCAAGTGATATACAATATTTCTATTAGAATAAGATAACTATTAATATTCTTAATACCTATATAATATTCTTAATGTTGATTATTTCTATTATGTAAATTTTTCGATTTCTTTTTTCTGAAAATAGCAATAAGTTGATTTAAGTTACCTATGTAAATAAGGCTTTTAATTGAATTTCTGTGAGACTTTGTATGCTATAAATAAATAAATAAATATGATATTATACTCGTATACAATATTCAGAAGACGTTTTGCATATGTGTATGTGTTTTCACGTATGAGTATTAATGTGATTCAATAATATATCTTGAATAAATGATTAAATATTGATTACTAGCCGGCAGGCTCGCTTCGCTCGCCTTCTCCGCCTAGCCAGGGGGCTCCGCCCCCTGGACCCACGACAGTATCAGCAGTGTCAGTGAGTCAAACAGGCTCGCTTAGCTCGCCTGCATAACCTCTGTCAGTGTGAGCTGAGAAAAACAGGCTCGCTTCGCTCGCCTGCAAATTCCGTTCAGAAGGGATTCGAAATTTATTGAATACATCATTTCTAGACCTAATCTGAACCTGTTCACCAGATTTCGACATTCTCTACCAATTTATTCTCGAAAAATCCAAGAAAAACTCTGAAAATTCCGAATAATAGTAAAACGCTAATATTGAGCGTAACCTTGGGAACTATATCGGACATAGTTTGAAACTTGATTCAATTTCTTCCAAATTAGTTTATCTAATCTCGCTGAACCATTGAATTTACAGTAAGGATTAGTCGTATCAAGGCGGAAGGTATGCAACCCGCAATACATCTACAATTTTGAAAAATCTGATTACTGGCGTAATATGGAACGGAATTCAAAAATATCTTAACACAACATTTCTAGACCTTAGCTGAACCTACTTACCAAATATCAACATTTTCTACCAATTAGTTCTCGAAAAAATTGAGAAAACGTCGAAAAACTATAGAAAAACTTAAATATTTGGCGTATCCTTGAAAAGTTTCTAAAACCCATTCTTAGCGCGCGTCTAAACGTTCAACTGAACATGCCTGCCAAATTTGAACGCATTCAGTTCAGTGGATTTTTAGTTCTGGTGATGAATGAATGAATCAGTCAGTCAGTCAGTGCCATTTCGCTTTCATAGATATAGATTGAGGGTAAGGCATTCATTTTCAACATAGGAGTCCAATTGTTGAAAATATAATTATTATACAATTGAATTATTTATTCCTTTATTGATTGAACACAGAAATCATAATATTTGATCTGGAAGAGGAAATTCCTATCAAGTCTGATACCATTAGTCCCCCGTATTTTGAGTATTAAATAAGCCTGAGACAAGTTACGTGTATATTTTCATGATAAATACAATATGAAGTTCCAGAAAACATTTTGCCCTTGTTTGAAAGCCTGACCAGCCTGGATTTTCCAATTTTGCAATTTAACGACTCGTAACTTTCTACCTTAAGAATATTAAAACTGAGAAATTATTTAACAATATAAACAAAAGAATGGATCTATAAAGTAAAATAACATTGGACAAAAAAGGACAGTAACAAAGGAAGTGATATGCCTCAACAATTCATCCCCTATGCAGGAAACAACAGGTCTGGAAAAATTGTAAATCCCCAAGCTAATTGGGAAGCATGGTCATTAAAGATTTTGTATGAATCCTATTGATACTATTCAAGACTATTTTTGGGAGTTCACTAAACTCTCAACAGGTAGGAAAGAATCCAAAACACATCGACCTGATACAATTCAAATAGTCATTAAGGGTTTGGGAAATACGTAGAGGCGGAAAAGGACGCTTCAAGTTTTTCAATTGGGGATTTCCAATTTCTGAATAACAATTCGATCGATAGTGGCTGCTAGCAAGTTTACTGATGTCACTCAATTGGTTCTAACCCTCAACAGCAATATCAATATTACAATTAATATTAATTTTTCATGAATCATAAGATAGCATTCTGGAAAATTCCACTAGGAGAAGATTGAATTGTACACTCCAATCATTTGAAGTGATTGATCAAAGTTTTTCCAAAGTATCATTCTTGGTAAAAATTTAAAATAAAAATACGTGAGTTCATACACATTTCTATTTATTGACACATAGTCTTAGGCTGATAATATCTTTCCAAAATTGAAATAATTTATGATCACGATTGATTTCTGTTGAAGACAATGATATTACTTATCTGGAACGGATAAACATAATCAATAAAACTGTAATTAAATTTAAGGGCAGCCTTTTTCAAGTGATTAGAATTCTTTCCTTTGGGGTTTTATGCCCAATGCACAATTAATTTATTCACTAATTATGGCTACTTTAAGCTAAATTTTTATCAACTCTAGCAGATGTAGTGTCTATCAATAATGGAACCAATTATTTATATTTATTATATAATAATGGATTATTCATAATTGTAGAGTTCATCATTCATCATTCTTCTCATTCTCTTGTTTTCTTATTGGCACATGGAAGATTCTTGAAATGTCAGCTCTTATCACTTCTTTTCCGTTTATAATTTTCTACAGAATTTTAGAGTGATAAAAGATTTTCCCCAATTTTCATGTCTTATCTTATATCTTGTATTTAAGATTTTATGCTTAGAGGGTGAATCCTAGCTTAATCTACATTATTGAGAGAATTGAGAATAAAATTTAAAAAAAAGTTGTACTCTATAATGGTGAATGAAACAGTAGATAATGGTGTAACAACCGAAACCAGTATCTCGATTCTTTCCAATAAATCAGTGGTTTGACAAATCAAGTTTGACTCTTGTCTTTTCATTTGATATGAATAACTACCACAATATCACCTTCACAACTACTCAAAAAGGGAAACAATATCCAGCCCCAGGCTCCCCTTCCGAGTATCACAATATCACCCGTTAGAAGGGCTAAGCTTGGCCCGTTATCATCACGACAAAGTACTGTTTCTAACACCTCGAAGAACTGAAAACTTATTCTTGTCGAGGATATTGAACAAGCTTAGAAGCTTTTCTTAGGTATCAAGGATTGTATGTAATGTCATTTATTTAAGCTTCTAATCTTGCCTCAATCTCTTCCGAGAAAGAATTGTTGAAGAAATTGAGATCGAAAGAGAACTTAAAATCTAAAAAGCAATTGCAATTGCAATTTGAAGTACAAGATTCACACAACTAGAGGCAATTTACCTGTGCGACTCCTCTTCCTAACGGTGTGGGGGGTTTCTGGGTGTCCTCACCCGGCTTATTTTTTAAAACAAAATTCAATGACGGAAATTGATTTTAACACTTCTTCAGCATTTGAAATATGATGAAATTTTATTACAAAAAATTGTTAGGGCGGCCAACAGTATTTTCAAAATTTGCAGCTCTCTCTATCCTGCGGCCCTATCAAATCCGGCACTGACAATGAGCACCACCATCCACATCCACCAACTTCCTCCCTTAGTGGGCACCCCGCTCTTATAGCCCTGTTATCACGCTTCCACCATTTCTAGCTCTGATGAAAGATACGTTATCATTGAAAAAAAACATTCATTCATCATTTATTACATTATTGTCATTCACACGCTAAAACCATACATCCACAAATATAGTATTTTAAAGATTCGTATCCTTTGCCCGGCTTCTTTAAAATCCCCAAAGAAACCTATAGGTCAACCCTAAGGTTAACGCTTCAGATAGGAGATTGTTTCAAATCATTATTTTATCCAAAAGGAGAGGAGATCCTTCTTCAAATATCATAATATCTAAACTTCGTATGATTCACGGTTAAATGGAGATTTTCAAATGTAAAGGTGTACTCAAATGGTTTACTCTGATCAAGTCTACGATTGATTGGTAGACTGGGCAACTAACCTGGTTGAAAACCGCGAACAGCAAGCAGATGACGGCGATACCCCGCTGCTGTTGGGTTAAGGCCATGGCGCTTCACATAGATAAGAAGTAACGGGTAACTAGAACACCGCACACAACACACACAATCCAAAATCGAGAATCCAGAGACAACAGAACACGCGTAAACTGACGGCGACTATTCACACAGAAAGCATGACCGGCACGGCAATCGTACTTTGGCAGTAAACTGTACACGCTAGGCTGTCACTAACCGACTGGAGGCAACTGCCCTCAGGGCGAAACCAGTCCGAATCAGTAGTTCACTACCGAACCGCCTAGAGCGCGCGGCTCACACTCAAACTAGTCGGTAGCCTCCCTTCCCTTCTTCTAAACATCCCCACTACTATCATACCCACTACCACAGCATAATAACCCCTCCGGCTAGAATTCTATAATGTTGTATGCGGCGGCAGCAACATAATCGTCATCATCATCATCATCATCAGCATCCTTACCTTCCTCGGTGGCGGTTATAAAATCGAAACTCCAATGCCGCACGGGGATGAATGGCATTGATTTTTTCCTCCTAGCCTCCCTGCTGTTTCTAACGTTTACCAGCAGATTAATCGCTTTTGTTTTCGTTTCTAATGAGCGGAGGTGTGTGAGTGACTTGAAAAAGGCTACAGTGTTCTGTGTTTGTATTCCAGTTCATATTCATGTCATGAGAACAAATCTCCTTCCTCTTTCTTATTTGATTATCAATCTCTTAGACCATTACAAACTCAACTACACTATTAAATCGATTATCAACATTATCGACCTGATTTCTCTGACCTGCGAGGATCTGAGTAGGCTTTCTAGCAAGGAGATTTAGTAATCAAGTTTTAAAAAGAAAAGATGACTCATATACCCACCTATATAGGCTTATACTCTTAAGGAAGGGTGAGGATAAGAAGAAGAATTTTTCCCAACAAATACATCATTGAATCCATTCAGAACTTCATCTAATTCCTGTGCTTCAAATTTTGATTCAAATAGTTAAAAACCAACTTTTAAAAAACGTAGTGGACAATCATAGTCGTGGTTAAGTGGTAGAGTGGACATTACTGTCCAAACTTCGCCACGTCATTAAAATAAAGAAGTCATTCTATTCTATTCTATTCATACTAGCTCGGATAGGTCTTGCAGCAGCTATTCTAAGTTTCGATAATCCAATCTCTATTGTCTTATTGATAGATATTATTGGGTTTCCCAAAGAAGGACCCCTGGAAACCCCATTTTTTGGTATGTAGGGGTGGGATAACCGCACATACCCTTTCATAAACTTCAGCCCACCTCCCAGTAAAAAATTACGCTTCTGCGTCCTTGCCCCCACCTCAGATTTTTCTGTCTGGAACCGCTACTGCGTTTATTTTACTTGAGTTTAAAAATACCTTATACAATTTGTAATCGTATATCGATTATATCTCGATGACAAGTGGGATACTTGTCATTCTCAGAACTATATGTAATACAAATATTAATAATATTTAGGCTTTCTTGCTTTTATATTGTATAGTCTAAGATATTTATCTTTATCTATACGATATGAACAATTATTTGGAAACTACAACTTGGGATGAACAACAGACAGAACGAGACAAGAACGCGCGATAATTGTATAGAATTAACTGAGCAGAGAAAGTCAGTCCAGAAGACAAGCTTACAGGAACCAAAATGATGAGCATATGGAACCATCTGCGACTGCGTTATTGTCTAACCAAATTGAAACGTCTCGAAACAAAAACGAGAGACAGCGTTGAGCATTCTTCGTTTTTGATAAATCGCTTGCTGCAAATCACAAAAAACAGGCAGAGATAAAAGGATGTCACGAGGATTATTCGTGGATTTATTTGCTGGGATGATGTATGTGTTTTACAGTACTTGATGGCAAAGCAAAGCGAAGGAAGACCGAGCATAAATATTATTGTCATAAGTAAATTATTATTGGGGAAGCGGCGAGCTGGAACAAACTATAAATGGACAAATGTCATCACGAAGTTGTCATGCCCTATGCTGAGTGCCCATAAATTTTCCTTGTGCCAACATGAAGTAGGCTAGAGCAACTATCCTGTTGCCATCTACCTCCTGCTTGGTGCAGTGCACTATTCCCTTGTGTTCACCCTCGCACGCGTTGCTCAAACAATTCCTTTTCAACTTATCGATGATATGGCTCAAAACATTCTGGGATGATTACACATTTAATCATTAATTGAATGTTTGAAGGTTCAGATCTCTTCTTGATAAGAATATATTTCATGGAAGATGAGAGATCCATCTTTTTTCAGCTCGTACGTGTCTTCAGAGAACCTCGCAAGTACAGAATGATAATAATTAGTTCTATTAGCTTCTAATCATTCATAAAAAAAGACCTGGTTCCAATCAATTTTCTCATAGAGATTATTCTGTTCTTACATGGTAAATCAAATTCAAATGGTATTTTTAATACGGTAATTAAAAGTTATTCTCAATTCCCAGAAGATCCTCTTCACAGAAGATCCGTACCAAAAACATAATTCTTATTCACATATACAATTATCCATCCACCTTTTCGAATTGTAATGAAGTTTAGATGTCAAATCCTTGCACTTACTTTTCCAGTAGCCTATCTCAAACGATAGTACCTTCATATAAAAAACACTGTGATATAGTCATATTGATTATTCTTGATGAAGAAACATTTCTCATTTTGATTTTCAAGTTTATGTGATTTTTTTAACATAATTATACTTTGAGGACAGTTTTCGAAGAGCACTAAATCCCTTAGAAGATAATGAAGTAAAAAGAATTATCTTTCATAACTAGTAATAAAAGCATTGGAAGGATTAAAATGATTACTGCTAATTTTATTTATTATCTATTGTATCAATAAACTACTCATTTCAACTGTAGTTCTTCTTGAATGTATTCACTTCGTCCCTGGTTCAATTTATAATCATTATCGAAGGTAATTGAAACAGCATCCACGGTCATTATATTCTAAGCTGAGTGTTTCTGTACAAATCGAACCAAATCTAAATAGTTCGTTTTAAATGACACAAAGAAGTGTTTTATTTATTGCGTGGATGAGATCGAGTTCTGAGCTTCGAAATGAAATGGAAGTGATAAGAAAAGCCAGCTGAAAGGTGTTTCGATAAGACTGTTCACTTGAGAAAATATGGAGCTGGTCGCAGTCAGTTGTGGGCTGATTATAAGAAATCGACTTCCTAATGAGCGCCAGCCAATGAAGTGGAAATCCAGGTATGCAATTGAATTAATATTTCAACTTCTTGAAGGAAATCAATTCAAGTTCAATGTTAGTTACTAAATTTACTTGGAAAGAGCAACATCCTGTAATCTCAACGCTCTTCTCGAGTGTTGCATTTCACGTTAAAGAGTTTCACGACATTAGAGGGTTAATCAAATGAGCAATTACATCGACCAAGTTGAGAAGTGATCAAGATTGGTAGTAATTATTTTTAGTGACGCACCACTTATAGTGAACCAACATGGGCTTTGAGTAATAAACATGACAAACTAATGATTACATGCCAACTTTAATGTCCAAAGTCCCGTCCCAAACTTAACTTATCATATGCAACAAAGTTGCCACTCAGTAGAAATACACAACCAATCAAGATTTAATCCTTGGAGTGATTTCATATCACTTCAGACTTAATCGTTCCCCTAATTTCTCAATTAAAAATTTGGTATGAATTTTAATTTTTCATTTTGTTTTCTTGATTAATGAGAATATTAGCCATCAATACAATACAAAACACTGTTTCATATTCGATTCCCGAATTCAATTAATTTTCTACTAGAATGATGACAAAATAATATATCAGGGTGTATTATTTACATTGTACATTCTTCTAGTATTCTCCTTTGTGTCCCGCAATTCCTTGCTATTTTAATCCTCTTTTTTCTCTCTTAACATTTCCTGCTCACCAGTCTAATCAGGATGTCATCAGAATAGTGACACATCGATAATAAAGGTACTATAATTTCGGAAATTCCACATTATCATTAATTTTACAAGCTACTTTCCACGTTTTTAAACTATGGATGTTTATAATAAATAATAAAACAATAGAAAAATATATAAATTTCTTCCAACTATTCAGTGCATGTAATAATGAAATAAATTCCCTCATAAATTTTGATCCTCATCATCAAAAACACAATTCTCTGATCAGAGATAACATGTTTTCTATTTTTGACTCGTTTAGGTACTGCAACAATGTCTACCTATCAAATTAATCAGGTTAACATTCGCATAACTATATTATTTCAAGTATTCTCCACAACAAAATCACTACACAAAATTTCAAGAGTCTCATCAGCACCATTCATGAGAATCCTTGCGAACCAACTAGCAATTCAAGTTATGGCACAGGAGACAGAAAAGACCAGAATTTAGTTGGTCTATCTTTATAACTATTTGTATTGTCCGCACAAGCTTAGATTCAATCAATCTGATTCAGAGGGACTTATAGAAGGGACTCAATGCAGTTTACATTGTTACGGGGTCTCTTCTCGACGTTCGGAAACTATACTTTCAACCAGAGTATAGAATTTGGTTGTATTCTCTCTGCTATAACAAATTAAATTTCACTGAAACAACGGGTGCTTATGGAACGGTAATGGTGGTTTGCAGCTATTTTATACACACTACTTCATAGCTTTTCAATGAGTAGTTTATTATAATGTGATAATGATTGTGGGAAAGCAGAGGTGAGTATTGTGTGGAGACGTGGTGTGCGATACCGTGAGATTTCGTGAGTGGAAACAGAACGCTCTTATGTATATGGAATGGGGAGTCCGTTCACTGCAGTGTCTGTTGGCTCGATCTGGACTGATAGCGACAGCATCAGCATCCACCATCAAACATCGCGAGGGTGGAGTGCTTCTTCGGGTTCTTCTTTGCGCTCCACAATTCTTAATTCTGTCTCTCTCTCTCTCTCTCTCTCTCTTCTTCTTTGTAATTTCTTTTCTTTCTGTTCACGCCACCGCGCTGACCTCTGCTATTACGCCCCTCGTTTGTTGCCAATTTACGGTCAAAGCTGACACGGCCCTTTGTATCGGATCACGACTGCAAAGGTTAAGCCTCAGGTCTGTTGTCTTCTTGCACCTTAATAGCCGCACTCAATTTAGCCCCCAACCCACCTGCCATCCCCCATTCGCAGCCCATCCGCGAGTGATTCAAGGTGAAACATATCCGATACATCTCCAACTACCTAATTCTGAAATTAGAGTCAAACATATGGGGAATAGGTGATGTGAGTAGGTAATTGGATGGAAATATTCAACGAACAATCCTGCTAGGAGTGGTTTAAGTAGAAAAATGCTCTGATAACCGTTTATGCTTGATCTATTTCATTTTGAAATTTTAGTTCAGTATACGTGAAAAAGGTGTTGAATGTAATAAGTGTAAATGAATACTGTATTATAGTTATACTATTGAGTTGTAAGGGATGCCATGAAAGTTTCAAAGAAGGAACTTCTTGATTGCACATTGAATATTTTTAAAAGTTGAGAAAACTTATCCACAAGACGCCTGATAATCTCTATACCATACCCAACTATACTCACGTATACTAAGTACTGTGGATAATTCCATGTCTACTAGGACGTACAAGTTGTAGTCTAAACTGGAATTGTATCGTCATTTAAGCAGATATAATTTGTAGCACCATCAATCAAAACTGATCAATAAAAACAAGGTAATAAACCATATGAGGATGCAAGGGGATGATAATATTCTATTCAGCACTGCTACACAATAGAAGGACATTAAATTTTTAATAATCGAGACATGCTAGGATAAATCTTTGTGCAGCTATAATCCTGTACTTGTAATAGCTACTTTCATTCTATTTCCATCAAGCGAACTGCCATTGGTTAACCATAAAGATCGACATAAATGTCCGACGATGATAACGTTGTACAATACAATAGAAGTGAAGTATGGAGTTCAATATATGAACAATATTTCAATGATGACAATTTCATGATGGCATGTGTTGGGAAGAGAATAAAAATCGAAATAAATAACTTATAGACAGTGTACAAGGGTTTAAAACAGTGCTATTCCTAATGTAAAAACAAAATGTTTGTACATGACATTACTCAAGCACACTTATAAAGTTATAATGAATATCTTAAACAATGGTTTACATGTTTGCATGAAGACAATCTATATCTATAAAAGCGAAATGGCACTGACTGACTGACTGATTCATTCATCACCAGAACTAAAAATCTACTGAACCGAATACGTTCAAATTTGGCAGGCACGTTCAGTTGGACGTTTAGACGCGCGCTAAGAGAGGATTTTTGAAATTTCATAACGATACGATACGCCAAATATTCAAGTTTTCCTATAGTTTTTCGGCGTTTTCTCAATTTGTTCGAGAACCAATAGGTAGAAAATGTTGATATTTGGTAGGCAGGTTCAGATAAAGTCTAGAAATGTTGTGTTAAAATATTTTTGAAATCCGTTCAAGATTACGCCAGTAATCAGGGGTTTTCAAAATCGTAGATGTTTTGCGGGTTGTATATCTCCCGCCTTGATACGATCAATCCTTCTGTAAATTCAATGGTTCAGCGAGAATAAAGATGAACAAATTTAGAAGATATTTATTCAAGTTTCAAACTATGACCGATATATACTTTCCAAGGTTACGCTCGATATTAAGTTTTTATTATTTTTCGGTGTTTTTCATAGATTTTTCGGGAACAAACTGGCAGAAAATGTTGAAATTTGATCAACAGGTCCAGATTAGGTCCAGAATACTGTGTTCAATAAATTCCCTCCTGAACGGAATATCGAATCCCTCCTGAACGGAATTTGCAGGCGAGCGAAGCGAGCCTGTTTTTCTCAGCTGACACTGACAGAGGTTTTGCAGGCGAGCGAAGCGAGCCTGTTTGACACACTTACACTTTCGATACTGTCGGGCGTCCAAGGGTCGGAGCCCCCTGGCTAGGCGGAGAAGGCGAGTGAAGCGAGCCTGCCGGCTAGTAGTATATAATATTATTTTATATTAGTATGATAGTTGACAATATTCTTGTCATTGAAAAATTTGAAAAGAACATCTAGATTCAAAACCTATTTTAGCACCCATATTCCAGAGGATCAATCTAAAATAGAGTTAAATTGTATTATTGTGTTCAAAAAAAGGTTTGTGATGATTCACTACACGAAATCTACAAATCTAATACTATTGATAAGATCATTAGTTCTAAAGGAATTATGACTATATGATACACTTCTATTGATACTTCATACCAATAATCGAAAAATCAATAAAATGATTAATCATGGTTCGATGGTTGAAAATTAGAATGAACTTTTCATAAAAATAATAAATTTCTAGACGCTGTACGTGTTCTTTTTGTAATTGTAGCAGTCAGATTCAGACATCGCTCATCTCTCATCATTGGAATCTAGACGGTTGAGATAAATTATAATCGTTCTTTTAGCATGACCATCTCATTATTGTAATACTTTAAACTATTGAATCAGATTAGGTGAGTCGGAATAGCCGCGAGGCATTGGATGCGCGGCGCGGAAGAACACCTTTTCAACCATGAACGGTGCTTGCTTCAAGTTGAATGCTCCTGCTGCAGCATTATTATAATACACTGGGCGGAACAGGAAGGCCGTTCAGGTAGCTTTTAAGCCTTTGGCAATGTGAAATTACACTTTTCTATGAATGGCTTGTGCTCCAATCTATTCTTCAGTGATACTCTCCTAACTCTTTCCTCTAAACTGATTCCGATGCAAGATTATTCGTGTCATCCGACCGTTATAGGCAACAAGCAGGCAATCAATGATACGGCCGGTCGACGATTAAAAGAGCGTTTACCCTCAGCTAATATCTTTACCATTCCAAAATGCAATCCCTGAGTATTTGCGATTACAAACAAGTTCTGTGCTGTTGTTTCATAAGGAGAGAATGAGCACATAAATAATGATAACTATTTGTTCATTTCTATTATTCTCTATTTTGTTTGAAAATGTTGTGGGAGGACTAGGACCTACAAAACTCGCAAAAAGGATATAAAATAATTGTACAGGGTGCGGCAACATAACTTCCTTATTTTGAAACTTTATAAAACGCATTGAATGGATAAGAAAATTTTTATTCGATTTTTATAATAGGATACATAAAGTTTTGTTTTGGTCACCTACCTGATAAGATCTTCAAAACTGGGCAAAACAAAACTTCATGTATGTGCCTATATTATAAAATCGAATAAAAATTTTCTTATTCATACAATGCGTTTTATAAAATTTGAATTAAGGAAGTTATGTTGCCGCACCCTGAACAAACTGAATCTACATTAATTGGTAAACAGTAGAGGAGTACCTATCAAGTACTAATGAAATTTCGAAAAATATGTCTCATTTCGACACTCTTGCTTGTATTATTACTAATGAATAATGAACATTTTGAATTGCATTATTTTCTATATAGGTGTAATAGTAAGCGCAAGCAGAGAAGAGACCAGGACACGCCGTCAAAATCAGCGAGAATAGAATATGAAAATTAGAATATTCTATTCTTTCTGGTCACAATATACTTTACATTGTGACTGTGTTTTTTCTCAGCTTGTGTAAACTAACATTGACATAATTCATTTATTATTTAATATTACTTGTTGATTCTTATTAGAAATATTTTGACGCAAGAGTCAAGCATTTTTCCACATTTATGGTATTATGGTAGCAAAAACTTAATAACTAACTTGTACTGTGCGGGTTTGTTGGGGATAATTTTGATTCCACCAAATCATTGCTTTAATTGATTAATTAGTAAAAAAGACCATTTCACTTTTTGAACTATTCTGAATATGCAAAAATTTGTGTAATGATATTAGATCGAAGTGGAGACATTGCCGAACTAACCTTGATTATTATTGGAGATGATTGAACAGTACAAACAATATTGTAAACCGGTTCCGTCGAAAATTCGATACAACATTAATTTTATCTGATGTGATAATGGAGAGGAGCCGAACGGAGCTGAGCATCCTCTCAAATGAGCGCTCAGAATGATATAGCCTTGTACATGCATATTTGAGCCGAGATTCCAAATAAGAAGAAAACATCGATCTCGGAAAGGTTATTTGTGGTACACCAACGAGTAACCTGTCCCATGGAAGTACTGCGGCTGACTGCATTGCATGTCTGGCCAATGACCGTCAAAAGGGAAACCAGATTTGGGTCTTTGATGATGAAATGTTGCTAAGGTTAGGACTCCACGCCTCACACCGAAAGAATGCTACAGGATGAACAGTGACGTACAAGTATTTTCCCAGCAAAGAGATTTATGTAATTACAATATTTGAATTGATAATTCTGATAGAATTGCAGGGCGGATTAATTGAATTTACATTCTTCTCAAGATACACTAATTATGGATGTATGTAAAAAATTACGAATAATACTTCTTGTATCGGCTTTGTTTATGATAGACTAGCCGGCAGGCTCGCTTCGCTCGCCTTCTCCGCCTAGCCTGGACCCCCGACAGTATCGAAAGTGTAAGTGTGTCAAACAGGCTCGCTTCGCTCGCCTGCAAAACCTCTGTCAGTGTCAGCTGAGACAAACAGGCTCGCTTCGCTCGCCTGCAAATTCCGTTCAGGAGGGATTCAAAACTTATTGAACACAGCATTTCTAGACCTAATCTGGACATGTTCACCAAATTTCGACATTTTCTACCAATTTATTCTCGAAAAATCCAAGAAAAGCTCTGAAAATTCCTAAAAATAGTAAAACGCTGATATTGATCGTAACCTTGGGAACTATATCAGACATAGTTTGAAACTTGATTCAATATCTTCCAAATTAGAATATCTATAATCTTTCTGAACCATTGAATTTACAGTAAGGGTTGGTCGTATCAAGGCGGAAGATATGCAACCCGTAAAACATCTACAATTTTGAAAAACCTGATTACTGGCGTAATCTTAAATAGATTTCAAAAATATCTTAACACAACATTTCTAGACCTTATTTGAACCTTCCTACCAAATATCAACATTTTCTATCGATTGGTTCTCGAAAAAATTGAGGAAACGCCGAAAAACTATGGGAAAACTTAAATATTTGGCGTATCCTTGAAAAGTTTCTAAAATCCGTGCTTAGCGCGCGTCTAAAAGTCCAACTGAACATGCCAGCCAAATTTGAACGCATTTGGTTCGTAGTCCAGTCAATGAGTGTTTTCTAGAGGAAAAAAACATATGAGGCTAATTTTTCCCCCATCGATTACCATCACATAGACAAGTGTTCTGCCAAAAGTCCTGACCCCTACTCCTCTTGCTTCCCCCCCAGCACCCCCTCGAAGTTTGCAAGGGTTTCTTAAATTGAATGTATCTCAGCAACCATTGAAGATAAGGAGTCAAATTTATTTTCATTGAATAGAAAATGAAATTTTCTTCATTTCATTTCATTACCATTATACTCTAGCTCTGGTGGTTGAAAAGTTATAAATCGAAGAATGAAGGAAGCCCCTCAATTTCTGTCTAAAATTTCTATTATTTTTCGAATAAAAGTTTACAAGATTGTTCTGCTGAAAAATGTTCCATATAAAACTTGTAGAGCTTTTCAAGAGCTAAATTTCGATGTATGATAGTTGATATTTTAATAGAATATAAGGGGGATAAAAGTTCGATAATATGCGATAAACACCCCTTAGCATGCTAAAATAACACGATTTGGTGAAAATTCATTCGAAAATAATACATTTGGGAAAATTCTTATGAAGCTGATTTCTTCCACATCAATAACTAGCATACATACAAGTGTTCTGCTAAAAGTCCTGACCCCTACCCCTCTTGCTTCCCCCCCCCCAGCACCCCCTCAAAGTTTCCATTTGAAAGGGGTTCTTATATTGAATTTATCTCAGCAACCATCCAAGATGAGAGAACGATTTTTTTTCATTAGATAGGAAATTTAATTTCCTACATTTCTATTCCATTGATAACATTCTCTTGCTTCAGTGGTTTAAGAGTTATAGAAGGAAGAATGAAGGAGACCCCTAGATTTCTGTCGAAAAAATGCATTTCTTTCCAAATAGAAATTCACACGATTGTTCTACTGAAAAACGTCCAATATAAAACTTGTAGAGCTTTTCAAGAGCTACATTTTGACGTATAAAAGTTGAAATTTTTATAGAATTTAAGGGGGGTAAAAGTTCGATAATATGCGATAAACACCATATTGCATGCTAAAATTCGTCCATTTGAGGAATATCGTTCGTTAATAATACATTCTAACTTTACATTCTAACAATAACTTTTCAACCACAAGAGCTAGAGTATAATGGTAATGAAATGAAATGAAGAAAATTCTATTCTCTATTTAATGAAAATAAATTTGACTCCTTATCTTCAATGGTTACTGAGATACATTCAATTTAAGAAACCCTTGCAAATGAATACTTCGAGGGGGTGCTGGGGGGGAAGCAAGAGGAGTAGGGGTCAGGACTATTGGCAGAACACTTGTCTATGTGATGGTAATCGATGGGGGAAAAATTAGCCTCATATGTTTTATTTCCCCTAACGGGTGTATTTTTGCACTCAGTTTTTTAGTTCTGGTGATGAATCAGTCAGTCAGTGCCATTTCGCTTTTATAGATAGATTGACTTTGTATCTGACTTACATCAGTATCGACAATATGAATTATTATAAAATACTTGGAGCAATAATTGATGGGAGAGAAGGATAAACAAGAAAAAAATATATTTAATCAACACAAAAAAACTTTAAAAGAATATATTAAAAAAATAATTAAACAAATAAAAAAATAATTTTTTAAAAATATTATAAAAATAAATAAATATAATTTTTATAAATTATAAGAATATTTTTTGTGAAAAAAATATATTTAAACACAAAAAAACTTTAAAAGAATATCTCTTTCCTTTAACTGTATAGTACTACATTTGTAATCTTTTTCCACCATCCAAAATTCTCATGAGATCTTCTTCAATGAAATACATGATCCAATAATATTAAGCTTTTCCTTAGGGCCGGTTTCTTCAAATACGTTTAACTGAAATTTTAGTTTAAACTATCAGTTGCCAGTGTATGGTCACTTTTATTAATATGTGTTTCAATTGAATCAGCTGATGGTTTAATCCAAAATTCAGTTTAACTTTTTTGGAGAAACCGGCCCTCAGTATCCTACCTCATCTTTTATTCTTATCCATAACTTCACAATCCTCTCAAAAACTTTCCTATTCCAAAACCCTGTAGGCAGGGTCTTATCTCTTCAATAGATCAGACAAATATTGTCCATCAGGCATGCTCTTTCTTGGGAAAACTTCTCTCATTCATTAAAAAATATTGACTATCTCAAGAGGATCGAAATCGAATCTGATGATTTCTCAGTCTTCTGTAGTATTATTATCATTATGAATGACAATAAGGGGAGCCTTTACTTCCCTTAAAATAAAAAAATAGTTTTTTCAATCATACTTTTATTAATATAGTAAATAGGATTTACTCTTATCAATCATATAAAATATTATTATGATTATTTATTTTTCTCTATTATTTGTTCATTTTACATCAAAAATTGATGCATGTAGGGAGTTGTTTTCCGTTAACCTCTTGCATAATCTCCTACACCTTTATTAAATTGGAACAGTCCATTGTCATTTTTCTGGTTGTGATGAAGATCCAACATAAACACGTTGATTGGGGCACGCTTATATCGGTTTGTGGACGAGAGAAGAAAATTACCCAACCCCGGCCGTAAGTAAATGGGGTTTAATTTGGGGTTTGCGAGCACTGAGCAGTGGCAGTGAGCAGGTTTCCTTACAGGCAGTTGCATCAAGAATAGAAAAATAAAAATAAGAATTGCTGGCTATAGTCGGGTAGAGCTCGTGACCAAAGAGTTATTAGTAGACCACTACTCCCTCAATAATTTCCACTAGTCACGCTGCCCACTGATCTGTTTTTAGTTGTTCAAATCACTTTTTTCGAATGCCTTATGATGGTCGCACCTCTTTCAAAATAGACACCATCTTGGAAAATGGATCCTTAGGCCACACACCTGCCTTTACTTCCTTTCAAACATGGTACTCTGAGTTGCCTGTTGTGATATTTACTTGTAAATTGTGAAACTATTTATTGGAAACAAATAGTTTATGACACTCTCACTCGACTAATTCAATAACAATGAATTCAATACTCTTCTTCTAAAACCTCACTTCTAATACTAGCTTTTGGCTTTTTCACCCATGAGTCCACCTATAATAATTTTTCATTCCATATAAGCTTATTCACTTCCAAGCTAGCCATATGCAATACATACTGTATTCGCCATAGAATGGATCACAAAATAATGTCTCTATGAACACCGTAATAGTTCTGCTTTGACTTGATTCTATCACATTTCATATCGAATTAAGTGCATTTCGAATCCAGCTAGTCGGTATTTGAGGCGAAAAATCGTGACCTATGCATAGATGTGCAGTGTTCATACAGTTTGTAGCTGCAACAAGATCGAACGATCATTCACGACTGAGAAATAATCTGAGCTCGGCGGCAAACGATAAATCAGGGACAAACAGTGCACTTTTGCAGAGAAGCAAGAACTGGGAAGAAGCTAGTTTTGAGAAGAGAAGCAGGAAATGATAAACAGCTTGGCCCAGATTCTGTTGAGCATTGCACCAAAGGAGGCGCGTGGGACAAGCAAACACAACAGATAAGCCGAATAGAACCTGTAACGAATATAATCTAATAAGCAAAACTAGATACAACTTCGCGTCGTGTGTTTAAATGCATGTAACAATAAGGCCTATGAGAATGCTTACGTCGTGTATCAAACGTTGAAGCAGTTTGGGGATGACTACTATGTAGTGAAGATAGCACAAGATTGGCTTATGCTAGTATGAAAGAAAAATCCTCCTGGTAAGACTTTGTATTTGTTTTTGTGTCAGTAAGTGTTACTAGTGCTACAATAAGATGCACCTTGCTTCAAGCCTAAAAAGAGAGTCGGAGATAACACTCCTTGCAAAAATGTTATTTTTTGTGAAAGCGATAAAAGTATAAGAAATTACCTGAGTTGATATTGAATCAATGATGTTAGAATAAAAAATCTAATGAATAGCTATTAGATATTAGTGGGGCAGTGACTGATACATTAAATGTCATTTTACTCCTAAAAATGAGCAAATTTGATCAATAGGCCTAATTCTATGTTCAATTTATATGTTCATTATAGAGAGAGTCCTTTCTTTGAGAAGCACAGCTATCTTAAAAAATATATTCATATATAACTTTTGGAAAAAAGTTACATATAAATCACATTCATTCTCTAGGGTTGTTTTTGTCTATTCCAGTAGGTCTGTTAAGAAGGTATGTTCATGTAATCCCCCATTTACAATTTATCTCTTGAGTAACGCTTGGAATGGAAGAAAAACGTAATGATCGTGGAATACTTATCGCTCTAGGAATGTAGAATCGAAATAAGGTTCACAAATACTTTCTAAATCCACAGATGAATCAGGGAAATGGTATATAGGCCTACCTGAGTTGTATTTGGAAATCTTGAGGAAAGCGAATCAAGATTGATGTTATCGAGGTGAATTCGAACGCGTTTTTCATTATTGTGTTACCTTTTCAGTACTTTTCTGGTCTATTTCGAAATCTAGAGTCGAGTAACAGGACATTGATTTAGTCTACAGTCTGTCCAATGAGAAAGAATTAGCGGTTAATGATTACAATCGTTGGTAAAAGTTGTATCAACAACTCAACACTTATTGGGAAGGGTCAGTGTATTGTATTCGTGGCGAAGACTGTGAAATATAAAGGCAATTATGTCGCTCGATTAAAAAAGGAGTTGGACATTAATGGAACTGTCAATCTGGTTGCGGAAGAGTAGCAGATAATGGCAAGACGGGTGAAGTTTGCGCTCGTTGAGGTGAAACGCCGTCACAGTGCAAACTGTATTGTGACGGCGTCTCATCTCAGCTTGCGCGGACTAAGTATAGTTAGTTCGTGATTGATGATTTTCGCGGCCCAGCCGCTAGCGAATTCAAATGCAACGCGGCTGTTAATTAGCCGAAGACGAGGGTAATGAGATGAGGATAATGAGCAAACGTGTGAGAGCGAGTGAGAGAGGCAACCGGAGCGAACTAACAAGAGGAGACCTTTCTGAGCGTGGGAGTGTGAAGAAAAATTACGTCTGTGATTAGTTGTTCGAGTAGTTTTTCCAATGTATCAGTTTCCTTTCAGTAGCTGGAGGAAATAGTAAGCACTGCTAGTTGCTAATTATGGAACGAGATATAGATATAAAAGGTGATGTTGGTATATAATACTGTAGTATACAAAAGTATTACAAAAAAGTAATTACTGTATATTGTATATAATAATAGCCTATAATTCACTATTTGATACAATTAGAAAGTTGTGCATTTGTTGGTTCAAATTCAAAGTTGGTTCTTCTAGGGAAGATTGTATCTTATAAATTATGAACATTTTTGGAAATTATACTGAATTATTATTTTAAAAGAATTAAATTAATATTCCTATGAATTATGGAACTACAATGAACTACAACTACAATAACTATGTTTTGTCTAAGACGGAGACCCTAGTGTTACTGATTGAACATTACTGATTACTGAGCAGTAAACTGCCACAGAGTTTAGCAGTAAGCCACTGAATATCGCACCAAAGTGAGCTAGAAGAAATAATGTTAAGCGGCCACCACCGATTTCATTTGACAATTGCAATTTTAAATTTGTAAGAGTCTATTTCGGTGGGATATTTTACTGTAGACAGTTTACAGCTCTGGCAGTCTCTTACGGTTTCTGGCCCTAGTCTTAAAGTTTTTCAAGTAACATAATTGAAATCATAATTTTTTGAAGGAGGAGAGTGAACTTTATTATACATAATGGCCAGAAAAAATACTGAACTTTAAAGAGCAATATGACACTGATGAAGGCTACCAGAAAGAGGGAAAACAGTATACTCGTACTCATTATTCATTATCTCTCATATGAAAAATCATGTCTATGTAGAATCTCACAAGTATTTCAAAGAGGATAAACTGATTTAATTTCAGTCTCTATCAGTGATAATTCTTATGAATAATAATGATTGAAGGTTGACTATAATCAACTTTTCTGCAAACGGCCTTGGAATTGACGGTTTTTCTTGTGATCAACACATGAATTTTCTACTATTGGTAAGATATTTCCATTCCGTATTGGATGAAATGAAAGATTAACTAGTTCAATACGAGATTATCTTGCTATAGATGAAGAAATTCTCGATTTTTTTATCGATAAACTTCCTCAGTATTAATTAATATCGTTAGCATCGAAGCTTCTTATAGAAAAACTATAATATTCGTTGATGATTCAAATCAATCGAGAGTGGTCGGGGGAGTTTTTCGATTTCAAGTCAAAAACTGGAATAGATTGATGCTATAATTATTAATCTGCTAATTCAGTCTGCCGTAGAAGCTTCTTATAATTTGATTTTGGTCGAGAGCTCCAAGCCTATGGTCCAACTATCACACCCATTCATTCATTGATCGTGATGAGAGGGGAAAATTAACCCCTATAATGCTTTGCTCACTCCATAATTATATGTAATATTATATTGGATACCACAAAAAACTAATGAGAGGTGGAAACTGTTCCAAGAAACAAAAGATCACAATCGGTTAAAAGGTAGGCTATGCTCTTTTTGTTGGGCTGTTGGCGTTGGCTTGAGTGCAGGTCAATTCACAATGGGTCACGTCAACCCGATACCCATTGTTTCGGTTGGAGAAATTGATTAGATTCGATAGGAAAAACCGGTCGATCTGATTTTCAAAAAGAGAAGTCTATTAGTTGAACTTTACTAGAATACTTATTGAATTAACGTGATTACAATACCGGTACTATACTTCTCAACTGACTGAGACCTCACAACTCATGACTGTTGTCAGAGAGTGAACGGAATTGGATTCTAGCTCTGTATTGCTCACTATTAGTGATGATAATCAAGAAAATATATCTCCAATACTTTGGAAAAAGGAAATCAGTAGTATATATAGTAGATCATACTTATACTGTATATTATGCAATTATTTTGATTGGACTATGATCATGAAAAATGAAATACATCTAAGTTCAAGATTCAGAGAACAAAATTCCATCCATTCCAATGTTATCTTAATAATATTAAACAACTCATACTAAGCAATCATACTTTAATATAAATCAATTACGGCTGCAACTGCAATAAACAAATACGTAAATTCATTCAATATCTTAGATACTCTTATATTGATTAGAAAAAATGTATGTGAAACTGTAAGAAACTCCTAAGAAATACATAAACTGTTGTTTCAGGCTTCTTTCACACAGATGCAGTCCATGCCCAAATCGGATGGGGTAGTTGATACATCTTCTACACGATAATTGTCTGGTTACATCCATAGAATTGATTTTTGTGATTTTATTCTTCATCCCTTCATTTCACATGAAATAATTTCATCACCTCATCTGATCCGGGCCAAAAGCGTGCGGCCGCACTGTCGGCGAGGGAGGATGGATGATTGCCGTTGGGCTGAGGCCGCACTGTCGGTGGGTAGAGCCTGGAGGGTGGAGGGTAGTTGGTAAATCTATAGAACATACACACCATCCACAGTAATACATCGTATGAATGGTATGTGTTCAGCCGCCATCTTGAAATTCTTAAATATGGACAACATAACCTCAAAAAACAGAATGACATCATACCATTAATACGATGTATTACTGTGGATGGTGTGTATGTTCTATAGATTTACCAACTACCCTCCACCCTCCAGGCTCTACCCACCGGCAGTGCGGCCTCAGCCTTGGAGTTGGAAGGGGAAATTTTCATTGGAAAAAGCAAAAGTCTCAGTTCAGATATGATAGCAAAAGGATGTGATTCGTGGATAGGCCTCGGCTCTCTGAATGGAAGCAGCTCCAGTTGTCCCAGAGGGACAAATTATTGTTTTTGTAAAAGTCAATAGTAAAGTAAAATCGTAGTTCAGTTTAATTTCAAGTAAAGGATGGACGTTTGTGTGATTAGTTGTGTGTTTAAAAATTATTATGGTGAGTGCCGAATTTTTCAAGTAATTTTCTAACTCAAATTAATTCAGTAGAAATATTTTTAACCGAGGCCTTAATCTAGTTCCCAATTGAAAAAAATAAACAGTAATTATCAACACTTGATAAAACCTTAAGAATTAATATGTTTTGGCGAAATTTTGATGTAGCTTGATTTGATGTGGTAGTTTTATTTTTAAATTTTAAAGTAAATGATCAATAAAAACCAGAGTATAGAATATCACAAAATATTTGTTTTTCATACAAGTTCCTGGCTCGTAGTTGTACTGGTAGTTGCTAAAATTAGAGAAGTTAAAAATTAATTAGAAATGATCTGGCATTTGGAGGAACGAATCCACGTAATGCTCCCAACCACTTAAGGATTCGAAAAATGTTTAGTTTCAGGAATTTACAAAATAGTATAGCTATGGGGCAACTCGTTACATTTGGTGTCATGTGTAAGGTGAAAGGGTAATATAATTTCTACCGGTTACACGATGATTTCCTCTTTTTCAATTATGCAGATTTTAAAAATTGAAAAAAAACTCTATAAGCATTATAAAAAAATCTCAGGCCGGTATTATGCGATAGTTCTATGATCATATCTGATCATATGGGAGGAGATGAAAAAAGGACATTTTTTTATCTCTTTCCATATGATCAACTATGATCATAGAACTATCATCGTGTAATACCCGCCTTAGAAAAGGTTGACCACAATCTACACACCAGAAATTAATAGAATAGCAATCAATATAATATACGTCTGTGTCCTGTTCCTGTATTCATAGAACTTTTGAACTTTCATGGAAAAGGCCTCTGTACTAACTATAGTCTGTTCAAGCAAAGAAGACCTTCTGGCAAGATGGGAAAATAACTCCAGCTTGGTCAATATTAGTTCAAGAATTATGAATGTGATCCTAGTAGTAGATAAAATTGTCCCCTACAATTTGAGATCAAATTAATAATTTTAGAACCAATATTGACCGAGCTTGAGTCATTTTCCCATCTTGCCAGAGGGCTTCATTTGCTTGGACAGACTATACAGAGTTAACCTGATAACACCCCTCTCCAGGATGAGGGTTGGTAGAGTATCTTTGGTGGAAAGCAATATCGGAAACACAGTAAACCGTGATTCTACAAATATTCTTTATTGTTCTGTACTAACATGTATCCGAGAATCCGCCTTCGCCAGCCAATAATTGCAATGCAGAAAATAGCCGGAGAGCCGTGTAATACCATAGTTGCTAGCGGTTCTCCACAAGTTATCTTAAAAGTTCAATAGTATAAGATCTAAAGGAGATATTATGCAGTTGTAAATAGTTGGCAAGTAACAATAGAGTGGCGGACAAAACAACAACAGTGTAGTGGTGGAAGTGTCGAGAGGAGGCACTTGGCTGAGGTCGCACTGAATAACTCTTTGGGTTATTCTGTAATCTTATTGTACTCTATACAGAGATAATAACTGTATTAATTAGCATAACGCGTCTCAGGTACATGCACTCGGCGGCATATTTCACACGAAGATGTTCACTTGCATACAAATACACACACGTTGATCAGCTATTCCTGTTTTCACAGCTTATGCTGTTTTCTACTTCAATGCACATGGCTTTTATTGAATCGATGTGCTTGTGATAATAAGTGATTTGAAACCAAATCTGTTTCTGATCGTTTATACTCCGTGTTTGTTGAGTATGGAAGGGGAATGTTACACAGAGCTTATTATTATGTTTGATTTGTAACGTGAGCTGTGTTGGAATATTGGAATACAATAAATTTAATTGGAGCGTAACTAAAGAGCAATACAATATATTTTGGTTATCATGAAACTAAAAATGGACTACCATACATAAAAATCTTCCTAATTAAATCTTCAAGGAGATGAAACTCATAGTACTCTACTTGCATGGAAATATAACTACTAGACTATGTTTATGTTTATACTACAGTTCTATGTCTATTTGGAATACGCATTTATTAGGATGGACAGTTCATCACCCACTTTTCGGCTGATAATGTTGATAAACTAATCCTAGCAGGGTACAAACAATTATAACATCTATTCCTATATAGACTAAGAGTGAATCTATTGTGAACGCTCGGTGAACAGAGTATAGTTAAAAAGCGATAAACTGAAATGGTAATATTCTATTCTATATCAGTATTGAAATATTAAACCTATCAAGGCAAATACAGGAGAATAATTTTAACTTGCGACTTGCGATCGATTGCATGAAAAACATTCATCAGCCAAACACATGGGACTACGTCATTCAAGTGGAATCGGTCATCAGACTGGTAAAAATTGCATTCAAAATTATCGTTTTTTGAAACCCTCATACATTCCTAACATTATATTTCCATAAAATTCAATCCTTATTTCTATAATAAAATGAGTTTTCTAAATACTTTGTATAAGTACTCTAGTGTGAGAATCCTCACGTGATTCACTATTACTTACGAAATTTGTTTAAGTGAGCCGTTCTGGTAATAACCAGAATGGGTAACGTAATAGTTTCATCATATCAGATACTCTATCCTGTTAGTATATCTTCACCTAATTCGAGCTTGGTTACAAGCTTTATGTTGAAGACTGAAGACATATCGTGGGTGTATGATTTGGGTAGCTGTAGAGATTGTCGAACACGATAGCCACTATGGGAGAACTGGTGTGATAAGAAATCAATGTAAACTTATGAGCATTCTTTAAAAGGTTCGATGTAAACAGTGCAATATGCGTAGCGCACAGACTTTCACTCGAGTTGAACACATTTTACGGCCGCGTATAAATGTTCAAAATGGACTCTTAAATAGAATAAATGAAACCATGTTGGTTATTACGTCGATGGAGAGTCTCGCAACAATGGCAGAGTACCTATTTGATTCTTTATACCTATATTGTAATTTATGTAACTTTTGGATGGGCGTAGCACGTATAAGAAGGGGAGTGAAATGGAATAAAATTCGGAAGTTGAATCGAATAGTTTAAAGATGCAAACAATATTGCAACGTTAAGGAGAGGAGTAGGAAAGGATGGGGTGCGGTGGGGTGAAGAGAGGCTAGGCTGTCAGGATGGTGATAAGGGATCTCTATCTGCCAATGCCGATCTGGAAGGAGAGTACACAGCACAGCACACTTTCTAGTCTTGTTACGGTTCCCAGGCCTGGGGAATAATTGAGCGAGCGGCTGTTGGTTGCCCCCAGTCGTGACCGGCTGAGTGACGCTTGGACCATGACAGTCAGTCATTTGATGCAGCAGCAGCAGCAGCCAGGGGTCGGACCGCCTTGACCCGCCCCGGGGAAAGTAAAACGCTCTGCTCTGCCAAAACCTCGGAAACCGATACAGCTCGCTCGCCGAGAGAAATCTGGTGCAATTACCCAAGTCCGTTGCTGGATTTGATTCTGGCAGCAGCTGTGTGATGGATTGCTGGATGCTGGACTTTCTTGTACCAGAACCTCGAGCTTGAAGAGACTATCAGTTCATTTAATTAGTGTTGGTTGTATCAACTGTTCAAATATTCGTATAGGAATAAACTTACTACAGTAGAGTCTCGATTATACGGCATAAAGGGGCTGGCAGAAGGCCGGATCATCGGAAATGACGGATAATACTGAATAATAGAAAAATATGTTGAACTTACAGTAAAAATTGTTATTTCAAGTCTTATATGTAGAGAAGCATTAAAATGAATCCAAAATAGTTTGAATTTATTTGTAATGGTTATTGTTAATATCGTGTTATTATAACTTTGGAAATTTCCAGTTTTTTCTATCTATATCTATAAAAGCGAAATGGCACTGACTGATTCATTCATTCATCACCAGAACTAAAAATCTACTGAACCGAATACGTTCAAATTTGGCAGGCACGTTCAGTTGGACGTTTAGACGCGCGCTAAGAGAGGATTTTTGAAATTTCATAAGGATACGCCAAATATTCAAGTTTTCCTATAGTTTTTCGGCGTTTTCTCAATTTGTTCGAGAACCAATCGGTAGAAAATGTTTATATTTGGTGGGCAGGTTCGTATAAGGTCTAGAAATGTTGTGTTAGAATATTTTTGAAATCCGTTGAAGATTACGCTAGTAATCTGTTTTTCAAAATTGCAGATGTATTGCGGGTTGCATATCTTCCACCCAGATACGACCAATCCTTACTGTAAATTCAATGGTTTATCCAGATTATTAGTTGAACTAATTTGGAAAATATTGAAGATATTGATATCAAACTATGTTCGATATACTTTCCAATGTTACGCTCAATATTATCGTTTTACCATTTTTCGGAATTTTCGGAGTTTTTCTTAGATTTTTCGAGAACAATTTGGCAGAAAATGATGAAATTTGGTAAACAGGTCCAGATTAGGCCTAGAAATGATGTGTTCAATAAATTTCGAATCCCTTCTGAACGGAATTTGCAGGCGAGCGAAGCGAGCCTGTTTGACTCACACTACCTATACTGACGGGGGTCCAGAGGGCGGAGCCCCCTGGCTAGGCGGAGAAGGCGAGCGACGCGAGCCTGCCGGCTAGTTGAAAATATTTGTGACTGATTGGTATCCCGGATAATACGGAATGCAACTGAATTATTGTAAAATTGACTGTTTGGAGTGGATTTTGGAGAAAAAAAAACATGAAAACTGATGTAAATAATGATTGAAGAAAACTTGGAAGGCTAGAAACTTTCTCAACTGAGAAAAAAAAGGAAGGAATAGGTAAGTTGATATTGCGTAATAGCATTATTACACTATCTGATGATCATGGAAATCGGTGTGGCATAATTGTATGCAGATTCGGAATAATCTGATTTACATAATTTGTACTAATTTTGTTAACTATATTAAGAGAAACAACTGTGTACTTTTCAATTGCAAATTTAAGTATGTACTTTTCGATTGAAAATTTAACTGTACAGTTCATCTGACTTCAAAACTTGAAAAGTTTCTATTCGAAACCAATGTTTCCAAGACTCCTTCGATATAAATTACAGGGTGTATTGAATGAAGAACTCTATCTTACTTGGAAGTCCATAGTTCTACCCTTAAATATGTCAAGCTGGACGCGTTTTTCGTGAGAAAAAATACTTAGAACAGGAAAGCTGCAGCATGGTCGGACTTATCCTTCCACAAGTCTTGATTGATCTCAGGGGGAAATTTCGAGCTTAAGAAAGTTCCTTAATATGGATCATAAAAAATCTAATTAACAATAATCTTATCGGCAAGTATTCGATTAATAAAAGTTAATGGTAATACATCGCCTGCTCTACTACTAGATCAATTATTAGTCCCTTATTATAGTGCCCAGAATACCAGCTAATTGCTCCAAAAGGGGAATTAATCTATTTTTATAAACTTATGTTCGAATGAGTTTCTTCTTGAGTGGATCTCTATCTGAACAGTTGATTTTTTTCAAATTCAAAACTCAATAATCACTTTAATATTGATTGGTTGTGGACTTGTTGTGGAAAAGCTCCATAGTAAACGAGTCACGCCAATCGATCTGAACCAATTATATTGCTTAATGCCCTCTAACAGCAGGTGCCTGTATTGGTGGTCCTTCATTTCTAACGGGCTAATTTTTATTAATCGGACGACTCATCTCGTTTTCAAAGAATGCCATGGAACGGATGTCAGTGACAACTTCTTATCTGTTAGAATGCTCGTTAAGGCCATACAGATTGAACCATAAAACCCACGTCATTTACGAGCTTAATAATCTTTAATCACATGCATGTTCCAAGAATCCGATAGTGGCATTTGAATGGGAGCTCACTAAAATTAACTTTAACCAGTGAAATACATAAGCTCATCAAGTTTTTGTAATACCAATGCAGTTAGAGTTCTATGAAATCAATTTCACCTATATCAGCAGAACAGATTGTCACAACTCATCCTTATTATGCAGGCCCGTTTCTTGGGTGGCTGGCGCTACTGGCGTCCCCTTCCTAGATTTGCATGGTTGCTATTTTGACTAGGTTGCATTCAGGGGCGTAAATTAAAAATTTGCATTGGGGGGGGGGCAAGCGGGGGGCAAGATTTGCTTCTGGGTAGTGGTTGTGGTTTACTGATCACTGATAATTCTGTTATGTATGTAAGACATTATCTACTTCAATACCAAACTGAATCGATTACTGGGGGCTCTAATGGGCTCTAATGGGAGTGTACCTCCTCAGCCAAGCGGGCGTGAAGGCCTCTCCCCGGCAAATTTTGTGAAATTATACTTCAAAACTGTGTTTTAGAACGCCTTTTCTATAGACAATCAAATGCCGAAATCCCCTATTTTGTTGAGCATAAAATATTGATGATAAACAGAGTGTCACGAAAGGTGTAACAGCCGGATCCGGAAACCATAGATTTTTAGATATTTTTCAAGTAGGCCTACTTACAGTCATTAAATTGTCAATATCTCAAGAATCATTTGTCAAAATTAAATTTTAAAGGCATTGTTGGGAAGAGTAAATAATTTCACATTATAGTTGGCGGAACATCAGTTGAATATTTCTCCCTCCACCCAAGAAATAGCTTCGTTGTCAGATTGTGTGAAATTGGAACTTCTTCTAATGCAAACACATTCTACTGAATGTTAAAAGTGACAGCATAGCTTCGGAAAAATCATGCGGTGTTGTAAAACTCACTATTTTCTATGATAAAACCAGCTGTTCGAAGCTCGAAAATCAAAGTCGATTAGCTTCAACTCCAATTCTCTTAATCTTTAACATACAATGATTCATGCATATACCTCTCTCTTACTTTGAAACTCTAGCTTCAGAGGGCAAATTACGATCTTCCGACTATTATTGACACTTGGAAAAAAATTTCAATTGTTTTTGAACAGCTTTCACCACCCACTTATCTTCTTAAACAAAAAAAGTTTTTAGATCGTCGAAAATTTCATGTTTTCTGTTCGAGTAGACTGTAGACGACATTGACAAACATATTCGTAAATAGAAACTGTTGGTCGGATATAAAAAATTCAAAAACCATTAGAAAGCACGAATTCTCCTTGTCAATTTTACATAAAAACATGATTTTTACTACAACCAATGATTGTGAGAGAAGTGTTAAAGGTACGACAGAAAATAATATTTCCGCGCTTTTTCAATTTTATCAAAAAAATCAAATTTCCTTCGAATCCTTTTACCCAGGAACCGTTTTAATGCTACTGGCATGTCGAGGATGAAATTCTACATACAGATACTGGGTCTAACCGAGGATTTGAAGAAGATTCAATTTCTCACAAGGGAAATAGTCTACTTAGATTGGCCGACTACAATTATTTAAGGTATTCTACATGTCATAGTAGATTGTTGAGCAGTATTTTAGGCGGTTTAAGTTGAAAAAAAGTGATTTTTAAGTTTTTCTAAAACCTCAAACAGATTTTTCGCGATTTTTTTCCAGGGTGAGAGAAATTTCCATAGATTAGAACCTTCCTTTTTCATTAGGCTATCTCCAAATGAGACCAAGTACAGGGGTCCATCTCAAATCCCTGAGTCAGAATTTTTTTAAAAACTAGACTAATTTTGTTGAGTGGTAATAATCGTCTACAATTTTATAGCTTTGTGTCAAGAGATTACGTACATACAAAACACTTTTTCTATAGGACTGAGAACTGGTCACTGGTCCTGGTTGACTAGAACTGGTTAGAAGTTCGTATCTGCAGTGGTTATTGATATATTTGCTAAAATATGAAAATAATCAGTATTTTTCAAGTTCAAAGAAGTTCAACATGGTTACCTAATGCTTCAGTTTTCTGTGGGTGAAATTTGTAGATGATTCAATTTTAAATAAAACGGGTTCAGTCAATAAACAGCCTAAATCTAAAATGTCCCACAAACTCAGAAATCAGGGTTAAATGAAACAAAACTGGATGGCCTATTACATTTGAAGAATCAATGTGTCTAACTTATTAAATCTTATCTTATAAATCATTTATAGTTTTAATTGAAAAAGTGTTATAGTTTTAAAAAGTTAAATAGTAAATTTTGGTTATAGTGGATATTCTATCCTGACCCATTGTATTTCGAGTATAGTTCTTTATTCTTCTCAAGCATGAGAATCTTGAAATCATATTGTAGTCCAGTCAAATTAAGCAAAAAAAGTAAAAGTCGGAGGACCCAGCTGAAAATTTGCAGATATGATCAGAAAATGGCGCTGGACGAGAAAATTTCATAGGTTTTTTTTTGTAGACAATAAAATTTTGAGAAGAATAAGACTAATATTGCAACTTTTTATCATTAAATGTTTTCAAGATACAATTATTTAAAAAATTGGTAATTTTTTTCATAGGATTAAGATGTTAAAATTTTTCTCACTTATAAAGTTTGTAACTATAAATTGAGCACCCGTACATTATCGTATTCTAAATCTTTCTCGGCGAAATTCATTTTTCTTTCATTTGAGACCAATTTCACACTTTTATGTTCAATATGTTTTGAACTACAGCGATTTAAAAGAACCCTCACACCCCCAAAAAACTCCAAAATTGCATATTATATCACAAAAACTTACTAAAAATATTGGGATAAGTTATTAGCTCATATTTCTGGAATTATGTTCCTGAGACCCTAGGCTGTAATGAGCAATGTTCTGAGACTAAATTCAATTACTAACCATCTGAAAGAGGAAGATTTCCTCTACATTTCATTATAATTTTTGCCCACAGGTTCTCGTTTGGGAGTCACTCTAATGTGAAAATGTTCTGTTTTCAACGAGGAGGTATTATTACACACAGTAGGCTACCAATACTATCTGAAAATTGGAATGTTTTATCAAATTTTACCATAAGTTGCACCTTCCGTACCGAAACCTCCAATTTTACAATTTAAGCACTGTATAAGCCTATTTTTATTTTAGATGGATATGCTCGATTTCAGCCCAATTCGAGAGATTTTATAGAAATGTCCAAGTCAACTCTTCCAAAAAAAACCAGTACGATTGAAATATAAAAACCTATTAACCCTTCATTTAATATCGAAGACCATTAAATATTTGAAGACAAGATACTGGATTGACAGACCACAGACTAATCGAAATCGAGATACCGTTTATGGTTGTTACACCATTAATGGTGAACTAAAATTAGAGAATAAGATCAGCAGAAATTATAATCTTAGTTAATGGCGAGCTTATTTCACTAACCCATTTGAGACCAATTGAACTATGATTTTTCAATTGAAACAAATAACTTTTCCTTTGTAGATCTCCTCCGATCGAGATGTCTTGTTTTGCTTGGACGGGCTGTATAGTGGAGTGAATATGAAACTGGCAATCAGCTAGTAGGCCTAGGCCCTTCGTGGGCTGTTGAGCCATTGAGACAGACAGACAGAAGATCTCCTCCACTTTTTTGGGAGATTCTAAATTATACAGAAATAAAAGTACGTATTAAAGATTGAATGAATGAGTAAGTGAATACAGTTCAGCAAAAAAGATAATAAGTGAAAAAGTGAGTTGATGTTCTGCAAAGGAAACTGCACATCAGTTATCAGACACGGCAGTGCTATCCGTTTTGTGTTCCTCCAAACTTATTACTTATTATAATGATTATTGCTCTGTCAAGGTCAAGTCGTCCCTCCCCACTCCTCTTATCGAAATCCTTTCTACCTGCAACTTGTCTCTCCTCTGACTCCAAGATCAGCCGGGTAACGGGCGTTCAGAAACATTTAAGCATAATTTGCCCCGTCTCTATCACAACATTAAAAAGCAAGGAACACCCAGCTACCCAATAACGTAATAATTCGCGATAATTACATGTACACCGAGGCAAAGTCTCGTCGTTGGCGTATCGTAAAGTGTTGTTTTCTCAGACCGACAGTGCAGGCTGCAATCGCCCATAAAAAGTGCAATTGGACTAACTGAAAAAACGCTAACGCTAAAATACAGTCCAGTTTATTGTCAGGAAACGATAGATAGCTGCTGTGGCTCTGTTTAACGCGTCTTCATTACAGTAATTGCGTACCCATCTTACACCATAATTCCATTTACTAATAGGCTCGTTATTCTGTATTAACGCTCAAATTCAATTAGTGGAACTTTTATGTTCCTAGTTTTTGTGGTAGTTGAGATAAGTTATTCATTTCTCATTGTCATTTGAAAATCATAATTAATTGAAGCGAGCAAACTAGCAACCTTATCTGACAAGTGATTAGTGGAGGTTTTTGATTCCATACAATTTCAAATTCAATGCAATTGAACAACCTCAAATACGATTACTTCTCATGATGTAAGGCAATAGTAGAAGTTTAAGATTGAAATCAAACTATGATAGATAGTCAATTCAAAAAAGTAAAGGATTAATTAGTGAATTATATTACCGTCATGGTAGGGTTGAATAAAGGTTTTTACCGATTATTTTTATATTGAAAATGAAAGATTGGAAAAAACTTATGCTCAATATTATCAGTCTTTCAATGCTTGCGATCTAACGTTCACATTACTACTTGTGTAATTTAGATTCTTTTTCAGAAAACACTTATCTATTTATGAGGTGTAGGATACCAGAACAAACTTGATCACTCCTGATTCCATGACATTTTTAAACCAAATGCGATCCAGTTGCTTCAGCTCTTGCACAATACAGCCGATAGCTACCACATCCCACAACCTAATTCAAGCACTACCACCCACATGTTTTCCTAAATATTATTGACGTCTCACTCCCAGAATGGCATCAACTTTCTGCCGTGACTCCGTAACACGGTGGAGATAGAAGTCTGTCAGTCAAGTGGACAGTCAGTGTGACTGCATTGGGAGCAGCGTCCGCCAATCCATCTCATGTCTGCTAATGAAATCAGATTGGTAGAAGGGACTCGGCGGAGAATTTGTGTTTGCTGTCAGTGAGTGCTTCAGTCACGACCGGCTGACGGGGGGCCCAATTTGTAGCCACGTCCACAATGCTAGCCTCGGTAAGTTGCACTATCACAGAGTGACATTTGAATGAACTGGAACCACTGTTGTTGTCTTCTGTTGATGAACAGCCGACTGATCCGTCTTCTTCGACGTGGCACCGCTCCTGTTGGGACCCTCCCGATCAAGCACTCGATTGCCACCGGCTCCAACTAGCGCACCTATTGCTTGAAATTTGCTCCCACATTCCCGCCTAGATTCAATCGGACACGACTGGCATCGGAATACTAATTCATTTTCGCAGCATCTGATCCTCAGCCTTGTAATGAGCAAGTGGTATTCCCGACGCGTCGCCAATTGTAAAACACGTAGAGAACAGTTAGCTGTCAAAATAGTTGTAGGGTTGAAGCATCCAAACGGGATACTATCATTGACTATGGATATAAGGACTTATATATGGACTTATATCCATAGTCAATGATACTATGCTATGATATTGACCTTGCTTTCATATTCTGCCAAGTTTTATCATGCTTAAAAGTGGAGTTGATAGTCAGAAAGTGCATAGTGTACTTTCTATGTATTGAATAGAGTCTTGAAGTGAAATCGGCCTGCATATCCCGTATATTCAAAGTAAGAATAAACTGGAACCACTGTAGTTGTCTTCAGTTGATGAACATCCGTCTAGTTCGACATGGTTGTTATATAGTTTCAAAGTACAGTGACAACCGGTGACTGGGAAAAATGGTAGACTAAGAATAGCCTTTATTAAGCGGAGTTGGACTGGAGAGGCCTCTCTACCACTAACCTTGAAAATGAATTACTGTGGGAGGACAGCGAGTAAGGAATAATAATCTATACGTTATGACTTTTTCCATACTTGGAAAGGGCTTACATTAAATTGTTGTATCTTTTCTGTATCTGTTTAGAGAAATAATTAAAACACATTTTTCTCAAAACATATAACCTTTCACCGTGAACATTATATAGTTTTTCAACCTTTCAGAAGCCAAATTTTGAGATATCTTCTTCAATAAGGAAGATATATATTTTCGGAAAAGTTATTAAATTTAAATTCTTCTCACCTTTTGAATCCGATTCTCACTTTCAATAACAAAGTGAGCAAGAGACTGTTCTATTGGAATTATTCATTAACAACCAAGAAATTACATTCATTTTGACATATAGCCTCATTAATTAAACCTATAGAGACTGTATAATCAGTCTAATTATAAAAATTTTGTATAATCAGTCTAATTATATAGTCTCCATATTCAAACCTATCTAGTTGACATTGAAATTCTGTCTAAAACCCTTATTTCTACAATAAAAAACTGAAATTCAAAACAGTTTGGGACAAAAAATAAGTATCTTTTTTTTGCCTTTGGAAATCTTTGTTATAGGCAACAAGGGAAAATTGAATTGATCCACTACAGTTACCATTGAATTTTTTAGCTTGCTTGGTCTCCACTCGACTTCACTCCAAGTCCTCCCACTATATTGTATCCCACATAGGTCTTACACAACCTGTAATGTTTATTCATGTAGGTCTCTGGGAGAGACTTGAAAAGGAACTCTACTATATCAATCTGTTTACTGCCATCAATCTGAGCCATTGATAGGTTGTGATGGGCGCCTCTACTGTTTCAAATGCGGCCATTCATCCATCAGTAGATCCGTAGATCCTCTTTACATCAATGTTTTTGCTTCAACGTCCATCCACCTGATGTATCTCTATATGCAATTCACAGAGCAAGTGAAAGTTCATATTTTTTAAACTATGATAATATATTATACATTGGGTCAGTTTATTTTATAATAACTACTATTAAATATTATAAAATGACTACTATACTTTGTTCTTCAATTATTTTTTTCAGTTTTATCATGCATTGTCTCATAATATTTATAATACTTAATTCACGGATATTTTGAGCTCGCTCCTTATCTACATAACAGGCATTTACCAAAAAGAGTAGCCTTCTTCTAATTAGGTGTTTTTTAAGAAAATTTTATCCTGTTGTCTTGTAACCTACTCTATAATAATAAAAACCATTTCAAATCTATTCAATTTTCATTCATAAAATTTTTAATATATAAATAAAAGACCGCTCTAAAGCTGAGTGAGCGATGAAATTTCTGATAATTCATCCAATAAATTCATTTTCGCAAAAATTAATGCACACGGGATTTGGCATTAATGAATAAAAAATATACGACCCAGATTATCAAATAATGCTGATGCAAAATATTTGCATTTTTATAACTGTATCATCGATATAGCAGAGCCTCAACCCCAATCAATTAAATCAATTAGGGATTAAAAAATATAGCAGGATAATTATATTACAAAGTCCAAATAATTCTTCAGAAATTTGAAGACATTTGCAAATTTCAGTCTGCAACTTCAAACACTTAAGAATAGAAAACCCTACAACAAAATGATTGCAATATCTACGAGTATTAGTTCCTTTACTCAAAAAAGAATAACTTGATTCCTCTAAAATTATTATTAAAACGTGAATATCATTCTACTTAAGATGAGCATTATTGTTGAGATGTAAGTATTCAACTCCTCAAAGGTATTCCATTCATTGCAATACTGTGCTTCTCTATTCATTTATAGACTCAAGTATTCAGAAAATAAGAGAACAAACACTTTAGCATGTTCTGTTAACACGATCTTTAAAACGCGACACCGAAAAAACGATACTTGAATCTATTTCCGCTACCGCATCTATTTTACCACCCGATTCGGTGCTAGCAAATCGACTAACCGTGACGAAATATATGTTTCGACTTTTTTCAAAGTGTAGAGTGATTACACGCCCGCACTTTTTTCGTCATGTCTTAAACAAACATAGTGACTCTTTCATCATGTCCCGACTTGGGGGTTGTTGAAAAATCGTTGGTATGTTACCTTGGATAGGGGTGCAAGGCTGAAGGCTGAAGGCTGGTTGGCAGTTGCAGGCTGCGCTGGTTGCATCTGCCGTGAAAACGATAAGGCCTGAAATGTGATCGATGACACACGGCACGAGCAGCGACAGCATCATTCAGTTCTGGAAATAAAAAGAGAATATAGTTTGCGAGAGCTAAAAAGGGAAGGAAGTGAGTGCTTGAGTGATAGTTTACTACTGGAATGGTGATAGATAAGATATTATAGTATAAAAATATGATATAAGATAATTATAATAGTATTTAAAAAAATCAATCCGCAACATTTAGCAAAGGAAGGAACAGTATTTTTTCCGCATAAGAATTCAAAGTAGAGCTATCTCTAAATTCCGAGAATTCAAAGTAGAGCTATCTCAGAAATGTGGGAAAGTATGAATCATAATAAATTAGTAGTGCTGTTCTATTATATTTGATCAGAGTGTTCAGTTGTTATTGATTTTTATCTGTATGTCGATGTCTTTCCAGGTGCATTCAACTGTTCACAGCGTTTGTACTGTTCACATTCAAGCTGAATATGGACTTGAGTGATCTCTCATCTCGGATTTTGATAGTTATGAGAGACCTGTTGGAATGGAAATGGGTGGAGATGGATAATATAATCCATGGATAATCTGTTTAATCAACTAGGAATAGTTCAACTAACTCATAAACTTTTTAAACATCTCTGTAACCTCCTTTCTGACAATAATTAGTTTATCAAGATTATTACAGGGTTAAGGTATTCTTGAATTTGTGTTTCGTTTCCATTTCCTTGTGAAGGTGCAATAATAAATTTGTGATTATTCATTCACTGGAATCACAAAAGTATGTTGTTTGCTTCATTCATTACAAATAAAATTAATAATACTAGCGATACTTGAGTGCGCATGGAAGATTTACGTGATCACTGATCGTATTTAAACGGAACGTAGGGTATAAGTGAATGACAATTCAATTGCAGTCATTATAATTTATTATTCTCATCATTTCAAGCATATTTTTATATGAAATTCAGCTACGTTTGAAGCTATTGATTCGTGATTTTTCACAAACTTACATCCATGATGATTAGAGGATAGCTTCAAAAGTGAATGAGTCAGCTTGTAACAGTTGAAAGGGGCATAGAATACTCCCAGCAAGTCAGCAAGGATAAATTTAAAAATGAGGCTACGAATAATCATTTTGATACCGTTCCAACATATGTATGCATAGTGTTCAGCAACGTTGTTTACAAGGAATAAATGAATAGATAGTCCAGTCTAGACTGGAGTAATGTATGTATATGGACCTCACCAACACCTGACTTCTTTTCCAATTAGAATTAAATGTTAGTAGACAATGTTCCTTGAGAGCTGAGGTTGAATCTGAGAATTTGAATCTGATTCCATATTCATGCATTCAACTTTGCAGACGTTGTATGCAAGGATGTAGTAGAACCGCTAAAAAGGTATTGCGATTGTGATTTGCATGTTATAATTTGAAGCAATTATCCACATGAACTGACCGACTCCTGAGATTCAAATTATAGGTCAGTGCTCACTGTAGAAGAGATTTAAGAAGCAACTACTTGACGTCGAAGTAATTGCGTTATATGGTTGTTGTTTCTCACTTATTCTTGAATGCCAGGAAAACTTGGTAAACTTGGTAAACGGCCATGAGAGCTGATTATAGCTTCCTTACCCATTCAATTATGCAGTCAGAAATTGATACGATTCCAGTCTTCTGAGAGTTCTCTACAAGAAGTGGTTCCCTTCACGTTATTGCGCCAATTAAGCATTGAAATTGGAAAAGTTCCCGTGGTATTTGGAAAGCCCATTCAAAACAAGAGGAACTATAGAGAATACAGAATACACGGTACAATTAAAAATTAATCTTACTTTAAAATATCCATTTATTTATTCATTTATTCAATCAATCAAGAGAATACAAAGGTTAGTACAACAGGAATAATGCCCAAAACTGTTCCTGAACGGCTGAACCAATTTATAATAATAGTCCAAATTGATGATAAGTCCGATTATAATATCGAATTATTAGAAAATTTTTTGAATATTGGAAGTCACAATTCAATTTCTCAAGTTGATCAATATGGATGGATCATCAAGCCTTTCATAGATTTTTGGAGGGGATTTTGGTCGAAATACTCCATAAATAAGTTTAGTCAGTTATACAGTTGACTTCTGCTTTAGCAAGTTATGAGATAACTCTTGAGAGTAATTATAGTACTGAAGAATACAGAAAGTAATTCAACTTTTGATGAAATTAATTTCCAATAACTGAATCTTAGAAACAATTATCAGAATATATGGAAGGCTTTTTTCTATAGAACTAGTTCTAAGCCTCTTCCACATACTGTCCAAAAAGGCTCGATCAGAAGAAGCTTCTTTAAAACTGTTGAAAATCTGAAAACAACCCTGTTTTTTCTAATTTGGGAACGGGCTTCAGGTAGGCGGAGAAGTACTCAATAAACTACCGTTGTAACGTTTAGCAGGTCATAATTTAATTTTCGATCCCAACTCACCACTAAATCTACCTGCTATAATTGGATGAGACAATCAACATTTCGCGCAGTATGCTTGTTTTTTGAAGGGATGAATCTGTACTACGTGACTCTTCTAAAATATCTACCCTATTTCATCACGATATTCAGTTCATTCTCATGAATTCTCCACAAGTAAAAGTTTGGATTGCTATGGCACAATTTTTCCTCCCACCAAGGAAACCCATCGATTTGATGAGATCGTGAAGATTCCATGCAACTCTTTCAATGCATTATTGTTTGGCACACATACCTACCCAGTGCTTTCCGATTCTTAAACGATTTATTTGGGAATTCTGTATAATTGATAGGAGTTAGCGAGGACTCTATGGAGTGATTAAACATATTTTGTTTTCAGAAAAAATAGTGCACACAACACTTCGTCAATGGCTCAACAACCCATGAAGGGCCTAGGCCTACCAGCTGGTTGCTAGTTTCATATTCACTCCACTATACAGAAGAAATTAATAATCATCAATCAGGATAGAGGTAACGTGTGGTTAGGTCCACTTTGATCCTCTCACACTGGCGGCTCGTGCCGACGAAACAGGTTAAGTACAGTACAGTAAAAGTTATACAAACACTTCACCTGTTTCATGAGCACGAGCCGCCAGTGCCTCTGAACCATAAGCTAGCTTCCGTAACCAAGTGACGGCGTAGATCATCTCTGAATATTGTAACACCTAATTAATCACTAAGAGTGTAATGCAACAATTACTATTCCTTCAGAGACGGGAAACGACTGACTATCTTTACTAACGATAAGCCAATATCACAAAGGAGGGACGCACACAACACTTGATATAGAATATAATGATCGCATTAAGTCCATCTCTAATTTATGTGAACGATTAATTGATTCATAAACACAGCTACAAAAGTTCTGAGCCTATTAACAATGCTAATTAATCTCAAATGAACAATATGGATTCTATTGAAATCAAGTCTTGTGTACTGATGGGTGATGTGTCATCTTCTAGCCTTTTTTTTCTATGTGATTCAAAGTATTATTTCGCTAGAGTAGGATATCAAGTCAAATTCCATACTCATGACTCAACCGTATTCAAAACCTGGAAAAATTGACTACCCAAGTGATAGTCAGCTTGAGAGAATCAAAGCCAAAATTGAACCGCGTAATGAAGATTATTACCGAACTGGTTGTAAAAAGTGAGACAGCTTCTGAGCTCTCACGAAAAAGAGCAGATGAGAGTTGGCAATGGCTGACGATTTATGAGCTCCACCGGTCAGAGCTCAGAATTCCTGAGCGCTCCACCGTTTTCCGGCAGCTTAATTAAACGTGGTATGGCCCAACTATCGAATTAACTCACGTGGGCTGTACTCGATATACCAGTTTACTAGTCTTCGATTTATTCTTTTGTTGATGGTCAGATATGGGAGAAATATTAACTGGAGGAGCACTGTGATGTGGCAAAGTGTGTGAGAAAGGGATCTAGATTTGGTAATACAGAGAAAAACGTGTGATAAAGACAGGAATCAGCTCCTGATCTTTATATCAAGTTTCTTCAGAGTTGATCCAAGTCCCAAGGAGAAATTCACTTCTACTGTGTAAAAATAAATTCCATCATATAGCTTTTTCGGTTAAAGAAATCGAGAAAAAAGATACACGAGTAGTATTATAGCCGTAAAGTACGAACAACTATGGTAGTGCTGATTTGTTCTTATGATGCTTCCCAAATAATACAATTTTGATAAAACTATTCAGGAATTATTATTTAGAATTCTTGTGCAGAGTTCCGCGCCAAATCAAAACATGCAGTTGTTGGTTTGCATGGACGTCACTACTAACTCAAACCTATGCAAGCTGCATACTTATAACGTTATAAATTTGCAATATGTACGTTATGACACATGGGATGGGAGTTTTCTCACGTATGGTACTCAACTCGTATCCAGTCGAGTAATAAAACTTATGAATTTGTATCTCCATTACTTTACTGGAAATTTATGGAAAAATATTACCAAACGTTGAATGGACCTCATTAAAATTGTGCTGGACAGTGCAGTCCAAGCAAGTTGTTTATTATTGCTCTAGCTCCTCCACATAATCAGGAAAGTAATTTTCACGATAGACACAGCTACTTTCTTCAATTAGATTCTGTATGTTATCCATTCCTGCTGTTCGATTGAAAAACAAGCGTTTCCATTTCTGGATGTATTCGCTTATAATAATATTCATAAGTCATTTAAATTCAGTATATCACACATTCATCAAACAAGCAAATTGTACTTATATAAATAGCTTTAGTCACGATTGAAAAATTCATCAAGATTTTTCGACTTGGGATAAAGTTAACAAACTCGTTATACATAATCATATTGTGTTCCAATGAGTATAGTGTTGAGCTTTATAATATTCATGGAAATTTTAAAACTGGATTTCTCTAAAAATTATATTGACTAACTATTTCCCGATCAGGTATAAGTAGCCTGTAATATTTCCTAGAGAGTCACGCAATTGAAATGAAGAGCGATAAAATATAATAACTACAATAGCTGAGAGGAATAAGGATGAGAACTGATTAGACTGCATCATTTCATAGGGTGAAATAATATAGTGAAGCGGCAATACAAGTTCTACGGTGTAGCAAGCTCATAGCTGAGAGGCATTATTGAAATGTGTTAAAAAATAGAAAAATAATGCATGCAGATAAAACGCGAAACACATATGAGATCATTACCGAATCAGTAGCCTATGCTTCAGTGTTATTACCAATATTATGGATTTGTTCAACCCCTTTCAGCTTCGCTCTTATTATCTAATATATTCTCCACTATGTTCTCATCACCTTCAAGTTGTACAAGACGTACATTACATACTTGACGTATTTTGGTTGCCATGACAAAATTTCAATGTGTTAAGCCGCGTATCGACAGTCCGAGGCATGTGCCACGAATGCCTCGCAGTACAGTCTGGTGACGCAAAAAAAGTATAAACTCATGGCTGAGGCATATGTGTGAATATAATCTGCAATAATCAAAAATAATTATAATTATAGTATAGTATATAGTATATAATTATAATAAAGATAATTATAATAAAAAATCTGCATTTTTTGTAACCAAAAATGCGAGCACGCGAACAAATTGACTAGCGCCATCAAGCGGGAGACTAAGCAACTAAGCTCTGACAATTGATAATTTGTACTTTGGAGGTTAGTTTGTAGATTAAAACTCAATTAGTAGATAAAAATTCAAGGCATTGCTTATTATTGCCTATTAGAACCTTCTGCACCCAAATAGAATTCTTAATCACAAAAATGCATTGGAATGGGGTACAATTTTGAGGTAAGTTTGTAGAATTGTTCGTTGTGCGTTGCGAGGCAACAGGCACTGCTCGCTGCGAATTGTGTACAGCGTTTGCCTCGCTGCTAGCAAACCCGGTATCGACAGTCCGAGGCATGTGTGGCACATGCCTAGGACTGTCGATACGCGGTAGATAGTAGACTAGTAGTAGTACTCTTTTTTTGTGTCAACAGACTGTACAGCGAGGCATTCGTAGCACATGCCTCGGACTGTCGATACGCGGCTTTAAGTTTTCGAGCTCTAAATTTCCAGTCAAAATTTTATATTTTCGGCCATGGTGTAGTAAATTTGTGAAGTGTTTTAGTTTTAATGATGTTTTGAAATAAAAAAATTTGTTTTTTTTTTTTTTTTATTTTTTTTTATTGCGGATGATGCCCACATAAGCATTTTAGCTTGTGCGTGGGTAATGGATGTTGAGTGCTAAGGTGATTGATGAGGTGAAAAACAGCCATGCCACTGGGATTCGAACCCAGACCTGCGGCAGTGCTAGCGGACTGAAGGTTGTGACGCCCTAGCCAACTGCGCCACCGAGGCCGGCATTGAAATGACTATTTCAAAGGAACTATAACCTGCATGGTTTTCCATGTTTTCATTAGTGAAAAATGAGGTTATAATATTGCGAAGTGGAACAACCCTTCGGGTCTCCCCACTAATGAAAGCATACGCTAAATAAACATACTTGACGGAGATCACAGTATAGTGCGTTATGATCAAAGTAAGACTTTCCTTATAGTGTACATGGATATCTTCATATAGAATAGCTTTATAGTTTCATACAAGTATTTCATTGATATAACAAATAAAATATTATTCAGAATTTTTAGATATATCCTGATAATGTTAAAAGATGAACAATAAGACAATAACTTACATTAATTACTGTATAAAATTAGCTAGAACGCCTAAAACAATAAGTATTTGATCACTTTAAACATCTGAACCTATACTGATTTCCCTAAATTTTGAACTTCTGTTGTAAACTATACTTATGCTAGTCGAGCCAAAACACTAATGAAAATATGAACCATTGCTTTGCTTTGCAACCTTTACTTTACTTTCTTGATTCACATTATGTAAAATTACTATACTGAACCATTATTGAGTTTATTAAAATCTGTAATTGGAGTGCAAGACATATATCTGTATTGTTATTCACGGCAAATAAAGTTTGATTTGATTGAGTATTGTAAAAATGTAATACAAGCGACTATGGGCCGGTTTATCGCCGTGATTATCCTGGATAACGACATCTTGTAGCAACGGCAAACTAACTCAATTCAAACAGAGCATAGGAGCATATAAATTATTAGAAAGTTTTGAGTTTCAATAGTTTAATTTACAAAATTCGATGACACATCATTTACATTAAATTTTATTGTATAAAAATATTACTAACCTTTAAATTCATGAATCAAGTTCAGATATCAGATTTATTATCATTGAGGCAATGATATCAATGAGGTAATGGAAAATTTCAATGGCGGTTTTTTCAAATTTAACAGATCAGCAGCTGTTTAAATAGAATTGAATACTAATTTCACAGTACTAAACTAATCGGCCAGAATTAAAGGCGTTGAAAATTTTAACATAACCATCAGCTGGTGATTAAATTCACAATATCTGAAAACAATAGCAGCTGAAGCTTTTCGATCTTTGTGGTACTCAGTAGGGCTCTATAAAAAGGGGGTAGACGCACGGTCCGCCATTCTGTGGTCAACTTTTAGCGCCAGGTTTGATTTCATTCAATTCGACAGTCAAACATATGATTGATGATAAAAATCATGTTAGAAAAAAATAATACTCACTTCACAGAGCATTGAATTTCCAGTCTGGCAATTTTTAAGTCGAAATTTTAACCTTGATTCATCTTCCTGAATTTGGTAAATTTGTATTTTTTAATTTCAGTTTTATGATAAAAATAGTTATATTTTTTGCAATTCGATGCTAAGCAATATGAACCATTTTATATGACAAATTAACCTCCAAGTTTTCAAAACAATAACTTAATTCATTTGCTCAACTTGATAAACATCTGTTGATCGTCTCTATCATCAAAAATATTTATATGAATTCAAACCTGGCGCTAAAAGTTGACCACAGAATGGCGGACCGTGCGTCTACCCCCTTTTTATAGAGCCCTAGTACTCAGGGGTGCCTACAAGGGGGGGACATGACGCAAATGGTGTCATACAAATTTTTGGGGGGGATTTATTTTAACCTATTCTCTTTACCGAGGACCGATTCTCTTTAATAATACAGTAATTGTAAAGAATAACAGTTCCAGTTGGGACATTAAGGTACGTGCTTGAAGCTACAATATTTAGTATCCAGCACTTCTAAAGTTGTAGCTGGCACGGGCGAACCCAGGGGGGATTGAGTGGATAGATAATCCCCCCACCGAAATTGGGGCTCATCTTACACTAGATAAAATGCACTTTGTTGGAGTTGCCAAATTTTTCACTATCAAGGCTGAAAACTTCTAAAAATGTTATTTTAGGGTACTTTTTTTGAAAAAAAATCCCCCTCACTGGGTAAATCTGTAGAAAATAATAGATTAAATCTGAAACTAAGCATCGCAAGCCCAAATATTTCAGTTCTCGCTTAAATGAATGCAAAAAGCATATTTTTCCTTACAAAATGGTTCACGAAATGTTAAATATTGACTCTATTTTACATTTAATAATGTAACGATTTCTGTTACAACAGCAACTTCCTATTACTTTAAGCGCTTCTTTTCTATCCTCCAGAGAGTAAAATCTTACATGAGAAATGCTACTGGTTGGAATATAGCTCTATATTCATTCACAGAGATTTTACCGTTGAACCTGGTCATACAATAAACTGTATCAAAATAAATCTCTGCGTTTTGTAGATTTCATTTTGTGAAGGATTTTCTATGTTATTCGATATAAATTCAACAATTTCATTTCATTCATTTAAGAAAATATAATATACTTATGCAATGAAGATTCAGACAATCAAGTACAAAACCTCTTGTTTCCAACACAATTATCAATAAACATTATTTGGAATCAAGGTATAATAATCAAATATAATCTTCCAGCACAACTTAGAGAACTAGAATGTTCAACTCAACAATAATATTGTCCAATACAATATACAACAACTAGAAGAGACCAATATTGCCCAATAGCTCTTGTTCAAATCAATTAATCTACAATAATTTATTGGTGAATGCATTTTTCTAAACGGCAAAAAATGAATATGTTTGTTGAGATAAGGCAAATACACTAGTAAGCCCCATGGGCTGAAGAACTCGTGTACAAACTCTTGAAGTTGATTTATGGATTTAATAACTTGATGATTAATTTTGCAGTCGAGTCCACGTGATCAAGTTCTTTGATGCTTTGGATGCCGTGAGCGTGAATTGTCAAAATAGGAACCACAAATCTTGCCAATACCTATATTAATACAATTCTGAATGAATCCTTTTTGTGAGGATATAGTTATGTACGATATATTTTGATATAGGCTACCATTTTCATTTGTTCCTATTCCAACTATCCGCATATCTGCTGCAGCCAATGCACCAATAAAAACGCACTTGTTCAAGACGACTTGATCATAAAAAATCACAAAGAATAACTGAACAATTCTAACAAATTTGAATATATGTAATAAAATTTTATTACCGTATATTTTTTTGCGGAAACTCATTCATACTATATTTAAACTTAGAGTATAGAGTTATATTGATCGCATTTTGTATTGAATTCAATATAGCCTTAGTAAGTTATGAAGTGTAACAAATTGGAAACAGTTGAGCCATTGACAAACGTTGTAGAGTTTTGTTCAAGAATGGGATTTTCCAATATTTTAGTATTTTCATTCGGATAAATCAAATATATTATTAATCAAAGATCCATTCAATATAGCATTCCTCAAACCCCATAGTGAAGCACAGGTGACATTATTATCAGTTTGACCTATTATAGCATGTAATGGGAATTAGATGGAACAAAAATTCGTTTTAATGAAGATTGGGGATAAATATCTGATGGTAAAATATTTCAAATTGCCGCCTCTTGTCAGTTGTTCTAATAAATAGACGCCTATTATTTAAAACAGCTCGGTATAATCAGCTGATCATAGCTATAAGAGGATATTTTTTTTGAAGTGACTGCGGCCAGCTGCTGTCGATCGCGGTTGTCAACAATAGCTGAATGCTCCATTGTTGAAGCATTCGTCTTCCTCAAACGAATCCAGTCGCGGCCGCATCAAGCAAAACGAATAAAATGTATGCTCTCAACCATTGTTGTACAGTCGCGACTGCCCGCCGCGGTACGTTCTATCAACTAAAACCTACCTCAAGAGTGATACAGTAAATAATTGTGTTACACGAGATTATAGCAGACGCCAACGAAAAAGGCGATTGAAGAGCTTTTAGAGATTGAATAGTCGGGAAGCGATCTGCAAGAACTTATTATTGAGTCAAGAGCAAGCGGAACTAAACAGTTTTGCTCATTTAGACAACTTACAGACTGTCCTGAGAGAGAGCTGAGTATTCGCCAACCGCAATTTCTGTTACATTGAAAACATCGTGATCGTGTGATAATAACAATCAGATTTGTTTTGAAAATCTTGTTATCTCTGAACAGATTCTTGTTTCTTGGATAATTTGTATATTCATTTTCAATTTTTGTATTTTTATTTTCAATTTTTGTCTTCTATCAGTTGCTTGCTAAATTTGAACCGGATAATTATGATTACAAAATCCATAATCATGATTTCTCATGACATTTTTCACTGTGATGACTGCCCAAGAGCAAATAAAAGCCCTTCTCTACCAATAAAATACTGGAAAAATGTCTTGTGATAAAATAATTCAAATTTGCCGCCTCTTGTCAGCTGTTTAAGTAAATAGACTTCTATCACATGTTTTAACTTTGAGATAAATATTCAACATATGACTTGAATTCAACATGAAAGTATTTTTCATTTGAGAACATTATTGAACGAGCGATAGCGAGTTCTTACGTTTGACTCAAGCCCGAAGTCGTTGTCCGTCTGTTCGTTCGTTTGTTTGTATGTTCGACAATAACTTTCGAACGCCTCAATTAATCAAATTCAAATTCAGAACATTTATTCTTCATACTTTTATACAGGTCAAGTTCGTTGGACAATGAAATCGAACGACTCCTTCATCCTTTTTCAGGCGAAAAAAGGATAAGCTCTCAGCAACAATATATCTATATATACTCCGGCATCTATTCAATTTCAACACAATAATCACGGCTGGAAAATGTCATAAGGAACTTGAATAATTTTTTTTTTGAGAATCCATCTGATTACAGTGGTACAGCTGATTGAATATTAGCGGCAAATTTGAAAATATTATCATGATAAATAATCAATAAATAGGTTCTCAAATCAATAAATTTTTGCATGTGAAGTCGTATGTCAATATTGATTTTAAAGTTTAAACATGTGATAGGAGTCTATTTATTTGAACAGCTGACAAAAGGCGGCAAATTTAAATTATTTTACCACTGGTTATTTCTCAAGTATTCTTGTTGAAGGAAGTTTGTTGTTCCATTTGATTTCCATGCTTTAATAAGTAAGACTAATGAATAAGCCAGCCGTGCTTTTCTACGGTATTTGAAGAAATAAGAATGCTATTAAGGAGATCTCTAATAATTTATACGATTTATCCGAATGGAAATACTGTACTGAACTGTCAAAAAATTCCATTCTTGAACGTATCTCTACAATGTTTGTTTTCAATTTGATACACTAAATAATTTACAAATTCTGTTAAGTTAAGAACAAGAGGCGATCAATATGACTCTACAGAGTGTTCCGAAAAGAACTAACTAAAGTACTATCACGGTGTTCTTAGAGCTGAAAGAAAACAGAACATATCATTGGCTAAACACCGAATTCTCCTTAGTTTTCCTCTGATCCGCCCTTCTATTATTTTAAGACTTTTCATCATATCTAGATAATGGATAGACTCTAGACGAAGTTTCAATAGTATGTATGGTTTTCAGAAAAAATAAGGGAAAGTTATTACATCCATATTTGCAAATTTGTTGAAATTGTTCACTGAACAATGTTCAATTAATAGGTCTACTCTGAATTCTTGCAGTCAAGTCGTCTTGAACAAGTAGGCCTACGTTTTTATTGGTGCATTGGTGGCAGAAGAGTTGCGGATAATGATGTATCAAAATATGATCAAACGATTGATCAAAATATACCGTACATAAGTAAATCCTCACAAAAAGGAATCATTCATCAGTATTCAATAAATCTAGGTACCGTATTAGTATGATTTGTGGTTCATATTTTTAAATAATTAAAGCCATAAGTTGACTTTGAAGGTTCGCACGCGAGTTCTTCAGCCCTTGGGCTTACTAGTTTTTATGATAGTTCTTTCAAATTTGCCGCTAATGAATCAGCTGTTTTATTGAAACCAGATGGATTATCCAAAAAATGATTTATTCAAATTCCATATGACATTTTTTCTAGCCGTCATTATTATTTTTGAAATATAATACATGCCGGAGTATATATAGATATATTGTTGCTGAGAGCTTATCCTTTTTTCGCCTGAAAAAGGATGAAGGAGTCGGTCAATTTCATTGTCCAACGAACTTGACCTGTATAAAAGTATGAAGAATATATGTTATGAATTTGAAGTTGATTAATTGAGGCGTTCAAAAGTTATTGTCGAACATATAGACAAACAAACGAACAGAACGGACAACGACTTCGGGCTTGAGTCAAAAGGAGGAACTCGCTAATGCTCGTTCAATTATAGATATTCCATGCAAGCGACAACCCCTCTCGGAGAAAGGGTTTTCCTGGGTTCGACCCTGATTTCATATCCCCCTCAAAATTTATTTCTGGGTTTACCCCTGGACCAGTTGGTGAGGCTGTACCTCAACATTCTGCTTACTTGTTATACAATAGTCTCACATTTCACTATCACTTGTTTAACAGGAATACCCAAAAATAAGGGGGGATCTTTAGTTCATTTGGGGGGGGATAGGCACCTCTGGTGGTACTAACAACCTGATATCAATTAAGTTGTATCAGCATGCAATTTCCAGATTATGATGTTGTGTATCCATTCTTTTTTCCACTTTAAAATGTAAAACTCAATAAAAATCACTTATAAATAGATATAAACATACTCACATAGTAGTTACTAGTTTCGACCTGTTGTTGTGGTCATCTTCAGACTGAACAGTGTTGACAACAACAGGTCGAAACTAGTAACTACCATGTGAGTAAGTTTATTTCCATTTATAAGTGATTTTTATTGAGTTTTAAATTTCCAGATCATGTTTTTGCTTCAATAAATAGATAATTTATACAATAATGAGATAATTCTTGATTCCAATATCTATTTTGAATAAGTGCATTTGAATATTTTGCTACTACTATAACATTTCAATACTTTATTCATTTGAACGTTTTTCCACTTTGACACGGTGAAATAACGGTGATTAAACTAACAGAACGTAAGTGCAACCGGCCCTATGCAAGTATGCATGTCAACTTTCTTGAGGCTGTCTCCATTGTTACTGAATAACCTACATGAATATTATTATAAGTATCGATCTAGACTACTTTCCAACAAGTTTTGATTGTTGTATTTCACAAAGAGGTGAAAATAATATTCACAAGCTGTGAAAATAGCTCATATTGAAATAATAATGATACACCTCATTGCTTGCAAATAATGATTGCCGCACAGAGTATCATATATTGTGATTGATGTGGAAAAACTTCAAGAGAATAATGATTATCAAAAAAATATGAAACTCAAAATAGAACCTAGTGCTCTAATACCGCGTTTGGTCTGAACTATAATAAGATCTTATTCCTTTCAAATCGTATATGGAAACCAATATAATTCTGGTATCATGCCATTTATTTATCATAAAGAGCGTTATACTATTTGAAATGGTTATTTGAGCATTCCACCTGGTTCTCGGTTATGCGAACATCTCATTGAAGATCTCATTGTGATGATAATTGAACTAATAAAATGCATCACATTGAAACTCATTCAACTACTGAACGCAGGAGTAGAAAATGGAACATTTTAATGAGCTTCACAATGGTAACAGTACTGCAGTTATATGGAATGAGAGATCAAGGATGCTACTAAACGATAATGGAACGGCAGCTTATTAAGAACAGCTAGCTATTTATTTGTATTGCAAATCAACGGTCGTGATTGTATTACCAGAGTGAAGCGAAGTAAGCGCTCGTTTTGTTATCAATTGAACTAACGTTGTTGTTCTTTTTTAAGAAAAGAACCTATCCGAATCCGGTGAATGTTGAACAGATGAAATAGCCTACCTAATATTAAAAAAATGAAAAGCCGCTCTTTTCCGAAATATGTAATTGTAATTGATATATATAATTATAAATTATATAAATTATAATTATAATAATATATATAATTATAATTAAAATAATATACATAATTATAAATGTAATTAAGTGAGAATTAAAACCCCTCATTTCACGAGAGAATTCATCGATATTATTATTATACTATATATCATAGAACAAAATTCGAGTAGAATCATCTTGGAGTTATATTACTCTTTGGGCTAACTTAAGTCGAAAGATCTCTAGTGAAAATCTCATTAAAAGATTCTTTTATCAGCTTTTCGTAGAATCATATAAAAGAGCTTCAAACATCCACTCATCCACATGATTACTGTAACATCATTCTATATAATGCTCCTCAAAAATCTACAATAGATGCATAGTAAACGAATACCAATACCACACAGTTAAAAATAAGATGAAGAATGGTAAAATTTGGACTACATGTTTTTTCCACATGCATCTGCTCTTATCAAGTACTAATGGATTGTTTTCTGACTAATGTTTTCACATTTTAATAATCAGTTGCACGTAAAAAAGTTTCAAGTCAAAAATTTAGAAAATTTTGAGGATTTCGAATTATTAGAGTTATTGGATGAGGGTAAGAAGTCCACATGAGAGTTGAAGCTCAACGATCGTAGGGGGAAAGCATTCCTGCTCCTTGAAAGTATGCTGAGTATGTGAGTTCAGTATTAAACTTGTGTGCACTTTCATCCTAAAAGAAGTAGACTATATGGTAAGTGTACATTCCTGATTATACATTGCAAGGTAACTCTACTCCTCGTGATGCTCTTCTCATTGAGCATTGAGCTGAAATCAGAGTGTCGCAACTTTGACCTTTCCACTGGATTTCTGGACAGAATCAGCTCCCATACTCCGGTGTCCAGCTTTTCTCGCTCCTCCTCCTTCTCTCCTTCTTCTTCTTCTTCTTCTTCTCTATCTCTTCTCTTTTGGCCTCTCCCTTTGCCAAACCATTCATCCCCTCTTCGTGTCTCGTTCAGCCTTGGCAACTCTGTATCATCGTAAATTTACCGCGAATTGTAACGGAATACGAAGTTTCTCGACCGTTCATAAAGTTGGATTTACAGTAAATAACATTCAATAGCAGCCCCTTATTCCTTTAACCTCCTGCTACGATAGGATTGATGTTGAGTGAGATTATTTTATTGCTTTACCAGTTCTTGTTGGACTTGACTATCATGCTCTCCTCTGTGAACTATCTAGCAACTTATTACCATTCCTCTACTAATAACCAACTATACTATAACTACTATAACCTACTATAACTACATACGAACTTGAGCTTACCCCTATTACGAGTACATACTTTCAAATTCAAAGAAACAAGATTGTTGAGTTAGTGTGAGCTCCTTTCAACAAGATATAATGAACATTCATATGAACTTTATCTGAAAAAGCATTAACTCAATTCTTCCAAGAAACATTATCGTTGATATTTGTAATGAATAATTGTCTCGTTCATGAAATTTTAATGAAAATTAGTTTAATTAAAGTGAATTGAATCTCTTCATTTCAAAACATGAGTAGACCTTTCGTGGTTGCAGCATTCTCACACATTCATTTGATAACAATGAAAGTATCAAATATGATATTGTATTTAATAATTTTAGAGCATAAAAATCAATTCAAATGAATTAAACAAATATTCCAATTTTATGATACAAGATATCTTAGAGTGGAATCAAACTGATATGGTGGATAATAATCACATAGCAATTTTCATAATTATATCTTTGCCGGGTCTACCTATAAGATCGAACTAACATTCTAACAAGCATTCTCGGATAGTGCTTGTTCAGGAATTTCATAAAGATAAAGAGCATAATTATGTCTGAATTAGGCAACATTCAAACCATGCTTCTCAAATCCTTTGACTTGAGTAAGTTCAAATAATTGATTTGAAAAATCCTAGGTGTTCATGACCTCTTGGCCTAATGGTCAGTAACTGGAATTCAGTAGAGATTGAAAGTTTAATTTCAACTTTACATAGGATTTTTGAAAACCTATATCTGAAATTAATCTATTCCACATAAATTTATGTAGGGTATATGTTATCACGATTCCATAGTGTAAGATTCTTAATTCCATTTTCAGTCGAATTCATCAGTATATTTGTTACGGTTGAGTGTTAATGGGAGAGCTATCCTTGAATATCCCTCTCCAAGAATGGACATATAATATGTCCAAACTCCGCCATTTCATGTGGATACATCACAATCATATTATCACTCCAGTAAGAATATTGAATGAATCCTATACCTTTGTAATAAGCAAGTTCATTCTGAACCTTTTTTTATTCAATTCAATCGTGTAATTAATTTTATTTTAAATTGCTATCTAGGATTTAAAAATATGCATGCTGTATACTACTTGAATAAAGTGAATCTAATCTTTTCTAATTACTATATGTCGTTTACTTACGTGATAATTATTTTATACTACACTATATTAACAATTATCAGCACACTAGATAACAAATAAAACATTTCTCACACTTATTACTGCAGTATCTATCAACGACGAAAATTATTTGCTTGATTACAGACTCTATTGATTATCATGAAAATCCCGGATTCCATTATAGTTACTTGATATGAGAAGGCTTCAATTCGATAATACTGTTTGGATATCCTATTCCATAGAATATCCCATTGTATTGACCTATTCCATATTTTGGATATCCCAGGGCTTCACCCTCATAAAACAAACAAAACTATATAGTATTTATCAAATTATCCAGTCAAATGAATGCAGATTCAATGCATCTTGAATATGGTTTAGAGTACATAATAAAGTTTCACGTACTAGAAAATATTTATCGGCAAGATAAATCATTTTCCTACCAAACAATATTCAGTCATCCCCACAATCCATCTAGTTTGAAGAATTTCTCGTCGTTAGAGATTTCTCGTCTCTGTATGCTATGCTCTGTACTGCTCTGCTTGACTTTAATTCATTCTCTCTTTATTCAGATGAGAGGAAAGCCGAAAGAGAGCAGCACACATGCATATTAACAATTCCTGTTCCTGTATGTAAGAACGAACGTTAAAGTTTCAATTATTGTGTCCGCCTTCGCCAGTGTATTATTTATCATCTTACGAATAACAAATAGATGAGTCCCAGCAGGGGTCGACCTGCTATCAATTTCTCATCGGACAATATTTTGTTTTTCGAATCCTGCACGACCAGGACTTGATTCAAAATGTAAGGAAGAGGAATCTAGTTGCAAGAATTGATAATAAGATGGGAGCAAATTGAGATTTCAAATCTAACAATTAGTAATTATGACGATAAAAAAAATTAGTTTCAAAGAATTGAACTATTCTATAATGATATTGCTGGTATCGGTACCGAACAATAAAGAATAGTATTTCTGACTCCTCTTTCCATGCTAATGTTGATGAAATACATGTGTAAATCATGATGTTTGTAATAAATAATTATCTTGTTCATAAAATTCAAATGAACTTTAATACAATTAAGCTGAATTGTATATTTGAAAGCTATTATTTCAGAACAGTAATAATTTGAGACAATATTGGGCTGAATTCCTAAGCCTGATAACCCATCTACTTCAACGCTACCAAATACATCCTGCTATCAATACAAGAAAAACTTTGGAACCCAACAATCTTTTATAAAGAACTAAGTTCTACAATTAAGAAGTTCGGAAGGGTAGTTCTAAGAAATTGATGGTAAGAAAAAGAATGAGGATAATTGCTTTATTTTATACGCATCAAAGACATTTATTCTTGAGAAAAGACATTTTTCCCTTAATGCTTGTGGATGAGTAATATGAAGAATTACAAAATATAAATATCCAATTTCAGGCCGTCAGGAGTCACGGTGCCCTCTAAAACGAGGAAATGACCCGAGAAAAATAATTCTGTCAGAATCTTCGGATATCGATCACTGACGTTTTTCAAATCAGCCAACCCAATACGGCCACTCAGAATTTAACATAAATTTAGTGCATTTGGCTGAATATTGCCCATTCCACAAACAAATTTCATATTTTCAATCAACCAACTCAAAGCAGTTGAGGTCATTTAAGAGAAGATACCACATTACAAAAAAAAACAAGTAGTCTACGACAAATCTGGGAAAAATTGTCTGAACGCATTTATGAAATTCATTTTGTTTGATGAGATAATATTCGACAATTTTGAGGTGGCAGATGTTGACTGAAGGTAGAAGCGAAGTGGACTACAAGTCGGTAATAGCTGTGATTTAGGTGTTAAGCTGTTATTAAGTGTGGTAACAATGGAGCGGGGCAAAGAGAGGGCTTACGACCGCGACAACCTGTGCACCGACAGAACTGACTTTGATGTGGGTGTTGACAACGGCGGCTACCCAACAAAAAGAAACACTGCTCCCTTACTCTATCTCTCTCACACGCAAACTAATCGCTCCATTTCTTTCTTTCACTCGTTTTCTTACCACCCGTTTCGTCTGAAGCCTTGCTCATCATTAGACAAAGACTTTGTCTAAAGCCAGTCGACGAAAAGTTTCAAATCATCGCTGCTAACGACCTGGAGGGGCGCGTGACTGTACCTCTGCACCAAATAACTCGCGGGAAATACCAGGCGCTCATCACTGAAAAAATATCGAAATTTAGCGCATTCCACAGATCCGCAACGTCACTCATGCTTCAATCTCAAGTACGAGTACCTTTATGGATTTCTGAATCACTATGAATTTGAAACTAATAAGTAGTTCATGAAACGGAGTTTTTGTTATGTATGATGTTTGATGATTTAGTTATGAAAATAAAGTCACCAGCTACCTTTGAATCATGGTGGTGAATCGACAAAGATTACCTGAATAAATAATAAAAATATTTATCACTTGGATAATCTTGTACCCTTCTTTTTATTTGTATCTGTTTGATTTGAAATAATTTTTATTTCCCGGTTCTCTCCTCTTTAGTTTCCAGTTCTCTTCTCTCTAGTTCCCTCATTCCTTTTCTGCAGTTTCCTTTTCTTCTTCTCCACCTCCTCTTCTCATTTTTTTTGTACTTCATTGTAGCTGTATATAAGTTTAATTATTTGTTCAAAAAGTTTCTATCTGTTACTGCAGCTCGAGTCTTCCACGGCTTTTTTGTCCGGTTCTCATGGGTGAAAGCAAAAATGTAAAAGTAATAATCATCTGTGTTTGAATAAATATCATAATGTAGCTTAGAAATACATAACCTCTACTCTCAGTGAAGTTGGAAAGTATTGAGTAGCTTTTCAATTGGGGGACATTTATATGTGTTTAGAGAGAGTTCAATTGTTTTTGAATTGGAGAGAGCTTAGAAAAGTTGCATCCTAGGTGCATCTGAATGATTGGAGAGTTTCCATGGGAAGAAATCGGCAATAATTCTTATTTGGTAGGTAGTATACCGTAATTAGTAAATAGCGGCGACCTCAAAAGTTTGAACCGTATCATTCGTTGGAACGAAGGTTGTTCAACGTCAAAAAGTCGTGAGAAGGAGTGGGCACTAGCACTGGTACAGGCATTGGTTGTTCTCCATTTCTTGACTGTATATGATGAGAATATCCACGATCACAATTGAAATATCCGCTATGGGGCAGTAAGGACCAATGAGCAGCGAATCCGTTTCAGATAGGCGTGGTCTGCTTACCTTAAATGTCAGCGCTATGAACGGCTGCATTATGGCAGCAGATAGGTGTTCAATTAAGCCAGATAATGCTGAATGCTAAAGAGCATACCAATAAGATCTGTGCCGATATACGACTGCGAGAATAAGGGTAATGATGAGAATAACCCCCATGAAGCATTAGTGAGGCTGTATAGCGGAAATTAACACGAAGAGAATCCATTCTATTATTATTACACTCTTTCATGTTTATAATTACGGGAATTTTATAGAGGAAAGAGTTTGTTGCGTGTAGAATACTCCACGGTGAACATGGATTTTACTCGCGTAGAAGATGATGATCATGAGTAAATGTGTTATATTAAAATGCATGAGCAGCCATCAAAACCAATAAAATTAAGAGAATCGCATTCAAAATAAATTTTATTTTTATAAAATACCAACTTTGTCTGTATAGAGTGTTGCTGTTTGGGACTTCAACATCTTTTTTCTCTTAAAGAACTCGAAACTTGATTGAAAAAGAAGGGATACTTAGAAGATACTATAAGAAGTTTTATAATTCGCGAGTGATTCACCGACGTGGAAATAATTGAATGAAAAATAAGAAGAGATTTTGCATTTAGAAAACAAATTATAGACTTTGCTACTTCTCAAAAATATGGATGGTAATAGCTGAGTTGAAGATTAGATGAGAAATAGAGGATCGCATTACTACTCTTCACAAAGTATTGATAATTATCAACGTTGATTCCAGAAACAAGAGAATACGGACTTGTATTGAAATTTGTACTTTGTGGTCGCGAGTAGAGTCAGATGAAACAGTTGAGAGGCTTTTAAAAGTCATAATAGAAAAGTGATTACCTGTATGGGGTGTTACAATTAGAAAGCGTGAATTTGTTTTACAACCTTACTAATGACCAATCAATAATATTACAGTGATATTATAATTGAAAAGAGAATTGCTTGGTAATTATACCCATTGAATAGCATGTCGTTCACTATTCCAATCAAGCGAGTTTCGAATCAAGTACTTAGGACATGCAGCCTGCATGCTGTTTAGCTGAACAGATGATGTAACAAATAAGCTGGATCCTTAATGGAAAATACGTTAGCGAATCTCTTTTCACCGTTATTATCGCGTTGAAAGTATAATTAAAATCGAGAATCGACAATCCAGTTCTAAATTAATTCAAATTCGAATGAAACATTATTTGTTGGTGTGAGGTGTGTGTTTATTCTATTTGAACATAATTATATTGGTTGAGAGCTCGTATGTGTGAGTTGCTCAATAACCGTGATAGCCTCTATATACGATTACTCGAGGCTTGATTATGAGACTCTTTTCTCACTTTAAGCCTTCTTCTGACGATCTCAATGAATTTTCAATTCTATGACAGTCGTACTACTCGACAGAATAAGCATGGCCTGTGAAATGCACGGAAGGCAATGCATTTCACAGGCCAAGGTAATTCTGTAGAATTATACAATTTATCCATAGACCATAGCTGATGATAGTCATTATTAGCCTACTGATTAATAAGAAAATTTCATCAAAAGCAATTCAATATCTTTCTCTCACTAGCTGATTTGATGGGAAAATCTACAATTAAATGAAACAAATAATAACCTGATACATCTGCTTCTGTTACTTTACATCATGACCACGGATACTACAGATATAGTATAAATATATCCGTGATTATAAAGAATAAATAAGGAGAAAATGATGAAAATCCGAAAGAGAAATCTTTGAGCATGCTTCCTCCCTCAAATCATTTGATGATTATGAATTTGATCAGTAGAAGGATAAGTTAATTCAATAGCTTTCCAAAGCATACTCAAGATTCTTCTATTATTAGTACGATTGAAACAACGAATAAACATGAAGTTCTTCGAATAAAATATTACAATAATAATTATTATTAGTTAGTCCTAGACTGAAAACTTTAAGTTTTCACCCATAAGTAAGAGTTTGTAAGGCTTAATAAATATGCTATATGTCTACTTATTTATTTACCCTATCGAATCTGATCGAATGTAAGGATTGAAAAGCCTAATTTTAAACTCATTAATTTTTCATTTTATCAGGAGGCTTAAAAGAACGAAGCCTTCTGAATTTAAAACCAACTGGTGATAGTGTGTGCATACAGTTTCAGTGCGCTGATCTCAGAACAGAGCTGCTTTAGTCTTCGTTGGATGAACTGAAGTTTTTAGTCTTGTTATAGTTTAAAAAGGGAACCGAAAATGTATTAATTGTTAATAAATGTATTAATGATTTGTCTCCAAGACAAGTTTCAATGACATTCATTAGAAAAAAATTAATTATCCATATGAAATTCATGAACTCGTAGATAAATAAATCGAAATTGAATATTGATTGGTTTAAGAGAATTATCCTTTTGCTTTTGTGTGGTATTCACATGAAAGTTTCTATTTCAAATGCCCCAGTTACTCGTAAGCTGAATGGTTCAGCTTGTTCAATCTTAATTTTATTATGTTCATAGCTGACAGTTTACAGAGATTTTGCCATTCATGTTGAGAGGCACTTTGAAGACACCGCAGCGTTTTAAAATCATGCAGACATGGACCTGTTTGTGCGCTATGCAACGATATGTGCCATTAGTACTTTGGGCTGTGCGGTAAAGCTTTTCGAAGAGACACATGAGCTAGAAGGAGAGAAGGGATGAGCAGTAGAGGAGTGAGAAGAGGAAAGAAATAGATGTTGGGTCACTGAGGTCAGTGCAATAAAGAGCCTCTTCTAATATAGATAACACTGAGTGCTATTAACGTTATCTTTGTGCAAGTTAGCATCTTCCAAGAGAATAAAAACAGGCATGGCACGCGACAATATGGAAGCACGCACATTTTCAGCCCAGATTTCCGGTGCATCGATGACAAACGAGCGAGCCACTTAGCCCCATGACCTGGCACTGTACTTCCTCTCCCCTTCTGTTCTTGAATTATTCTGGCCTGCTATAATAATTAGTTAGTCACCTGTCATTCGCTTGAGTGCTATTAGGTCGCGTGCTCAGGAGAGAGATTGATTCCAAATTTCTTCAAAACCAGGGGCGAAATTTATTTGGAATTTTGGGAATTGAACCACCTTGTTATTTAAAATAAGTGAATAAATGAACATATTTATCATATTCAAATGTCTGGGGCCCTGGAGGAGGGGGGGGGGGAGTTTAATTGGCTGTAAGTCACTTTTCTCCTCAGGGGCTTGCTTCCTCCAATCCCCTTGAAACTTTTTTACAATGTTATCTCGATGAGAACTGGAGGCCCTGTTGCTTGTTAACAAAGAGGATACAAGATAAATTTGCTAGTTTTAAAAAGAAAATTGAACTTCATCCTAATAATTAAAGTATCAATCTATAATACCATGCAATGTAACAGATGCTTATAAGAATTCTATTGTACTTAATCCACACAATATTGCAATAAGAATCATATTATTTGGATTCGGAATAAAGATAAGGACGAATTAAAAGAATATCATGATCAACAATCTGATTCTTTGAACTCGAATAAAGAACAAAAAATGAAATTTGGTAGAAACTTCAATTGACCAATACTACAATACTACAAAAGATCGTGAGGTCAAAGTTCTTCGTCGATCGTGGGATTTGGCACAGTTTGGAACCAAAATAAACTTGGTCGGAAAATGAAGTGGCTGACCTATTCAAAACGTCTGTAGTAGACGGGTGATCCATTTTTTGAATGCTGCATTTCGAATGAGCAGACGCCATAAATATTCCCACCGAACCAAATACCGGTTTGGCAAATAATATCGGTCGGTTTCTCCAATCGATATTCAACAACACCGAGTTGTATTTTTAGCGTAATTATGACAGATAAGTGAACGGATAATGGGCCGTGGTTGCGACCGGAATGGGTAGCAACATATTACTGGCTGTATCATTACTGTATTATGACAGAAAGTAATAATATAAGGGAATCCAGTTTAGCATGGATTGCAGTGTTTTCAGCCCCAGTACGGTTCAAATTCAAACGTGACTTGTAAGCCATGGGAGTTTCTCTGCGCGTAAATGAGAGCTGTTTTTCAACGTCATTTTCAGTTTTCTTGGTCATTCGACATGAATTTGTTCGACCTACTATGGATACGTATAAAATCGGATGCACTGTGACCAACAGGGTCCTAATATCTATAAATCCATCAGCACTGTGGCTGAGAAGAATGATCACGAAGCACTTGAAACGATTTGTGCAAATCGAATTGAAGCAGATGGTCTGACAAAGGTGTTGCTTGCTTGCTGATAAATGCCGCCGGCAAGCTAGTTGACAATTCCATTACTAATTTGTTCCAGTCCGTTTCAACATTCCCTTCCTGTACAAGAGTTTTATAAGCAGCAAAAGCTTAGTGAGTACTGTATTCGGCATTACAATCAATAGGAAAGGTGATATTGATGCCTATCTGTAAAAAGGCTAGATTCTTCTTGTATATGGGCTTGCAATGGATAAGATTCCAATACAAACTGATCTATGCCTCCATTAAAAATCTCTTCATTTTGGTTGAGATTCCAAATTCAGGGTCGATATTGTAGGTCGATAATTCGAATAATGCAGAGAACACTGCTTTAAATAAGTATGATATTTCTGAAATGATCTTTGATATTTTCATCGTAGCTTATTTGAGAATCGTGTGACATTCAACAAATAATTTCTTTCAGTAATTTCAGCATGAAATCATACCTGCTCTACTGCTCAAATTAATAAACGATGTACTCGTACAAAAGGTGAAATATTCAAGATTCAATGAAAAATGAAGCAATAAATTTTTTCAAGATTGTTATCTTGTTCGAATATAATGTTTCTCTTCTGTTATTACTTACAATTTCTGGGTGATTTGAAGATGCTTACAAATGATATCCTGACCTTATTCAAATGTGAGACATATTTGAGTTTTAGATCATCAATAATTTATATTTAAGATGTTGAATAGGTCTCATTATTTACATTTGATTCTACATTTCAACTAGCCTATATTCCTAAGAAACTTGAAACTTGAAAGTTTAATACGATCAAAGATATTGCGATTCCACGCTTCAAATTCTTAATAACTGGATGCCACACATGAACCCATATCAACAATTTCTTTCAGGCCACGATCACCTATCACGATTGAATACCACTCTATCAATCTCGACGATGTTGATGAGCGTTGTTGGTCAACGACTCGTTGTTTTAATAATAGGCTGGGATTAATCCCTGGTTATAGTAGATACGAACGGAAGATGTCGGTTGGTGAATGTATGATACCAATGTCTAGCTCTGTTAGGACAGTCTAAAAAAGGTCTATAAGAGCTTAACGGTTTGGCTAAGGTCGTTACCGACTCAGTATTCTCTTACAGACTGCTCGCCGACTGTCCTGACTGAGCTGAGAATTGGTAACAGTCATTCTCCAACCGCCAGTTTCGTTGGCGTGCGTAAAGCATGCTAAATGTCATGTTACTACGCCAATCGTTCAGCGTGCGATACGCTGCATTATAACACTGCTAACCAGATCCGCGCTTCCGGCATTCAAGATTGGTTCAAAGTTCAAAAGATCGCTCGAATGCCAGGCTGCTCAGTGTTCAGTGCTTAGCTCTGGGGGCGGATTCCATAAACTACTTGTTCTGCAGAAACATGATGCTTCTTGACCTGAGAAAACGCTACCTTACTGAGTCGCTGGTTGTTGTGCTGTACTGGCTTGCCTCCGTTTCTCATGTTCAATTTCCAACATGAGGAAATCCATGTCCACAGAGTATGGAACATCACCAGGAGGACTTTAAAATAGTCCGAATTAGAGAGAAGTTGATCGTTGTGCCTTGGTTGATAAGAGTTTTTGATCTTTTTCACTTTGGATACGACGAAACCAAGTGCGATACCTTCAGTGAAGTGGACCCGATTCAATTATAAGATGATTAATGAGGTGGAATAAAAAAATTCAAAGATGATGGGTTGAAAAATAGGAAGTGGAAGATTTGTGTGTTCGAACTTTAAACAAATGAATTCTGATTGTTATTATAGTATTGGTTGGAAAAGGGAAATGGAACCGAAGTAAAACGTATACGAAAAAATTGAGGATACAGAGTCATCTGGAAAATAAACTTTCAAGAAAGGAAGGACGAAATAGAAAGACTCTAGGAAGACAATAAGAGATAGTTCGTAAAAAAATGGATTCAAACGAGTCAGATTATATATTTTGAGTGAATTGAATCCATTTTCCAGTATTTTCATTAGTAAGAATCAAGCCAGAAAGCAAGTTAGCAAGTTGATTAGCAATATTGATTATAGGTAGGCCAAACATTGCTCACTTGTGATTTGAATAATCTCTGCTGTATGCTGATCTGTCAAGTGGGTAAGTGTCGTTTCTTTTCTTCCTTCATAGATACGATTTGACGCATGTAAACATATTATTTGATTCACTTGATGAAGGAAAAATTAATCATCCATCATAAGTACTGTGTTATTTACCATTAAAAACTCATCCTTTAATAACTGAGAGCATGTAGACTCCTGTATATGTAGACATTATTTCAATTGTAACTAAATTTTTGTTCAACTCTGTACTCTTTACAATAATATTCTGAATCTTTGTAATTGGGCACTAATATTCTACTGTCTTTGTGCGCATCTACATTAGAAAATAGTACGAGCATATTCAGATTTTTTTTCCTAACATACTATGTGAATTTCATACAAATAGGTTTTTCATGTTCTGATCTATCGTTGCAATTTTATCTTACGTGATGTGTAGCCTACATGGCTCGAATCATATGATCTTATATTGTAATTATGTTACATTACTAACAATAGAGAATCTTTAAATTCAATTTTTAAATGTGATACCTGTAGACATGTAGGCTATAATCAAGTACATGTTTTTGAATATATCGTCTTGAAAGTAAATTTACTGTACACATTAATTGTTTAATTCAGATATAGGCCTAAAAAAGTTTATACTGCGTTATTGTTCCTAGTGAATGAGTATAGAAGCAACCGAGTTTGCGGCTCGATATGGGAATTGTTGGCTGAGCAGACAGGCAGTGAGGCAGGTAGCCTCCTCCCCCCCCTCAACTGAAGATCATCTTGTCCCGCGGCGATCCCTGTGGCTGTGAGGGAGTAAAATCAAAGAGAGAGTTTGTGGATGGATGAGAAGGATAGATTGCGAGCGCAACAGCTAGCTAAACCAGTTCTCGTTCGTTCTTTCGGATTGTTATCCCGGATTTTAATTATTTTTCGTTTAGTGGGAAGGAGAGAAAGAGATAGCGAGCAGCCGCGAGCCGACGCGTCGATCGAGCGAGAAGATGAACAGGAGGAAAAAGGAGAAGAAAAAGATAAAGGAGAAGGGTGGAGAGGGAGAAGGTGACCTTGGCCCGCGGGCAGGTCACGACTAATGCCCGGGGGGCGACTTAGCCGCTGGGCCCCGTACAATCTCTTCAAGCATCCAAAAACACCCAACAAACTACATACTTGTAACACCGATGCTTCACAAAGTTTCCATTCAGATCAAGAATACAAGTAAAGTGCAACCGAACAAGTATATTATAAATAGCACTAATTCAATATAGCACTGAATAACACTATTTCGTATTCTTTAATATAGTTTATAAAAATAATTTTTATAAACAACATGCTCCCTTATCACAACATAAGTAACAGGACGCAGACATAATAGATTGAAGACAAGACCGCATAAACATTTTGGTGCATCAATATTCCTGTTTCTCATTACTCTCTTGTAGAAGTATTATATGTGCTACCCCTACTTTATAATGATGGTTCCAACTATCCATTATTTTGAATAAAATAGCTGAGTAGAAATCTATATTTGGAATGGGCCTTCCCAGCGATAAGTGGCACATCAACACAATTTATGAATACGACACTAATACGATCTGGTCGATCTGGATGAGTTTGCTCAACCAGCATTACCTGAGAATACAATCGACTAATTAGACAGAGTATTCAATTCATAGGATATGAATCTGTTTCTCAAAAAGTAGAAAACCAATAAGAATATGTGTATGTATTTTACAAAAGAGTTAGAATTCCCATTTTGTCAGCCAATACGTGTGTCACATGTTGCATATTCTAGCAACCACAGAAACTATCAAAACAACATAAAAACTCTTCAAATCAGCTCTTCTGTTACAAACATTATTCATTTTCTTCCAATTATTATTGATTCCTGGAATAGTGTGTTGATTATAGAATTAATGGAGCAAATTACAATTATGATGATCTACGGGTTTCCTCATCAGCAATGAAATTTTCCTTTTTATTAAAATATAATTTTATCTTTTATCAGAAGGTAGCCAATGTAGGCTTCATTATATTCCTTCAATATGAACTACTCAAAAACTTTGAGACTTGCACTCAAAGTGTTTAGTTGATTTATTCAATCAATATCTACTCCAGTTTTTTGATTTTCATTCCATTATCACCATTTCTATTGATACAGAATTAATACTTTTTGAATAGTTGTGAAGGTTATGTGAATTTGAGGTCTTTTCATTTAAAAATAATATGTCATTTGTCAATTTTATGAGGAAAGTTTTTCGCGAGAAAATCATTCATTCATCTATTTGATTAGAAATGCGATGTGAAAAAAGAAAAGAACATACATTTACCCTAAACTTCTTCTATTCTGGTTTAGTTGAAATAATCATGCTTCTTTCAGTGTTTAATCGCCCAATTTAGCTGGGAAGTCGTTTCGATCAATTCAATAAAATAGAATTCAAGTTATATATAAAATAATAGAGTTGGAACAATTCAGAATTCGTTCGCGTGGTAAGATCAAGCCATTGTTCCATATTTGGGAAAGATTCCCGATTGTACAATGAGAGAAATAGGCACGTTTTCGATACATTGGTTTTTGCTTTATTGATAATAATTGGTAAATTCACGTCATATTAATTATAGTCTAGTGAATTTCACAGAAATGAGATCTCTACTTTTCTTAGGAGTCAAATTCATCCTTCTTGTGGAAGGTTATTAGCTAGCAAGAGTGATAAATATTTTTATTGATTTAAAAGTAATTATTTTAAACGTTGAAGATCTCAGAAACAATGTCGTTCAGAAAGAGTTGCTAATTAGTTTATTTAGCGTGTTTAAATTGGTTAAGATTCCATATATAAATTGAATTGATTGGATATCCGCCTGTTTCAATCCTTCAATCAGTCAGAGTCACTGATTTTATGAAAAAAGCATTGTCATTTCCCACAAATATTTTATTGTCTTTCAAGTAAGGCTGAACGCGCACTGCTACGACTCAGACCAGACCAAGACTCAGACCAGACTAACTTGCAGCCAGAGAAACACGGAATTATACGTGATCAAATGGAGATCACATGAAGTAACGCGCACTAGTCAGACCAAGTCCAGACCAAACACAAGACCAGAGACAGACCACAGCTGTATACTTTCAATGTTAAAGGTACACTAGCGCGGCCACCATTCCAAATTTGGAACCAAATCACTACGGCCAGAGAAAACATTGGAAGATAGGAGAATTGCGTTTCAGGCCAGACCACAAATTTTTTTCTGGTCTGGCATGACCAAACATCAGACCAGGGCTGGGCCCTGGCTTATAAAGATTTACAGCTTGTTTTTCTGATGAAAAACAAGCGATTGGGATTGTAGATTCACCAATAAAACTCTCGAATTACAATGTTCCAATTTTTGGAAAGGATCAGCTGTTGAATCAACGATCAGCCAAAACTCACTAGAAGACCCTAACATTCGAATCCAAAATGGCCGCGATGGTTTGAGTGAAATAGGAAATACCATGTATTCTTTATTCTTTCTTTACAATTGCAACTTGGTTTCCAAGTATTTTAAGCAAAGGATGAATGAGTGATGATGAATAATGAAGGTTTAAGATGTAGGTTATATGTCTATGTAAATTGGTTCAGACAAAAAATTCACGATATCGCTGTTCAAACTCAAATCATTGCGGCCATTTTAGATTACAAGGCTAGGGTCTTCTGACTTGGTTTGTTTACGATTTTCTTTGTAGGTTATGATAATATTTTAGCAACAATAATGATTCCTGTTCAAATCTCACTATAAAAATAATGATTGATATTTATTATTAAATATATTAATAATAATAAATCAATTTCTATATCAAAATCATTAAATTAGGAGCAAAGTTTTGGTTTTAAAGGAATAGCATTGGACTATTCCGATATTCTATTCACTTGAGGTAAATTCGTTTCATGTCATTTTTTTAATCAGCTGAAACTGTAGAATTTACATTTTATTGGAAACGTTTATGAGACAGAAACGCCCATAAAATCAACGAATTATGAGTAATGTGGATTGTAAAATGTTTATAAGCCAGGGCCCTGCTGTTGTACATTCGTTTTCAAATTTGTGTTGCTTTTCACAAAACGGAATAGTCATATTTTGTATCATTTTATCTTTTTTTCTCATTTCTCTTAAAATGTCTTTTGAAATATTTGGTACTGAACGGCTAATTTATGAAATCAAAGAGATAAGAGGGAAAGAAAAAAAAATAGAAGACCGCATTAAAATGTAGAAAATTATAGAATCAGAGGAAAAGTGAAAAAAAACTCTTTCGGATAAGAAATAGATGAGAAAGTGGACTAAAATTCCATTTTATTCATCTATCCATTGATAATACAACACAAATTATAATAATATTATTATTAATATAACTAGGATAGAAAAAATAGGCGAAGTCTGTACTATTTCTTGATATCTATAAATTCATTATGTATATCGACTTCTATTCCAGGGCCGGAATAGGACTCCTGAAAGGGCGCTGCCTTCCACTTATGAAAGGGCGCATCCTTGAGGGGATTAGTCTCAGCCCATAAAATTGAGGGGTTTGGGAGTCGTCTCTGGATAAAAATTAAATTTTGACCTCGAATGTTTTGTTGATGGTGAACTTTATTGATGTTTGAAAGCTTGAAAATGGAATTTCTATGTCATTTTCCATTGAAGAAAGTTATCGAACATCACAATCAATTTTTCATCATAAAGGAATTCAATTATGAAAAGCATTTCTGGCTTCTTGGACAATAGAGAAAAATAGCAAGTGAAAGTAGGAGCAATTTTTGTTGATGTGATTCAGTACGTTTCGAAAATGGTAAAAAAGGAATTTTGATTAATAAAGGGGAGAAATAAGAAGAATGTGGATTGAATAATTATGTAGTACTAGGCCTGTATACTCTTTGTAGTATGACCTCTTTTGGGAGATTGGCTGTTGTTAGTAAAGACAGTCAGTTGTTTCCCGTCTCAGGAGAAAAAGTAATTATTGTTGCATTACACTCTAACTGATCAACTGCATGTTATTCAGAGGTGTTCTGCGCCTCCACTTGGTTGTGAAGCCTAGCTTATGGTTGAGAGGATCACCGTGCTGACCACACGTTACCTCTATCCTAGTTGATGATTATTCGCTTGCAGTATGGTCTGTTTGGGCAGAGATGGTATTCTTTCAGGGTGGGGGATGTCTTTCGGCTTGGTCGGTGTTGGTTGGGGGCCTGTAGGTTCTGTTCACGAATTTATGGTTTTTTAGCAGGTATTGGCTGGGCTGGAGTCGTTTTCCCGTCTTGCTGGGGTGTCTTCTTTACTTGGACGGACTGTATAGTGGAGTGAATATGAAACTGGCAACCAGCTCGTAGGCCTAGGCCCTTCTTGGGATGTTGAGACATTGACAAACAAACTGTAGTTTACACTGCTTTCATTTCTTGAAAAATTCCAAACAACTCATATCAATTGTCATTGTTTCTATTAGTTTACTAAGAAGCTTACCATTGAATTTCCTATTTTTCAAAATTCGAAATTGAACTTCAATACATTGAGCTGAATACTCTAAATTTTTGATAGGTTTAAAAATAATTTTACTGAAAATTTTCAAGTTTCAATTCATTATCAAATTACTTCACTTTTTTCATACAATCACTTTTTATAGTAATTGTAAATTAAAATGAGAAAGTAAGATCATTGAATTCTATAGATTCTCAATACTTAGTTAATGATCAACAAAGTAATATGAAATGTCTAATTGATGAAATTAATTATCATTAGAATAATATTGGTGATGCTATCGTCACACGAGGGCGCAAGAGGCGTACAATTGAAGGGTGCACCGGCTCACGGGCTGCTGTTGGCCAGTCTGAGCCTGTTTTATTCGATCACGTTAATCTATGCATGAGTTCCATTTGTTCTTATCAGTATTCATTCTACAAGATCTATTGTTCTTTCTAAGAAAAGAACAGGTGAAATCAGATTGAACACTTAATAGACGAGTACAAAAGAGAAAATGTTAATAAATTATAGAAATTCTCTACAATACTGACACCAATTTAGGTTCACATCAATTCTGGAAATGTTTTTTTCAAATCCGTTTGAAAATACGCCCAGGTTTTCAAAAGTTTGAGATGCATCGCGGATTGCATGCATATTTTGGTCCTTAGTCAATTATCTATTTCATCTTAATTAGACCTATTTTATTAATTATCTAAATTTATCTATTTACAATTCGCGAAATGGCACTCATTCATGGCATGTTCGGTTGGACTTTAAAAAGCACTCTCAGAACAGCTTTTTGAAATTCTGCTGAGTTACGCCCAATATTTAGGCCTAAGTTTCCATAGTTTTCTTTGCTTTTTTCGAGAACCAATTGGGAGAAAATGTAAAAATTTATTAGACAGGTTCCGATTGAATTTAGAATTGTATGTTGAAAATTTTTGAAATCAAAATGACCCTGTTAAGTTATGTGAGTAAACAAAGCGAGTCAGTTTTAATTGGAATTTTAAGGCGAGCGAAGCGATCCTATCTGTCTATTGACACTCCTGATATTACCAGGGGTCCAGGTGCATAGGCGAGCGAAACAATGCGGTACAGTGTAATACGAACTATTGGTTAGTTAGTTAATTATTACTAACTATACTAACATACATACTATATATAATATAGAGTAACTATACGAACATATTGTAAGTGTGTACAATAGAATTAAATGCGTTTTGAATTCTATAATAATCGTTATTCTTAATTACGACTCTATTATGTAATCAAGATTATTTTCAACACCAGCCAGGCTTTTGATCAATCATGTAAATTCAGTAGTAAATGATAAACATCAACCTTTTTTGTACCGGTAATAGATGTATCAAATTTTAAACAATAGGTTCTAATCACTGGCGGCTCATGCCCACGAAACAGGTGAAGTGCTGTATAGTGAAAGATACGGGCACTTCACCTGTTTCGTGTGTACGAGCCGCCAGTGGATATAATTATTTTAAATAAGGTTCATTCGGAGAAGCTCGCTTTAATAATATACAGTAGTAAGCCGATCATCCGAGCGCCGATTAACCAAATTGTCAATTATCCGAATCGGTATTAAAAGCATAGTAATTAATCAAAAACCAGCGTTTACGACGTGATCGTAGCTTTTCTTTATTTTTTTGAATTGTATTTACTGTACCGTAGTTTAGTACAGTAGTATGTGTTTTGCTTTCCATATTAATTTAACTACACTGTAGTGATATAAATCACTACACTGTACTTTTCAAATGTAATAAAGTTTATTCCAATAAGTTCAACACATTATTTTTCTTTAGTACAGTCCAATTACATGTCCAATTGTCCAAATTTTTGCTCATCTGAATTGATCCCGGTCTCAATTAGTTTGTATAATCGGCGTTCCACTGTAATGAAGATGCAGTTGAAATTCAAACAATTTTTTTACCATCCTTGGAACGGTAGCTATTTCCGAAATTCAGAGACCGGTCCTATGATCTCGTGGTTATAACAGTGGTCAATCTCAGAATTCCATTATTTAAATTACCCGGGAATGATAGATACAAATTTAAAACGAAGTTGGCGCTATCTCTTTGCTAATGATGGAACTGCTTGAACATGCAATGATTTTAATCATATGTTTTCTATCATGGTCTTGGTCTGGTCTGAGTCTGGTCAGAGCTTTGGTCTGACTGCATCAGACCAGTGGTCTGGTCTGGTCTGAGTCTTGGTCTGGTCTGAGTCGTACCAGTGCGCGTTAGGCCTAAAACGTAAAAAAATCGGTAAAACGTCTTAAGAGGCCTATTGTAATCTACTCAGCTGGGACGTATTTTTTTGTCATCGAATTTGGTGGTTAGAAGCAAGGTTATTAGAGACAAGGTTGGTCCGATTTTCGAGAATTTGAAAAGTGGTGGGGGAACCCAAAAAATGACGTAGTTCAGATCAGAGATCCCGACTACACTGGACCACAACTACGCTGGCGCATTGAAAATATAATTCGTCTGATTTGTCCACTATTAACTCAGTTGAAAAGTCTAGCATGACCCTGGCTATTCTTAAAGCCACGTTTAGGCCCTACACCGGAGTTGATAACAAAATTGTTAATAACTTTTATATAATAAGTTACATAACAGTCTATATAATAATACATTATTCACAGAAGTTATTAACAAATGTTATTAAAACTCTGGTGTAAAGGTGGCATTACTTTTGAATCCTTGTGTATGGGATGTTGAGCTAGTACCTGACCCTGTAAATGAATTTCCAATTTTGTAAAAAATATGCCTTACCTAGTTTGATATTCACACTTATAAAACAATATTTTGTGTTATGACGAAAGAGATATGATAAATTGACAGATTATAATAAATTTGGCCGATTTTGTTATAGTATCAATACGGAAATTATTTTAATATTAATGTTTTAATGATAATAAATTCAGAATTCAGAATTTTGGTGAAAATATTAAAGGACTGCGCATGTGCCACACTACAGCGCCAGTGTAGTTGTGCGCCAGTGTAGTTGGGATCTCTGATCTGAACTACGTCAAATTTTCGTCTCCCCACCACTTTTTCATTTTGCCCAATACTTTTGGAACCTTTGCCCAATACGAACAACCTTTTTCTAATAACCTTGGGTTAGAACAGTGGTCACCAAATGGCGGACCGCGGTCCGGATCCGGACCGCCAGCCAGTTTGGTGCGGACCGCGATGTCATACCGACATCAACGGAAAAAATTGAAAAAATCCATAAGAAACCCTCCAAAGTCTAAATGAAATTGAATTATTAAGACACAAACAGAACCAGGGCTTAATTTTAGGGGGAGCGCTTGGGAGCGGCGGTCCCATACCTTTTTCCTCAAGAATTCCTTTTTCCTGAGCGGGGTCATTCTTAAAAATAATTGTATTATTAAATAAAGGCACCCATTCTATTCTATTAGTTTTATAAAAAAACAGCTATAAAACATTGCTCAGATTTGCTAAAAAAGCTCCAATTCAAGTGAGGGCCCCCGGACTCCCCTCCCCCTGGTGAGCACACCGCTCGCATACCTCTTTTTTTTAGAAATCAACACAATAAATATACAGCAGCAGTGTAACCCAATTGGAAAGGAGGTACCGTAGTTCTTCCAATGTAAGCAGAATCTATCTTAACTCTTAATAAAAAGTTTGCTATTGATTAAATATCGTTGCATTATTTTATCCAATTATTCTACGCCTAGTCATACGTCTAATTCAATTTATCTTTGTATTTAAATAGCCAAAGATATATAGTCAAGGACTAAATTTGAGAATAATTTTGACATTTTATGAGTATTCATTCTTCATATGAATAGAATAAACAATAGAGTAATTTTTACTACCAAATCCAATTGAAATAATGACCTCTATTTTTATTTTAATACATCAATAGCATGATATCAAACTTCAATATATTTTAATAACATTAAAATGGAATTTCTAATAATTGAAAATACCCAAATATTTTAATAATCATAAAAATTAATGTAGTAAAACTATCAATTTTTTCAAAAAATTTCCGGGCGAGTAACCCCCCCCCATTGGTTTTCCCTGGATGGACCGCGGGAGCTCGCCTAGACTTTGAAACGGACCTTCATGAAACTTATTTGGTGACCCCTGGGTTAGAAGCACCTAAGTGACTAAATCTTTGAGGAGAACTAATTAAATCTTCAGGCTCAGCCTACTACAACTAGAGGGTGGACCATATTATGGGCATGACATTCAATGCACTTCCCAACAATATGAAGGAGACTGAAAGTTCGCATGTTTATAAGGGCAGACTACAAAAATTTTTGGTGGAGTTGTGCACTTACAAACTGGCGGACTTCCTGGAGAGGGATAATGTTCTTGCGTATTAATGTTCAGCGTGAACTTAATCAGTTTTTCAGCGTGAACTTTGACGAGCCAAGTGCTACAAGAGCGTTGCACCTAGTTGCGGCCTCTTCATGACAAATAAATAAGAATGAAATGAATTTATCAATTAGTAGCGGAAAATAGAAAAGTAAAATAAGTCGAATGAAGTGTAAAACTATTGAGATACGAAAATATTTCCAAATATGGAATTATAAGACGAAAAGGGAAGCCGCTATCAAAATCATATTGGTTGAACGAGCAGAAGGTGGGAGCTTCTAATCCATTATCATTCTAGTTTGGATTTATTTTGAAGTAACTTATAGCAAAAAAGTGGATGAACATTGTGACTGGAAACAACTTCAAATGGCAAGCATGGAAACAAACGGCTGACTTCAAACAGAAAAACTCGAGTTATCTAATTAGATTGGTGCATCGTTCCGTGGCCGAAGCGGATATAATCCGAAGATAAGTTTAGAGTAGAAAGTCGACTTTTATTTGAAAATGAGTAGAGAGAGGGTTAACGAAGAGGGGGTGAAATTGAGGGGGGAGCGCGAGTGCGTGCGGCAGCCATTGCTTTTATTACGCCCGATCGGAGGGTATGCGCCTGTTCCACCTCCAACACGCATGCATGATGCTCTTCCTGTTATCAGATAATGAAGTCACTCGATGCTGCGCTGCATCTCAGCGCCCGAGAAGCTCTCAGGTCGCCGTGCTAGGCTCGACACCTCCTCCAACTTTATTGCAGATTAATTCGCTCGGCCCCTGGACATACAGCGCGATCGTGGTGCCAGCTCGCGCCTATAAATACTGCGCTCTGTGCTAGTAGGTGCTAAGGCGCTCTAGCTTAGGTGCTTTCAACAGCGTCCATTCCCTATCTGAGCGACTTTAACATTCAAGTGCGCTGGGTGAAATTCAATTTTTACTAGTCCCGGTCAACAAGGTAGCCTGTTTCTCATGGAAATGACCCAGGAACTAGCACAATGCTCTTTACAAGCCAAATAACGTTAATGCTAGCCTAGATACTGTACCAATATAGAGTTGATAGTATAAGAGCTACTCTTACAAACAGTTAATAGCATAAGAGTTAAGATACTAATTTTTTAAAATTACATTGGAGAACGTCGGTTGATATGATAGAACGATTCAATCTATGATACAAGAGTTTGATTTTCAAAATAGTATTATGTGAATATAACTAGAAATGAAAGTAATTTTTTTGTTCAGTGGGATCACCAAATAAGGAGATTAACAATTGGCACTTGTGTGTGTGTAAATGGTGACTCAAGAATAATGTTGATAAGATCATGAGATGAAAAGATATTATGTAAAGCTAGCTATCCAGTAATCGATGAGATTACAATGATATGTCATCAATTTATAAGCTCAATCCATTGCAGCAACGAGGAACATGATAATAATTTTTAATAAGAGTCTTATTATCTAGTCTAGGTGATAATATATGCTGATTTCCATAGCTAGTCAAAATGCAGTTGATCTTGTACTAAAGTTAAAGGAAAGTTAATTTCTCAATAAATCTACAGAAAAAGACTAGGCTACTCACAAGAACAAAAACTAGATCAAATCTCCAACTAATGAACGTGAGATACTCAAAATCATTGAGAAAATGACAAGGCCAGTACAGTATCTCAAAATCAATTCTGTGCAATATGAATTTTCAACCACAACATCTTTCTGAATCTCCTGGTTTTTCCTGAGAATGAGAGGTTAAAATTTTCTCATAGCGGGTACTGTACTGATTACTTAAGTCCCATCACTAGTGTTACTGGAACAAAGCGTTCTATTCTCTTTTCCCATAGCTGTAAACAGTAAGAATATAATAGAGGTTGGCGTTTATAATAGAGGAGACTGAGATGTGGACGGATGAGCCGAGCCTCGGGTCTTGCGGACAATTACCAGCTGATATATGAATCACCGGTCCACTGGTCTGCGCCGTTTTACATAATTTATTGTGAGCGCTAATCTCGTCGTGACGCTTATAAAACTCTCTGCTCGGATTGGTCGGATACGGTTCGTCTAGCACCAATGAAACGGCGCGCTCCACCATCTACCTGCGCCTTGCGTAACTACTGCGTGAGACCACAGAGAAGGAATATTTCTCGGTTCTCTATTCTACGGTGAGACGCTTACTCCCCCGCGAGTTCTGAACCCCCCCTTACCACCCCCACCAATAACCCTATATTGCAGCCGTGCCGAATCGGACCAGTCTATTTATTCAGGGCCGAAATCGAGTCGTGATCTTGTGCTCAAGTCCAGTTCGAGATGGCAAATGAGCCAGGACGAATACTGCTCTGCTCAAAATTGGAGCAGACTGCTAACAAACATTGGTGATTGGGTGAAGGGTTTTTCTCACAATTATTGCTGTAGTGGATGAATCATTCAGTAGACCTATGATTCTTTAGAAAATTCTGGTTTGTGAGTTGGTTTTTCTCACGATATTATTTTTACTGAAGTGGACAAGTAATACTGCATGTTCCATACACAATTCTCTCATGTTCCTGATGGTTGATGGCATCAATTATAGAGTCAAGAATTATCAACTATAAGAATCAAGAATTAAGAATTATGGAAAGAACCAGAATAGTTTTGGGAAAAATTTTGAAAGACATAAGATTGAGAAATTTTGAGTGAAATATGAATTAATACAATTAATATAATCTGAACAATTATTTTTACAAACTCAGTTCAGTGACAGATCAGTTGCAATGGTTAAATTATCCAATATGTTTATTATTTATTAAAATTTTTGTTCGTGAGGTGATCAAAAAACAAATGAGATGATAATAGAAATTTATTAAAAGTTGGAAACCTTCAATGAAATAGCACTTGAAACGTGATCTCACCTCTTCATTGACCATTTAACATCAAAAGTTACTGTGAAACTGCCCTTTCAAACCCAAGGGATGAAGAAATAGGCAAAAATATAAAATATTTACCGTATCGAATTCCCTTCCAAATTTAAAAGCAGTCCTGCGTCAACAACTTATCATTTATATTGAATTTTTAAAAACAATGCTGTAAATCCAGTACGTTAGCTTGTGTTTTATTTTGAAGGACTTAAAAGTGCATTCAATATTTTTTTCAAATTTCACAGATATAGAGATAGATATAATCTCACAGATATAATTTCAAAGTGCAGAGATAGATCTTTAAATCAGAATAAAGATAAGAAGGAAATAATAAGAAGAGCATCAACTAACGAAAAAATATATAATTACAGAAGCATAAACTTACAAACTATTCCCTTCCTAGTTACAAACGTTGAAGTCGTTATCTCAAATCCGGAACCTAGACAATGTAGTGACAAGAATAGGCTATGGTTATGAAGAAAAATGTAAATAGAACACAGGTCTTAGTTTCATTGGCCTTCCACGTACACTACAGGCCAAATAATTATTATGCTACAAATTTTCAATAAATTTGGAAATAATGGATTGATTTTTTCAAAATTTATTAAAAATTTGTAGCATAATAATTATTTGGTCCATAGTGTACGTGAAAGGCCAATGAGACTAAGATATCTGTCCAACTGAAGCAATAGTGAGGAACTCTGTTAAGTGATTCTCCAGAAAACCCAGTCTGAGTGTGCCGCTTCCTATTTGGAACCCAGTACCGAAAAGGTTAATCAAATTATAAGAGCAATCTTGCAGATTTTTTTATAAATTTTCTAGAAGTTAAGAAACATTAAAAACACAGGCCGGCAGACTCCGCCCCCTGAACCTTATTACAGGCATAGCCTCAGCAGGAATTCGAAATTTATTGGACACAGCATTTCTAGACCTGTTTACCAATTTCAACATTTTCTGCCAATTGGTTCTCAAAAAATCTAAGAAAAACTCAGAAAAATAGTATGATAATGCTAATATTGAGCGTAACCTTGGGAAGTATATCGGATATAGTTTGAAAATTGATTCAATACAACTCAAATTGGTTCATCCACAATCTCCCTAAACCATTGAATTTACGGTAAAAGGATTGGTCGTATCAAGGTGGAAGATATGCAACCCGTAATACATCTACAATTTTGAAAAACTTATTACTTGCTTAATCTTGAACAGATTTTAAAAATATTTCAACACAACATTTCTAGACCTTATCTGAACCTGCCACCATTACCAGACCTTATCTGAGGGATCACCATTAATCCAAGAGGAACGATCATGAACAGGATGATCCAATACATGGCATATGCTGATGATGTAGTCTTGGTTGCACGAAATAGGCAGAGTTTGGAGACTGCATTCACTCAGCTCAATGAAAGATCATTGCAAATAGGGCTTAAAATAAACGACAGCAAAACAAAATATATGGCCAGCAGCAGAACCCGACAAGCAGGTGACTCAGAAATAAAAATTCATAACTATGTTTTTGGAAAGGTAGCAGAATTTAAATACCTTGGCTCTGTAATCACTGATGATAACAACGTCGAGGTCGATATAGAAGCGAAGATAGCTGCAGGAAATAAGTGCTATTTTGCCCTAAGCCAATACCTTAGATCTAAAGTGCTATCAAAGAAGTTGAAAATTCAGATCTATGAAACAGTGATAAGGCCAGTTGTGTTACATGGAGCAGAGGCCTGGGTTCTCACAAAGAAAGATGAAGACCTCTTGAATATCTGGGAGCGGAAAATACTGAGAAGGATTTACGGACCCGTCTGTAACAATGGGGAGTGGAGAATTCGGACAAATCAGGAGTTACGTGACCTATACAAAAAACCAGAAATTGTTAATGAAATAAAATTTAGGCGATTGAGCTGGTTAGGTCACGTTGAAAGGATGAGTGACTCAAGAGCAGTAAAAAAGGTCTTCAAAGAACATCCAGGAGGAAGGAGACTACGAGGACGCCCACGAAAGCGTTGGCTGGAGGATGTGGAACAAGATTTGAGGAAGATGGGTGTCAGAGGTTGGAGACGAAAAGCGGGTGACCGGGAAGAATGGAGAGGCATTATAAAGGAGGTCAAGGCCCTAAATGGACTGTAGCACCACGGAGTAAAGTAAAGTAAAGTATCTGAACCTGCCCACCAAATATCAACATTTTCTACCGATTGTTTTTCGAAAAAATTAAGAAAATGCCGAAAAACCATAGAAAAACTCAAATATTTGGCGTACCCTTGAGAATTTTTAAAAACCCGTTCTTAGTAGAGGTCCAACTGAACATGTCTGCCAAATTTGAACGCATTCGGTTCGGTAGATTTTTAGTTCTGCTGATGAGTGAATGAATGAATCAGTGCCATTTCGCTTTTATATATAGAAATTATAAATTTGATAAAAATGCTTACCTTGAAAGTTCATCACTCTCCTATTCTGCTCTTTCATTTTTTTTCGAAGATAAGGCTTCAGTTCAGAGATCGAGGACTTGAGCTCTATTCTTAATTTGTTTGATTTATGTGTGCAATCTAATCAACGAGCAATGGGTCATTTTTTATTGGACTCCGATCACTCATAAGTCATAACTAGCGTCAAATAAACAGAAGGCAGGTAATGATCACAATACTTGAAACCTTGTTCCTCTTACTAAATGCTCTAAGATTGACGTGACCAGATCATCTATTGTAAGTAATGTATTAATGCCTAGTTGCAGGGGCAATAACATGGCCACCCCAGTATTTCCAGGTATTGCGGTGAACTACGAAATTTCCGCCATACTTTCCCGACATAAAAAAATATTTTTTAAAATCTGAATGCGTAGCTTGAAGGGCGACGGTTTCAAAACAATTAGTAGCTCTATGACAATTTCATAGGTTGACCTTTTAATTGGCGGCAAAAATTTTTTGCAGAGGTTTTTGTAAGCTGTTTCAAAGATCTAAATCTCAATCTAATGCCTCAATCCTCATGTTTCTTGAAACATGTATGTTTGTTGAAAAGTAGCCTCAACTTAAGTGTAGCCTACTTGACTTTCAGTATCTCATAAAATGATTATTTCATATACATTTGTCTTAAATATACAGTTTATTGTGGATTGACAAGAAAATGACGTACGTAGAATAGAATACAATATAACACAATAGAATACAATAACATATAATCCAATAATATTTTTGAAGTGGTCAGTTATAAATTTGGCACTGGTCTGAAGCGATCTATATACGAGAAGGAAGAAATATGTACAGAACAAATGGCTAAATATTGTTGATTACTAGAGAATGAGGCCTTTGAACTCTAACTAATTTATTGAGAGGGGATTATTCACTAAGAAAAAATAGAACGATTATTTCAGATCAATAGCCAGCTCATCGTAACTAATTTAGAGAAATTACAAAAATGTCAATTTATGTTGGAAATGAGATCAAGTGTCATATCAGCTCAGTAATTCAACAAGTTCCTGTACATCGGCAAGTGAATCAAGAAGTGAAGAGATGAGTGCTAATCACTAACTCAAAGCGAAAGAACCTACTCAATGTGAAAAATAGTTAATTTAGCCGATTAGATTCGAGAAATAACAGATGAATATGAAACAGTTCCTAAGTGAAAGTTAAGCATGTGAATAAGAAAAATGTTGGGTCAAGAAATTCAATGTTTTGACCTTTCCAGCATTAAAATCTCCTATCATTGATATTTTGAGAATATCAATCAATCAATCAATCAATAAACCGGGTGTTTCAAAATGAATAGAGGGGTTTCAACGCTTTATATTATTCATCAAGCTGCCCTTACATTCATCAATTGAAAGCCCTTATACACCAAGTGAAAGAACTCAAAAAGTTTTAAATTCCAGTGTTGCACTTTCCAGATTCCAGACGGTGCACTTTTCAATCTACAGCCCAGTTTTTCCAAAAGTTGATGATTACAATAATTAATTTGAATCTCAATTTATTGCTATATAATATTTATCCAGCAGTTTGTGTGTTGCAATATCTAATAATTCTTTCATCAAACGTTGATGAGTTTTTCAGTGATGTGGCTTATCTGACTATTATTGGAATAGCCGGCCTGGCGTATGATTCACTATTCACAGCATCACTATATTCATTGTAGCCTGAGTCACGCTATTCTTACCTAAGGCGATTTATCAAGAATTGTTGTGTGTATGCCTCTGCTATCAATAAACTACCCAAGTTGGAAAGGATCAAAGAAGCTGTTTCATTGATTACTAAAGACCAACTTCTCAAATTTCGGAAAAACTTGGCTGAAAACTTGATAATGCGCCATGCGACAAATGCAAAACTTGTACTTAGATCCGATTTAGTGGCTCTTTCATTTGATGTATAATTCATAAGTAGTCTAAGTTCATATGAGTGTACGATTGATATGAGGTGTTGAGACTCGTTTTTTTGTAAGGAGAATTGCCTCCGTGGTTTCTTAACGATCTAGTTTGTTCAGCTCTCATTTGAATGAACTCATTGAGTTAATGTCTTAAAGTCTCATGTCTCACATTTGAAAAAGTCATCATGGTGTCGAGCAATTGAGCTGAAAGCTCTATTTACCCCATTAAGATTAGTTTTGGGTCAGAGGAAACTTATGGCATACTGAAGAAGAATTCATAAACTTTTGGAGAAATTTGGCTGTTGACTGAATAGTGCACCGTATGATAATATAATATGACACTGGAATTGAAAACTGTTTGAGTTGCTCCATCATTTAAAATTTATAATTAAGTGTAAGTGCAACTTGATATATAATATGAAGCCCCTCTATTCATTTTGAAACACCTGGCATAATTGAAAATGAAGCTATCAAGAGTACGATTTTATCAATAATAAAAGTAATCCACTTTAGCATTAGAATAGAAAACATGAATTAAAATCGTAATCCAAGTTACTATCATAGAATGTACATTTTGTGACCAAATATCAAAGCAGCTAACATTACAGTCTTTCAATTTGTTGAAGAATATTATTTGCAGCTTAATACTAATATTAGTTGAGTTCTGAGTTCATGTATGAAGTTTTATCTTACTGCATGAGCAAATTGTGGAGTTTTAGTTTTCAACGAAGTTTGAATGATATACCTACATAATTATTGATGTGAAATAATAGGAACTATAGAGACTGTATAATCAGACTGATTTTATAGTCACTATAATAGCAGGCATTAACGAAAAAATACGTGGAAAAAATGATTTTTTTTTAAACTTCAATTTATTCAAATATACAATCTTCTAGGCTAAGCCATCTAACACATTTTTACTCACATTCCAAAAATCAATTCAACTTAATGACCCTACAATATGAGGAGTGTATGAAACTGAAAAGAATAGACACTACACTTTGATCTTAGTCAACATGCCAGAAGCGATATTTACAAAGCATGATTGTTTCTCAGCTTCATGATTTTTACACTAAATTATCAAATTACATGCCATCTGAATGAGAAATAGCCTCGAATATTTCTGAGTTGAAGTCTTATTCAGTTCTGTTTGATTCTTATTTTATAGTTGTTTAGATGTTGTTGTTCTGGTTGTTGTAGTAGTTGTATGGGTAGTTGTTCTGGTTGTTGTAGTTGAATGGGTAGTTGTTCTGGTTGTTGTTGTAGTTGAATGGGTAATTGTTGTAGTTCTTGTTGTATAGGTAGTTGATGTTCTGGTTGTTGTTGTAGTATGAATGGGTAGTTGTTGTTGTAGTTCTTGCTTGTTGTATGGGTAGTAGCTGTTCTGGTTGTTGTAGTTGAATGGGTAGTTGTTCTGGTTATTGTAGTTCTTGTTGTATGGGTAGTAGTTGTTCTGGTTGTTGTAGTTGAATGGGTAGTTGTTCTGGTTGTTGTAGTTGTAGTATGGGTTGTAGTTCCTGTATTGGTTGGTCTTGTAGCCAGAGATCAACACCTCAGTACTCTGTTCCTCTCCTGTGAGAAAAAAACAGAAAAAAAGTTAATAAATAATAAGCAAAGTTTTTTTAAATATATTAATTGTTAGTTTTAATTAATTTTGTTATTAATGTGAGATTTTTCTATCAGTTTTAATTAGATAAGGGGGTTTGATTTCTAATATTAGAATGTGAAATGATCATAGTATTCATTAATGGTTCAATGTAGATTCCTACAGGATTATCTGATTAAATTTTAATCATATACATTTTTTAACTATCAAATATTATATTCTTGATCCTTATTTATGAAAGTTGCAAGTTTTTAACCCAAATAAACATTAGGAGTTCAGAAAAAGTTCAAACCATCAACTTACTTGGAAGAAACACATCATGTTCAATGCAACCATAATACCATGATTCAAGCCTGTATCATTTTTTCTTTTTGAAACTGCTATTGATATTTTAGGTCTAAATCTTTCAAAAGTTTGGAAGCAGATCGTCAGTTTAATGACAGAATGGTCAATCTCACACAGAAATGTACAAAGTTAGGATGTGTTTAAGACATTAAAATTCACACTTGAAAATGCTTCACAAGTTACACTTAACTTATCACACTACAAACATTTGATAGAAAATTCACTAATTCCAAAATTTAAGTTGATTTTATCTGTTCCTTGGATATTCCAATTACTGGCTAGTAACTAGCATAAATGGTAAATAACAGAAGCCAAAGCCAATGAGGGAGGGGGGTTTGGGGGGACCTCCCCCCACAGAAAGGGGGGTCCGGGGGGTCACCCCCATAAAAATTTTAAAATTATGTAGTACAAAATACCGTTTCAGAGCTCTTTTTCTATTAATAAGAAATTGGGGATAGAAGAGGTTTTGGGCAATAGCCTGCTTTTTATTTCCTCATCTTGTATATTTTTGTACATGAAATAGATAAATAAATAAGTTTACCTTATATAGTTCAATCCTTAAGATTATTTAATCTGGTTAGTTCAGGGAACTTTTAGGCAAATTTCTGTGTCCAAAATAGCATTGTAGAACAAAACTGTCAAAGAGAAATTAATAATTAAGATTCACCCTTTATACAACTCAAACCTCAACAATTGGAATATTTTAAGCATCTGTTGTTCCTGAGCATCAAGAGTTCTGTTATGTGTGCGATTTTTTTGTGTCCAAAGTAGCGTTTTAAAGCTCTGTCTTTGAAGATTACTAGTGAATAATTAATAATCCAGAGTATTATTTAGATTATTAAGTTTATGCAATATTCACTTCAACCATTTCAAACCCCAGCAATGAGCTTCTCTTAACATCACTTGATCAGTTCAGGGGGGCATTTTCAGTACAAGATTTTAGAGCTCTACATCATTATAGTGCTCTATTTTTTAAGATAAATTAAAAATACAGATGCAGGTTTTATGCAATTCAACCTAAACAATCTGCACTTTTGGACACCACTTGGTCAGTTGACAAAGAAGTAAGACAAAGTCTGCTCCAAGTGGGAAAACTGAGTAGAAGTTGGACCCCTGGAGTCTGGACCCCCCTCCATCTGGCTACGCTACTGGAACCCATGTTCTTAAATACAAATTGTTTCATTATTCTGATGTATAAGGAATCAGCCTGAAAAGTTCAGTGAACACTCATGAAAACTCTATGTGAACTGTATCAATTTCAGATTCAATGAGAGTTGAATCTATGAGAGACTGTATCAATGAGGGGATGCACTCGTCTCTCATTAAGGGGGGGGTCGGACTGGAGCCCTGGCTACGCTACTGCTTTATGCGCTTCAACCATTCCAACCCCTAGCAATGAGCTTTTTTTAAACTTGATCAGTTCAGGGGCATTTTCATTACAAAATTGAAAAAGCTTTACATCATTATAGAGCTCCATTTTCAAGATAAAGTTCAAATAAAGATGCGGGCTTTAAAGCATTTCAACTCTAAACAATCTGAATCAGCACTTTTTGAACACCACTTGGTCAGTTGAAAAGTAATAAAGTTGACAAAAGTTTGCTTCAAGTGAGAAAACTGAGTTGGCGGTGGAAGTTGGAGCCCCCTCTAGCCAGCTACTGCAACCCATTTCATAGAAATTTTTACATTATTCTTAAGTAGGAATCAGCCTGAGAAGTTCAGTGAACATTACTGTTATAAACACTCTGTGTGGACTGCATCAATTTCTTAGTCTCTCTCATTCAGAAGAACAGAGTTCAAACATGAAGGTTTGCCCCAAAATTTCGGGGGGGGGGGTCCGGTGCCCCTGGATACCCTACACGCTACTGACCATACAGCAAGCAAATAATCATCAACCAGGATAAAGGTAACGTGTGGTTGGCACGTTGATCCTCTCAACCATAAGCCAGTCTCATAACCAATTGGCTGCGCAGAGCACCTCTGAATAACATGCAGTTAATTAGTTGAGAGAGTAATGCAACAATTACTATTCCTTCAGAGATGGGAAACACTTGTCCTAGGTACTAGTTGTAGTAGTACAGTACTTAAAACTTTCTGCTTCATCACCATGAAGGTCTATGTTAAGAGAGAGGGCCAACCATTTCAGTATGAATTGACAAATCTTTAAAGAAATTGAAGCATTCTATTGGAGTGGAAATATTTTAGAAAATATGTATTTCAAATACACACACACACATACATACACACACACACACACACACACAAAGTTCTGTATGATAGAAATAATGTGTATTTATATTTAGAAGTAATAATATTTGACAGAAGGGCAGCATTCTAAGATTTTTTACAACCAAGCAATTTTTTTTAAATGAGCAACAAAATAATGATGATAATCATGGGAAATAGACTAACCATTTTGCTGGTTCTGGTTCTGCTGGTTGTTGGTCTTCTGGTTCTGGTTGTTGGTGTAGAACTGGTTGTTGTTGACCTGGTTCTGGGTGTTGACCTGGTTCTGGGTGTTGACCTGGTTCTGGGTGTTGACCTGGTTCTGGGTGTTGACCTGGTTCTGGGTGTTGACCTGGTTCTGGGTGTTGACCTGGTTCTGGTTGTTGACCTGATTCTGGTTGTTGACCTGGTTCTGGTTGTTGGCTTGGTTCTGGAACTGGTTGTTAACCTGGTTGCTGTTCTGGTTCTGGGCCTGGTTGTTGACCTGGTTCTGGAAGTGGTTGTTCTGGTTATTGAGCTGGTTGTTAACCTGATTCTGGTACTGGTACTGGTTGTTAACCTGATTCTGGTACTGGTACTGGTTGTTAACCTGATTCTGGTACTGGTTGTTCTGGTTCTGGTACTGGAACTGGTTGTTCTGGTTCTGGAACTGGTTGTTCTGGTTCTGGAACTGGTTGTTCTGGTTCTGGAACTGGTTGTTCTGGTTCTGGACCTGGTTGTTCACATTGTTGTGGTACTGGTTGACTTCTAAGGAGACAGAAACATCATTCTATTGATTAAAAAGTTACTTTAAAAAAATAGATACAGTAGTATTATAATTTCTAACATATAGAATGCTATAAATTTAAATGCATAATTTCAATTGTGTAATATTGAATTTTTCTGAAATTTTATTGATTCAATTACTGTAATTCAATATTTGAAAATTTAATTCAGCAATAAAGCAAAGAAAATAGCTAGAAGTTTGGTTATTGGGGAAGTAATGGTTATTGAAAATTGGAATAAATGCCAAAATATAGAAATAATCTGTATAATTGATCAGTTTTTATTTATAATAGGATTATCTGAAAGTTTCACACACCAAAAATGGGATTGATGTATCATATAATATAACTCTCTTAAATTAACCGCTCTAACTTGAAGAATTCCAAACAATACAGATCATCTTCATATTTTGGGAGACATCTCAACAAACTGGCTTTTAACCAGTATCATTGAATTTTCTGTCAAATATACTTCAAACCAAGCTTATTAGAAAATGTGAAATGTGAAAATGTTTTATTGCCAAAATTAAACAATACAAGAATAATAAATAATGTTTTAGTACAATATTTTTGGCGTGACTGGAATAAGAAGCCTTGTGCTCCAGCCACGAGTTGTGATGTTAATCAATCAAGTTTTACATCAATATTATTGTAGAAATATGAATTAAAAATAGATACAAACATAAAAAAAAAACTAAATAATATAACTTTGATACAATTCTAAATGCTACAAAATTGCAAGAGATACAATCGGAATGCAGGAAAATAAAAATAATTATTTATATACTTAAAAAGTCAGTTTTCAATTTTGAAATAATAGTTTTGCTTTACCCATGATTTTATAACTTTCAGTTTGGTTTTCGTAATTTTTTCTTTGATGAAGTCTTCCGGAATTTTGTTTATCAGTTTATTGCTTTGGTGCATGAATTGACGTTTACATAATGTTAAAGAAGTGAAGTTTATGTTGAAAGCATTCAAATTAGTTGGTCTCATATTATAGGGAGTAATGCGAGGAGTGAACAGTTGTATATTTTTATTGATAAATAGAATTAAATTTGTCACATACGTTTGACGTAGTGTAGGTAACTCAATTTCTTCAAATATTAATCTACTTGGGTAGAGTCTGGGTCTTCCAAGTGCAGCTCTAATTATATGTTTCTGGATTGTAAAAAGTTTGTTGAAATGGGTGTCATATGCTGCTCCCCAAACCTCTATATTGTAATGGAAAAGTGAATGGGCATATGCATAATAAATAGTTCGAATAATGTTTAGATCTTTTAACTGATTTATCCTATAAAAAATATTTATTAGATACTTAAGCTTGTAGCATAGGTTCTGTATATGAATGTCCCATTTAATATGCTGATCCACTGTAACACCTAAATATTTTATTGAATTGACTTTTTCTAATGGTGTGCATGAGCAGTTCATACCATTAGCATGACTGTGTATTGTTAAGTTTAAATCTTCTGGTGGTTGGCCACTTCTATTGGGAAAACGTTATATATTTGGTTTTATTTGTGTTGAGTGTTAGAATGTGGCTGTTTAACCACAGCTTCACTATTGAAATACCTCGATTTGCAAAATTAAAAGTTTCATTCCATGTTAATCCTGAGAAAATTAAAGCAGTATCATCGGCAAATGAAAGGGCAATACCATTTGGGATTTCAAGTTTTAATAATTCATTAACGTATATCAGGAAAAGTAGAGGTGAAAGAACGTTCCTTGAGGTAATCCAAATTCTTTGATACTCTGAATATCTGTTTTATTATTCAATTTTAGAATTTGGATTCGATCTGTTAGATAACTTGCAAATAAATCCTTGACACCCCCTCACTCCTCAATTCTAACTTGTTTAACAGGATAGAGTGAGGGATGGTATCAAAAGCCTTTTGCTAAGTCTAAAAATACAGCCAATGTTTTTTTATTATTATCAAAATTTTTGTTAACAATATCTGTCAAGTGTAGGACTGCATCTTTTGTGGATTTATTTTTTTGAAAACCATACTGATTGCTTACAATAAAATCATTTTTGTTCAAGAAACCCATCAATCTAACTTTTATAATTTTTTCTATAATTTTTGATAAATTACTAAGTAAACTGATGGGTCTGTAGTTTAATGGATTTTCGAGATTCTTGGCTTTAGGTATTGGTTTTATTACAGCTACTTTAAATCGTCTAGGTAAATATCCCAATAGAAAGCATTTATTGAAAATGAATTCAAGTGGATGAGCAATAAATTTTGAAATTCTTTTTAAACATGTTCCACCAATATTGTCAGCACCTGGAGAGGAGTTTGATTTCAATTCATGGATGTATTTATTCACCTCTGCAATATTGGTTGGAATGATAAAAAAGCTGTTAACAGGTATCCTGAAGTTTGACTGTGGAATTTCAATTACATCATTTTTTATTAGCTTTTCAGCATACAAAAAGAATTTGTATTCTAATTACCTTGCTTTGAACAATTTTCTTTCACGCAATCTTTTGCTAAGTAACAACACAAAGTTATCAAATTTTATATTACTCTACTTTCTCATTGAAGGTTTTTTCCCAACATTATTATTCTCATTTTCAGTGGAAAGATGAATTGGATCTGAGATTCTGGCACAGGAAATTGGGCTAGCCACATGTATTTGGTCTCATTCTAAAGCTTGCATGAGATAGAAGCTTTTTGTTTCATGAAACCATACAACTGTACCATTAAACAATCAGTTTGGAATTTTTGGCAAAACTTGTAAAAACACCATTTTTCAAATTTGACCACTAAAGAATACAGATAAAAATACAATAATCAACTTTCAAATGAGAAGGATACTCAATCAATTCAGTTTTTTGCTCTTTTTAAAAATGACTTCAGAACTCAAAAATGGGTGTGATTCTTGAGTTATTGACTATTGAGTTCAATGACAGTTATGCTTCTACCAAAAATATTTTAAAATTGTTATTTATATAAAAAACTGAGGTACATAGGGAAAATGTTACAGATAATTTTGTTAGAAATTTTATGCTATGGCTAATGGATGGTGGAACACTCTGTATATGAAACAAATAATTTATATTTTTCAAATTCATGTAGAATATGAATTGAAGAAAGTTCAAATAAGTCAAAGTTTAACTTATAGAGTAGGGATCTTGAGAGTCCCCAGTAGGACCATTGTCAAAATAGAACAAAATATATGTTATTTACAGACCTTGACAGCTCGTCACTTGTTGACAGAATATAATCCACTAATTACAATTTTCTATAATGGGCGACAATAGAAATATAATGTGGACTCACCATTCTGGTTGTTGAAGTTCTTGTAGTATGGGTAGTTGTTGTAGTAGTTGTATGGGTAGTTGTTCTGGTTGTTGTAGTAGTTGTATGGGTAGTTGTTCTGGTTGTTGTAGTAGTTGTAAGGGTAGTTGTTCTGGTTGTTGTAGTAGTTGTACGGGTAGTTGTTCTGGTTGTTGTAGTAGTTGTATGGGTAGTTGTTCTGGTTGTTGTAGTAGGGGAAGTTGTTGTATGGGTTGTAGTTCCTGTTGTAGAATGGGTTGTAGTAGAAGCTCACGCCATCCTTCTCATTGTTCTGAACAAAGTGGTTGTTGTTGTTCTGTTGCTGAACTGCAGCAGCAGACAAGCCAACAAGAGCCAAGAAGACCAAAGAGTACTGCATGATGAGAGAGTTCTTCGGAGAAGTACAATTGCCTGTCTGTCTGCATCTTAATATATATGAAAGTGTTATCTCAACATGATTGTTAGGTCATGACACTCAGTATGCTCCAATATTTGATCTGAAACTCTGTTATAAAAAACTGTATCAATGAACTTCCTCCTTACAAATTTGAATAGAATTTCCCTTTCAATTCCCCTAAAATATTTCAGGTTACATTTCCATATCACACCTAAACAACCCCATACTGAAAAATGATGAATAAATAATTTCTATACAATAGAAAAACTAAAATAGAAATAATGGAAGTTCTACTGATCAAGATTGATTAGTTTCTATCTCTATTGGCTGATTATGAAATGAATAAATTATTAAACTGCTGGAATAATTCAGCTGAGTTCAATGCAAATTTCCAGATTACAAATGTTTTATACATCAGTAGACAGTGATACATTGATTTAATCAGAGATTAGATTCTTTTACTTTGGAAATAGATGTAAGTTATCCAATTTGAACTATTTATTTATAAGCATAGCTATGAAAATATTCATAATTAATATTAATGACATGTCACCTATCATTTGAGTGATAGGCCTACTCAGATTTTGATGCTCTATATGAAGATTGTGAATACAGAAAAAATAAGTAGAAACGAAGATTGTGTTAATTTTTCTAGTTCAAATGTCACTGTGCTTGAAATTGCTCATATAATTGGTATATTCATGTTTGTTTTAAAATGAATTAATTAGCTTTCAAACATTAATAGAACCACATTCAACTAATCAAATAATATTTCTTGAAGATTTTTTTTTTTGAGGGTGATGCCCACATTGGCTCTTGGGCCTGTGCGTGGGTAATGGAAAGGATGATGATGAGAGATGAATGGACCTACTGCTTTAGGTGGGTTCCGAACCACCGGGAAGCGATTTTTGAGGCTCATGAATTGAATTCAGAGGAACCGGTCATCGTTACAACAGTGGTGGTAGAGGCACGTCGCTTATCTAATCTCACTGATTAGACGCTCTCTACTACTGGGACAAACCGCTTCCCAAACTTCAACTCTATTAACCATCTTCAATATACAGCTGACTTTGATGAGGAATAGATGATCTTATAGTGTTCTTGTGTAACGTGCAGTTATTAGTGTTTAAATTCGACTGTCATCAAATAAGGTAAAAGCACCAGTAGTGGCCATGTTTAAGGAATTTTTCATAGTTTTTGCATAATTGTGAGTCCATTCCATTATTTTATCTCATCTTAAACTCAATAAACATGTAGCCCAGATCCTTCTTGATTCCTTGAAATGGCTGATATCTCAATTCACAAAAGAATTATTAAACTTTTCGTGGAAGTCGATTTTGATTCTAAAGTGGCCACTATGATTCAATAGTGGCCAGGTGCTGATTCTATAGTGGCCACATGATTTTCTATGCTTATTTACAATTCAATTTCTCAAGCTGCTTGTTGCAATCATTTAAGTAAGCTAATTTTACATCCCAGAACGTGATTATATTGCCAGAAATAATAATAGGTTATATTAGAAAGAGTTGAATTGGTAAGGCATTGTTGTAGGTTACAAACCACTAGAAAAGTGAGGTTAAAACATAAAATAGACGTTTTAAAGTTAATTTTCCTCTGTTACCTATTTGAAACAGTCTTAGGAGAACATAAATTCAATTAACATTAACTTTTACAACAATATCTACAACTTCTAAGACAAAATCTATTGAGTGAACACTACCAGATTATTCACTGTTTCTTGCTCTAGTAGTGGCCAGTCTGCTTTTACGCTAAAATATTAACTGCATTTTGCTAGAAACCTTCTGAACAACATCTTGGTAATCTAGGGAATGATTATAAAACCAGAAATAGCGGAATTTAAAGACCTCCTAGTCATAATAAAGCAATTCTTACTGAAACGTCTAAGAAAACTGAACTTCTTACTGAAACCTCGTATTCGGTGACATAGCGACATTAATTTCTTCCAAAAATTTCTGATGATTCTCTGCAAGCTCCTTCTTGAAATATTTAGCTGCCAAATAGCATAAGCTATTTGTCTAAAGGTTAGAACCCATTTGAAGGCATCAAATCCGTATTTTAAATAAAAACCCGTTCAAGTGGCCACTACTGGTGCTTTTCCCTTTATATCAAATAAAAAGGTATTTTATTTTTTAATAGCCAATTTGCTTTGATGTGTGTCAATAACTTCAAACCATAACAAGGATTATAGCATACAGATTGAAATAATATCCGTGCTCATAATATGCTTGACTACATTATGTATTTTCACTTTTCAGGAATGAAAATTGAACTTTCTGATGATGCAGCTTGCAGTTGCGCACCTGAATTATTCGATTTATTGTTAGACCTCGATAAAAAGTGATTTTTTTACTGAAAGTAAAGGTTTGAAAATATTATGCTATGTGTAGACTAGGTCTATGATGATGAACAAAGAATTCACTAAATTTACTAAAACTCTAATTACAAATGAAATTTGCATGTTTCCATGAACAAAAATAAGTTTATAAGAATACATAAGAAAAAATAAAAGTACAGTATAAGTATTTGGGTCCATTTCGGGAGGGAGGGAATCATTCCCAAATCCCCCTCAGCTAAGCTGCTCATCAATTCCAAACTGAAATTCCCAAGATGAAAATGAAAATCTTTCTATGTAAATTATTTGCACAGAAAGCGAAATGTGAATTTACTCTTATTTCACAGATATGCATTTTCCATGTTTCAACTAATGAAAGAGTGTGATTTCAAATTGGAAAGAAGTTTAATAGTCATCAATAATACAATGTTCGTATTTATTGCTCATATGAACCCATGTTCTCCCTCCACTACAAAATCACTGGAGAAGAAATCTGACTACAGTAGCCTATTGAAATTTCTTGAAGGCATAATAGTTGGGATTTATGTAGAATAGTTGTCACACTTTTTTACCAAAGGAAAATTTTCACACCTGATAATTGATTCCTCTCCACGATGATTTTACTGCATCACAAATCTTTCAGTTGTCCCAGCTCTATAATTATTTATTGTGATCAAAGAGTGGCAGTCTCATGTTTATTCTTCAATTGATAACCAGAAGAACATTCTTGTACCTTGCTTTCAGACTGTGACAGTTCAAAGTCTTATTATCAACTATTTCTAGTGAATGCTTTATAAATATTTCCAGATAGCTATTTTGAATTCACAAAGTATAAACTGGGTAGGAGGTAGGACCATCAAATTGATCGACGACTTCATCTATCCAATGAAAAGAACATTCAGGTACAGGAGGTACATTTATTACTATTGTGATAACTAAGCTAACATTATCAGCAGTGTGTAGTCTGTCAAAGCAAGAAGACCCTCTGGCAAGATGGGAAAATGACTCCAGCTCGGTCAATATAGGTTAAAAATTATAGGTTGGATTATGAATTGTAGGGAATATTCTAATCTACAATTTGAGACCAATTCAATAATTTTTGAACCAATAGTGACCGAGCTGGACATCATCTTGCCGGAAATTTTGCTTCGGCAGGTATTTCACTTGTCCTGCGTGATTGATTGATATTTATTATTTATGGAGGATCAGTAAGGTTATTCTTCAATAAGCGGCTTTGAGAGAAAAGAACTGATTGAAAAATAAAATTGAGTTCAATTGTTCTTCTATTTATATTGTTTTAAATATTAAATTATGAATTTGTATCACTATAGTCACTAGCACCAAAGAGGATTGGGAAAGACTAAATCCATCATTCTATGCAAGCACCAAGTTTAAGAGGTTATAAGCACTGAGCCTATAAAAGGTTACAAGCAGTTGACCTCTCTACTATTGCTATACTCAAGCTATTGATCTTGATATTCAAGTTCAAAAATTCTATCCAAAGTGCTACAATTCTTGACATTTCAAAAGATCCATAAATTTAATTGATATTATAATCAACAATGATTTTGTACTGGATGAATCATACAGTTTCAGTATTTCTGTAAAAAATGTCATATAAGTGAAATGATAATGTCTAAAATAAACGACAAACTATTTTATTTAAACTAGATTTATTCAAAATATACCTACAATTTTCCAATATATATTGGGAATAAATCATCACTTATTGTACATAATTTTCAATTATATAGTATTGTATAACAATTTGACAGTCTTAACAAAAAGATATGAATGTCGCACTGGATCATGTAACACACATGATGAAAGAATAGAGAATATCCTACATAGCTACATCCAAAGAGAATATAATAAGAAATTAGATATATTCTCGCTGTCTACATCGATAAGGAATTACTGCACCATAAAAACGTCAATAACTTGCAAGGAATTCGAATCTCTACATCCACGAAAAAACGAGAGTCTATCCGCCTTCCATCCAGAGTCTCGTTTATCTTGTGACCTTATGCCCTTACGTAGAAAGAATAGAGATTGACTATAATCGAAGTGGAAAACATATTTTGCGACCAGGTCAATGTGATCTGAAATCAACACAGATTAATTATGCTTAGTAGACGATTTTTTAATCTAAGATTTTTTATATTACAATGCTGATAATTTTTTCAATTTTAGTGTTATTTCCGAATAAATCTAGAATTTTCACCAAAAGATAAGTTTTCCAATTAATTTCGAGAGAGGCTTACTCCTTTAATAATTTGATAACAACAACCAGAAAATATTCTTATGTAACTTTCTCATGAGCTAATATCAACTTCAAGAGTCAGGGCACATAAATTAAATAAGTTACAGAGCTGGATAAAATATGTTTATTATTCCTTCTCATAATAGTTAAGATGTTTTATGAATGTTAAATCACATATTTTTCACAAAATAATATAAATTTACCAATAATACAGGACTTCTTTTCTCTAAGCTTCAAATCCAAAGTTGTTCACTGTTTAGAGTATTTCTAAGCAGTTGAACTTTCTTTCAGCATATGTGATGAATATCAATGCGAAAATCGATAAATTTTTTTTTTTTTGCTGCGGATGATGCCCATATAAGTATTCAATTTTACTTGTACAAGGGCAATGGAGTGTGCAGAGGTGATTTATGAGGTGCATAAACGACCATGCCTCTGGTGGGATTCGAACCCACGACCGGGTAGCGCTAATTGGACTGAAGGTTGTAACGCCCCGAACCACTCGACCAAACTAGCCGTAAATTTTTCCAATAAAATACACATTGAATATAATATACACAATAAGATTATGTGTTCAAAACCCGGAAAAGTCATGGGTCATAGAAACTGAAAAATGTTATTATCCGACAATACAACTGACTACACACCATATTATATACAAGTTATATAACTAGCAAGCATAAGTTCAGTTCCCATAAAACATCAACATTTCAAGCACCAAGAAACTTATTCCTATTCCTACAATAGTTAGAAAGAAGATCAAGCTGTCATCTTCACAATAAAAATTATTAATTGAGAACTGTGAAAACTTAGACGTTCTCTTCCCTTACGGTAAAATTCTGTGAATTCTGCAACTTCAGAAATAGACGTATAAAATGAAATGTTCTCTATCTTTTAAGATCGTTGAAAATTATAGATTGAGATTCAAAGCAGCACTGAATTTTCCACCAGCTTTCTCGTGGGTACATAAAACTATCCCCGCTTATAAGAAGGCAGCAACTGCAATTCAACTGAGTTCTGATATTTGAAAACGACTCGCAACAGAAAGTTGGGAGTTGGCATAGTACGATCTCAAGGTCGAATAAGAAAGAATTTGAAATATTGCTGAGAGTGATTCCCGGTGAAGTTGTGCTTCTTGCACGGTTGTCGTTTTCCGATTTATCATCGACCCGATCGCACGTTTTTGGACTGCCGCTCACGTTTCGATTTGGCCGCTAATATTGGAAAGACAAAATGAAATTTCTGGGAACCAACGCTTATAATTCAACAAGATATCATAAACATCAACCGACCTCAGTCAGTTTCCGGGGTTTTGATTCGTAGAGGCATTGTTTGAAATTCGTGGAATTATTTGGGTTCCCCACCCCACCTCTGAACGATTGAAATATCATTTTTGATGCTAGGAATTCATTGTTTGTTAATTTTTTCAGCAATAAATGGCCACTGAGTAAAAAAAACGGGCAAAAGTGGCATGAATAATACTTTTGTTTCACTGAAAAAAATTTGGATCTCTATCATATCATATAATTATCAAGAAGTACCCTGAATCTCAACACAGGGTACATTGGACCCCACCAAGATCCTTTATGTATCGCCTCGAAAGAATAAGAATATCTTTAAAAACGGTTGAAAGAGAACGGCAGAACTAATCTTCAAACACAGTTTCGTTTACGACGTAGGAATTTTTTCAATATGGTTTTTGCAGTTTTTCCTTTGGCTAGGGAATTTTTCAATATCATTTTGCAGTTGATGGTCACATACATTGATGGTCGAAAAGAAATTGTAAATTGAAAGAGTATTAGAAAATAAATGAACTGCAAAACCAACAAATAGAAATAGATGTTGAGATGAAGCTTTACTTCCTGTCCTCCACCAAATAAAACCCTTCACTGTCTTTAGAGATCTTGTCTCTCGAAAGCTTCACCTGACGTGTGAAAAATAACAAAGCATACTTCAATAAAATGTTGCTGGGTCTGAGTTCAGTTGTTCTTACGCTTTATAAGAGAAAAAATTGAATGACAGCCAGGCTTTTTCATGAAAAATTATCTTTCCTGAGCCATCTGCGAGGTAATCGCGAAGATTATTGACTTTCCTGTCATGTTTGCGATCAGGGCGTTACCGTAAGAATTTCAATTGGAGGCGACAACATCCATTGAGATCAAAGAGGCACCTAAAAAAAAGCTAGCGTCAAGATGCTTTCTACGATTTGTCAATGCATTTCTCTGTACGCAGGAAAATTCCTCAATTTACAAGTATTTACAAGGGACACACTATTAGGGCCGGTATTACACGATAATAGTTCTATATGATCATATCTAATCATATATAATATGGAAGGAGATAGAAAATAGGATATCCTTCTTCATCTCTTTCCATATGATCAGATATGATAATAGAACTATCATCGTGTAATACCGACATGAAACAACTAGACCTAGTACCAATAGATTAGGGCAGATTTCATGTTATAAAAACAGAAACTCTTATGGGCTAGTTGTCTTTTAGTGCATTTCATTTGAAAAAATGCACTATTGGTCTTTGCCCTGACAATCGAAAATTTATGATGTGATATATTTTTTACACGTTTCCGAGCCCCTAGAACACGAATCTGATGTCCGCTCAAATTCATATATCATATATATATATATATATATATATATATATATATATATATATATATATATATATATATATATATATATATATATTAATATAAATATATAAAATATATATATATATATATGTAAAGTTTCTTGTTAACACGATAACTCCCGAAGAGAGTGCTGTCGGGAGAGCGACCAAACTTTTGCACAAAAATCATTCGTGTTAATATCTCGGTCAAGTTCGTTAACCAACCAAATTGGTCAAAAGGGTAGAGAATTGAAATTAGGGATGAAAATTTTGGAAAATCACTACAAATCGACCAATAACGTGATCGTTTTGAAAAATTGGTGGAATTAATACCCTTATTATTCCCTACAATTTGAGCCATCAACGAAAAAAATCCAATCAAGAATGGCAGAGAAAATGGCGAATAACACAATGCCAAAAATTGTGTTTTTCGAAAACGGCGCCTTTGAATTCATACCCTGAATAGCTCATTATAAGTCATATGATTTGAGCCATCATAGAATTGCATTTGAAATGCACTCTTTCCGACCGCCAGCTGAGCGAATATTTTTGTACTTTTAATCACGTATTTTCCTGTGATTGAGTCAATTAGCTCAATGAATAGACAGAACAGAGAATTAATAAAAGAGTAATATCTCATAGGAATGGAGATACATTTCAAGACTAGTAACAGTAGTGTAATATTGTATAAGTATGAATTAGATATAGAATAAATAACGATTACTAATTAATCGTTACCTATATTGTTAAAACAAGATACACACGTGCCACGCTTCTGCCTGAATCATCTTCATTCCCAAATAAAAATGAAGCAGTGACTTTTATTCTTGAAACTAAATTATTTCAATTACGAATAATTGAACTTATCTAATCTATTTATATTTTTTCCAAGGTAGGATGGGATTTCTTTTGAAAGAGCCGAAATTCAGATTCATGGACACCATATTTTAATAATCTACTGATGTTACTGCAAAACCAGAATAATTTCTAATTTGGAAAAGAAAAGTTTGAAACAATAAATAACTCATTAAAAAGCTGTGTTAAAAATCTACAATAAGTTCTCATTAGGTACAAGAATGATTTGGATTATTGATAAAAGGTTGTTTCTAATGTCATGACTAATTGATTTCTATACTGGCCTATTGGGGAAATTGTTGATATCTGGTTAGAAGACACAATTAGTGCAGAGTGTTGAAGGAACTAGATTGCAGAGGAAACGTGATCTGACTGAAAAATTATAAATTTATTGTCCCTTCTAGAACAAACGAGACTATTACTGTGAATTATTGAATCGTCTTCTTCGGCATGATAATTCCGATAAAACACATCATTAGATTCAGATTGAATTGTAGTATTTTTTCCCAGCTATCAACTATGTTACAGATTATGTGAATTGAATACTGAATTTTTTCCAGAACAATAACTTATTTTCAGCAACAGATCAATTCAAAAAACAGTTTCTAAAGCTTGAATATTTCCTGTAATAACTATTACAGAATTGAACATGAAACACAAAAGGTATTGTCTGCTACTCAAGCCTTGTCTCTTACAAGTTACGTTACAAGCTTTTAAAGCTCTCTCTTGAAACGAAAAATAGGATTTAAAGACAAAAAATATTTCAATCATGATTCTGTATCATTACAGCAAGTTACGTATTCTTTATACGCATTATGTTACACCGCGATATTAATAGAATGATTCAAAATTCTCAAATCAATTTCTTGGGTTCTTATATGGTTCAAGTTCTACTCTTATGCTACTCTCATGCACTACTCTCATGAGAAGTTTTTCGATGCTTTCAGTATAAAAAAATCGTCTTTCATCAGAATAGTCGAAAAATTATTATCGAATGAAGGAGCACACTCAAAATTCCTATTCAAATCAAATAAAATCAATCAAATCAAAAATTATTTATTGTCACAAACAATGAAATTGTATTGACAAAAGTCACTCAACAAAATAGTTTTGGGTTTTGTAAAAAACACTGAATTCTAATCTGAAATAATTTACAATTATTGAATTATTTATTATTATTGATTATGAATTAAGATCAAGTAACAAGTAACGGCTGGAACCATTATAACTACTTCTATGAATTTGGCCTGAAACTGGTATTTTGCTACATAACTGATGGAGGAATACATTCAGTGATAAACTATATTGTCATGGAGAATGAATAAGTTTCAATTATAAGTAAAAATATGAATATAGTATTGTTATAAGTAAAAATAACAAGACTGTGTTGAGACGTGGAGAGCGTGGTGGCCAGTGGAAGCGACTTGAAAATTAACATGATAATGAAAACGATTTGCCAGATAGAAGAGACTTTAGAACTTCGCAGTAGAAATGAAGAACTTCAATATCTACCCCTCAATTTGTCCACCATTTCTCCATGGCCACCATTTTCTATCGCAAAACAATCCTGAGCAACATCGTTTAGTTCATCTGTTTCTTCTCCTACCAAGTTCGACTTTTCACTCCAATCTAGAATCAAAGACACGACTGAACACTGCTTTGATCTCTCAAGTCGTGTTATTCGATTGGCCAATTACAGCCCACGTTGCCCAACTTGTGAGCAGTGACCAATCGACGAAACAGTTGTAGGATCGTTCTCTTTGCAAATGGGGGTAGACCCGATGGAAAACAAGAAAACAATAATGTCATGACTCAATCTTTTCTGTAGTATTTGATCTAGTATTTTGTGGATAGCATCTGAGATCATGGTGTGATGAGAATTATTATTATTATCGTATGCCGTAATATTATTTGGTGGGGAGTCCTAAAAGGATGTTACACCGGCAAAATAACCTCAATAATTATCCTCGATGGGAAATTGTGACATTTCTTCAAATGATCCACGGAGATTTAAATGTTAAAAAGTTTTATATCATTATATGTGATAAGCATATGATAAGCAAAATGATGGAATAAGAGAAATATTGGATGAATAAGAAAAAGTAGATTATTAAATTATATTAATTTGAGCTATTAAACAGAGTGATCCAAAAAGCTATGAGGCAACATTTAAAAAAAAATATTTTAAAACTATAAAGGCAGGGAGGTATATGTATAACTTGAGTGTGGTACTTTCAAGAACTTATTTTCAGTTATAGCTCTTCTCAAGTTTCATTAAAATCCGCAGAGTAATACAACTGGATATAATAATTATTATTGGAGTAGGATATTAAAAGTGTATCGGAATAATGTCCGTCTATTCATTAAATTGATGGTCCATGTTAAGGGTATCAAAGCATCTAAAGCAGTGAAAAATTATAAGGCCAAGTTTTAAATTCGATGAAAACCAAATTAGGATACATCATTGGTACCATAGTTTAGTGGAATCCAAATTAATATTTTTTCTGCAGATTATTCCTCTCGAATGGTGGAGTCTATTCCAATTGTGTATAAGTATATAATGTGAAAAAATTAAGAGATGAGTTTCAAGTTTAAGTGGATAGCAAAAGATTGTTTCCAAAAAGACCGTTTTCCCGTCGTGCCGGGGTGTCTTCTTGGCTTGGACGGGCTGTATAGTAGAGTGAATTTGGAACTGCCAACCAGCTGGTAGGCCTAGGCTCTTCATGGGCTGTTCAGCCAGACATACATACATATATACATACACACATACATGAAGTGGATAGCAAATCATTGAAAGTGATTTGAGAGGAAAGTGGTCCTGTCCACATAATGGTGACTTGTCCCGCAGGTGAAACAGGCGCTTATCAATTATCTATTAAAAATAGCTCTAAAAATTATCTATAAAAAAATTAACAAGTGATTAAAAAATAGCTATGGATTCAATACTTTATTTGAAATCATTGCACAAATTGAAAAAATATTATCTTGAAGCTTTTGCGGCAAAAAGATCAATCAATAGTCAACAGGGAGTGACCTTATGATCCCACAGTAATAAAAAAGCAAGATATCACAAAGTATAAAACCGAATATGAGCTGACAGCAGATTGTCCTTCTGTGAAGAACTCAATCATCATGCAGTGCTCTCTGGTCTTCCTGGCTCTTGTTGGCTTTGCTGCCGCCGCTGTTGTTCCACACAACAACAACAACATCGATGTCAATGGAATTGATGGAGTGAGCTACTACTACAACCCATTCTACAACAGAAATTACAACAACCAGAACAATTTCCCCTACTACAACAACCAGAACAATTACCCATACAACAACCACAACAACTACCCATACAACTACTACAACAACAACCAGAACAACTACCCATTCAACTACAACAACCAGAACAACTACCCATTCAACTACAACAACCAGAACAACTTCCCCTTCTACAATCCATACAACTACCAGAACAAGTGCTTCAACAACCAGCACCATGGTGAGTTCAATTTTATATTAAAATATCTATTAAATAAGTATTATTTATATTATCTTTCATTTAAATAACTCTTTTATTGAATGTTAATTATTTAAATTTTAGGGATTGCAAACATTTGCTTGAAACTTGCTTGAAAATTTATTATTTTTTGTGGTTATTCACACAATAAATTTGTAATTGGTGATAAATATTGAGGAGTGATGCAGTTATCACTTCAACTGTTGACACTGGACAGTTGTTATAAGATTGGAAATTAATTGTGCATTTATTTAAATTATGTTCTTTAGTACCACCATTTTATTTTCAAAGCAAACCTTTGCCTCATAGTTCTTATCTGGTTGATAGTAAACATTTTTCTCATAAAATTTTGTAGGCTTAGACTACTAGGTTCAATAAGTATCATGTTTATCATTCATTCATGGAAATCTATTTCTTGTAATTTTATATTTTATAATCCAATATCTCAATTTTGCAAATGTGAACAATTCGACTCAAAAACCAAAAAATACTGCTAAGAAACTTACAGTACGTTAAATGATTAAACAATTGGATAGACTGGGTGATAGGTATAAAAATTTGTATTTTATTCATCTTCATTGTTTTCATGAAAGCTACAAGTCATTCAAATATTTAAAAGAAGCATTAGGACTTCATAATCATGATACAATTTTTCTATTCCAACAGGTTACTACAACAATGTGAACACTCAGAACAGCAACCAGAACCAGTACAGCAGCCACGTTAACCAGTACCAGAACCAGAACAACAACCAGGTCAACCAGTACCAGAACCAGAACAACAACCACGTCAACCAATACCAGAACCAGAACAACAACCAATACCAGAACCAGAACAACAACCAGGTCAACCAGTACCAGAACATCAACAACCAGGTTCAGTACCAGAATAACAACAACAACAACCAGGTTCAGTACAACAACCAGGTTCAGTACAACAACCAGGTTCAGTACAACAACCAGAACAAGTTCAACACCCAGAATCACTTCAACAGCAACCAGGTAAACCATCACCAGATCAACAATCAATACCAGAACAACAACAACCACCACTTCAACCAGTACCAGAACCAGAACAACAACCAGGTTCAGTACAACAACAACAACCAGGTTCAGTACAACAAGAACCAGGTGAACCATCACCAGATCAACAACCAATACCAGAACAACAACAACCAGGTCCAGTACAACAACAACAACAACCAGGTCAAACAGTACCAGAACCAGGTCAACCAGTACCAGAACCAGCACTACAACCAGGTCAACCAGTACCAGAACAACAACCAGTACCAGAACCAGAACCAGAACAACAACAACCAAGTCAACCAGTACCAGAACCAGAACAACAACCAGTACCAGAACCAGAACAACAACCAGGTCAACCAGTACCAGAACAACAACCAGGTCAACCAGTACCAGAACCAGAACAACAACCAGGTCAACCAGTACCAGAACAACCAGGTTCAGAACCAGAGCAACAGCATCATGCAGGCTATCAAGTCATTCTTCTAAATAATTTGATATTCCTTCATGAATAAAGTGATGATTTTAAACCTAAATTGATTGATTTTTCGATACCTTATTGAACATTCTCATCAAGTATAGATGAAAGTTGGTTTCCTAATTAGACTATTCAACTCTATTATTTCATGAGCAATTATTATGATAATTTTCTAACTTTGATTGGACCATACTTTGATTTAAGATATGAACTCACTAACTAGTTCAAATTCGGAAGGTTTTGAGTTTTAAACCATTTTTCCTCTTGCAATTTCACCAAAATCAAGTATCAATGGAAAGGATATCCATGAGACAAGGAGTTGTCATGAGGAACATTTATTAAAATATCTAGATACTGTACCGCTTTTAGCCGTTACGACATTTCAATATCTGCTAATTCATCAACTTTTCTAGAGATTGATGAAGGTTAATAACTACTGAAGCCGGGATATCACGATATTTCAACAACTTTTGGTTACAAGTAGTTTTTTTATATAGATAACTACCACAAAACCACCGTTACTACAACTCATAAAGAGAAAGATGTGCAATACTTTCCCAATTGCAATAATATAACCAATATATTTTATTATTCCATATGGATGTAAGACTGATTTATTTATAATAATTTTTTCACAAAATGATAATAATAATAATCTTCACAAAATAACTTGATTAGTGTGGTGTATTTGTCCCTCGGTGAGGGTGGTTTCTTAGTGATAGTTGAGTTAAATCACGAACACTGAGATCCACTCTTGGATGGGCGACCTCTATTAAACCAAATATATATATTGGCGAGGTGGAACCTACCCGTTAAGGTTTCACCACCAATAAAAGTCATACGATTATTATTTTTCCTTGCACAAATTTCTATGTTAAGCATAATTATACGGTGATACAATTACCGAACTCGTGTTCTAACCACACGTCGAATCAAGTACATAGTAGATAGAATATAGTTAAAAACTATAAATTGTAACAGCAGTACAAAAAAGAAACTATCGTTTCTATAATTAATAATTAGTAGTTTTATGAATATTTTAGGCCTATTCATGAATGATGAACTTAATAATAATAGTCTATTTATTGATTAGAAGTCAACCTTGTGGGTTAAATCCATGAAAATGCGATAAAATATATGCTGAAAGAAGATAAGTGAATCACAATTCTACAATAAAATAGGAAAATCGTGTATCAAGTAGCTTCTTTCATGTGCAACTTTTGTACCTATAATATTGTGAAACTGTATAAATATTCTTTTTCCATGTTTTTATTAATTGTTTGGCCGTGTATACTCTGCTTTACTCTAACGCATGCTAAACTTTGTGGAGAGATATTGCAAGACTTTGTCAAACATTCCAATAATTGACATTTGATACTGCAGAATTTTTCAATCCTATTTTAAACTACAGGGTGAGCCAGAGAAACTTACTTATTTGAAAGGTCAATAAAACCTAAAGTACTATGATTATTGTTTTAATTTTCATTTTATTTGAGAATTCAATATCCCAATTTTTGTTCTCATACAGTCTTGGAAATGACATCGGATAAATGGCGACCCCCATTGCACATACACTGATGAAGTCGATTTTTGAAATTCGTCTTCACTCTTGGCAGCATATGAGTCGGTATGTTGACAATGGCGTCGCGAATGTTGCTCTTGAGGTGTGCTAGGGTCCGTGGTCGATTGACATAAACCAAAGATTTCAAATAACCCCATAAAAAGAAATCACATGGAGTCAAATCCGGAGAAGGCCATTGGAGATCGCCTCTGAGAGAGATAAGCCACATGAATTTTGATGAGCAATAAAATCGCGTTCAGTTGATTCTTTCACAGCAGCCATTTTATAGGGATGAAATTGAAGGTCTTCATGGAGAATTCGTCGAACAGTGGTGTCAGAAATTCCCATAGCAGCTGCGCCGGGGAGAATGCACAACTGACGGTCTCACTCTTTCGATATTTTCCGAAGTTCTGATGGTCCATTGAAGTCTATTTCTGGGTTCAGTGACAGTTCCAGAATGAGTTAACCCACAACAGAATCGAATTATGGCCAGGAATGAGTCTGTGAGAAGGAATTTCAAAGCGAGCGCGGAAGGCATGTTGCGTAGTGGCCATTAGAAAAGAAGCTATCGACTGCGAAAGCCCGCTGCTCTCTAGACCAGAGCATGATGGCATCTGGCTGGAAGGAGAAACAAATTTGGTAACTTCACTCTTCAGTTTCACCCTCTCACGCCACTCTACCAGTCCAACTCACCGGGTGGATTTTTTTCAAATAAGTAAGTTTCTCTGGCTCACCTTGTATCATAGAATTCAACAAATTTTCATCAAGATGATCTGTTGTAGTATGTGTTGTTGTGGAACATAAATGAATAAAAGGAGAGATAAGACTCGCCTCATTTATTCATTGATATCACAACACAAATCATAATAATATTCTCGTACTATCACTAGGATAGAAAAACTAGACAAATCCTGTTTAGGCTACTACTTCTTTCCTAAATTTTTATGGATAAAAATCCGAGACAAGGACCTCATTTCATATGATGAAATGAATATGATATTTGCATCATATTATCATTGCATCTCATATCATAGTTTACAAACGAATGATAGTAAGTTAATTCGATTCATAAGAGGATGCAAGAATTGCATTTGATTGGCGAGGGAAATCACACGCCTAAAAGGGAAATAATCGTGAAGTGCAAGTCAAGTGCAGTGCAGGTACCACCTCGCCAACCCGGTCAGAATGATCCTAGCTGCGGACGAGTTTTTCTCAGTTATTGCGCTCATGAACCAGTACTGACGTTTTAATAAGCAGTAGGCTGCTTAGATCTAGCCGCACAGTCGCCTCCAACGCAGAGTTTGCATCTAAATTCAGCGCGGAAACCGGCAACTCGACGGTTGCACGATGGAATCCACTTTTATACGCTTTTAATTAGAACCCGGCGCTAGCTGCTCAGCTGCTTTATGGCCCGTTTTCCCATCACTGCAAACGCCTCGGCCGCTAATGAACCGACTGCGTTCGCGTTACCTGTTTATATAGCTTTTACGGCCGCCCCAACAAAAGAAATCGGGTCACAGCTAGTCACTGCTGACCAACACAAAAACAGTCTTGTATCTCTAGCCATCGTCACGCTTACGCCGACACGGTCACTCTGCTGATCCTTACAGCTGACGATAAAATGGAAGCCAACTACTGAACAAACTACAAACACTCTTACAGACATACACCTCTAGCCATAAGTCTATCATGACAACTGTGGAGATGGAGCTGAACCTGGTCCTCATTATTAGAACAAATGTTTGAATGGTCACCATTGCAAAGAATTATTTCACGATTGTTTGGTTCCAGTTATATAGAGTTGAGTTACAATTGATTGAACACTTCTGGAAATAATATTCAAAGTCAAATGAATTTGATATATTGATGAATTATAGAATATGAATAATGAATTTAATAATACAGTCAAATTACAGTATATTGCATGACCGTACTATATCATTCATTTTATTTTACAAAGAATTCGCATCCTTTCTTTTCTTATTTTGAATTTCTGGATTATGTTTTCAAATGAGTTTGAAGTTTAAATTTCCATGACGAAATTTGTACTGTTGGTAGTATGAAGAGCTTCAAGGTCTTCTAACATAATAATTGGAAAAGGAGAAAAGCTTTACTTTGATATTGTTTGTGAATTAGAAAAGTATTGGTGAAGGTAAAACAAATGATATAAGATATAAAAGCATGAAGGAAAAAGTTGATTCTGGAAAAAATAAAATATTGTCTCATTTGGAGAAAATACAAAGAGTAAATCACCCCTTCTCTTTGAAAAATTGGAAGAATTAAAGCAATTGCCTACCTAGCAAACGATCAAGCAGTTCTTTCGAGAGCCGAAATAATGCACGGCTGAGTTTATTTTACATTTTTCACGCCTGAAACGTACGATTCAAAAATACAAATAAGACCTGAACAAACTGTACATCATGGACCACTCCACCACTAACATTTCTTCTGAAACATATCGCGACTGGTTTTGCAAAACTCTTTCAATATAATTTCGGAGAACATTTTTCCAGCTTGAATTAGTTAATCTTAGGAAAAATCAAGTATATAGGAATCAGAAAGCTTCAATTATTTTTCAACTCATTTAAGCGGCTTTAATATCAGTAGCAAGCAGCCTGCTGTACGTTGGATACTGTTTCACATAACAAAGTTCATAAACTTCAATCTCAATGTAACTTGGATATTATCAATATTTGTATTAAATTCACCACTCACGTAACCCCACTTATTTTATTCAATGGTACCCTTAATTCAGAAAAATATTAATGGGATAAAATCGACATAATAAAGATGAAATTTCTTATCAATTACTAACATTCAATTGAATCATAAGATAAGAATCGAGAGTCAAGTTTATTATCAAAAAATGAAGAGTAGTTAATAGATTGACTCTACAGTATTAGCAATAAGCATTCCCTGCCAGACTAAATCCCTCAAGTGTATTAAGCAAATGTAAGTCCAAAAGAATAATTTTTCAATAATGAGGACTTGAAAGAATAATTGAAAAAAATAATAGAAATCATAGGATTCCCACAAATTATTTTCATGGAAAGTTGGAGATAGGAACGATGTGAAGCTAGTTCATTAGAAACGTCACAAGAATGCTAATACTGCACATTAGCTAGATGCTGATAATATTAAAAAATAATTTTTTTGTGAATCTATGATTAGAGTAAAAGAAGAGTGCAGTGCAACGTCAGTAGAGCTATAATAAACTCAACAACCTTTGACAAATATATTGTGATAGTGGTTTACATAATAGAAAGGTTAGACAGTGTTGCAGGACTGTTATCATCAACTCTTTTTGATCGATGTCATTAACCCTTGCCAAAATTGATTTATCAGTTCTCTTCACTACCAGAACTTTCTAATCAATTAACCCTTGTTTGTAACCTTTCACGCAAATTATTTGTTGATAACTGATCCAATGTCGTATTTTTTATCCCATAGCATTGAATACGAACGATTATTGCCATCGACTTTTCTAATATAATTCATACAATGCTTACTTTCTATAAGAACCAATAGCTGGTTGCTAGATTCTTCAAGAAATTTCATTATTCAAATTTGTTTACTTATTCGATCGAATAAAATAGTACAAAAGATAATTTATATTTATTTAAAATTTAATTTCAATAAATTAAATTATTTGACTTGAACTGATGGCAATGGATGAGTTCAAGTATGAATGAATTCTATAAGCTAATAAAAATATTTCAAGGATATAGTAGTATTGTTGCATGAGATTCAAGAGCTTTTGAATACTAAACTATAAATACTGTACAGTATTTCGTTCACTATTAAATTAACTCTTAAATGTATCAATTATAGTGGGGTAAACTTTAATAAGTTATTAATTGAGAAGAACGTAGTTGTAATTGAATTGCAGGTTAAATAAAAGTTTGATCCTTAAAGGTTAAAATAATAATAAGTTTGATCCTTAAAGGTTAAAATAATAATACGTTTGATCCTTCCTCTCAAGTCTATTTTTGAAAAAAAACATTGCTAGGTAAAATTTACAACTTTTGACAAAGAATGAACGAAATTCTCCGAATTGATTTAAAATTGTTTAGAGTAGAACAAAATAATTTTAAGCGAAAAAAATAAAAATTACCTTCGATTACAGGATGAAGAATGAGATTTTCCTAAAGAGTATCTCCATCTGAGAAGCCATCATGAGTGGGTCTGGAAAAAGTTAGAAAGTTTATAATTCCCAATAGAGCAATACAACGAAAAACATGTAAAACTTTTGACAGAAGGGTGGATATTGATGTAAATATTGTGTGTCCATTGCGAAGCGTGTTTTGATGAAGCATCACAATCCACAATAATGTGAAAATCTCATGCTTTAACACTAAACATGAGTAGGTCTACTTTGAGTAGGCTTTTCACTTTTGAAGTTACAGTAACTGTCCAGTAGATAAATAAAAAATGAATGATCTTTAAAAGAATGAAGGAAAAACGTTCATGGATCTGCATCGTTATTAATCGTTAGTATCGTTATAATCTTCGTCATTATTTTAGCACGTCTTAAAGTGAATAGAAATAATACGACAAAGCAGTTCAGAAAATGAATTGGTGAGAATAATGATAATACGGTATATCATAGCAAAGAGTAGTTATACGGAGTGTGTTCCAGGAGGAATGTGCAATACTTCTCAGGCTGATTCCTTACACCAAGTAGACAAAAAAGTTCCATGGGACCAACCCCCAAAAACGCTTTGTTACCGAGATAACTATGGCGGAAAATTGAGATTTTTCAAGAAATATTCATTTTTCCAATTTTTTAGAGCACTCAGGTTCTAAAATGATCAATTCGTATTTAAAATTAGCTGAGAAATTCAATGAAACCAGTTTGAAGTTTGTAACTTCAACGCTTATTGAGATAATTGGAAAAATATGATGAAAAACGCCATTTTGCAACAATAAGGGACTGGAATAATAACTGGATAAGGAATCATAAAATTGTATTTTTTATTAATGGAAATTGAAGAAAGTCCGATTCTGAAAAAAGTTAAATGGCGGCGATTGTGTGAATCTTACCCAAATCTCAGAAATAGCGATCAAAGATTGCAAAATTGACAAAACATTGCACAAGTGATAAATTTGTGTTTAGTAGCGATTTTCCGATCTTTGATCGCTATTTCTGAAATTTGGGTAAGATTTACACAATCTCCGCCACTTAACTTTTTCTTCAGAATCGGACTCTCTTCAACTTCTATTATTAAAAAGTACAATTTTATGATTCCTTATGCAGTTATAACCCTTATTGTTGCAAAATGGCGTTTTATCATTTTTCTAATTATCTCAATAACCGTTGAAGTTACAAACTTCAAACTGGTTTCATTGAATTTCTCAGCTAATTTTAAATACGAATTGATCATTTTAGAACCTGAGTGCTCTAAAAAATTAGAAAAATGAATATTTCTTGAAAAATCTCAATTTTCCGCTATTGTTATCTCGGTAACAAAGCGTTTTTGGGGGTTGGTCCCATGGAACTTTTTTGTCTACTTGGTGTAAGGAATCAGCCTGAGAAGTATTGCACATTCCTCCTGAAACACCCTGTATAATGTTCTTTAATATAATGAGCTACCATATTGATAACAAAGTTATAGATTATCAATTTTCATAAATAGAGATTCCTTTCCTATTGTACTCGGACAAATTAGAACCAACATTTGAAAATTGAAAGTGAAATAAATACCATTAGCTTATATTATACCTAGCAATGCCTAGCATTATTCAGTATAGACCATCTAGCTTTTATAATTTCTCAGGAACATACTTCTCATAGAAAATACATACTTGAAATACCTACTTGAAAATAACTACCAGAAATACATACTTCTCTAGTCTAATGACCAAAACTTACTTCCTAACAGAGAATCAGAGAATATAAGACAGAATAAGAACCAAGAATAAGGATAAAAGGAATTTCGCAGACAAGAGAGGGATTAGAAAAAGATGAAATCTAATTAGAAATGCAAGCATTGGCATTATTAACAAACCTCATTACGTGGTTTATCTTGATGGTAACCTATGTGTATGAAGGTTGCAGAATCTTAAAATCCGAATAAGAGTACTTTGTTAGAGGAAAGGAGAGGGGCAAAAGAGTTTTTCAAGTAATTAGAGCATTTTGCAGCGAGCGTCCTCAAAGCCTTGGTCGGAAATCGTGGGATTGGTCAGGGCAAAGATATTTTAATGAAGCACGCTCTTCAGCCCAGATATGTGTGAGCAAGAGAGAAAATATGTTGTCCGCTTGTCTCAAGAAGTTTTCGGATGCTGCTTTTTAGAAGCAGACGACGAAATCTAGTCTGCTTCTTCTGAAAGACATTTTTTGTCATCCAGGGCCGAATAAGATAATCGGAATGGTGTAAAAAAGAATGAATAAATTGCGGCAAAGAAAGGAGAAAGATTAGGAGGATAGTGGGCCGACGATTGTTGTTAATTGGGCATCGAATCAACAGACTTCTTACTAAATCACGGACACCACGAATTACACACTGCGGCTATATTGATAACCACTACTCACTCCATGACTACTCATTCTCTAGCCATAGAGCGAAGGAAATAAATCATAGTCTAGAATGCTGCTGCAAGAATAATAGTAGATCTACTCAACTCCCAAAATTCAAATAAATCGTAAATATAGCGATATATTGAATTGATTACCTACTTCTGATTTATAATGCCGCGTTTAAACGATGCCAGTTCTCAACTTCAGGTGTGCAAGCGTGAAATATGAATGGTATTTAAGGCGAAATTTTATTACAAAATATTATTCTCAAATTTCTATACATAAGCATTATCTTAAAGACTGAATGCGATTTTAATAAATTTCATGATTGATTCATAAATATTTTCATAATTTATAAATATTTACTTTATGAAGATTGATGAATAATTATAATATCATTGATTAGTTCTTACCACCGTAATAAAGAATATCTCGCAGAATCTCATTAAAAGTAAATCAAGTTAATTTGCAATGCATGCAAATTTTGCATGTATTGAACTTGAACTCATTCAAATGGGTCACATTGTAACCAGAATATATATAATTCTCCTTCTTCAAATATAGAAGTTCCATATTAGTAGCGTAATTGATTGATAGGTGAGCCAATTAAGGTGTCGTTATCAATCCATTGAGAGTTATCAGAACGAATGATAAATGAGTGAATAAAGTTTACACAGTATATGTTTTAAGGACACCTTGCGCCTAAGTGATCTAAGTAAATTGATGGGGATTTGTACGAACAGGGTTGAATGGGGGAATGGGTTGAGTGGATGAGCAATTAGACCTCTGGTTGTTTATCGGAACGGGAGTAGTATTCTGACCAGGCAAGGCAAGGCAAGGCAAAGCACATAACAGGCAAACACATCCATCCACCGAGTGATAGGTGAGACGGACAAGACACAAACCAAAAGCAAACCACCGATCATGACGGTTAGAGGCTGGGTGGATTGAAACGGAGAACCGGCACCTGTGGTGATGAGCTAGAAGGGATGAGGAGGAAAAAAGGAATAAGAAGAGAGGAGGAGGAGGAGGAAGAAGAAAGAGGGACATCCCAATTAGTGCGTTCCTGATCCCCTGTGAACGCTGCTATGTTTGAAAGCACCTCACCGCCAAATCAGACAGTTTCTTCTTGTTGAATGATGAATATGCTTCAAGTAAAACTCACATTTGGAATCCCTTTTGTTCTTTATTGGAAGCAAGATAAATTTCATTCTTATGATGATCTTGATTCAAGACTCAGATCCTATCAATGCGATACAAATATGATAACAATAGAACAAATAGAAAAATAGAAAGAAAATATAAATTAGGTACTTTCTTCACCACAAAAAATTCGTGGGGGGAATTGAGCCATGTAGGCCCCTCTTCCAGTCAGCTCACTCAATTGGAAAATGATGAATATATATGTAGATAGATGAATGTCTTTATTTTGCTACTTGGAACATTACATTAGTGCTGTGAGCAAATTTGAGGTAGAAGAGCCTCCTCTTCTACTTGACCCACCTTTACTAACCCTTTACCCACCACTTGAAGAGTGAAAAAGATTGAAGGCTGGAAGGATTATGGTCAAAATAGGAAAAGTAATAGAATAGAAAAGTCAATGAAATGAATAGAATTGGAATGGCCACATGAGAATCACAAATAGCTTACTGATGGTTTGGTACCCATCTAAAGAAATTTACCCTTTATTGTAATTTCTCGAACAAATAAAACAAATAGAATAGATAAATGAATAAACTGTTATTTACAATTAGAAATGGCTATATCGCCGTGTGAAATAAATAAAAAATATTTTTTAAAAAGGGTGCTTTGATTGTTATTTTGTAAAGTTTTAAATAAATAAACCAATAAGTATTCTCATTGCAAGGACAACGGGCAGTATAAATAGCAAGGACAAGCGTACTAAGCTAAATGTGGAGGAAGCAAAAATAAACTGAGCAAATAAAACTTCTTTGATTGAGAATACACAATAAATAATTGATGAAATTACCATGAACTCAAATAAAATAATATTAATGAAATAGGCTATTCTTCAGTTAGCCACGCCCTAAATCAATGCACCTAGAATCAATAATTAATAATGCATGAGATTCATAAAAGGCCGCAATAATAAAGAGGTACAAGAAGCATAATTAAATTGGTCTTTCCTTGTTTTTTCACATCTTGAATAAGACTACTCAATTTTTTATAAGTATAATCTTCAATTAAATTGTCTAAAAATGATTTCATCACAATTGTTTAGGGAACTGCAAAATAATAAACATTAACTTATTGACAATGTAGTGAATCATGATAAAATGATTAGAATAAATTTTAATTCAAAATTATGATTAGTCTGATGAACAAATTATCTAATCTCACTCTAGACAAGAAAAAAGATCAAGTTATAATCAGTATTAATAATATTGATGTAATCACTGATTTATTGGATAAATTAAGATTTAAAATAATATTCAGGCTGAAACAAAATTAAATTGACATTCATAACCAACGTAGCAAATACTGACAAATAGTTTTTTGAAATTCACAATAATGAATACCACTTGGATAAATTTATCACATTTTAGTAAACAGAAACAGAAAACATCTTTTGAAGATAAAAATAGCAATGCATTTTTTTATAGTATGGTTTTTCATGAAGCTTGTGATGTTATTTTGAAGCATTCACATTATTTAAGATTAATATGTTTCAAATATTTCAAACTTTGTAGTTTAATTTAATGAAAATAGATTCAGAACAGCTTATTTGTCAAATGATTGGAACTGAATAGAAAAAAGGTGGTCAGCATGCCATAAAAACACAATGACCTTATGATCTAACAATAATCAAAAACAAGATAGTGTAAAGTATAAAACCGAATATGAACTGACAGCAGATTGTCCTTCTGTGAAGAACTCAATCATCATGCAGTGCTCTCTGGTCTTCCTGGCTCTTGTTAGCTTTGCTGCCGCCGCGGTTGTTCCACACAACAACCACAACAACAACAACATCAATGTCAATGGAATTGATGGAGTGAGCTACTACTACAACCCATTCTACAACAGGAACTACAACAACCAGAACAACTTCCCCTACTACAACAACCAGAACAACTACCCATACAACTACTACAACAACCAGAACAACTACCCATTCAACTACAACAACCAGAACAACTACCCATACAATTACTACAACAACCAGAACAACTACCCATTCAACTACAACAACCAGAACAACTACCCATTCAACTACAAAAACCAGAACAACTTCCCCTACTACAACAACCAGAACAACTTCCCCTTCTACAATCCATACAACTACCAGAACAAGTGCTTCAACAACCACAACAACCAGCATCATAATGGTGAGTTAAGTTTTATATGAGAATATTTAGGCTATAACAAATCTTTCCATTGGATGTTATTTATTTTAATTTTTAAATAATTAGCTCTGAATTTTTCCAAAATGAGGTTATAATATTTTAAAACTGCTTGGACACATAATTCAGGCCTGGGCCCTTCTTGGGCTTTTGATTCATTGACAAACAAAACACATAATTTTCAAAACAAGAATAACACTTTATAATTAACTCCCATAATTAGGTACTACAGTACCACAAAGGTCATTTTACAGGAAATACCAGTGACCAGATGTAAATTATCCTCAGTTTTTATGGTATTTGCCTTTGCATTTATCTAGGTTGATGGAACAACATAATTAATTGATTTAATAATCTTACACATAAGTACCTGAAGTTCACAAAATTGTATTATTTAAAATTTCCAATGATTGGATTTTCTAAAATGGAAACCAATTTGAATCAAATCCAATGGACTGTTTATCATAACGAGAACTAGATCAAATGGAGGGAGAGATTGTTGAACATTTTAAATTTGAATGAACTACTGTGTTCTATGACACATAAACATAGACTTATTCCACAAATACAGGGTGAGCAGTGAAATGGGCGATTAGATGGGTATTAATTCAAGTCATATCAAATAAAGTTGACACATTTACCATTATTAAAAAATACCATGGTGATGTCTTTCAATTTGCTCTTTACATACTTAGAACAATGTAAAGATCTAGTTGAAGGACTTATATTGGTATGACCAGTGCTTGATTTCTGACAAAGAGGTATGGAATTTTTAAAAATCACACTTGAATTGGAGCGTTTTATATAAAACTAATAATACAATTTCAAAGAATGACGCCACTCAGGAAAAAAGGTATGGGATCGCCACTCCCACGCACTCCCCCTGAAATCAAGCCCAGGTTATGACCATTGTTTACAATGCAAACGGTTCAAACAAACCGCATTAAGAATGGTGGCTCATATAACATAGATAGCAATGAAAATAAATTTTGTTTTATGAGTACTGGTATAAATAATAATTGTTGTTAGCATTTGTTTGAACCTCTCACTATGAAGAGGCTTGTCTAGGCCAATATCAGTTGTTCATTGTTATGAGTGATAAGATAATATTAACATTGACTTGAGTTTGCTGAAATCTACCAAGCAATATAAATTATATGTTTGGTATGATATTTTTCAATAATGGTGAATGTATTTCATTTGGTATGATAAAAATTTATGCACCTCTTTATTTTCAACTATTTTCAGTGGTTTCAAAATTGCACAATTTACTGTTACACCTTACAATATCAAGAAGATAAGGGCTTTTTAATTTTTGTAACAATAAAAATACAGAAAATATATAATAATATGATTAAATCTATCAATCATTACAGGTTACTACAACAATGTGAACACTCAGAACACCTACCAGAACCAGAACAACAACCAGGTTCAGTACTACAACAACCAGGTGAACCAGTACCAGAACCAAAACAACCAGGTTCAGTACTACAACCAGAACAAGAACAACCAAGTCAACCAGTACCAGAACCAGAATAACAACCACGTCAACCAATATCAAAACCAGATGAACAACAACAACCAGGTCTATTACAAGAACCAGGTCCAGTACCAGTACCAGAACCAGAACAACAACAACAACCAGGTCCAGCACCAATTCAACAACCAGGTCCAGTACCAGAACCAGAACAATAACCAGGTCCAGTACCAGAACCAGAACAACAACAACAACAACCAGGTCCAGCACCAGTTCAACAACCATGTCCAGTACCAGAACCAGAACAATAACCAGGTCCAGTACCAGAACCAGAACAACAACCAGGTCCAGTACCAGAACCAGAACAACAACCAGGTCCAGTACCAGAATCAGAACAATAACCAGGTCCAGTACCAGATCCAGAACAACAACCAGGTCCAGTACCAGAACAACAACCAGGTCCAATACTAGAACCAGACCAAGATCAGCCAGCTCCTGAGCCAGAAAATTCAATTTCAGAACCAGGACAACCAGTTCCAGGACGAAAAAGTTCAAGAATGGCTCTATTTTTACTGCTATTAAATCAAATTTCTCATTGTTCAATGATTAATATGAACTATTATTGAATATATTTCTGTTCTAAGAATTTTCTTGAATTCATTCAATATTATTCCTTTTCTAATGCTTATCATTATAGTATTTTTTCAATCAACAATTTAAAATAAATACTGTATTGTAGTAAGTTGTTATTAATAGTCAAAAAACCAAGGTAGGCCTATGTACCATATTGAAGCCAAATTTAAGCTTTTGTTGAAAAGTTTCTACCATGACAGTAGTTTGACATTTAAAGTGACATTACAGTGTGACCATTAGTGTAATAACTTCCTAACAATAAGCTGATGCAAACGCCATGCTATCTGCAATAGCCTACTGTTACCCAACTAATGAGCTCCGTTGTAATCAACTCGAAAATTCTGATAATTTGCCAATTTATTAAACTTTTCTCAAGAGGAGCAGCTTTGAAACAATAAAGGAAACAATAATATAGGAGCACTAATCCAACAATAAAAATTGTCTATGTATTTTCAGTATTGTTTTGTTATTACTTGAGAAGCGGAGCAGCATAGGCAAATTTCAGTAGTCTATTGATTTTAAATAATAGCCTATAAGCTTCACATATAGCTTCTCAATAAAAAAATAAAAAAAATTTTTTTCAAAAATAATATAAGCTTCCCAAAGGCCAAAATAATGAGAATTGACAAAGGCATAAAGGATTTGAGAAAGTTGGTTGATCAAAACTCGACACTCAATGTCCACCCTACAATAAATTATTGAACAGTCACAATATTGCAATAAATTATACAGTCACTGTAATCAAAATGCATTATCTTTTCACCAGAATATTATAAATTAGAAAACCGAAGTAAAAAACGGAAAGAGATAATGTACAATTATTGTACATCCCACAGTAGGTACCTAGTGACCACAAAGATAGGTGGCTGAGAGATAAAGTGTTTTTGTCAGATCCAGATAATACCAGAAACGGTACAATAGAGGGAGTGTAGAGCTAACCACGGTTTCGTCTGCTCCTTGTGATATTATCAATTAGAGTTGTCGTTTAGGTAGGTCTAAATGACGTCATTGGAAACAAAAAAGACAATAGATGCTCCACATCAGCTTTCAGTGGATTACTCCAAGTTCAAGAGAGATTGGATTATTCACTTTATTCATTATTATATTATTGAGTAGATTATTGCATTTATAATATTAAATCCTAGATAACAATTAGAAATAAAATTGATCTAATCAATTTGAAAAAAAGTTAGATTCAATATTCTTACAGTAGGCTAATAATATTATTGTGATGTATCTACATGAAATGGCGGAGATTGGACATACTCGTAGAGGCCCATTCTTGGAGAGGAATATTAAAGGATAGCCTTCAACCGTAACGAAGAGAGAGAGAGAGAGAGAGAGAGAGAGTGTGTGTGTGTTTGGGAGAGAGAGAGTAAGAGACGAAACCACCCAACTCTTTGGCGTTAGCTACAATAATAATATTTTGAAATATCAATTTCTTTATTTTCACATAAATTTCAAAAATGCAGGTTTGACAGCCCCACCCAGTATAATTGAATTGAATTTCATTTGTTTCTGTACAGTAACAAAAAAGGCATAAACTCATTCTGCATAAACTATAAAAAAACCTTAAACATGGCCACAACTGGTGCTTTTACCTTACTATTGGTAATTGTAGAGAATTCAAGTTGACTACCGAGTTAAATTGATTGGAAATAAAGAGTAAAAAAATCAATAGAACATGATACATCATTATATAACTTCTGAATCACGAAATTATAGAAGAAATTACATAAACTCACCTAATAAAAATATATCACGTCTTATTTACTAATTGTTCACCAACACAATAATTATATTGAAATAATTCGTATTTGGTTTATCCAATCTATCTTATATAGTTTAGTTGAGCTAACAATATTTTATATAAGCTATTATAGCTCTCATCATAATGTAAGAGTATGTGATCCCACTGAACATAATTAAAATTAGCCTTGTTGCTTCACAATTCTATCACGAACTATTATGATAGAGCACAATGTGTGATAAATACAAAATAAAAAAATGTCAACTTCATACAAATGTCAAATTATATCATACAATAATTATTTCTCAATACTCACAATTTTTTAGAGCGAACATGCATGGATGGGATTTGAGTCCACTTCTGACTACACTACGACTGCTGTACTGAGATATCTGTTATTGAGAATGGAACTTGTCTTTTGTTGATGACAAGAAATGATTTGAGATTTTCCAGGAATTTTTCAGAAACGATCATATCTCGCTCCTGAAGTTCAGTCCATAAATTCAAGGCTCCATCGCAGTCACCTCTGCGAACTGAAAGAGGAGCAATTTTGTAACTATGATTAAATAATTTAATCACCAAGATCGTAAGTCAACAATATTATTCGATATTGTAAAATTCATTAAACAGGGTTCGCCAATGAAGTGGGACGATTTGAATAAGCAACAGGTTGTTCAAGAAATTGTATTTTTGTTATTTTTTTATCATAAATAGAAAGTAGAAATGTAGCCATTTAGTGTACAATAAGTCAAATATCTTCTTTTTTTTAATATAACATGTACAAATGTCCTCCATTGGAATCGATGAACTTTTGCAGCCGGGCCTGAAAGAAACGGGTAGATTTGCTGGGACTTTTAACTTTGTGCGTTATATCAAAATGATTCATAACTTTCTTACACCAGAACTCGCCCATTTTCTATTGAATGAACAAACTATATGGGACAACAAGCCACACTGCGAGAATTGCCATGAATGTTTTGTTTCCAAGCCGCGTCATTTCTCGAAACGGGGATATCCCTTGGTCCCCACGCTCTCCATAGATTTATCGACTTGTGACTTTTTTCTATGGGGCTACTTAAAAACAAGAGTTCTTCAAAGCGATTCACCCAGAACTATCCCAGCTCTAAAACAACGGATTCAACGGATTCAAGATGAGATTGGAGGAATACCACTCAAAATGCTGCGAAATGCCATGGGAACCTTCCAGGGCCGGCTGCAAAAGTGCATAGATTCCAATAGAGGACATTTGGAAGATGATATATTAAAAAGATGATTTTTTACTTATTGTACACTAAATGGCTACATTTCTACTTTCTATTTATGACGAAAAAAATACAAAAATACAATTTCTTAAACAATCTGTTACTTATTCGAATCGTCCCACTTCATTGGCGAACAATGTATTATAACCTAATCGTTTGTAACAGTGATATTATAGTAATAACGGGTGAGTCACGGGAATCCAGTGGTTTTAGAAGTGGCTGTAGTCGGCCATTTTGAGAGGGTTGGGGCAAGTAATGAGTGCAATCTATTCCTCGTTTTATATAATTTTGATCCTTTGTTCAATTGTCCATGGATCCGTGGACACTAGAGCAACGTATGTTTGCATATTACTGTTTTGTTAGAAGTGGTGAATCGGTAACTGCGCTTCAGCATGAATTCCATCAACATTTCATCACTAATTGAATTGACTCTGTTCCTGCGCGCGACACAACCTTTCATTGAATTAATAATCAAAGAACAACTGACCACTATAATGGAGAATTAACCACCTTGCTCTCAAACGACTGTGTGTACTCCAGAGAATGTGGAAGTAGTGAGATGTGGAGCAATGATTTAAAGCCCACATTGTTCTGCAAGGCTCCAAATTAGTTACTACTCTGAACTGCGAGAAGGATTCTACACGTCTAATTCAATTTTCACGCATACAAGATAGCATTAGTAAGTTTCAAAGATTAAATGCACAGTAACTGATTACCCTCAACAAGTGAATTCATGCTGAGGCGCAGTAACCGACTCACCACTTCTAACATAACAGCGATATGCAAACATACATTGCTCTAGTGACCACGGATCCACCGACAAGGATCCATGGACAATTGGACATAGGATGAAATGAGGAATAGATTGCACTCGTTCACATGCCCCAACCCTCTCAAAATTGCCGACTACAGCAGATTCCAAAACCCATTCGATTCCCGTGACACACCCTTTGGCCGTTATAATCTTTATAGGAAGATGAATAGATGATTTATATTGGTGGTCATAATGGACATTAACTTGAGTTTTTTTTTTTTGCTGCGCATGATGCCCATATTTTACTTGTGCATGGGTAATGGAGTGTGCGAGGGTGATTTATGAGGTGCATAAACGACCATGCCTCTAATGGGACTCGGACCCACGACCGGGTAGCGTTAGCGGACTGAAGGTTGTAACGCCCCAGACCACTCGGCCAACCCGGCCGGCTTTTTCAATTTTTTGAAATTGAATATTACAGATTGACTGCATGTGATCAAAGTTATACACTATTCAAGATCACTTGAGACGAAATACATGTAAGCACCTGAAGTACCTGCAAACAAACTTTTTTCTTGTATGTTTGTGTAATGGTAGTTCATCTAAGCAAAACGGTAGGCCGCAGTCCAACAGCTGTAGCCTTCACAGCTCTTGTCTTGAGCTGATTCGCTACTGTTCAACTTGTCTTGTCTCGTCTCAAGACTCTTGTCTTGAGCTGTGATTGGCAACAGCTGTTCGACTGCGGCCAACTTTTTCGCATAAAAGAAGACCTACCATTACATGGACACACACGCGAAAAGTTTGTTTATTTCGTCTCAAGTGATCGTGAATAAGGTTTAGTTTATCTGTTGGCCAACAAGAAACGAATTTACAGAATTGATACAATTTATTAATTATTACATGACGATGATATAATTAATTAATTAATAAGACATTAGTCTCTTTGAAAGTTAGAATAGTGTGAGTCTGATATTATTGAACAAATTTATTTAGAAGACCCCAAGAGTGATTCGATTGATAATAGATATTATTTTATTGCTAACCAAAGGTCTTTCACAAATTGAATCTACACCGCGCCAATTTATTCAAAGCAAAGTTTATTCCAAATAGAGTGATATTGGAAAAAAATATTGAAAAAAATTAAATCAATTTTATCATTTTTCTAAATGAGATTTTAATCAACTCAGAGTATATTTTTTTGCAGAAAAGGCTCATAGTTTCGATAACACTCTTAGGATAGGCCTTAAAACAATATTATAGAGCAAGATGTGTACATAGATTGTTATTCTGTGAGACAATAGATATTGTTATATTCCACAATACGCTAAGTTTTTGGAATGTATTATTCACGTAAACTTATACTTACTGTAGATATTTAGAATAAATTCAAAAATGACTTGAGAGTGCTTTTTGTTAGGATTATTCAAAGTAGAAGCGATATTTCTAAGGGTATCCAGTTCATTTTGATCAGTCAGTCGTTGGCAGTTCTTTAGTAGATAGGCAGAGTTCAATTTCCAGTTCGGATCCTGAGAATGAGAACGTATGATATATCATGACCTACTAAGATTTAAGATCAGATTACATTATTCAAGTTGAAGAACAACTTTAAACAACTACCGATTTCACAGAAATCAATTATATTAAACCGGCATTATGAAAAGATTTACTCAATTTTTTGAAATATATTGTCAGATTTAATGTATATATTATGCTGAAAAATGAATCATGCAAATCAATAATTGAATTGGTGTTTGAGACTCAATGGAGTTTTAAAGGGATTGAATTTCATTGGTTTCAGTACTAATAACTTAAATTATAATTATAATAATGATGATAAGTTGACAAATGAATTATTACAACAGTATCGTGATAATCAGTAATGTTAAAAAATATAATTCGAAGAAAGGTCTATTGTAGTAAAATAAGTTGATAATGAACTTTAAGAAGAAAACTAAGAATATATAAAACAAATGTCGTCAAAAAATAACTTACCAAGAACATTTTCTTTATGCGATTGATAGCCCCGACCTTAGCCAGTGCTATATACAAAGACACATTGGTATTTTCAACTCCATGGATTTTCTCAGTAGCGGCACACACTCTTTCCAACAAACTGACATGTTTCTTTTCATTTTCAACCACTGTATTCGATTCAACTTTCTGGACCTTGGAGCCACTTTTCTGTTTCTCTATTTTCTGAATTAGAGCTATCATCAGACTAGATTGAAAAGGAGTACACCTGTATTTGCTAACAAATTCTTCAAATAATTCAACTGCCATTGCAAGATCATCCCTAAAACACACATAATTTCGAAAAAATATGAGAAACGATGAAAAATGTTCAATTTAAATACTTCGAAATAAGTACAATTCGTAATAAAAATAATCACTGCAAATTTAATTCACCAGGTGCTCTACTTTTCACATTTTTACTACAAAATTATTAAAATAATAAAAATTTGATACGTTTAACTTCATTTGGGATACCTACTTATATTTTTGAAATAATATTATGAATAAAAAATCTGGTGTGGTACACTCACACAACTTTCCTTGCCATTCATATTTGCATACGGTACCTAATACAAGTATTTATACTTAGTTATCAGCAAGTGCAAATTGCATTAGGCCATTACTTTCTCTCCGTCTGGTACCAACAGTGAATTTTTCACTCGTCGCTGAGGCCTCGCGCCTATCGGCGCTTCAGCCCATCATATGTATGATTTGCAATTATCACTAGCCCATGACGCCTCGCACCTATCGGCGCTTTGGCTAGCAAAATCCATTATTCTCAAAAATGCTGCAGATCTGCGAATTTGCCAGGAACGAGACTCATGGCAGTCGATAGGGCTATTTTGGGTATGATTTTCAAAAAATCGTTAGAGCCGTTTTCGAGAAAATCTTGAAAAACACAATTTATGGCATATTATCCACCATCTTTCGGTGATTTTTTTTTAATTTCTTAGAGTCGGTCCTCATGGTATAAGAACCTTAAGTTCGAAGTTTCTAGTCAATCGGTCATTAGAAATCGAAATATAGGACTTATAGGCTTACATAGGACTATTTCAGGTATAAGTTTCAGAAAAATCGTTAGAGACGTTTTCGAGAAAATCTTGAAAAACACATTTTTTGGCATATGATCCGTCATTTTTTCCGCCATTTTTCAATGATTTTTTCAAAAAACACATTTTTCGGCATATGATCCGTCATTTTTTCCGCCATTTTTCAATGATTTTTGAGTCGGGTCCTAATGGTATAAGAACCTTGAGTTCGAAATTTCAAGTCAATTTATCAATAAGGAATCGAAATATTGCAAAATCCATTTTTCTCAACAATGCTGCAGATCTTCTGCGATTTTGCCAGGAACGAGTTTCATGGCAGTCGATAGGGCTCATATAGGGCTATTTTGGGTATGAATTTTTAAAAAATCGTTAGAGCCGTTTTCGAGAAAATCTTGAAAAACACAATTTTTGGCATATGATCCGCCATTTTTCGATGAATTATTTTGAATTTCTTAGAGTCGGGTCCTAATGGTATAAGAACCTTAAGTTCCAAATTTCAAGTCAATCGGTCAATTAGGGATCGAGATATAGTGTATACAGACATATACACACACACACACATACACACACACACACACACATACACACATAGACCAATACACAAAAACAACTTTTTTGGACTCAGGGGACCTTGAAACGGATAGAAAACTTGAAATCGGGGTACCTTAAATTTATTTGGAAAGCAATACTTTCCTTACCTATGGAAGTAGGTAGGGCAAGGAAAGTAAAAAGTGGAAAGTATGGTAGAACACTACAGCCCACTATTAACTGAAGAAATTGTGAGGTTTACTGAGTTTTTATAATCAACACCGCATTTTATAGATTTTTAACAAAAATTTCAACTTTTTAGATAAGCGCATGCGCAGTCACACTCTTGATTCAAGTGACCATCTTGAAGGAGTATCTCCTTTGTTCGACTAGACAGCTGATGTAAAGCTTCTATTGCCTCTTTTGATTTCTAAAACATCATCTAGGCATAGCTAGATTACAAATCTAATTCACAACATCAGCTATTGGAGCTCACAAGGAGCAGACGAAACCACCAAACTTTTTGCGTCAGATATATTTCATAGAGAAAAATCTTTATTCCTGTATACTAAGTGAATTTAATTTCCAAAAGCAACATATTTCAAAAGAAAATCATAAGATAGTAAAGTATGAAATATTGAAAATAAATATATACAATTATAAGTATACAGAGTGTGTCTCAGGAGGAATGTGCAATACTTCTCAGGCTGATTCCTTACAACAAGTAGACAAAAAAGTTCCATGGGACCAACCTCCAAAAACGCTTTGTTACTGAGATAACAATGGCGGAAAATTGAGATTTTTCAAAATATTTAAGTTTTTCTAATTTTTTAGAAGCTTTAGTGAGGTTCTAAAATAGTCAATTCCTATGTAGAATTAGCTGAGGAATTCAATGAACCCAGTTCCAAGTTTGTAACTTTAACGGTTATTGAGATAATTGGAAAAATATGCTAGAAAACGCCATTTTTCAACAATAAGGGTTATAACTGGATAAGGAATCATAAAATTGTATTTTTTATTAATGGAAGTTGAAGAGAGTCGGATTCTAAAGGAAAAGTTAAATGACGGCGATTGTGTAAATCTTACCCAAATCTCAGAAATAGTCATAAAAAATTGCAAAATCACTACTAAACACAAATTCATCACTTGTGCTATGTTTTGTCAATTTTGCGATTTTTGATTGCCATTTCTGAGATTTGGGTTTTACACAATCGCCGTCATTTAACTTTTCCTTCAGAATCCGACTCTCTTCAACTTCCATTAATAAAAAATACAATTTTATGATTCCTTATCCAGTTATAACCCTTATTGTTAAAAAATGGCGTTTTCTAGCATATTTTTCCAATGATCTCAATAACCGTTAAAGTTACAAACTTGGAACTGGGTTCATTGAATTCCTCAGCTAATTCTACATAGGAATTGATTATTTTAGAACCTGACTAAACCCTCTAAAAAATTAGAAAAATTAAAATATTTTGAAAAATCTCAATTTTCCGCCATTGTTATCTCAGTAACAAAGCGTTTTTGGAGGTTGGTCCCATGGAACTTTTTTGTCTACTTGTTGTAAGGAATCAGCCTGAGAAGTATTGCACATTCCTCCTGAAACACCCTGTATAAACAAACTACTTATTATCACATTATTATTAAACTACAAAATAACATTATTATCACAGATGCATTGTTTGGCACTGCCAACATGAGCATTGATTGCGGGTTGTTATATTCTACTTCTTATGTAGCCTACAAGCATACATAGTGAAAAAATGAATTAAATTATTATTTACAATGAAAAAAACTCTAAGTAATGAAACGAACATTTAACAAAGAACGCATTTCTAACCTTTTAAGATACGCACCAACCAATGGCCCAAGAGTAGCATTGGAGACTGAACAGACATTCTTTTCCATTAATAAGTTGAACATTTCTCTAGTTTCAGCAGGACCATTCTGATCTGCAACTGCATTCAAAAGCCTTGTACAGTTTTTCAATATGCTGGAATGAGGGTCTCCATGTTGAATGCCTCTAAGAAGTTGCATAGCACCTGAAATGTATAGAAATAATAAATACCTGGAATAAGTTTGATAGAAATTCATTAGGCACTTGTCAACTGGACTATTGAATTACCATTATGCATTTTGTAGTTCAGTTACATTTCCACCAGAAATATAGATAGCCTCAATATGAGTTCACAATACTTTCGTGAATGAATAGTTAAACGAACAAAAGTAATTAAATGAAATGAAAAAAAAGATAATACATGGAATGTAAAATACACTTGAACAATTCCTGTTCAAGACATTACAGATTTGAGTATATCCATGCTTAGCTCTCATTAGATTGTATCAAAGATCGAAGATCATATTGCCTATCGTCCATGCTCAATTAATAGTATTCATCGAAAATATTTGAATTTTACTACTTACTAGGAATGCACCCTTGCACTAGCTGATTATATTACATAATTTGGATTATTATATATTCAGCGTTTATTCTATGCTAATAATTACTAAATTAACAGCATTAGTGATGGAAGTAATGACCACTTGAATATTTATGAAAGATAAAATTTGTTGATTGAATATTGATGTAGTGGAGTTTCTCCATAATGAAAGAGCTAAGATGTTGTATTATAGACATAAATAATGAAAGAACTAGACAACATGAACTTATAGACAACATCTTAGTTCTTTCATTATTTATGAAAGCACGACAAATTAGTCACAAATTATTTAATTGAGAAAGAGTAGGTACGGTCCAGTACGGGAAGATGTCTAGATATTTAAGTATATTATTACTGGAAATCGTTAATGATTGAATTTTGATTTATATTACTCACGCTCATATTTTCCATCATCAACGTACTGCTTAGCCAAATTCAAAAACTTGTAATTATCGACTTTGAAGTTCGGATGATTTGAGATTAATTCCTTCAAACAATTTTCAGCCTCTTCCAACTGTCCAGACTGCATGTAAATCTCTATTATTGATGATTTCATTCCAGGAGAAAGTTCGAATCTGTTGTCATCCAATTCCTAGGTTTTAAGACATAAAGCAAAACGAAAATGAAAATATTTTTGTAGTTATCTTGTAGTTGGCTGTTTTAGAATAATAATCTTCAAAATTATCATAATTCACATATTTATAGAAATATCGAAATGTCGGTTCTGGTAGTTAAGCCATTATTAATGTCTCATTATTTATCGATGTTCAAAAAAGCTGTGATCATGACGATTTCTAGTATTTTCTTTGAACATGAAAGTGGAGATTGAACTACAGATATAAACATATATTATAGAGTTGCCAACACTTTCAGAATTCACATCGAAATAGGGAGAAAGATATGAACATTTCATTGAAATCCATGGATATCGAGAAAAGAGGAATATTCCCGATAAATACCAATTTATAAGCTCATAAAAATTGTTTCCATGGCAAAATTTCTTACGAAATTTGCAGACAGATTCAATGAGCCGCTAAAAATTTTGGTATAACTTCACTGTTTGATGTATAAAACAGTATTTTGAATTAAAGGAGATTCTAGAAGATGGAATCAATTATTGGATAAATCAAGAGACATCCATAAGTCTATGTGTAAAATACATTCAATGCAAAGCAATGTGGATTGGGATTGAATGAAGTGAGAAACTAATTTATAGAATTCTAATGTAATTCTTTTCCACATTTTTTCAGAGTGTTCCAAAAGAGTTTAACACTAAACTTCTCAGACTGATTTCCTACATCAGAATAATTGAAAAATTATACTGCACCTCATAAAATGAATGAAATTACTCCAAATTTGAAACTTCATGAATTAATAGAAGCTCTATCACTCTATAAGATAATTAAAATTATCAATTCTAATAGAAAATCTGCAAGGAAATCTAATGGAATTATTAAGACCTTTGTAATTCAATTTATTATTGGTAGACCATAATTTGTGAAGTATCCTAAAAACCTGGTTGAACGTATATTGCTAGTGACTTCATTGTAACTGACCAAGTGGTGTCCAAAAAGTACAGATTGCTGAGGGCTGAACTGCATTTTCAATTACTGTATCTCAAACAATAGAGCTCCACGACGCTATTTTGTGATCAAAGCTGAATAGCAGGGGGTTGAACTACATAAAGTGAATAATCTGAATAATACACACAAAAAATATGCCCCATCATCAGCAGAACAAGTTATGCTCAAAATATTCTAATTGCTGAGGTTTGAACTGTATAAAGTTAATCTGTACTATAATTTGTCTTTGAGAAAGAGTGCTTCACAATGATATTTTTAACACAAACTAAACAGACAGCATTAAAATAATACTGTTGAGGCCGTTGAGGGATATGATTCAACCATCAAAGTGAAGTCCATATTATTCAATATGAATAATAGATGGCTCTAAAACGGTATTTTGTACTGTAAAATTTCAAAATTTTTCCGGTGAACCCACGGACCCCTCTTGCTCTTGGGGGGTGATCTCCCAACCAAACCCCCCCCCCCCGAAATTGAATCCTGGCTACGCAACTGGGTAAGAACCCCTCAGATCCTACTGCCTGGTACCCCCATTGATTAAGGTCTGCGCACGCCTATGATTGTGAATGACATACAAATAATCATAATCGAATCAAACAATAATTACTAAACGATAATTAAGAAAAAGAAAAACAATAAAAATTGCTGAGATTCCAGTCTAGTAAAAGTAGTATTTAGGAAAGAGAATCCATTCATAAGGATGGAGAATATTCCATTCCTCTATTAGCAATAACAATAGTGTGTATTTTATAATGACCAAATGAATATTTTTAATCTGATATTATTCCTTCCATCTTCGGTTCAGTATAATATTTACAAACCTTTATGATTCTTAGGGCCTTTTCAAGTTCCTTGTTCCTGCAGTAAAGCTGAAGGAGTAATCGCAGAGCTCCTCTTGTATTCATGCCTTTATTTTTCAACTCAATCACATGATTTTCCAGTTCTTCAGCATTCATATCTCTCTGAAAAGTTTGACACTGTAGATCATAAAGTTCTTCTGAAGAAACTAGCTATTATTGGATTCAATAATAGAGCACTGCACTGGTTCAATTTATATCTATCTGGTAGAAAGCAATGTGTATCTCTTAATGAAAACAGGTCAGATTGGAAGAATGTTGCTCATGGTGTTCCTCAGGGATCAATTCTTGGCCCCCTGTTGTTCACTTTGTATGCAAATGACCTTTCCTCTGTTATCAAGTTTTCTAGTTACCATACTTATGCAGATGACCTTCAGATTTATGCAAGCTGTCCCATCGCAAAAATCAATGAAACAGTAGATAAAATGAATGAGGATATAGTTCAAATAGTTGAATGGACAAAGAAAAATAGCCTTAAACTCAATCCCACCAAAACACAGCCTATAATTATTGGATATTCACGTATAGTTAACAGAATCGATTTGAACTCAACACACAAAATTACAGTTGATGGTAATGAAAAACCCTACTGTAGCTCAGTAAAAAATCTTGGAATTCTTATGGATAAAACCCTTGATTGGTCAGAACAAGTAAATAGCACCTATAAAAAAGTCTTTTCGGCAATGCACCCAATAAAAAAATTGCAGGATATTCTTCCCAGACACATTAGATTGTTACTAGTTAAGTCTCTCATATTCCCACACTTTATGTACTGCAACTCTGTTCTAAATGACATGCAAGTTACTCTTAATGACAAACTACAGCGCTGTCAAAACTACTGCTTACGATTTGTGTACTCTCTTGAACGTCATGAAAGGATCACCCAAGCTCACATTGATAGTTTAACTTTAAAATTACCAGATCAAAGACATTTTAGAATGTTGAAACTTGTCAGTGATATTTTGGAATATGGCAAATCCAACTATTTCATAAATGATTTCAAATTTGTTTCCGAAGGTAGAAGATTAGATGTTTCAAGTACAAGGACTGGAGAAAATACGTTGAGGATACCAATTCATCGAACTACTATATATAATAAATCATTTCTTGTTAGTGCGTGTCGCGCATGGAATAACCTTCCCAACACCATCAAATCCATTGAGAGCCGTGCGGGCTTCAATTCAAAATTGAGAAAACACTTTTTCGAAAAAATGAAGAAGTCTTTCCAAAATTAGAGCAACCACATGACAGCTTCCCTTCCCTTTCATCCCTCCATTCATCTTTTCATAGTCAATCGTATTATTTTAAATTTTAGAAATTTTTTTATCAATACAAATAAGTAGTTAAATTTTCAATGTTTGAATAGAACAAAATACGAGTGATGATTATCACTTACTGATTCAACTATTTTACCTCTCAATAATACATTCTATTCAGTTCTATCGATTACAATTGGGCACACGCTTATATTAATTTTATAGTTCCATCGATTAAAATTAAGCCCATGCTTGAATTGATTTCATTATTCAGTTATACTAGCTTTAATTTAACTCGAACAATTTAAATTCCATTTATTTTTCTCAATTCATCTTCAATTCTCTAAGCAATCTCATCATCATTCCAAATTCCTATTGTTCCCATCATTCTCATCTATTTTTTAATTAATGTAAGTCAAAGCATTAAATTTTTATAAATTTCGTAGCATTTAATTATCAATTCTTATTCGAATTTATTAAGAAAACATAAGCCCATGGTTGAGTGTTAATGGGAGGTATATTCTTGAGCATTCCTCTCCAAGAATGGACACTTATATGTCCAAACTCCGCCTTTTTATGTAATTACAGCATCAGTTACAGTACCGTTAACATAATTATTAAATTCTACATTTCAATCATTCTCGTAAGTTCTCATATAGTCTTTAATAGTCCATACTTAGTTATTAAAACGAGCGATGTAATTAGTATCATTTTCAATTTGCATGATATAGGATTTTTGCCGATGTATTTTTGTAATTTACATAAATAAAGTAAATGAATCTGAATCTGAATCTGAAAAGTATGAAATTATTTATACGATGACAGAAATCCAGAAATATGATGATGATTTTCACATTTTTCTGTGAATCGAATGAATTCCATCAACATTCAATGAATGAATAGAGAAAGCTGATTTGATGAAAAGAGGATTCCCTCCATAATAATCAGCAACGAGTGTGATTGAAAGATTGTACATTCTACTAACAGTCATATTCGATTTGTGAATTCATTTTTTTAATTACTTTGGAAAAGATTTAGTAGAATTGGTTAAAGCTGGTAAAGCTGATGTTTCTTGAAAAACTGTAACTTTTATGATAAAAGTCTAATTGTGAGTAAAAAAATATTCTTATGGCTTTCAATGGTGGGGAGACCCTTACGGGTAGGTTCCACCTTGCCATTGTGTACTAATATTGTTCATTCATCCAAGAGCAGTCCACAGTCCTCGTGACTCAACTTCAAGATTAGGCTACTAAGCGATCTTCCTCGCCAAGTGGCCAATACTCAGTGCAATAAATAAATTCAATTCATAACAAAGTACATAATACTGTATTTTCAATTGAATAAAGTGGCCTATATTTGAATCAAATATACAGGGTGTTCCAGGAGGAATATACAATACTTCTGAGGCTGATTCCTCACACCAAGTAGACAAAAAAGTTCCATGGGACAAACCCCCAAAAACGCTTTGTTACCGAGATAACAATGGCGGAAAATTGAGATTTTTCAAAAAATATTAATTTTTCTAATTTTTCAGAGGCATTACTGAGGTTCTAAAATAATCATTTCCTATGTAATATTAATATTAATTTCCTATTAATATTGTTGAGGAACTTAATGAAACTAGTAGGAACGTGCAGCGCATAAAGGGACACAGTTTACAGACTTTATTCTATGCTAATTTCATAGTCAAATAAGTGAAAAAAGTTATCAATGTAGCTGAAAAAATAGATTTCACAATTGTGTCGGATAAAATTTCATCTATAAGATTTACAGAGTGGAGAATTTAATTAATATTTGAACTTACCGGGTGAATAAAGTTCATAGAAATGTAATTTCTACTTTCTATATCTGTGTCATTCAATCTTCTGAGAGCATCCGATGAATCATTGGAAATTTGAAACCCACGTTTTTCAAGGACCTGAAATCATAAAGAATTGAGAGAGAAGAAAGTTGAAAAAATTCGTGAATGGAAGAGCATCAGTATAACAGGGCTAATTTAAAATTTTAAAGTTCAACTATGAAAACGGCTACCTGAAGAAATTAAAAAGCGAGCGAAAGGCAAGTGATTTTTGCAAATAATACTCCATAAGCAACTAGAAATAGAGTAAGTTATATAAAAATCTTATGATTTCACAGCCCTAAAGAAGAGTCAGTAGATCAAGATGAATATTTCTGAAAAAATCTAGACTTACCTAGAATAATTTGGTTGAATACCCGTATAAATTTATACTGAAATATTAGACAATAATCAGTGTTGGGGAGTAGCGCGCTACTTTTTTTTTAGTTTGTAGTGTAACGACGCTACTTTTTAGAAATAGTATAAATATTTCAAGAGTAGTATGTAGCGTAAATCACGCTACTTTTGGTACTCATCAACCATAACCATCTATCAATTCTCAGACCTTAATGTACAAAGCAAGATGGCGGCAATATGGGCCTAGCCAAGCGTAATAGCAATAGTTGAAGTTGCTATTCTTTAGAAGTAATAAGACATAAATAGCATATTTTTTATTGTTAATCATTATGATATTACAATATAATCAATATCCAATACAAAAATAATAATCATTACAATATGATGGACTTCAAACTAGAATCTGATTTATTATTCTATGTGAAAAATAGAAATTCAAGACACTCAAATTCCAATCAGTTTTTCCAACATGTTTGTAGCCTACTTCACTTGCTGCTCATTTCAACTTTCTTCCGTCTCTGAACCTTTCCCCCAATATTTTCAGTTTTTTTCCTTTGGCTTGCAAGTTTGAGACATCTTATTGTCTTCTTCACACTTCAGTATCTATTCAAAAAATGTAAATTCAACTTCTCAAAACTTGTTTTTAGAGTGTTATTTAAGCTTTTAGTTGCGTATTTTTACCATTGCTTTACATATCTCAGATTTAAACTTTAAGAAAAAATATAATTAGTCCGGCGTTGTAGGCCTACCGTATTGTAGGCTATAGTCACAAATTAAGCACTGTTTGTAACCTAATCATTTGATATTTTGAAGCTAACTGGTACACAAGGCAGATCACTGATTCCATTAATTATTGTCTTTCACTTTTACAAAAAGCACATAGGAGCCTAGTTTGTTGGAATTGAAGGAAATGCATCACTTCTCTTGGCACTCCAATGTTTTTCTCGTAGCACTCCAATTAGTTAATCGTCTATGACAAGAAAAATGTCTTTCTTGATAATAAAACGGTCTTCAAAATGATTAATACAAACTATCGAACTGTCTTTCAGTTCAAAATTTTGATAAAAACTTTTCTAACCAATATGTCCATTGAGAGTTTGTTTTCAGGAAACGTGAAAATATAAATATTAATTGAATTACCATACATGGATATTCACAATCATAAACACAACACAGACGACCCATTTGTAATAAATTATCATATTCTCAATAAAATATGCCATATTTTTTAACATAAAACAAGACGAATCGTAAGTGTAATCCATTGTCAACTTAGTAAACATTCAGTAGGCCTGCTTATGAAATGTTGCAAAAATTATTTTATAATAAAACATATGATTTTTTTTGTCAACATAACCAAAACGCTATGAAATCATGAATTTGGAGTAGGGCAATTACGTCCGCCATTTTCCATACAATCGATAGCTACATTAAGGTCTGAGAATTGATAGATGGTTATGCATCAACTCATTGTAATCGATAGTACAATGATCGATAAGTCACTGCCACAAGCCGACCACGGCCACCAGTGGTCTGGTGACCCATAATTATTTATGTAATAATAATCTAGGATAAGCTAGAATATCGTTATTTGCAAAATATTCCATCAATTGTGCCTCTAAAATGACACACTTTTCAATAATTCAAGAAACAGAAGCTACGAGGGAAATAGGTCCGTAATTTTCAAGTAAGTTTTATGTTTGTTCCTGATTTGTGAATTGGTGGGTTGCCATGGCAAAATTATTATAACACGTAAAAATTTTGTGCTCTAAATTTTTCTTAAATTCCAAATTTTCCAGTCTTGGATTAGTGTTTTGACCTGTGTTTTAGTGCTCTCGGACTTTCTAAATTGTGAAGGACTTCCCGAAATCTAAATTACAGTGAAAATAATTTATACTTTTATCATGGTTCCTATTGGTGAAACATGGTTATGTTGGCGAGGTGGAATTACCTTTTGGTCTCCCCACCAAATAAAGCCATACGCTAATAGTAATAAATTTGTGAATTGGTATGATTACGTTATAATTGGTATGATATGAAAACGTTGAAATAGAATGATTTTGCAGTTCCATATTTCTCCATTAGTCATTACATTGAGGTGTATATAATCATATATTCTACAATAGTATGGTCTATATTCACATTGATATTATATAAATGTATTTCAATCAATGTATGTGAGTGTGTTGCCTACGCATAATGTTTTTGCGTTCTTTTGGACATTATTTGCCTAAACCACACGACAAAAACATTCTATCATGACTTTTTGTGAAGTTGTGAAAAAGTAGCGAGGTACGTTTTTGTAGTTGTAGCTAGCTACTTCAAAAAAAAAGTAGTTGTAGTGTAGTTTAGCTACTTTTGAAAATTAGTTTACCCTACACTAACAATAATGATGAATAAAACTAAACAAATATAATTATGTTGAATACAACTTACATTTATCATAGCAGCTAAGGTGTTTTTGTTCACATTATTCTTTTTCTGGGTACAATACAGTATAATTTCATCTCCAAATTTTTGATCATGTATTTGCTCAATTATTTGATCAAAAGAGTCGATATCGTTTGTTTTTAGATATTCTTTAATAAGCGGTACCATCAGCCGTTTCCAGTCGAGTTCACTCTTAAATTTCTTACCTTAAAAAAACATTATTATCAATATAATTCATTTATAACACAATTGCCCGGTTTTTCCAAGCACACTCAAATTTGAGGGACCCTCAAGTTTACTACTCGCGCTTCGCGGCTCGGCAGGGGGTTAACACCCCCTGAACCCCCGTTGGACAAGTCCGTGAAAAAAGGCTGGAAAATAGGATGTGTTATGATTTTTTCATAGTCGAATGCTGATTATATATAATATATAAACCATTGTAATAACCAGATGTAAGGCTCCATGAAGAAGGTAAATGCAACACCTACCATGCTAACTTCAAACAATAGCGCCAAATTAAGATTCATGATACAATAAATTAATTAGCAGTCGAACATCTCATGTTGTGAGAAATCATCCACAAATGAATCATTTTCTGTGAAAGTAATTACATTATTGTAAAAACTGTAGTGTAGTTGACTCATTCTGCCTTATTAATTTCGACGGTCTGGAGGCGACCAATTCAGGATCATTAAATTGACTACAATCCACGATATGGTAGATAGTGGATGCCTATGGACTATAGGAGCTCACTCTATGTTGAATGCATGTTGGACCCATTATATGTGTTGACAAGGCATTTGCTACTTCTGATATAGCGAGTTCCAGTACTATGTTGGACTATGGCGTTTGTAGTGTGTCACTTTTGGATTTTGAACAAGGTTTTTTAGAGTAAATGATATTCTCAATAACGAATTCATAGACTAGCATTTTAACAAATTGAAAAATGATAATAAGGTCTCCAGTCTTATTTTGAAAACCAAATTGGACTTTGTAACTCCATATAAATATTCCATTCACGCTAACTGTCAAATGGAGATTAAAATGTTCTATATTGGACAAATATTTCCTTGTCCAAAAGATTTTTTTCGTATTATTATGCACTTAGATATTCAATCATGGAAGAAGAAGCATGAAAAATTACTCTATTTGGAGCTGCATCCTCATCATGGATTGAAAACCCCATGGATTGAACCTCCTTGGAAAACCCCCTTCAATATTTGGACAAAAAGCAGCAAAGCTAATACAACAGCTGTAAATATGATTTTTAGTTAATGAGGAAATATTGTTTATTTTAATTCAGCTTTATAGTTGTTGCTATTATATTGAACAGATTTATTAAATGAGAGTAAATTTAAATGTAAAATTTTGACTGAACAATGATTTGTACTCTGTGAATAATTAAATGGAACTAATAATGGGGAGCGATAATTGATATTGCTTTGGGAAAATGTACAGACAAGCAAGATAAACATACTGTATTTAGACTTTTCAGGATATCTCTTGGCAGCTGATACTATAAGATGTGTTTGATAAAGAATAATTCAAATATCATGTTCCAATAATGGAGATGAGTAGATAATCAGTTCAATAATATTAATAAATAATTATCAAATTCAGTTATTAATGTTTTTAAATATGATGTGATTTTACTGAACTGGAAAACCATTTACCATTATGATCATAATGATATGAAGTAGAATGAGTAAGAAGAAAATAGTTGCTGTGAAAACTGCAGTGTAGTTGGGACTCATGCAGCCTCATCAATTTTGACATTTAGGAAATGATAGATTTGGAAATGCTGAATTGGCTATAATATATGTGAAATTCACTACATCAATCTGATAATGCCTGGTGACAACAGGAATCCACTATGTTGTTTTATTCTGAATCTATTATTTGTATCAACAAGGCATTGGATATCTGATATAGCAAGTTCCAGAAATCCAATCTGTTGAAATATGACATATGTATATCCAGTAGCGGTTCTAGATCTAAAACAGTGGAGGGGCAAGAACCAGAATCAGATCCAGGGGTGATTTTTTTAGTTGGCTGGTAATTTGGGGAGGGGGTGGGTTGGAGTTTATGAAATAGTCTGCGGGGCTCCTTCATCCCTTCTACAGTTTGCAGGCGTCATTCCTTGGGAAAAATATATCAGTGTATTCAATTTTTTTTTTAATTTAATAATCTTGATGTCCAAGGATGTCCAATTTCAGAATTCATCACGGGAAAACAAAAATTATGGCATTCACTGGTAAATACCCCACAAGATCAAAATAGTTATTGACAATACAGTATTGAAGCAAGTGTCACAATACTGCTACCTTGAATGTGATATTAGTTTCAAAGACGAATTGGATATTGAAATAAGAATAGGGGAATTTCAATCAATATGTAGAAACACCAGCAGAACCCTCAACAAGAAAGCGAGGAAGGAAACAATAATAATTACCACAAACTAATGGCTGCCCCAGTTCTTCTATATGGTAGTGAATCATGAGTCACAACAAAACCTCTGGAGAGCAGAGTCCAGGCATCAGGAATGAGATTCCTTTGCAGGACAAAAGGCTACGATTGCCGTGACCTCATGAGAAATGAGGATATTGAAAACGATCTAGGTACCTTCAACATGGATGAAAAGGTTATTTCCTATCGCAACGAATGGAGAGAGCATGTCAAACGAATATCAGCAGAAATGATTCCTTTGAAGATTCTGAACTATCACCCGGCAGGAAAAAGAGGTATAGGTAGACATCGAAAGAGATGGCAATAAAATATAAAAAATGTAATAGGCGACTCTCGATAATACGGATTTGGAGGGACCAGAGAAAAAGTTCGAATTATCGAGAGTTCCAAAAGTTGGATGGAAGAGGAAAAATAACTCTACATATAGCAAAATTGCTACTGTATATTGCTATAGAAAGTAAAATTGCTTGATATTGTAGTTTATTGAATGATGAAATTTTCAAATGCAGATCTGTAAAACCAAAAAAATAAGAATTCTAAAGAATTGAGAAATTTAATTAAGGAGCTAGGAATAAAGGAATTAGAAGTTGATAAATTAATTCAAAAAATACAACTACAGTGTTGTGCAATCGATCAAAAGGACATTATATTTTTTTCATGAAAAAGTCTATAATTTTTTTCTACTTAACTGAATTTTATTCAGGTTTGATCATGTTCATATTCAATAGAAGTTCGTATTATTGAGAGTTTTTGTAAAGAAATTCGAATTATCGCGTGTTGCAGTCAGATCAGGCTCTGTATTTTATTTAGTATTATTGAGAGAACCTGAATGCATAAATTTTGTTAGAATTATCAAGAGTTTTTCAACGTACCAGGAATTTATTTCATATTATCAAGAGTTTCGTATTATCGAATGTTCGACTGGCTATATAGTGCTGGATAACCAAATCAGAAAATAGTAAATAATAATATCGCATACAGCGTAGGCCTATTCTCAATTGAGTGGATTCCTGATATTGCCAGTTCTACATATAAGCAATTCTTCTAAGCTGAATAAGTTCAGTTTAGCCAATTCGAATGACCCTATTATTAGAAAATGTGTAAATCATGCTATCATGAGAGTAGATGGAAGAGAAACATTTTGCAATACATTTTGAATGTATTCACCACTCTATTTCCTGGGTTTTCAATCTTCTTTGCATTCAAGGAATGTTTGAATACTTTAAAAAATGCTGTGAAGCTATCACATTAATTTTGATCAAGAAGGTTGAAAATAAATGGTTAGAAAACAAACAGCTGAAAATAGATTTTCAGTTCCATTAGATAATAGTATATTTCGTACCTAGGGCCGAAAATTTGCGTTTACCGGCTCGAAATCGGTTTTCAAGTCCGAGGCCGTAGGCCAAGGACTAGAAAAGATTGAGAGACGGAATATTACATTTTCGACCCATGGTGTCGAATTTTATTTTTCGGCACACAACATCAATGCGAAGAAAACAAAATAAAAAATTAGTTAATCAGTTCCAAGAACAGCTAGAACAGTAACCTTATTATGCTATCTTCGCCTATACTGAATTTGGAGTAGGTACCATCTGCTTGCTATTGAAACTTTGTGTAAATAGTTCATTGATTTACTGACTGAATATTACTTTATAACTATCAGTGTATTCGATTTTCTTAGTCCAGAAACGTTTAAGCCCAAGATAATTTTTGTACGATCATCCTAAATTGTACAATATCAATTCAAAGTTGTTGATTTTCGACAGATATTGGCTAACAGATAAGCTTAGTCTAGTTGCATTATCACCCGCTAGATGGTGCTGGCTAACCTGCTAGATGAAGTAACACAGAGTCTGACAACAATAATATTGTTCAAACATGGATTTCACGTTTATCATTATTCAACAGTTAATCAATACAAACATTTTAAATCTTATCAAAGTTGAAGTATTAGTTATTGAAGCAGTTTTTCTTTATTATTCAACTACTGATTGATGTGAAAACTTTCAACGTTCAGTTCTCTTGAAAAGGAATCTCACCAATCAAAATAACAGATGAGAGACTACCTTTACATCGAAATACCAATAAGTCGACATCGACTCGCAAAACGACCTTCAGTCAGCTTACATTCAAGGTTATTTTACCGTCCTAGGGCCGAAAAAGGCATTTTCCCGGCGAGTTGCTGGCGACCTCGCCTGAAAACGAGCGTTTTCGGCCTCCGTATGATGCATGTAAAACAGATCATTTCATACGAGTGTGGCGAAAAATATATTTCATTATATTGGTTTGCTTATTTTCTCAAATTAGCAAATACTTGGAATGGACACATATCTTTTCAATAAACATAATAACATGAGATATTCTAAAAATAGAATAATATATTGTGGGAAATAATTGATAGTGCTGTGGAAATGAATGTGCTGTCAGTCTAGTTGGATGCTTTTGAAAATCAGACAGATTTACTAGGCAGCTGAAACTATGATTGAAAAATATTTCAAATTATGTTAGTTGAAGGCAGTAAATAAATAAAGATGAAGTATTGAGAAATTGATAATCGCTTTGATAATTATTGCAAATTTTAAATCAAAATTTAATTTACTGGACTAGACAAAAAACTTCTGTTTTAATCATAATAAAAATGAATTAGAAAAAAAGAATTGCTGTCAAATGTATAGTGTAGTCGTGACCCATTCTGCCTTATCAATATTTTTCCATCCATTCAGGCGGGAAATGAATGATATGGATAGACTTTTTGAACGATACTTTTAGAGGTAGTTTTGAGAGAAGGATTTTTTTAAAATTAGTAGGTTCACTCTGCATCTCTTTTCCAAGCTGTTTATGATCAATAATGGTCAGCAATCTTTTTTTGTTCACTCATATACCGATTTTAGCATGTGAAATCTTTTCTAGAAATTCTAAATTCAGATTCAATTGAAATGTACTGCTTTTGGATAATGTTAATCGGTCCATAGGCTGTGAGGGGTGCTTCTAAAAGACGATGTCCTATGAAGTTTTTTGTTCACTTTTTCATGCCCTACAAGGTTGTAGCAAGTATTCACGTGGAACAATCAAATTCAGCTTCTCAATAAACATATTCAATTTTCCATTTAGATTGAAATTTGAATAACTCTTGAAGGGGAGGTTTTAGAAGAAAATTTCTCATGTGAGAATAGTTTACTTTTCAACGCTCTTCAGGACTATGATAATATTTCACGAGAAAACATAAATTGTAATTTTTTTAATAATTTCTAGCCCTTATAAAATTACCCTAGTCAGCAATTTCATACGGTTTTTGGTGTTTTTGCTTATGCCCCTCAGTTACCTTTAAGCTCCAGTCATCATAACCGGAGAAATCTTTCAAACAGAGGTATCGGTTTTGAGGGGTTGATGCAATGACTTTTAGAAATAACTGTAGCTTGAGAAGGGATGAATGTACAATAAAAGTTCAAATACAAGATTTACTACATCTAAGATGATCTTTTAATTGAGTTCAACAGAAGTCATGATTCACTCAACAATAAAATGTTAGGTTTTTTAATCATCCCCTGTACACTACAACTATTGAGTTTTTTAAGATTTCCACACCAATTCTTCATCAGTTTCACTTTACCTTCGACCTTCAATATGCAAAACATTGAACTTAACATGAACAAAAAAGTTGAAAATTCAAATCTCGACCATTTTGAGGTGATTTTCAGTAAGAAACTGTTTTTCGCCCTTAACTTCTGATAGACAAGTCTCGTGAAATTCATTCAAACGGTGGGCAACTCAGTTTTTCACGCTCTATTTGATGCAGTAGATCATTTTCTAAAAAATCTAGTATTTCAATTTTCGCGTTTTTTCTCTATTTTCCCCCAGAAATAAGTTATAATTCCTAAGAAAATGTTAATAGCTGATCCTGACCAGAATTTCTTCCTCTTTCACGTGATAATTGATAAATTTGAAATTTTTCATAATAACGATAAATACAGGATATTACACATAAAACACCCTGTTTTTCAACCTCAACTCTGTCAGGGATGATGTAAAATCTTCTCATTTTTAGACGCTCTAAACGATGAAAAAAAGAAATTTCGAAAAATCTCAACAATGAAAAAGTTGAAAATCTTCACCCTTATCGATCAAAGCCAACAAACATCCTATGGAGATTCAATGCATTTAATCGTCATCATCATCATTTTACCTTCAAATTGAGTGATTTAGACTGAAAGATTTTCCCATAGGAGAGATTTTAGAAAATCGAAATTTTTCCGTTAGTTTCCATCCCCTCATCCCTTAACCATCAACCCTACAAGAATTTTCAAAAAACCAAAAAATTTAGCTCAAAAAGCGCTACAAAACAGCATAAAGAAATTTTAAAATATTACATTAAACAAGATTCTCACTTTTTCACACCCACCCTGCACCCTCTCAAAATGTCCGCGAAATAAATATGACTAAGCCAAACTGTAGAGAATTGCTTCTACTTTCATTTAAAGCAATAAAAAACTTGAAAAAAATCATAAAAAACGAGGGTAGTTTTTCGCGGTTTGAAAAAAATAGGGGTAACTTTTCGAAAATGTCGAGGTTTTCCCTATGGGTTCAGCCGAAACCGAATCCATCCCAACTTCCCCCAAGAATCCTCCAAAGCTGCATCATAAAAATCTTTAAGCCGCGTATCGACAGTCCGAGGCATGTGCTACGAATGCCTCGCTGTACAGTCTGTTGACACAAAAAAAGAGTATCACTATTAGTTACTATCTACCGCGTATCGACAGTCCGAGGCATGTGCTACACATGCCTCGGACTGTCGATACCGGGTTTGCTAGCAGCGAGGCAAACGCTGCACACAATTCGCAGCGAGCAGTGCCTGTTGCCTCGCAACGCACAACAAACAATTCTACAAACTAACCTCAAAATTGTACCCCATTCCTATGCATTTTTGTGATTAAGAATTCTATTTGGGCGCAGAAGGTTCTAATAGGCAATAATAAGCATTGCCTTGAATTTTTATCTACTAATTGAGCACAAACTAACCTCCAAAGTCCAAATTATCAATTGTCAGAGCTTAGTTGCTTTGTCTCTCGCTTGATGGCGCTAGTCAATTTGTTCGCATGCTCGCATTTTTGGTTAAAAAAAATGCAGATTTTTTATTATAATTATAATTATTTTCATTATAATTATAATGATATGCTATATACTATACTATAATTATAATTATTTTTGATTATTGCAGATTATATTCACACATATGCCTCAGCCATGAGTTTATACTTTTTTTGCGTCACCAGACTGTACTGCGAGGCATTCGTGGCACATGCCTCGGACTGTCGATACGCGGCTTTAATGTCAATGATACGTGATCCTGCAGTTATAGAGTATGTTAACACTTTACTACATTTCCTATACTTATCAGAGAAAATGTCAGCTGTTCATCAAAATTTGAGGGTCCCTCAACTTTGAGTGTGCTTGGAAAAACCCGGCAAATATATTATAATAATTATATAATTTTTCATTTGTAAAGAGTATTCAACATGTGTGCAGGGAGCTCACAACGAATTCGTTCATTACATTATTTTTGGGTTTGAAGTTTTATTTCCGATATAATAGACAAATTAAATTCATACTGAAACAAATTTGTTGTCTATTTTCTATTCCAATTTCAATTAAATGATTAGAGTGAACTGAGATTTACTTTATTTTTTGTGTTATTATTGCTCAAGCCATCTTTCAGTTATTATATGCAAATGAAGTTATTTATTTATTATGAGGAAGACCATCTGAAATTCAGAAAATTATGTAAAATGACCTGTATATTTTGTCTAATCGATAAAAGAAACTAAAGCTCATTCGAGTACAAAATAATACAGGCTTCAAGCTTCCTAAAGGTTTTGTGCGATCAGCTACCAATGATAAACCAATTATATAGTAATTCAATATAGAATGAATCAAGTCGACGATGGTAACGTTACAAAAACAATTACATTGGACTCTTTTATTTTTGTATTTATCCAAGTTGAGTTCCAACTTCAGAAACTAGGTCAACAGTCCACTAGGTCATTTCCAATCAAGTTTGATTGCTGTAAGGTTTTTAAAAAAATCAGTCAACTTCTATGGAATTCACATTATTAAAGAATACCGTGAGGCGGGGCTTAACCCAATAGGGCGTTTTGTTAGAAAATGTTGAAGTCATTGAAACAGGTAGTCCAAAGAGGGATAAGGAGGACGGGAATATGATAAAATTTTTTGAAGGATTATATTCTCCATGCGTTGATCTGTTTGGAAATTCAATCACAATATTATCCCACCTTGCTCGGAATTATCAGACATAATAATTGAGAAGATCTACTTCACATATTTGTGATAAATACACATCACTTCATTTTTAAAATAATATATTTTATCAAAATTCAACTATTGAAAGAATTCAGACTGACTGTTATTTAAATTAATTTATTTTGTTTTCAATAACAAACGTTCGAATGATAGTAAACATGATTATATTCTATTATGTGAACATTGGCTCACCAAGGGCATGAACGTGGAGTGACCATGAGGGCACACGTTCTAGCCTTAGACTCATCCATTTATATACTCCAAATTTTTGGGAGTTTAGTCTTCTTGTGTCTTCTAGTTCTTGTTTTGTTAGTGATTCCGTTCAGAGAGACACAGTAACGTCTCCCTGTCTGATTTGGGTTACTTTCTGGACAGTTGTATTTCTTGATATCACAGGCTACCACAGTCCGGGTAGGATAACTCTGTGTATCAAGGGAACAACTGGAAAGAGTAGTACCTTCATCAGACAGGTATTTGTATTTTAAAATAGAATTATTAAAGTCGCGGAAAAGTGAAGTGTTATCAACATGGAGAGTCAGGTGAGTCATTATATTGTATCTAGATTAACCAAAAAATGTTCCTGAGCAGCCAAGCGAGTACCCCATGATAATTTATTAATAGTAGTCAACCCCTGATTAATATAATATGATCAAAATAAATGTTAATGTCCATATCTCAATTAAGAATCTTATTTTATGTATCACTTAATTAAAGTAAAATCTATTAACCATTGGTAATTATTAATTATATAAGTCCCATTTTTTATTGAAACCACCCTTACATATTGCATATAGAAAGTAAGCTTTATGAGACTAGAAATTACAAGAAATGGGTTTAATGATTCAGAACTTACAAACGAAGGCAGCGAGTTTCAAATTTCCTTTCATTAATAAGAAAGACAGAAGAGGCGAATGTATTTGGCTGACTCTTAATCCACAATCTTGAAGTTTCCGCACCAGCTCTATGGGTTGAGATGAGTTGCACCTTGGCAAGAACCAATCAGTCAGGGTTTCATGATCCGGTTTTACATTCATTTCCAACATAACTTTCAAAACTTCAAAAACGCCTGAAATAAAAATGTTGTAAATTATTCGAAATCCATGATTAATCAATGAAAGCTATCAAGGGTAAGGGAAAGTAAAGTTTAATGAATGAAAGTTTGGGGGTTTCCATTATTATCTTTTCTGTAGAATTTTACCCAAATGAGCACTTTTTCTAGATAGGCCTAATAAAAGTGTTGATAATAAGAGATGAATTTCAGTCAGTCGGAACTGAATGCAAATTAGAATTGGACGCCTCCTGCGAAAGTCAAATCTGTTGTAGTCAAATGGTATCGACTATTATAACCGTATAATAAGACTGTCAATAAGCCAATCTAGTTACCGGCAACTCTAAAACTACACGGATGATTATATTAAGCATTCAATAAATTCATAAGAAACAGTTTATAAGAGATTCAACACTATCTGGAATATTAAAATGAGTTAAAATGATTACTTGATGATTTAACTGACTATTCTGTAGTTGTAACTTGTAGATACTTTCGTTTTTAGTGATGATTAAGACTTGGAGCAGGACGGACGTCTACTACTGCCGCTCTCTATATCTCTTGTAGTACGATTTTCGATAAAAGTGTTCTTGTTACGGTGTGCATAAAAGTTCGTTCTAAAAATCTCTTGTTAATTCTCATCTGCTATAAATACTTGAATATTTTTTATAAAATCATGTCTGATAGCTGTAACACCTGTTTGAAGTCACTCAAGACCGTCAAAGTGAAAGTATCATGCTGTGACTGCAATCAAAACTTCCATGGAAAGTGTGCTAGCCTATCCGCCGAGGACGTCAGTTATTTGACGGAACAGGGTGAAGTGTGGCGATGCAAACCGTGTGCACAGCAACGTCGAAAGAGTATGGCGCTAGAATCCAAGGGTACGGTCACATTTGATAACGTTCTCAAACTTATTGAGGGTCTAAGGGAGGACTTTAAGCGTGTGGAGACTAGTCTCGGCGCTTCGATAGAATTCTGTCACGCTGAAATTGCGGGGGCTAGAAAGACTGTTGAGGAGCAGAAAGAGGAAATTTCCAAGTTAGTTAAAACGGTGGATGAACTGAGAAGTGAAAATCATGGACTTCGAAAGAGGATAGCTGATCTCGAGTCAAGGGTAGAGGAGTGTGAGCAGTACTCGCGTCGCAACACGTTAGAAATACATGGCGTGCCGATGCAGAAAGGAGAGAATGTCGTCACAATCGTCAAAGATGTGGGCCGATCGCTAGGGTATCCAATAAAAGACACCATGATAAATGCATGTCATCGCCTGCGTTCCAAGGAGGGGTCCGAGAGGCATCCGGGAATCATTGTCAAAATGGTGCGGAGGCTGGACTCAGAAGAGCTACTCCGAAAACGCCGTGTGAAGCGCAACTTAAACACACATGACATTGGTCTAACTTCAGAACCCGCGGTGCCGGTCTACATCAACGAGAGCCTGTCACCCGCTCGGCGTAACCTGTACAACGCTGCCAGACAAGTGAAAAAAGATAAGGACTTCCAGTATCTTTGGGTCAGAAGTGGGAAAATTTTCTTACGAAAGGTACAGGGATCGAATGTGATAACTGTAAGGAAAATGGAAGACCTAAATGATTTGTAAGTCTTTTGTTCTTTTTCTCACAAAGTCTTATTTTTTTAATAGTTCCAAATTGACGAATTATCCTTTTATTTTCATTTTTTACACTGTTGCATTCATCTATTTTACTTCAATTGTCACGTTTAGACCAAAGTACCTATTACTCGTATATATTTATCTTGAATACTCTATCAAAAGATGGGGATTAGTTCTAGAAAACGCTTATCTATTTCATATATATATATATATATATATATATATATATATATATATTTTATATATATATATATATATATATATATATATATATATAATTCAAACCCTTTGTTATTTAACTTTGATGTTTTTATATTTATTATTGAATTGAAAATGAAGTTAGGCCTAATCTCTGTTCATATTGCTAAAATGCAAGCTCTTAAAATGAGTTTGAAAATAAAGTCCAAATCATCAGTTCATTCAACAACAGTAATAAATTTGTCACATTCTGCTAATGTCTAATTCTAATCATGTTTTAGTTTTTTTAAATCAGAATATCCGTAGCCTAAGACAGAATTTTGATTTATTTTTTACTGAATTGAATAGTTTAGAAATGTCTCCGGACTTCATAATACTGACAGAAGTCTGGATATCTACCGATGAGATAAATTTATTTCGTATTGATGGTTACAATGCTTATGATTGTTGCAATGATAATTATCGAGCTGGAGGAGTAATAGTGTACGCAAAATCACAGTATAGATGTAGCATTTTAGATAGGTCAGATAAGCGGTCAGCTGACTCTTTACAGCTCAGTTGTTCTGATGATGACATTGAATTCATTGTTTTGGCAGTTTACCGTTTACACAGTATTCCGATAACAGAATTTCTCGTTGATATAGATTGCTTGATAGCTTCACTGAAAGGAAAAAATACTGTTTTTACCGGAGATATAAATTGTAATATACTGCTTGATGATAGAGTATCTGATTCTTATCTTAGCCAGATGGCTAGCCATGGATTAGACTGTCTTATCAATGAGCCTACAAGAATAGTTGGTGATAGTGAGAGTTGCTTGAATCATTGTTTTGTAAGATTCAATCAAGTAAAACAATTAGTTAATTACAATGCTCAAGTGTTGCACCTTGGAATAAATGATCATTCAATGTTACGTATAGAGCTAGAAATAAGTAAACGTCGGTTTTTAAAGATTCTACGGAAAAAAGCAGAGTAGTAATTGATTTTGATCAATTGAAAGCAGAGGTACAAAGTTTGCAATGGGAGAGCGTCTTAGATAAGAGTTCCGTCTCGGCTGCTTTTGATCTTTTCACCAAGTTGTTATCGGATTCAATAGATAAGTGTAAATACAATAAACCCAAAAACAGTGTTATCATCAATAATAAATTAACCCCATGGATTTCTGATTATTTGTTTAGAGGTATCAATAGAAGGAAAAAGCTTTTTAAGCTCACGATGTCAAGACCAAACGATATAAATTTAAAAGAATACTACAGAACATTTAGAAATAGGTTAAAATCTGAATTGAGAAAAGCAAAGGAACAGTACTACTTGAAAAAGTTTGATGATTGCTCTGGAAATTTAAAGAATCAATGTAAAATAGTTAATAGCTTGATAGGAGATAGGGAATCAAAGCAGGATGTTAGTAGTCTAGAAATTGATTCAGAGACAATAACAGATAAAACACGCATTGCAACAGAGTTTAATTCATTTTTTATTAAAATACCGCTTCTGCTACGACAGTCAATTGTTAACTTACAGGATAATGTAGAATTAAATTCCCGTTTCAAATGTAACCATATGTTGCATTCCTTGTTTTTCACTCCCACTAATGAAACTGAAATTCTCAAGGTAATAGCCGGTTTGAAAAACAATAAAGCTCCCGGATTTGATAACATTAGCAGTTACATTGTTAAGAAAATTTCCATTCAGATTGCTGGTGTATTGAGTAGACTTTTTAACTGGAGCATGATGAGTGGCGAATTTCCTGATTGCCTAAAAGTTGCTATTGTGATACCACTTTTCAAGCAGGGTAGCAGAGAGAAACCAAATTGTTACCGTCCAATATCTCTATTGTCTGTTTTCACCAAAATTTTTGAAAAGATTATAAAGATTAGATTAATAGGTTATTTAAGAAGATTTGATTTTTTCAGTGAAAATCAATTTGGTTTTAGAGAGGGTATGAGTACGGAAGATGCTTTGGTTTCATTTTTTGAGGATATCTATGGGAGTATTAATGAGGGTAAAAAATGTTCAGCATTATATCTAGATATCACTAAGGCCTTTGACACAGTGGATCATTCAATTTTATTGAATAAATTATATTCAGCTGGTGTACGAGGCTTAACTTATAAGTGGTTCCATAGTTATCTTCGAAACAGAAAGCAGTGTGTGAGAGTTGGGGGATGCTACAGTAGATTCGAGTATATAGAGTATGGTGTGCCCCAAGGATCAGTTTTGGGACCTATTCTATTCCTTGTCTATATTAATGATTTATGTAATACAAAATTAAATGGTAGATTGACAGCTTTTACAGATGATACTGCACTCACATATTCAGATTTCAAGTGCAATACAATATATACTCAAATGAGCGATGATTTAAGAGTCTTGAATTATTGGTTTAGTAAAAATTTTATGGTGTTGAGTGAAAAAACTAAATATATGATCTTCAACTTGAAAGGAAATGTATTTTTTGATACAGATTTAGTTTACCACAGCTATTCCTGCTCTGTGATTAATAACTGTAATTGCCTAACAATTAACATTGTGAATACCTTTAAATACCTGGGCTTGATCATTGACTCATTACTGTCATGGAAAAGTCATGTAGCAAAATTGAAAAAAGAGTTTTGTAGAGGAATAAGGAGTTTTTACATGCTACGTGATTAGTGTCCTAAAAGTGTATTATTGAATGCCTACCATGCACTTATTAACTCTCGCATGAGCTATGGTATTGTACTGTGGGGTGGTACCTATGTTACAACATTGTATCCCTTGATTATTTTTCAAAAATCATTTGTCCGTATAATTACTGGATCACCAAGAACTGATCATTCTTGGCCACTGTTTGTTCAGCTTAGGATACCTCCAATCAGAAATCTCTACGTTTTTAAAGTCCTAAGACTATTCTTTCTGAGATGTCTTAATGCAAATCTCATTCAAAACATAAGATTAACTTCAGGCGGGTCCTAGTTCAAGTTCCTCAATCTAATTTAACAATTTTCCAACATTCGTTCTCATTTAATGCTCCTAGATTGTTCAATTTAATTTCACAAAAATTTAATACCTCAGTCCCTTTTAATATATTTCTTAAAAGTTTGAAGTTTTACCTGTTCACATTGAATGACTGTGAATCTTTTTTGAGGATTGTACAGTAAGTTAGTACATATATAGGTCTCATTTCATTTTTAAGCCATTACATTGGTTTTTCTTGTCTGACTTTCAGTTTTCATGAGTTGAATAATAAATTCTTTTATTCAATGAGAAAAGTATTGATTCATTTCAAAATTGTTCAGTTTTTCATAAGTGAATCCTTCATTAATAACATTGAAATAAATAATTTATAATAAGATTTAGTCATTTTTCCCGTTATGGAAACCGTAATACTAGTATATTTGATTCAATTTTGTACTTAATTAAGTTGATTCCGTATGTAGAGCATGGCGGTCCTACTACTCTATGGTCTATTATTTATTTTATTTTCAAGAGTAGTGCACTCCAATAGGGCTTTCGCCTAGGGGTGCCCATCTTTATTTCGCCTATTGTGACATGTTATTTGTATTTTAAAGCAAAACTAATATTGTTAAAATATTTTGTATTTCTTAATGGATTCCAATAAGTTTCTTTTGTATTGAGATAACCAGCTGGTTACGTTTGTAATAATGTATCACGTTTTGTTGTAATGTATTGTGCGAAATAAATTAATTTTTGAATTGAAATTTGAATTTTTAATAGAAAGTTCGGTTAACTTACAGAGTAAAACCAAAGACAATACTACTTTTAGCATAATACTGCTCTAGGAGTAGTTTTTTTTATGGTAAAACACACTCCGAACTCAAAAATCAGGATTATAAAGAACTCACAAATCAGGACCGGCTGCTGCAACCTTCGTGGGACACTCTGTATAACTTCATCTAATACTAATCTAATCTATACTGTTTTTGATAATAATTCACGAAGTGAAATTCCAAATTAATTTATTCTATCACCGTAGCGAAATTGAACAAATTCTCCTCAAACCGAAGAATTCTAAATTTAAGTTATTAGAGAAATCTTATCTGATAAGGAGGTGTGTATTTCATAGGGTGCAAACATAGTGGAAACGCCGATGTAGATGACGATGTGAATAGCGATGGCAGTAATAATTCAGTCGATGCCACTATTCATGAATTAGCTGAAGTAATCAAACACAAAGAAATTAATGGAAATGAATTATTTATGGGTTAGTGTCATCGCTAGTCTCATCTTCATCAGCTTTCCCACTATGTTTGCACCCTCAAGGATTTGAAAATAATCAATAATCTTTAAAAATTGTAGCTTTAAGTTATTAATAGGATTGACTTTAATCAATGGAAGCTAAATTTTTATACCTTACCAATTTCTCCAGAACTTTCTCCTGCTTTGATAATGAGAGGCCAGAAATAGTGCGGTCTCAGCAAATGCCCTCTACTAGCAAATACCTTCAAAAGTTCTACTGCATCTTCCTGTGTTCGGAATTGTATTGCCGCTTCAGTAGCTTTGTGAAGAGCATACGAGTTGTATTCCATGAGCTCTTCACAGGCATCGATTACTTTTTGAACGGGCTGTAATAAAAAAGTGTAATGTACATTGATAAAGACTTCTAATAATTGAATCATTTTCTAATATCCTTAAACATAAAATATTTTTACAATATTAATTTTTATAGTGTATTGAATAGAAAGACTAGATATTGTCAAACCACCGATTATTATTAAAATATCAAGATACCGGTTTCGGTTGCTACTTCATCATAATCAAGTTCACCTCAGGCACACTGAGTACGGTTAAAGGTTGATAATGGTGTAACAACTGTAACCGGTATCTTGATTTTAAATAAACTTGTGGTTTACTATTTCACTATAACACAAAATCATATAACACAAAATCATATAACACAAATCATCCTGAGCAGTTTATTGGTCAATTTTTTCAACAAATATAATATTATGTATTTATGAAGTTATGTTTATTGTGTATAAAATCACTCACAATTTATTATTTTTTTCAGATTCAATTGATTCAACAGAATTATTAATAATTAACCCTTGTTGCATACACCACAATTTTTGGAGATAAACTTTTTAATAGTCCTTATAAATAAATTATACTAGATTGGACAGAACTTGACATACGGTACACATTATTTACACACATTATGAATGTTTGCCAAGTCCCATTTTCAAGAAAATCGGACGTCCAAGAATTTTGTTGTGCATAATGGAGTCAAATTGGCTGTGGTGAAGCCCAATGTCATCTTTGCAAATTTAGAGCAAGCAATTTAATATTATATTCAAGGTCAATTCTAATTATTTACAGTTGGAAGGAATTTGTAAACCGAACATTGCTAGGTGAGATAAGTCTGGGGATAGTTTTTAGATGTCTAGGGATAAGGATTCTCGAATCTAGGGATTTTTACAGTATCAGTAGTGGCAACTTTCTTCATCAGTTTTGAATGATTTAGTTATTGCAATATTGATATATAGCGTGTGTGTGCCAATAGTTATTTTACAATGATTAGGCTACTCACTTTCGAAGAAACATCGAATGACAGAGACTTGATAGGAATGAATACGAAAAATGATAGATATATCAACTAAAAATCTGATATTTAAATTAATCTTTATATTTATAAAATATTTCGCAGATTCCTGTGGGTCCACCGACCATCTGTTTGAAACCGCTGGAGTAATCAAATGTGTCAGAAATATTTGAACATCATTGCAACAAAGTGGTTCAGGAGTCTGAATGATTAGAGTTGATTCAATTCCACCTCAGTTGAAGTAAGTTTTTTTAATTAACCACTACACCAATATGATTCAAAATAGGTACAGTTGAAATTTGATCACGATAAGTTCAGTAAATGTTAATTATATAATTTGATTGTGATTATTTTGGAATGAAAAAGAATAGAAGACTTATGAATAAATAATTAAAGTAAATTCAGCTTCACTGAATAGAACATCTAGGAGTAGTCATAACTACAGATGTTATAAGAACTCGAAATATTCAATTATCTCTGGTAAACTCTAGCGAGTAATCATTGTGTATCACATTGACATAATTTTGATTAGATGCGAAAATAGATAAGTTACATACTGTGTTAGCTTTGATCATCTCTTGAATGAAGAACAAAGCGAATGTTGCCTCGCTGTTTGAGCTGGTTGGCAGACAAGCACGTAACTCTTTAACAATAGAAAATGCCACATCTACGTGACCACTATGTGTTAATTCAATTATCGTATGAATCAAAGGGGTTTGAATGTCGTGCACGTTCCAAGTTCCACTTTTCAAAACCTAGAATCAAAGAAGAAAAATAAATCAAAAATTGATAGAAGCTAATACAATATTGAAGACAAATATTGAGTCTGTGAGTTGACGGAGCACATAATCCATTATCATGAAAGTAATAGGACTAGCCTACTCTTGTATGGCCGCGAATGTTCTCTAGAGCACGCGACAAAGCCCAACATTCCTATTAATTAGTTTGAAAGAAACTAATAATAGGACTGTCGTGCAAAAGAGATAGCCTCAGACTCATTTGACTACTTATTTTAGAGCTCAGATGAAGAATAAGGCAAAAAAAAGTTGAATCACATACATTGTGTATATTTTTTCGGATGACCGAGATGTGTGTGGATGTGTCTCGAATGATCGTCACAATGTGGTTGGCTCTCAAGCCTCCTTTTTTGTGACCAGTCATCTAACACTGGTAGCCATCTCAACGCTTCTCAGCCGACCTACCGCCAAGTTTTGGTTTCCCTCGACCTTTTCTTGTTCGTTCATCATGAGAGGAAAACATTTTGTTACTAGTCTAGTCCTGACTAGTCTAAACAAATCCCCGAGGCCAGAAAGTGTCGCATATTTCATGCACCCTACACCCGTGTGGTTGGACTTTATTTAGCAAGAAAACAGTAAAGAGTAACATTACTATTCACTGGACTGAATGCTGAGTTACTTACTTGGGAAATGAAGTTGATGATTTTACCATCACACAGGCTTTTGATAATAAATAACCGTTGTAGATCTGTAAGATCTGATTTACATTGGTCAAAATATCTTTTAAAATTGAGTTCGTCTCCCATTCTAGAATAACTTCTCAACACTGATGTATAAGTATCAGGCCCAATATCGATACCTGTATCATGCATTATCCGAAGAGTTTCTTCCATGTTTTCAGCATCTCTGAAATCAATATACATTAGAAATAATAAATATTTAAATCATTCATATACAGGGTGACTACGGGAAGTACTTACATTTTGAAAACAGCAAAACGGGGTTAATTTTTGAAACAAAAAAATTATTTTCTGTTCTGACATGTTTGTTAGGATATTCCATCTAATTTAACTTGCAAAAATAAGGTCAGGAATTTGACGACCGTCTTCTCTGATGCAATTTTCAATTATGCTGAGGAAGCTCTGCCATACTAGCTGTAGTGTCTCCTCGGTGATTAGTGCCACCTATTCACAAATTGCCTCATTCAAATCTTCCAAATTACGAGGTATGCGTTGAAAACCTTTCTCCTTCAAATGACCCCACAAAAAAATCGCAGATGTTGAGGTCGGGAGAACGGGGAGGCCAGGGCACATCCCCAAATCTTGAAATGACATGACCTGGAAACAAGTTTCGCAGCAACTTCATCTTGCTGGAACCATATGTCCCTGTTGCAATTTGAGCATTTGCAGTTGTACGAAAAAAGAAATCGTTGATCATACGCACGTAACAATTCGCATTCAGGTCATCGCAACTCCATCTTCTCAAAAAAGAAGGGGCCAATAACATGTTGTCCGAAACCGCACACCATACAGTCACACGAGGCGAATGGAGAGGTTTCTCATAAATCTGTCTTGGGTTTTCCTGTGCCCAGTATCTGCAGTTCTTTTGGTTGACTGTTTGATTTAAGTAAGAGTGAGCTCCATTGCTCATGAAAATCGCTCATCATCGTGAAGGAGAACTTGCATTTAAGTAGCGAAATCCAACCGTTGAGAGTAGTCAGTTTCTTCTAACTCCTGGACACACACAATCTCGTAAGGATGAGATAGGTATTAGGAATACCTAAATGGCCACGACTAAGGAGGTGAATGACCGCCAGCCCAACCCCCCCCCCCCCTACTTTTCCAAGGCCGAGTATAGTCGCATCAAAAATGTAAATACTTCCCGTGGTCACCCTGTATTTTATTATTAGGCTACAAATATACAGCCTATTCATATTGGGGCACTGAGCTCCGCTCTGAAGCTGCTGCTGGCAGGGGCGTAAATTCAAAATTTTCATTGGGGGGGGGGAAGCGGGGGGCAAGATTTGCTTCTGGGTAGCGGTTTACTGATCACTGATAATTCTGTTATGTATGTAAGACATAATCTACTTCAAAACCAAACTGAATCAAATATACTGGGGGCTGTAATGGGCCTGTGGTGTACCTCTTCAGCCAAGCGGGGGTGGAGGCCTACCCCCGGGAAATTTTGTGAAAGTATACTTTCAAACTGTTTTTAGGAGGCCTTTTTTGTCGCCAATCAAATGCCGAAATCCCTATTTTTTAGCATAAAATATTGATGATATACAGAGTGTCCCACGAACGGTTTAACATGGATACATCCGGAAACCATAGATTTTTAGATATTTTTCAAGTAGGCCTACTTACAGTCATCAAATTATCAAAATCTCAAGAATCATTTGTCAAAATTGAATTTTGAAGATATTGTTGGGGAGAGGAGATAATTTCACATTAATTTAAGGTATTCTACATGGCAAAGTCGATTATTGAGCAGTATTTATTAGCGGTTAAAGTTGATATAGAGTGATTTTCAAGTTTTTCTAAAACCTCAAACTGATTTTTCGCGATTTTTTTCCAGGATAAGAGAAATTTCTATAGATTAGAACCTTCCTTATTCATTATCTCCGAATGAGACCAAGTACAGGGGTCTAGCTCAAATCCCTGAGTCAGAATTCCATTGAGTTTTTCTTTAATTAAAAACTAGACTAATATTGTTGAGTGTGAATAATCGTCTACAATTTGATAGCTTTGTGTCGTGTGATAACGTACATACAAAATACTTTTTCGATAGGACTGAGAATGGTTACTGGTCCTGGTTGACTGGAACTGATTAAAAGTTTGTATCTGCAGTGGTTATTTGTCTAAAAATCTAAAATGACCCACAAACTCAGAAATCAGGTTTGAATGACCAATTACATTTGAAGAATCAATGTGTCTAACTTCTTCAAATCTGATCTTATAAATTATTTATAGTTTTAATTGAAAAAGTATTAACTTACACACAGTACTATTACAATATAAAAATTGGAATTTTTCATCAAATTTGACACATAATAAATGAATTTATACTGGGACTCTTGGGAACTTTTAGTATGTTATTCAGCGCTCTTTTCTGATCATATCTGCAAATTTTCAGCTGGATCCTCCGACATTTAATTTTGTTGCTTTATTTGATTGGGGGTGCAAAATCAGTGTTTAGTGGCAATTCGGTTTCATTGGATTCCTCAGCTAATTTTGATAATTGTATAGGCTAACATAAATAAAGCATCTAAATAATCAGAATTTTTTTAATTTCAATTTTTCACCATTGTTATCTCGGAAACGAAGCGTTTTTGGGGAGATATTCTTCAGTTTGTTATATTTCTTTATTAATATGCTTGAGATTATGACGACGGCACAATTTTTCAAAGGTGAGATGAATTAAAGATACACCAAATAATCATACATACTTACCCCAATTTTCCATGACCAACAATAATAGCATTGAATGCCGCTTGATTGACAGTGAATCCGGCATGTTTGATGGTGGATAGTATTTTAGTGGCTTGCTTAACATCGCCTGTCTCACAGACACACTCGAGCAGCTTCAAGTAGGTAGCATCATTCGGTTCCAAACCGTCCTTTCTCAATTCGGCAACAATGTCATCAGTATTGATGGGGTACTGCAGAGCCGAGAGCGATGAGAGCAATGCATGATAATGCTCCAGAGTGACTGGTCCTTCGAGAAAATAAATTGATTGACATTTTTCAATACTATGGTACATTTTTATATGCACAATTACCCAACTTAAGTAATCAAGAAGTGATATTATTTCAATCAAATATAAATATAATTATACAGATTTGGATGGAAATATTCACAATTCAAGTGTTTATAATATTAAAAAGTGTTGTGAAGCAATAAGTTTCATGCAGTATACTCATGAGTGTTTATCATTCAACAGAATATCCTCCACAACATTAAAAGTTAATGGTAGACATGATTTATAGCAGTTTACTCGAGGACTCCAATTCTTTTCCTGACATATTTCCATCCCTCGAATATTTTCCAAGTTTCTATTAGTTTTAATGTGAAAAATGAATTATTGGAGTTGAAATGAACTACAGACTAGAAGATATATTAAGAAAAGTGGACAAACCTGCATTCTTTATGATCTTCCATGCTGACAGAGTAAGTTCTGCTTTATTAACAGGGGCAACGTCTGGCAATAAGTCGCTAGTGCATTTCAGCAGCATCAATCCTTGTTCACTGTTGCATTTATCTAGTTTTTAGGGAAAATTATTATTTTTCAGCTTACGATTTTTGAAAGAAAACTATTAAATATTATATAGAACCACTCAATGGGATAGAAATATTTTATAAAATTGAGATAAAAAATTGACACTAAAGAGAAGATAACACTACAAAATTCATTCACATATATTCATCCATTGAGATCAATTACTCTTCCAGTAAAAGTTCAAATTGTGTGTGAAACTCTATGAGAAAGTGAACTTAGATTGTAAACATAACCTCCAGGTAATTTCAAATCATTTTCAAAGTTGGGAAAAAACGTGTTGGACTTGACTGTCTCAGTTTTCATCTAATAAGTAGCCTGTATTTTATTATTTCTCCCAAATTAATGAATAATTGAATTATGGATGTATTCTCGAGAAATACAATAATGTCTTAAACAAGAGGATTGATTGTTAAAGCACTTGAATGAAAAATTAACATCCAAAATCGGAGATGCAAGTCTCTCAACATTCTACAATCTACAGCATTCAAAAGGGGAGAAGAGAGCCTCTAAATAGTGTACAGAATAGTTGATACATAACAGAATAATTGTTAAGCACTAAAAGTTTGATTGCTAACTAGATATAACTAATAAATTAAGATACTAACCGGAATTAGAATTTACCTTTAGATACTCTTTGAAGGATATTTTCAAGTTTTGTCTTGGATATTCTATCAAAATTTTTCCATGTCACACTCAATGCATTGAAGTAGTTTGTCGGAGTGTTCTCTTCACTACGTCGAGATCTGCTGATATTTACACTGAAAGCTCTCACGTTTGAACTGAAACAAGATGCCTTCCAATAAATTTAACCAAAAGATGTATAAACAAATTATTATTATCAACAAATTCAATTATGAACATATAGGCTATTATTACACATAGAAAAATGATAAATAACTTAACCGCAAAATATGGTATTTTTCAGTAGTAGTCCATTCCATTCCACATTGATTATTCGACTAAGGCGATTCTCTATTACCATATTATCGCTACATGTGCTTATGAGAATGAAGCACAGAGAGAGATAATATAGTAATAAAGAATCGCCTTAAAGTCCTACAACGGTATAACTGTAATGGTATCTTCCATAGTCCACCACTTGTCCACTTTATAAAAGTCCTACAAGAATCCTACAGAGCCCATCATTAAGAGGTGGCCAGCATCAGTAACGGATTTAAGGGTAGGCCAACTAGGCGTGCGCCTAGGGGCCCACACCACAAAAATATCGAGAAAAAATATTATTATTTTCATTTTTAGAACTTGGCAACCTGCATTCTAGCAAACTTATAAGTGGCCACACAAACTGTGTTATATAATCTGTATATATTGAATGTAATGTAACTTATCTGTTTACTTGAAACAATTAGGTACAGTCTTTGGTAATAGAACTGCGATTAGCTGTTCAGTGTTCACCTTCCTGGTTGAAGAATTGAATTCAAATGAATTTTATTCGTTCAAAATGCAGATTCAAGCTTACAGCTATTCACAATCACATATTACACAGCATACTTAATGAATGATAAATTAGTACAGTATGTTACAAATAATGAAACTAATAATAATGCTCAAAACATGTAGTTTTAGAGTACTTTTTCTGACTTTTTTTTCCTGAGAAATCCATCTTCAGTCCACCATTATTGATAGCTACTTTTGTTTATGACCGTGGCAGCAAGTATAAAAAATTGTAGATATTGCTAAGCGGTTCTGATGGTGAATAATAAATTATTGTAATAACTTATATGCTTTAGCAGTACCAAACTACCAAAATTGGCAGTATGATACTTATTGATTTAATGGAAGTTAGAATCAACTTTGAATGAATAAAATGAAAACTTAATAAAAACTTCAGCTTAAAATCGAAACAGTGGTTCTATCGGGATGAATTTTGCAAAGTGAGCAAGTGAAATATATTGCTATTAAAGACTGCAACATTGAAAGAGTGAGTTGTAATAATATAAATCTATAATCTATAGCCTACATAAATTAAACGGTTAAACTGTGATAAAATCTTATGAACGAGATTCGAGAATGGAACAAACTGCATTATTTCTCAACATAACAAAAATGTGTAACATAGCCTACCATAGCTTACCGGTTCTCTTTACTTTGCACCAATTCATAAAAATTCAGATGGTCAAGACACTTACCAATTAGTAGATCTGGATCTAATTGTAATTCCAGACGAAGTGCAATTATTATATCTATTATAAACAATGTACCGTAAGTAATTCAACATATCATTTTTTGTCATTTTGACTTAGTGCAAATTCAGTAGAATAATGTTTTAATGAAAACATAGAACTTTGAGTTTCAGTTGTAGTTTGTTTAGAGAATAAATTCAGAACTATTATATAATTATCAATTTATAAGATCCAAAAATCACATCATTCTAATAAATATCAAATTAATTTGATACTTTCTAACTTTTATCATTGTAGATTAGCAAAAAAAACATTGAGATGAGTACTAACCTAAACACTAGTGTAGTGTTCGGTATCAATATCCGATATATCGATATATTTTTTATCGATATGTTGATATTTTCGTATCGATATGCTCTGACCAATATATCGACCGTATCGATATTCTGTTATGATTCGATATATCGTTTTTTTCGAGTTTCATATTATTCATTGGAAATAACATTATTAAGAAAACAACACTTTTAAAATGCACTAGAAAAAAGTACACCAAAGAAAGTACCGGTACCTTGGTTGGAAACTTGAAAATATTTCACCAATTCGAAAAAATTAAAAATCCATACTCACCACTGTATAGACCAGCTGCGGCCATTGAGCCACATATAGTCCGACCAAGCAAAGAAGAGCCTCTGGCAAGATGGAAAAATGACTCCATCTTGGTCAATATTTGTTGAAGAATAATAAATGTGGTCTTAATAGTTGATCAAATCGTTCCCTAAAATTTGAGATCAAATTGATAATTTTAAAATCAATATTGACCAAGCTGGAGTCATTTTCCCATCATGAAAGAGGCTCTTCTTTGCTTGGTCAGACTATACAAAATAGCTTGGTATATACAAAACAGCTGGTATTAGCTCAATGGCTGCGGCATACAGTGGCTTGATAAAAGAGCCACTATACTGCGGCAAGGTGGCCACATTGAGCTATATACAAAATGGAGATCGCACTTATTCAGCAAGCAGTGTTACACTTATTTTTTTTTGACAAACCTGTCAGCCATTGTACGTTGAGGACAAGTTGCGCGGGAGTTTGAATTTTCAATGGAAGCAAATGGGGAAACAGCTATCAGTTAATTTACAAATAATTCCTTCAGAATAATTCTTGAGCAATGAAATTTAACCTTATTGTCATTTATGATGCATTTGATCATTTTAGAAGACAATTGCTGTTTTTCCAACTTGTGAATTATAGTAATTGGGTTATGAATTATTTGGCACATACCTACTTAGGCTACCTACTTACAGCTCAGAAGTACAATTTTGATTGTTGGTACAGGTACCTACAAGTTAAAAACTTATTTAGTAGTATGTTTATCAACATCAATAGCACCTAATCTATTATTTTATCATCAGTAGTTGGGTGATGTTGTCTATCCATTAAGTTATTTATGTTATCTAAAAAGATAACATCAATACAGTACCACAGCCTATTCTTCAAATAGCATGACACTATAAGTTGTAGCCTACTGAGTTGTCAACAATTCTACTAATTTTTCAAACAATAAATGACTTGATAAGCTGAGAATTTATTATTTGGACTTATTTTACTTCAAGACTTCTAAAGATAGAAACTCTGTTGCCCATTGATATATATGTTTCTGCTCTTCTAAAATATATCAGCACTTCTTTGTGCTTTGAAAAATGTGATAAAGATTGTTGAATGGAATTTAAACTTCAAATTTGGCTCTATACAATATAAGTTACCTGTAGGCTATATGTTATAGGTACTATATATAATTATGTTGAACAATATAAGTTACCTAATTATTATTGAACAGCCTAGAGCCTGTAAAATAAAATTATCAATGAGGTTCCTTTGATTTCATTGACTTTTGATGATACCAATACCAAAGACACTAAATTCCTAAGAAACAGTATTTTTATCACTGATAAAATGTTGCAGGAAAATTTAGAAGATAAGTCCCTGCCATGATTCAATGACTCCAGTGTAAGCTTTAATGGAACAAAATTTTAAGAGGTTATTGAACAAGATTTATTTAATCCAAGGTTGTCAATGCAAAATTTTCTTACAATCTCAAATCTACATAAATAAATTATCACCTACATCAAATTCATAAACATTCTGTCATTGATAAATTCATCCCATAAGGTCATAATTGACAAATTCCATTGTTATTTAATCCATTATCAAACAAAATTCAATGTAAAAGGTTTATCCTCAACATAGATAATAGTTCAATGGAATAATAACAGAAAATTTAAAGATTATCTATAAAAAATTTCACCTAGAAGTCTGGAATTAACAATAAACAAATAAGAAGTTTGCAATGAACAATGCATCAACAAGGAAAATATGGATTAGAATGAACATTTTAAAAATTATTTTCCACATAATTATTTACATTTACGATTGCTGAAAAATAGCAATTAATTTTTCAAACATTATGGAATGTTATTAACTTTGTCAATTTCTGCCTCAATCCAAAGGCGGCCTTTTTCTCATTCAAATTATGAAGCGGGCTTCCTGAAATGGTGGAAATAGATCAGACGGAGTACCAGCCTAACGAAAAAAGGCCGTAACCTGGTTTCATACTGCTATCCAAACGAGTGTTTTCTCCAGTTGGTATATAGCTCAATGGGTGGCCAGCGCGACCGGTGTACAATAAATGCACTTGCCATCTATAGCCTAAGAGCGGTTAAATTCAAATGCATGTAGCAGCATTCGCTTGTTTTTGAATGGCTCCGTGAAGTTGTAGTGCACATGTCCAGAAAGATTTGAGAAAAATCATGAATAATCTATGATTTTTGCACAATCAGAATGTGCAAAAAAATAATTTTGTTTTATCACCGTTTTTTATTTAAACGCATTTGAAGTTGCGGTCAAGGTCAAAAACCAATGTTATTTGCCCTATGCTGGAAGCGTGAAGTTGTAGTGCACATGTCCAAAAAAATCTAAGAAAATTCATGAATAACCTTCGATTTTTGCGTCGTCCGGTAATGCAAAAAAATTTTTTTGTTTTATCACCATTTTTTTTTTTAAGCATTTCAAATTGCGGTCAAGGTCATGCGTGAAAAATGCGGAACAACAAGAAATAAGCACAAATGCGTTTATTTTCGCGTAATTTTGAGTGGCAAATCAGTTATTAATAACATATACTATTGAAATTAATCACTAATGAATTTTTAACAAGCACAGTTTGAACAAAAAACAATGTTTGTTCATGATGATTCATACAAATATAGGGAATTCCACTAAAAACACCCTATAAAATGTAAATGCATCGATGTTTAGGTTACTTTCTCTGAGAAATGTATTAGTTATGACATCCCTGATCGAAATTAATCACGAATTGATTTTGCACAAGCACATTTTTCACGAAAAAAATTTCTTCTTATTAGGGAGACATAGAAATATGGGGAATTTGACTAAAAACCCCCTATAAAATGTGAATGCATGGGTTTTTTGATTATTTTTCGTGATGAATGTATCAAGTATAACATCCCTGACCACAAATGATCACGAACTATTTTTGCACAAGCACAGTTTTCACAAAAAAAAATTTCTTCATAATAGGGAGTCAAAGAAATATGGGGAATTCGACTGAAAACCCCCTATAAAATGTGAATGCATGGGTTTTTTGATTATTCCTTGTAATGAATGTATCAAGTATAACAACCCCGACCACAAATGATTACGAACTATTTTTGCACAAGCACAGTTTTCACGAAAAAATTTTCTTCTTAATAGGGAGTCAAAGAAATATGGGGAATTTGACTAAAAACCCCCTAATAAATTTGAATGCATGGGTTTTTTTATTATTCCTTGTGATGAATGTATCAAGTATAATACCCCTGACCACAAATGATCACGAACTATTTTCGCACAAGCACAGTTTTCACAAAAAAAAAATTCTTCTTAATAGGGAGTCATGGAAATATGGGGAATTTGACTAAAAACCCACTACAAAATGTGAATGCATGGGTTTTTTTATTATTCCTTGTAATGAATGTATCAAGTATTAACATTCCTGACCACAAATGATCACGAACTATTTTTGCACAAGCACAGTTTTCACAAAAAAAATTTCTTCTTAATAGGGAGTCATAGAAATATGGGGAATTTGACTAAAAACCCCCTAATAAATGTGAATGCATGGGTTTTTTGATTATTCCTTGTGATGAATGTATCAAGTATAACACCCCTGACCACAAATGATCACGAACTATTTTTGCACAAGCACAATTTTCACAAAAAAAAATTCTTCTTAATAGGGAGTTAAAGAAATATGGGGAATTTGACTAAAAACCCCCTAATAAATTTGAATGCATGGGTTTTTCGATTATTCCCTGTGATGAATGTATCAAGTATAATACCTCTGACCATAAATAATCACAAACTATTTTCGCACAAGCACAGTTTTCAAAAAAAAAATTTCTTCTTAATAGGGAGTCATGCAAATATGGGGAATTTGACTAAAAACCCCCTACAAAATGTGAATGCATGGGTTTTTTGATTATTTTTCGTGCTGAATGTATCAAGTATAACATCCCTGACCACAAATGATCACGAACTATTTTCGCACAAGCACAGTTTTCACAAAAAAAAATTTCTTCTTAATAGAAAATAAAGGAAATAAAAAATTCTTCTTAATAGGAGTCATGGAAATAAAGGGAATTTTACTAAAAACCCCCTATAACATGTGAATGCATGAGTTTTTCGATTATTCCTCTTGATGAATGTATCAAGTATAATATCCCTGACCACAAATGATCATGAACTATTTTTGCACAAGCACAGTTTTCACAAAATAAATTCTCTTCTTAATAGGGAGTCATAGAAATATCGGGAATTTGACTAAAAACCCCCTAAAAAATGTGAATGCATGGGTTTTTTTATTATTTCCCGTGATGAATGTATCAAGTTTAACACCCCCGACCACAAATGATCACGAACTATTTTTGCACAAGCACAGTTTTCACAAAAAAATTTTCTTCTTAATAGGGAGTCATGGAAATATGGAGAATTTGACTAAAAACCCCCTACAAAATGTGAATGCATGGGTTTTTTTATTATTTTTCGTGATAAATGTATCAAGTATAACATCCCTGACCACAAATGATCACGAACTATTTTTGCACAAGTACAGTTTTCACAAAAAAAATTTTCTTCTTAATAGGGAGTCATGGAAATAAAGGGAATTTTACTAAAAACCCCCTATAAAATGTGAATGCATGAGTTTTTCGATTATTCCTCTTGATGAATGTATCAAGTATTAACATCTCTGACCACAAATGATCACGAACTATTTTTGCACAAGCACAGTTTTCACAAAAAAAAATTTCTTCATAATAGGGAGTCAAAGAAATATGGGGAATTTGACTGAAAACCCCCTATAAAATGTGAATGCATGGGTTTTTTGATTATTCCTTGTGATGAATGTATCAAGTATAACAACCCCGACCACAAATGATCACGAACTATTCTTGCACAAGCACAGTTTTCACGAAAAAATTTTCTTCTTAATAGGGAGTCAAAGAAATATGGGGAATTTACTAAAAACCCTCTAATATATTTGAATGCATGGGTTTTTTTATTATTCCTTGTGATGAATGTATCAAGTATAATACTCCTCACCACAAATGATCACGAACTATTTTCGCACAAGCACAGTTTTCACAAAAAAAAATTCTTCTTAATAGGGAGTCATGGAAATATGGGGAATTTGACTAAAAACCCACTACAAAATGTGAATGCATGGGTTTTTTTATTATTTTTCGAGATGAATGTATCAAGTATTAACATTCCTGACCACAAATGATCACGAACTATTTTTGCACAAGCACAGTTTTCACAAAAAAAAAATTCTTCTTAATAGGGAGTCAAAGAAATATGGGGAATTTGACTAAAATCCCCCTAATAAATGTGAATGCATGGGTTTTTCGATCATTCCTTGTGATGAATGTATCAAGTATAACATCCCTGACCACAAATGATCACGAACTATTTTCGCACAAGCACAGTTTTCACAAAAAAAATTTTCTTCTTAATAGGGAGTCATGGAAATAAAGGGAATTTTACTAAAAACCCCCTATAAAATGTGAATGCATGAGTTTTTCGATTATTCCTCTTGATGAATGTATCAAGTATAATATCACTGACCACAAATGATCATGAACTATTTTTGCACAAGCACAGTTTTCACAAAATAAATTCTCTTCTTAATAGGGAGTCATAGAAATATGGGGAATTTGACTAAAAACCCCCTATAAAATGTGAATGCATGGGTTTTTTTATTATTTCCCGTGATGAATGTATCAAGTATAACACCCCCGACCACAAATGATCACGAACTATTTTTGCACAAGCACAGTTTTCACAAAAAAATTTTCTTCTTAATAGGGAGTCATAGAAATATGGGGAATTTGACTAAAAACCCCCTACAAAATGTAAATGCATGGGTTTTTTTATTATTTTCCGTGATGAATGTATCAAGTATAACATCCCTGACCACAAATGATCACGAACTATTTTTGCACAAGCACAGTTTTCACTAAAAAAAATTCTACTTAATAGGGAGTCATGGAAATATGGGGAATTTGACTAAAAACCCCCTACAAAATGTGAATGCATGGATTTTTTGATTATTTTTCGTGATGAATGTACCAAGTATAACATCCCTGACCACAAATGATCACGAACTATTTTTGCACAAGCACAGTTTTCACAAAAAAAAATTTCTTCTTAATAGGGAGTCATAGAAATATGGGGAATTTGACTAAAAAACCCCTATAAAATGTGGAAGCTTGTGTGTTTGTTTTATTTTTCGTGATAGATGTATCAAGTATTACATCTTTAACCACAAATGATCACGAACTATTTTTGCACAAGCACCGTTTCACGAAAAAATTTCTTCTTAATAGGGAGTCATAGAAATGTAGTGAATTCGACTAAAAAACTCCTATAAAATTTGAATGCATGGGTGTTTGGGGTATTTCCCGTGATAGATGTATCAAGTATAACATTTCTAACCACAAATGATCACGAACTATTTTTGCACAAGCACAATTTTCACGAAAAATCCTTTCTTCTTCATGGGGAGTCATACAAATATAGGGAATTCAATTAAAAAACTCCTATAAAATCTGAATGCATGGTGTTTGGGTTATTTTCTGTGATAAGTGTTCCAAGTATAACATCCCTAACCACAAATGCTCACAAACTACATTTGCACAAGCACAGTTTTCACAAAAAAATGTTTCTTCTTAACAGGGAGTCATAGACATATAAATTCGACTAAAAAACTCCTATAATATTTGAATGCATGGGTGTTTGGGTTATTTCTCGTAACAGATGTATCGAATATAACATCTTTAACCAAAAATGATCACAATATATTTTTGCACAGCACAGTTTTATCGAATTAAATAACTTGTATAATATCCAAGTGCATCTTTTTTGACATGAGTTACCAAAAAAACTATGAGTTACCAAAGTTGATGTTGTTCAACATCAACAACGTTAATGAAAATACAAAACGGAGTAGTGTTGGAGAATGTGAATGAGATTGAATGTGAGATATGACACTTCCAGTCTTCTGAATTGAAATTCTTAGAGGTTTCTAGGAATTCTTCTATTATTTCTCACAATCAAGCTCCTTCCTTTCATGTATTATTTTTTAGGAAATTTTTGTCTCCATGAAAGTTTAACATAGCTCTATTGTATATATTCATTTGTTATAAATACTTGAAAAAATCAACCGTTGTCACGCATTCATTTACACAATCTGACGTATCTTTTAAATGTTTTCCTAAACCTTTTCCAGGAGCTTCCAATCTAGGCATTCCTTATACTCCTCTCCAACCTCCTCAACACTTCTATATCATTTCTCTTTTTTGGTGAAGTCTGTCTGTCTGTCTCAATGGATCAACAGCCCATGAAGGGCCTAGGCCTACCAGCTGGTTGCCAGTTTCATGTTCACTCAACTATACAGTCCGTCCAAGCAAAGAAGATATCCCGGCAAGACGGGAAAATGATTCCAGCCCGGCCAATACCGGCCGAAAAACCATAAATTTTCAATCAGTACTCTCAGTCCCTGACCGAGCTGAAGCCGCCCCCAATCACGCCAGAATTCGAAAAGCTAGGAAAAGTTTATAAATGGAGAAAAAGATTCAGAAAGGGTGTCAATATTTTTTATCACTATTGAATGTTTCAATAACAAGTTTAAAAAACAATATAATTCATGTTTATAAACAGTGAGTTCAGAACTTAACAATCAGTGGATTGTAGAAAGTCATGATGACAATGTACATACTGTAGTCACGAAACGTTAATTGAATCAACTTATTCTAGGAATTTAATCTTTACTTCAAACATCTTATAATTTCTCATTAATATTTATAATGTCTATATTAATTTCTCCTAATATTGACCATGGAAAGACTTGACTGTAATTATTATATGTAGAGTTTCAGATAAATGTGAACAGTTTATAAAAAGAAATGTGATTACAATATCATGTGGATAATTAATAATATGTACTATTCACATAGTTGGATATAATGTCACATATAAGAATGTAGAATTTTAAAATGAAATGTAGAATGTAAAATAGTAAAATTTATAAAATGTATAAAATTTTTGAACTAAAACTTCAACATTCAATCACTGAAAAATGAGAATGTAACATACGGTACATAAATTTATATGAATGAATAGAATGTTTATAAATCTTGAACTGAAACTCAGACAATTAATCACTGAGAAATAAGAATATAAAGTATTCAAATTTACATGAATGAGTAAAATGTTTATAATTCTTGAACTGGAACTCTAACAATCAATCACTGGAAAATCATTGAATTGAAAATGTATTTATATTTTATATCCATGTTGAGCAAAGCAAATATAGTTGTGCAACGTTTTCTGAACCAATCAATTCGAAGAGCTTGTAAATACTTGATATATTTCAACAATAGTATTATGTAATGTAATGCAGTTGTAATGTAATGTTCAATCAGCCTACTTAACAATCTAGCTAAAGTAGTTGAAAAGTTGCTAAAGAGAAGATTGGTGAGTTTTCTAGACAAATTCGATGTTATCAGTGCCAACCAGTTTGGCTTTCAAGCAGGAAAGTCTACGGAAGATGCTATGTCTAAGCTTTTGGAGCTGATAACAACTAATTTCGATAACAAAAATAAAACGCTCACTATACTTTCCTAGACTTGGCAAAAGCCTTTGACACTATCTCTCAGTCCAGACTCTTGAAAAAAATGGTACAACTGGGCATTAGGGGCTTACCTCTAAAATTATTCCATTCCTACCTGTCTGATAGATATCAAATACTTACAATTAATGACATACCTAGTATTAAAAAGCTTACTGAGTACGGTCTTCCGCAAGGAACAGTGTTATCTCCTATCCTCTTTCAAATCTACATAAACGATCTCCTCAAATTGAAAATAATAAATTGTGATATTATATCCTTTGCAGATGATACCGCGTTGGTTTTTTATGGGTCACACATGGGATAATGTGAAGATCACAGCGGAAAATGGTCTGAGACTGGTGCATTCTTGGCTTAATGAGCATCTACTAACCCTAAACACAAAAAAAAGCGTGTTCATGACTTTTTCTCCTAATGCTTTTACTCAACCTCAATCACTCAATACAATAAAAATCCATTCAATAAACTGCAACAATGAATACCTCTGTTCTTGTCCAAAAATAAATAAAAATGATAATTTTAAATACTTGGGTATAACAATAGATTCTCATCTAAGATGGAACACTCATATTGACAACTTGTGCAAAAAACTTAGATTTCTTGTTTATAAATTTTATCAAATTAAACAACTGAATAATCCAAAAATAACAAAACTAATTTACTACTCATATGCACAATCCGTATTACAGTATGGAATTCGGGTTTGGGGGGGTGCATTGAATGCGCATTTTAATAAACTTTTCATAATTCAAAAACATCTTATTAAAACCATTTTAGGTAAACCTCGCTTATATCCAACCAAATATTTATTCAATGAGTTCAAGGTACTAACAGTTCGTCAGTTATACATTAAAAATCTTATAATTTTTGTCATAAATCATAGAAATATTTTCCACTTCCGTGAATCAAACCTTAATTTGAGACCATCCCGAAATAGATATGAAAATATAAGAATGAATCTTAATGTTTGTAGGAGGCAATATTTTTATCTAGCTAATAAACTGATCTATGAAATTCCAGATAGCTTTACCGAACAGACTAGATTAAAATCTCATACAAGTTTGAAGAGAAAAATTACTCATTGGATAATTTCAAGTGAAATTGAGGAAAAACTTTTTGAATAATTCTTGTCTCAATTCTGTTTATTGGTATGTTTTTTCTTTCCTTCTCTCCTCTCTCTGTCTTTGTCTTTTTCTTTTAACCCTTTCTTCTTTCACTCTTCTCATCTTCTTTTCTATTTATTTTTTGCAATGTATTATTTATTTTTTGTAGGTTTTTTATGATTTGTTATACTGATAGTAGCAACTCTCACCTGCGCACAGGAATTTTCCTTGCAGGTGTTTTGGTTTTATGTCGAAAGTTTCAATTTTAACATGTTTGATTTATATTTTGAAAACCTCAATAAATTTGATTTTGATTTTTGAATGTTATGTAATGTTAGGTATGTACAGAACTTCAATGATTATCTATATCTATATAAGCGAAATGGCACTGACTGACTGACTGACTAACTGATTCATTCATTCATTCATTCATCACCGTAACTAAAAATCCACCGAACCGAATGCGTTCAAATTTGGCAGGCATGTTCAGTTGGACGTTTAGACGCGCGCTAAGAACGGATTTTAGAAACTTTTCAGGGATACGCCCAATATTTGAGTTTTTCTATAGATTTTTGTCGTTTTCTCAATTTTTTCGAGAACCAATCGGTAGAAAATGTTGATAATTGGTGGGCAGGTTCAGATAAGGTCTAGAAATGTTGTGTTAAAATATTTTTGAAATCCGTTCAAGATTACGCCAGTAATCAGGTTTTCAAAATTGTAGATGTATTGCGGGTTGCATATCTTCCGCCTTGATACGACCAGTCCTTATTGTAAATTCAATGGCTTAGCGAGATTATAGATGAAGTAATTTAGAAGATATTGAATCAAGTTTCAAACAATGTCCGATATACTTCCCAAGGTTACGCTCAATATTAGCGTTTTACTATTTTTCGGAATTTTTATTAGATTTTCCGAGATCAAATCGGCAGAAAATGTTGAAATTTGTAAACATGTCTAGATTAGGTCAATTAGTGCTGTGTTTAATAAATTTCGAACCCCTTCTGAACGGAATTTGCAGGCGAGCGAAGCGAGCCTGTTTGTCTCAGCTGACACTGGCAGAGGTTTTGCAAGCGAGCGAAGTGAGCCTGTTTGACTCACTTACACTGCCGATACTGGCGGGGATCCAGGGGCGGAGCCCCCTGCTAGGCGGAGAAGGCGAGCGAAGCGAGCCTGCTGGCTAGTAACTGCATAAATGTAAATAAATCTTGACTGAATCTACTAGGAGAATCGATGAATCGAAAAATATTCAATAATTGTACATAGTCAACTTTGACAATGTGTATAATTTCAAAGCTCAATTTAATCAGTTAATGCTACGAATCAAATTGTTATATAAACTTTTTTATAGTTTGTGATAAATATCGACAATGTACATAGGTATCATATATTATTTGGGAAACAGTATTATGTATGAATAGTGCAACAATTTCTTATAAGTGTGAGAATATTGTATTAATAATTTAAGAAACAACGAACTCATACAATTTTATTAATTTTTATAAGTGATCTGTCTATCAAGAATATTCGAATGGTCAATGCAACTCATTCAAATTATCTATTAATAGGAGAAATCTAGGTTAGGAGGGGCTAAGAGATTAATGTACACCTTGGAATGTTTCTTACTTGATGAGGTTGAACATGATTTTCAGGGACTCAGCTAACTTGTACACTCTCAAAAGAAAGTCAGCTGCTGGGTTCAAGACCGTTGTATTGCTAAGGGTGCTTCACACCCTGGCGCGCGTGTTTCAATGCATGCGTCCTGCACGTGGTGGCCCTTCTTATCTACAAAACCTCCCAGTTGATTCTTCAGGCACAATCCAAGCAGAGAAGACGTCGTGATTAACGATCGTGGTAGAGACATTATGGTGACTGTAAGCAAATAAATATTTCAACTTATTGAAACGGGAAAAACTGATAATAGGGTACTTAATCCCATTTCTTTGTGAACAGTAAGCTATAATTCTCTACAAAGTCAACTATAGATCTCTTCTGTGAGGAGGAAACCTCAAAGAATCAACTGTAGAAAACTTATGCGATTTTTACAGAGATAGAAAGAATGTGGATTTCAAATAATTTTTTTTTCGTGAAAACTGTGTGCAAAAATAGGTCGTGCTCATTCGTGGTCAGGGGTGTTATACTTGATACATTCATCACAAGGAATAATAAAAAAACCCATGCATTCACATTTTATAGGGGGTTTTTAGTCAAATTCCCCATATTTCTATGACTCCCTATTAAGAAGAAAATTTTTTTTGTGAAAACTGTGCTTGTGCAAAAATAGTTCGTGATCATTTGTGATCAGGGATATTATACTTGACACATTCATCACGAAAAATAATCAAAAAACCCATGCATTCACATTTTATAGGGGGTTTTTAGTCAAATTCCCCATATTTCTTTGACTCCCTATTATGAAGAAATTCTTTTTTTTTGTGAAAACTGTGCTTGTGCAAAAATAGTTCGTGATCATTTGTGGTCAGGGATATTATACTTGACACATTCATCATGGAAAATAATCAAAAAACCCATGCATTCACATTTTATAGGGGGTTTTTAGTCAAATTCCCCATATTTCTTTGACTCCCTATTATGAAAAAATTTTTTTTTTGTGAAAACTGTGCTTGTGCAAAAATAGTTCGTGATCATTTGTGGTCAGGGATATTATACTTGACACATTCATCACAAAAAATATTCAAAAAACCCATGCCATCACATTTTATAGGGGGTTTTTAGTCAAATTCCCCATATTTCTTTGACTCCCTATTATGAAGAAATTTTTTTTTTGTGAAAACTGTGCTTGTGCAAAAAAAGTTCGTGATCATTTGTGGTCGGGGGTGTTATACTTGATACATTCATCACGGAAAATAATCAGAAAACCCATGCATTCACATTTTATAGGGGGTTTTTAGTCAAATTCCCCATATTTCTATGACTCGTATTAAGAAGAGAATTTTTTGTGAAAACTGTGCTTGTGCAAAAAAAGTTCATGATCATTTGTTGTCAGGAATATTATACTTGATACATTCATCACAAAAAATAATCAAAAAACCCATGCATTCACATTTTAAAGGGGGTTTTTAGTCAAATTCCCCATATTTCTATGACTCCCTATTAAGAAGAAATTTTTTTTTGTGAAAACTGTGCGTGTGCAAAAATAGTTCGTGATCATTTGTGGTCAGGGATGTTATACTTGATACATTCATCACAAGGAATAATCAAAAAACCCATGCATTCACATTTTATAGGGGGTTTTTAGTCAAATTCCCCATATTTCTTCAACTCCCTATTTAGAAGAAATTTTTTTTTGTGAAAATAGTGCTTGTGCAAAAATAGTTCGTGATCATTTGAGGTCAGGGGTGTTATACTTGATACATTCATCACAAGGAATAATCGAAAAACCCATGCATTCACATCTATTAGGGGGTTTTAGTCAAATTCCCCATATTTCTATGACTCCCTATTAAGAAGAAATTTTTTTTGAGAAAACTGTGCTTGTGCAAAAATAGTTCGTGATCATTTGTGGTCAGGAATGTTAATACTCGATACATTCATCACGAAAAATAATCAAAAAACCCATACATTCACATTTTGTAGGGGGTTTTGAGTCAAATTCCCCATATTTCCATGACTCCCTATTAAGAAGAATTTTTTTTTGTGAAAACTGTGCTTGTGCGAGAATAGTTCGTGATCATTTCTGGTCAGGGGTATTATACTTGATACATCCATCACAAGGAATAATGAAAAAAACACATGCATTCAAATTTATTAGGGGGTTTTGAGTCAAATTCCCCATATTTCCATGACTCCCTATTAAGAAGAATTTTTTTTTGTGAAAACTGTGCTTGTGCAAAAATAGTTCGTGATCATTTGTGGTCAGGGATTTTATACTTGATACATTTATCACGAAAAATAATCAAAAAACACATGCATTCACATTTTGTAGGGGGTTTTTAGTCAAATTCCCCATATTTCTATGACTCCCTATTAAGAAGAAATCTTTTTCGTGAAAACTGTGCTTGTGCAAAAATAGTTCGTGATCATTTGTGGTCGGGGGTGTTATACTTGATACATTCATCATGGAAAATAATCAAAAAACCCATGCATTCACATTTTATAGGGGGTTTTTAGTCAAATTCCCCATATTTCTATGACTCCCTATTAAGAAGAGAATTTATTTTGTGAAAACTGTGCTTGTGCAAAAATAGTTCATGATCATTTGTGGTCAGGGATATTATACTTGACACATTCATCAAGAGGAATAATCAAAAAACCCATGCATTCACATTTTATAGGGGGTTTTTAGTCAAATTCCCCATATTTCTATGACTCCCTATTAAGAAGAGAATTTATTTTGTGAAAACTGTGCTTGTGCAAAAATAGTTTGTGATCATTTGTAGTCAGCAATGTTATACTCGATACATTCATCACGAAAAATAATCAAAAAACCCATGCATTCACATTTTGTAGGGGGTTTTTAGTCAAATTCCCCATATTTGCATGACTCCCTATTATGAAGAATTTTTTTTTTTGTGAAAACTGTGCTTGTGCAAAATTAGTTCGTGATCATTTGTGGTCAGGAATGTTATACTTGATACATTCATCACGAAAAATAATCAAAAAACCCATGCATTCACATTTTGTAGGGGGTTTTAGTCAAATTCCCCATATTTGCATGATTCCCCATTAAGAAGAAATTTTTTTGTGAAAACTGTGCTTGTGCGAAAATAGTTCGTGATCATTTGTGGTCAGAGGTATTATACTTGATACATTCATCACAGGGACTAATCAAAAAACCCATGCATTCAAATTTATTAGGGGGTTTTTAGTCAAATTCCCCATATTTCTTTAACTCCCTATTAAGAAGAAATTTTTTTTTGTGAAAATTGTGCTTGTGCAAAAATAGTTCGTGATCATTTGTGGTCTGGGGTGTTATACTTGATACATTAATCACAAGGAATAATCAAAAAACCCATGCATCCACATTTATTAGGGGGTTTTTAGTCAAATTCCCCATATTTCTATGACTCCCTATTAAGAAGAAATTTTTTTTGTGAAAACTGTGCTTGTGCAAAAATAGTTCGTGATCATTTGTGGTCAGGAATGTTAATACTTGATACATTCATCATGAAAAATAATCAAAAAACCCATGCATTCACATTTTGTAGTGGGTTTTTAGTAAAATTCCCCATATTTCCATGACTCCCTATTAAGAAGAATTTTTTTTTGTGAAAACTGTGCTTGTGCGAAAATAGTTCTTGATCATTTGTGGTCAGGGGTATTATACTTGATACATTCATCACAAGGAATAATAAAAAAACCCATGCATTCAAATTTATTAGGGGTTTTAGTCAAATTCCCCATATTTCTTTGACTCCCTATAAAGAAGAAAATTTTTTCGTGAAAACTGTGCTTGTGCAAAAATAGTTCGTGATCATTTGTGGTCGGGGTTGTTATACTTGATACATTCATTACAAGGAATAATCAAAAAACCCATGCATTCACATTTTATAGGGGGTTTTCAGTCAAATTCCCCATATTTCTTTGACTCCCTATTATGAAGAAATTTTTTTTTGTGAAAACGGTGCTTGTGCAAAAATAGTTCGTGATCATTTGTGGTCAGGGATGTTATACTTGATACATTCATCACGAAAAATAATCAAAAAACCCATGCATTCACATTTTATAGGGGGTTTTTAGTCAAATTCCCCATATTTCTATGACTCCCTATTAAGAAGAAATTTTTTTTCGTGAAAACTGTGCTTGTGCAAAATCAATTCGTGATCAATTTCGATCAGGGATGTCATAACTAATACATTTCTCAGAGAAAGTAACCTAAACATTGATGCATTTACATTTTATAGGGTGTTTTTAGTGGAATTCCCTATATTTGTATGAATCATCATGAACAAACAATGTTTTTTGTTCAAACTGTGCTTGTTAAAAATTCATTAGTGATTAATTTTAATAGTATATGTTATTAATAACTGATTTGCCACTCAAAATTACGCAAAAATAAACGCATTTGTGCTTATTTCTTGTTGTTCCACATTTTTCACGCATGACCTCGACCGCAATTTGAAATGCTTTAAAAAAAAAATGGTGATAAAACAAAAAATTTTTTTCGCCACACTGGTATGAAATGGACTGTTTTACATGCTTTATACGGAGGCCGAAAACGCTCGTTTTCAGGCGAGGTCGCCAGCAACTCGCCGGGAAAATGCGTTTTTCGGCCCTAGGGTGGTAAAATAACCTTGAATGTCAGCTGACTGAAGGTTGTTGTCGATTTAAGGGTTAGTCGATCAATAGGTAGCATCCCGGTTTGATTGCATTAAATGTCAGCTGTTTTGGGAGTCAATGTCGACTTATTGGTATTTCAAAGTAAAGGTAGTCTCTCATCTGTTATTTTGATTGTCAAGATCCCTTGTCAAGAGAACTGAACGTTGAAAGTTTTCAAATTAATCAGTAGTTGAATAATAAAGGAAAACTGCTTCAATAACTAATACTTCAACTTTGATAAGATTAAAAATGTTTGTATTGATTAACTGTTGAATAATGATGAACGTGAAATCCATGTTTGAACAAAATTATTGTTGTCAGACTCTGTGTTACTTCGTCTAGCAGGTAAGCCAGCGCCATCTAGCGGCTGATAATGCAACTAGACAATGCTTCTCTGTTAGCCAATATCTGTCGAAAATCAACAACTTTGAATTGATATTGTACAATTTAGGATGATTGTACAAAAATTATCTTGGGCTTAAACGTTTCTGAACTAATAAAATCGAATACACTGATAGTTATAAAGTAATATTCAGTCACTAAATCAATAAACTTTTGACGCGAAGTTCCAATAGCAAGCAGATGGCACCTACTCCAAATTCAGCATAGGGGAAGATAGCATAATAAGGCTACTGGTCTAGCTGTTCATGGAAATGATTAACTGATAATTTTGTTTTGTTTTCATTGATGTTGTGTGCCGAAAAATAAAGTTCGACACCACGGGTCGAAAATGTAATATTCCGTCTCTCAATCTTTTCTAGTCCTCGGCCTACGGCCTCGGACTTGAAAACCGATTTCGAGCCGGAAAACGCACATTTTCGGCCCTAGGTACGAAATATACTATTTTGCATTACCGGACGACGCAAAAATTGAAGATTATTCATGAATTTTCTCAGATTTTTTTGGACATGTGCACTACAACTTCACGCTTCCAGCATAGAAAATAAATAAAGCATTAAATAAAAAACGGTGATAAAACAAAATTATTTTTTTGCACATTCTGATTGTGCAAAAATCATAGATTACTGATGATTTTTCTCAAATCTTTCTGGACATGTGCACTACAACTTCACGGAGCCTTTTTGAATACCTGCAAATAGAAAACGCTGTGGCTAGAAGCACGGCAGCCCTGCGTCCATTCCACACACGGCAGATAGATAACTCTCTTAAATACAGCACGAATAGGAGTGGGATAATAATTCAGTCACTCTATTTGAACACAGCATAAATTAGAGCGGCTAAACCAGGAGCTGGTCAAGTGTTTACACAAATTAAATCACTAAATAAAATTAGAAATGAGAAATAAATAAATTAAAATTACGAGTTTCAGTGCATATTTCACTTTCTTATAGCATATAGCTTATAGAGTAAGTTACCGTATTACATTTTAAAACAATTTTTACTGGTCTATGATTTGACTCAGATTTCCTTTTGTCTTGAATACTTAGATAGGTAGGTAAAATGCCTTTATTTTCCACTTAGTATAATACAAAAGTAATGTGGGCGAAGTTGAGGCATAATAGCCCCCTCTTCCACTAAACCCACTTAGTATGTAGGCTAAGCTTCCTCGGCAACTTTACTTACAAATTGTGCTAAAATGTCGGCTAAGCTTCCACAACAACTTAACTTACAAATTATGCTAAGTATTCGAGCAGAATTCTTTCGATATGTTTGGCGCACCTCCTGTGTGCGTTGAGCTTCAATTATTCTGTTACTGCGTGAGGTTTAGCCTACTGTTCACATAACTAATAGCTTATTGTCCATAGAGTCCAGTACGCAGGCAATTCTTTCTACAAAGGGTGGTGTGAGTTATGCGATTTTATTGTTTTAATAGCTTCATTGGGGTCTCAATAATGAGTATTTGAAAAATGCACACAAAATTTCTCTTGGCACAACTTTTGACAGCCAGAGAACCATGCATTTTTTTAGTTTTTCATATATAACTAAAAAATTGTCTACATTTTCATAGGTTCATTCTCATAGTAAATTGTAGAGGACAACTGTAGATGGATTGAAAAAGATAAAACGAAAATCGGTCGAATGGATAACGTTTGACATACATTTAAAAACAAAATTTTATTAAATTTTCCAAAAAATTGTTCAACTACAAAATATAGTCTGTCCAAGCAAAGAAGACCCTCTGGAAAGATAAGAAAATGACTCAAGCTCAGTCAATATTGGTTAAAAAATATTGATTTTGTCTCAAATTGTAGTTCAGAATGTTTCCTACAATTGAGACCCCATCAATAATTTTTAAACCAATATTGACCAAGTTGGAGTCATTTTCTCATTTTGCCAAGAGAGTCTTCTTTGAAAACACAGTGTCAGGTGAGATGTTGTGGTACTTGAACATGATTGAATAACACAAAATTGTCTACATCACTGAAAGTTTTTTATTTGGTACATACAATCATTTCGATGTGTTTACATCATCATCAGTGTACTTACATCATCATCATCATCAGTGTACATCACATTGGCAGTACACTGATGATGATGTAAACACATCGAAACGATTGTATGTACCAAATAAAAAACTTTCAGTGATATAGACAATTTTGTGTTATTCAGAGTCTTCTTTGCTTGAATGGACTATACAAGATAGGCTCTATATAAAACTTCATGTCTAACCTAACATCAAAGTACATTGAAAAAAAAAACACCTGTAGAGCCTGTTCTATTTTTGATGCTCTACAACTTTAAGGGAGGGGGTAATACAATTTTCCATTACTTTATAAGCTACATAACATTATACAGGATCTTTTTTTTATTTGAACAATTTATTGGAAATTTAAAAAAACTGTGTATTTTGAATGAATGTAAAAAGTTATCCATTCGACTGATTTTTGTTTTCTCTTTCTCAATCGATGCAGTATTTTATTTGTTCTCTACCATTCACTATGAGAATGTACCTATGAAAATGTGGACCATTTTTTAGTTATATTATGCAAAAAACTAAAAAATGCATGGTTTTTTTGCTGTCAAAAGTCAAGATTTGGGCCAAGAGAAATTTTGTGCGCACTTTTCAAATACGGTACAAATTATTGGGGTCCCAATGAAGCTATTAAAACAATCAAATCGCATACACCATCTTTTGCAAAAACTAGCCTTACAAAATTCCCAGTGTACTGGATTAATAGTCAAATCTTGGCAAGGTCCAGAGTATCTTGTCTGCTGTGTCTTAGACTGGTATTATACGGTAATAAATAGAAAAGTGATGAAAAGATGATTTCATTCAATGATATTTATTTGATATAAACAAGTTCACCTTTTAAAAATATTTTCACCCTTTTCCTTGCTGACTCAACTGTTCTTGAATTAGTTATTGAGCACTGTATAAATTCCTGTTCTTCTTCCATGGAAATATATAACAATCAACTCTTCAAACAAAGAAAATTTCATTTTCGTGAGCCGTGAACGTGTGTCTATAATCTCACTAAAAATCAGTCAGAAGTGCAACCAACGCAATCACTGTGACGTCACCAATCTGCCGTGTATGGAATGGACGCCCTGCTGCCGTGCTTCTAGCCACAGCAAATAGAAAAACTACTTACTTTCGAAGAAAAGATGTCAAAGTGCAAGAGGAAATGTTGTGTGATAGATTTTGATAACAATTATTCCAATTCTGAAGGAAAAGATTTCCTATTTATTCTTCTCCTGGAAACTCGCGACTCGTGATCGGAAGAGAGGAGCTAATTCAAGATGGCGGAAACGGACAAACCTAACTTACCTAACCTATAAGCAAGGGATATCAGGAATGGCTAAATATCACGAATTTCCTCCTCATATTGATGTGTTCCTCATTCTCATTCAACATCTTGTTCCCTGTTCTGTGCAGCTCAGTTTGATAACTACACTTGTTTTGTTTTAGCAGCTAAAGTTTTGTAACCCACACTCCATTAATGTTGATAATTGGATTGATAATGTTTAGAATAATGAATTAATAATAATTCATAATGAATTTTGAGTAATTGAATTAATACTGAGTAATGTATGAATATTGATAGTTATGCATCTATCAAATCTATTAGGCAGTATATTTATGGTATGTAGTGGCGGCTAGTAGGCTGATCGTGCAAACGGTAGACTGAGAATTTTCTGGAATCAGTGGCATAACGTACACTCCCACAGCCCCCGCGGCGCGGGGGGGCCCGGGGCTCTAGGGGGCCCAGGCTGGGGCCCAAATACAAAATAGTGGTTTCTTGAAAAATGAATCACTTGGGATCCTAGGGGGTCCAAATTAGAGCATATTACATAATTTCTAAATAAATAAAATTGAAGTATTGATTTATCAAAGAAAAGTATGATTCCTATTCTGGCATATACAGTCATAAGCACTAATGTGGTTTGAGAAAGAAATTATGCAGCAACAAATCAAAGTTAGTGTTGTTCAGATATACTTTTTATCGTTCAATTGCTGGTATCGTCTGCTGGTAGTAAGCTTCTATTATTATGATTGCAAAATTGGGAATGTTGTTTTGTTGTTTGCAAATTATTGAAATTGAGACAACCGGTGTCCATACTCAGACTAGACTGTTCAAACAAAACTCATGAAAGTGATTGTTAGAGTAATAGCCCCTCATCTTTTTATCTCTCTCTTTGGATCAAACATTAGAGGAAATAGATTATTTCTCCATTGAATTCCTGAGTATATAGTGTGGCAGAGTCGACATAAAATAATATGGGAATGAATGATAATGTAAATATAGCCTACTCAATTCATTATTTCATTTGCAATTCCAATTCAGTTTCTATCAAATTGCAATACTGGATGCACGTTGATGTCTGCAAAATTTGTCAAGTAAAAAGTGATTCAAATGAGTTGTGTTTGCGATAAAATTATAAATTTTATAAACTAATGAAACTAAATTCTAATAGCTAGCTTATTGCTTTCTGAATTCAAATCTATGAAAAATTCACATTTTTAGAGAGTTGAATAATTGAAATTGAGGAAATTGTGGGAGAAGGTGGTTAAAAATAAGGGGGGGGGGGGTAGGAAAAGGAGGTATGATTTTGGAAGAATGGGCCCAGATTATTTGTTTTTGCGGGGGGGGGGCCGGTTTGGAAACGTTATGCCACTGTCTCGAATTTACATTTAATTCATTAGAATTCTCAGGTTGTATATTTTTGGCAAATTATTTGTTACACTAGGCTTAATACTGGCTGACACTACCTTCTCATCCCATGTAGCCTACTGCAGGCTATAGTTTCAATGTGCAGTAGTAATGTTTCAAGGTCTATTTTGTCTACAACACAACACTGTTGTGACAACAGTAACCAATCATGAAAACCTGTTGATTAGGGCAATTAAAATCCATGTTTGGAGATGAGATTTTTAAAAATATCAATATTATCATAATTGATAGTGGATCATGTTCTCATGTATCGGTATGATAATACTGTAATAATAATAATAATTTTGTTTTGCTTTTATTATAACATGTATTGGTAGTAATATTATATTATAATTATCAAAAGTCCACTATCATATTATTCTGGAACAATGCTAAAGAGAATGTCATAGTTCAATTAAATTTGAATTCAGGTTTGGAAATATAGCTATCCTCAACTTCACCCATTGAAGTTTTCCAATTGAGAACCGAAATTTTTGACATTAATTCAATCAAATACCATATATCCTCCATTACTTGGCTTTTATTTATGTTGTATCAACCATCAAGTGTGTTATTTGGATTTTAATTGCCCTAATTAACAGGTTTCCATGATTGATTACTGCTGCCACAACAGTGCTGTGACAAAATAGACCTTCAAACATCTTGAAACATTACTATATACAACTGTAAATTGAAACTACAGCCTTCAGTAGGCTACACGTGATGAGAAGGTAGTCTCGGCCAGTATTAAGCCTAGTGTAACAAATAATTTGACTGATACATCTCTTAAACTATTCCAAACTGATAAATACTTTATAGCTTTACAATATTATTGATGAATCAATGATAAAATTGAATAATAACCCAGAAAATTCTAGTCAATTGACATACGAGTGTGTTGCCAAAGGAATTGCCTCTGTACTGCGCTTGCACTAGTTATGGACACTAAGTACAAAGGTCTATTCGCTTTGAGCATCTACCGTGCTGCGCTCTGGTGGATTATTGTGTGTACTTTTCCACGCGTTTTAGCATACAAAGCATAGCGCTAAATGGGAAAAATGCATTTATAATTAGAATGGAATTATTTGCTGCTTTATGCATTTCTCAGTAATTAGAACATGGAATTTGGGATAGGAATGTTAGTTATTGATAGTATTATAGCTCATTATATTAGAAAAATCCAGTTTTCAAGTATTTGAGAGCAGACAACCGCAAACAGATGTATTTGAGAGTCAACAAAAACTTTGAGATAACAGCTGATAAGTTATCTTACATGAGAATGAAAAATTGGCGCAAGCTCACATTTATTTGAGAAATTGAATGACATGAATATTCCTTATTGAAACATAATTAATAGAGTTTTTGCGTTGATAATAACAGCTTATTAGATTAACTAACATAAAAACTATTCAAGTACATTACCTCATGTACAGGTTAGAATGGAGCACTCCATGGTCCTACTTGATCGATAAATTCTTTTGCACATAAACAAAACAATTAGGTTAGCTTCACGTATCAATATTTATTCAATGCAGTGAACCATTCTTTTTATTGATGAAACTTATGTATGGCTACTGGAAAAGTGTAGAACTTGAAATTTCCATTGCGTGTTTTATTTTTACAATCCAGAACACAACAAATTCTCCAGGACATTATTTTAGGTTTAGCCCTATCTCCTCCAATGTTAATTCACTCAATTTTTCGCCAAAATGATCCGCCAATAGCGCCTTGATTGCCAAAAATATCCTTTCCACCCACTTGCACACAGCAAATTGACCATAAGTTGGCTTGTGATTCAACCTTCCCGGTCTCTGATGGTCGAAATTTGTACTTACTGTCTCTATCTAGCGCATGTGCAGTACAGAGGCACATTCCTTTGGTGAGACGCTTGTATGTCAATTGACTAGAATTTTCTGGGTTATTATTCAATTTTATCATTGATTTATCAAAATATTGTAAAGCTTTTTACCAGTACCGTTACATATATGAATGAACTCAAAGTACTCAAGGTCGTAAAATTCTTCAATTTTCATCAAATTTAACAAATGATATATGCGTTTGAACCGCCTTGATGAGCTGAAAACAATGAGCTATAGTTTGTTAAGATCCATTGAATTTTACGGATGTTACGGGTGTCCTTAATTTATTATCTTTAAAGAGTCCTTCTAACTGGAAATAGCCTGAATTAAGGATGTTATGGTGGGTATTATATTAAAATATGATCTAACAAAAAATATTCTGGTAGAAAACTCCAATACAAGGATATAGAGATTTATTTTGGTCATTATTATTGAAAATATTGTATTTTTTGCTGTACAAGGAAATATGTTGAGAGCTCTAGCACAAAAAATATACAAGATAGAGAGTTCTATTTGGTCTTGAATTGTACAGAATAAAATCATCCCCAGAGGGATTTTGAATTTTACATTTCTAATGGAACGTACAGAAGATATAAGCAATCAGAAATTGAAAATTATCAAATTTCAATGTCTCTCAAAAAATACAGTATTTAAAAAAATTCATAACTTGGTTGTTGCTTATCACAGAGGGTTGGATTTGATATCAATTGCTTAAGAATTTTATTTACTAAAACATTGCAATTTAAAATTTTTCTGTCCGATGCTTCATTTTGACGTGAGTTGCTAAAAACTAGAAAATGAACAAATTTTCCGTGTTTTTTTGGGCACCCTGTATTATGCGCCACTCAGAAAGCGTCACAAACTCAAACACACTTGGGATGTCCACAGTGGTTTAAGATCGTTTCCAGCCATCCATCATTTTTTAGGTGCTAGGCCCTTTTTAAGTCTAATTTGCCTGGGCTACCAGTCAATTAAGGGTTTTGTTCATGTAACATTATTATAAAAAAATATTATTGTTAAAGTAGAATTCTCTATTATTAATAAACAATTATGTAAAATTGATTTTTAAGCGATTAAAAAAATAATAAAGTTTGATTTTTGTAATTTTGATTGATAAAACTAATTATTGTTAAGGTATATTTTTTCAAGTAGAGTTTTTATTGTTTTACAACAAGTTTCATGAGATTTAAAGTTTAAATGTAGTTAAATTGTAGAGATTTTGAATTGTAAAGGGGTTATATCCTTTTCCAAACCTATTCCTTCCTAATGATGGTTCTTACGTCACATTCGGCAGCAGTATACACTTTGCAGGAGTATTCAACGACCGGGCTACAGGGTGTGGTGTTTTAGCAGTTACGGTACCAGTTAACGCATGAGGACATTTTACATTATCGCCTATATGTTAATGGGCAGATGCTTTTTCCAGAAGAGCAGTAATCTTACTACATTGAATTGGATTGCCAAACCGATCACAAGTTGAGATGGATGCTGTATACAGAGATACAGACTACATCAGTGCTGATAACAACATAACTTCAACCATCTATAAGAATTACACCATGGAAAAAAATCAGTGGTTACCAAAACCTACATTTCATATCAGCGGCTTCATAGGTCAGGGGCTGACCATTGACCAACCAGCATCAATATTTATATCGGAGAGCTTCACTAGAGAAATTGCTATTCCAGCGTTTTGGATAGATTTGACTTCAAGATTGGCCACCAATCAACTTCAAAATCGTGTGAATGATACGAAAGGACCTAGGACGACAGATGTTTCCTTTTATATGCTGCACATCATGTTTTTCAATGGATGCGATCACAATACGCGGACCTATGACTACATTACAGATACATCACTGCTGCACTAGACATGGAGATATCAGCACGGAGCCACAGCACCAAGGTACCAGGATGAGGTATCGAGACCAGATCGAGTATTTTTCAACAACGGAGCTACCAAGACGGAGAAGAGCATGGAGATACCAGCAAGGAGATAACAGAATCGGATTGGCGTTGTGACCATAAGAACTACAAGTCAACTTTTTTCCCTTACCTTAAAAAAAACCTCTATAAAAATCTAATAACTAATTTTCGTTTTTCTATTATTATTTTATTTGACTGGTTAGGTATAATTTTTATTTTTTGATGTATTGTATAATTTTACAAATGAATTCTTTACCGGCAAAAGGCCAAGGAAAATCCACATGAAGGATTATAATTATTATATTGTAAAACATTACTATTGATAGAAAATTTTTGTTGATTTGTGTATTATGAATATTATTGTTAAAGCTTAGCTTGTGATTGTTGATAATGTAAAATTTATACTCACTGTTGGCTTGATAATTGCTATTTGTTCAGGTTTCATTAATTTTTTTTGTCAGTGATAATTCTTGTAAATTGTGTGGAATCATTCAAACGTTTCAGTAACAGTCAGTTCCTGTATTAACCATTTAATTTGTTTATCATATTAGCTTTTCTTTTTTTTTTCTTTTATTCCCTGCCTGTTCACAGACTGAGGGTCCAGTCTCATGGTGGGATGGGTGATATGTGATAAATACACATCACTTCAGTTTAAAAATAATATATTTCATCAAAATTCAATTATTGAAAGAATTCAGACTGACTGTTATTTAAATCAGTTTATTTTGTATTCAATAACAAACGTTTGAATGATACTTCTTGAATAAAAATATTTCAAAATCATGTTCTAATTTTTTTAAACCGTACGTAAAAACAAATTATGATTCTCTTTCAATCGGAAAGACCTTGCACTTGGCAAAACAAATATGTTTACTCAACAAAAAAAAAAATATTCCGTAACAAAATTTACAATTACAAATTCATGCTTTTATGTGCCAATATTGCAGTAATTCAATACCGTAATTAATAGAGGTCAAATCAACAAAAACTAATTATTAAAAACAGCCTAATCGTTGTAAATCAATGATAAAACTATAGTCTAGATTTAGATCATAGTACAACTAAAATTTATTAATCAATAACAATAATCACTGAAAATATTGGTGACTATGAAAATACATTGGACCTAGTTGAAAACTGAACGTTTATCAATATTCTATATTCAATATTTTTTAATACAATATTCTATCTATCAATTGTCCAATCATGAGATAACAATAAACTCAAAATCTCTAATTTCTTTCATTCTTGATGACTTATGAATATAATATTTTATAAAACGACTTTCAACACAAAATTATAAATGTATAAAGCTCAGAGCTTGATTGTTCATCAGTAACTCATCTGTGTTTTGGATGGACATGTTAAGCCGTCGGTCCCGGCTGCCTAAAAACAGTCATTAAGTCATGTCAGAGGCCCTGAAATTGATCAGGAGCGACCTGAAAACTCTGACACCAGACCTGAGCCAGCCAGGTCACACAAATATTATTATTATTATTTAACTCAAACTAAGATGATTAATATAAGTTATTACAAAAGTTATCTTCTCCCAATTCAAAATGGTCACAACGGCAGTTAGGCTATAAATTTTCTTTTCTCATAAAAACCTCAAAAATCAATGAGCTATATTCGTATTATTTTATATCCAAACCCCCCCTTACATATTTGGTGGAGGCTCAAGGGTTTATTTAATCCAGCCTAAATACTTGGACTTTTCTGATATTCCTCATTAAGGAACATTTTGTGGTGAAATAGGAATTAATTAACAAAACCTTATTAATTTTGATTGCATTGATTTTGATGATTTCTCTAAAAAGTATAGGCTATAACTATAAACACATTGAATAATCAAAGGATTTGGAATGTTGATTTGAAATTTAGAAACAATGGGAAAGTTAAGACCTACATTTATACCTAAGAGTTTTTCTGGTGGTAGAGACCAGGACATAGAAGAGTTTTTCCAATATTTTAAGCAGGTATCTGGGATGAAAAAGACAATATGTTGTATTTGTACTTGTATTTGGAAGGACAGCAGGTAAATACTTTGAAGTTATTAGTGCCGAATTAAAAAATCAGAATAATTTTAATTATGAATCAGTAAAGGAAAGATTAGTAGATTTTTCAGATCCCCAATAAAGTTACTCAAACTAGAATATGAATTAGACAATTGTAGGATGCTCCCAAATGAAAATGTCAAAAGTTTTGTGGTAAGAGTTAGGTATTTGTGTTACAAGGTAGACCCTAGTATGTCAAAATTGCATATTATTAGGTATGTTTTAAGAGGTTTAACTCTAGATATTGTAGATAGGATTAGTATATTGGATAATTCCTCTATTGAAAACTTGCTAGAAAACTTGGGAAGATTTGAACAATATCGGTATTTCTTGGATAATAGATTTTCAGAATTTGATAATGATTTGAAATTGAATAAAACAGTTGAACTTGACAAACAGGTGATAGTTGAAAATTCATTGAAGTATCAAGGTTTAATTGAGAAGAATAAGTTCCATACTAATAATAATAATGATTTCTTTATTGTAAAAATGTCTAGTGATTCGATTGTCCCAAATTATAGCCGACAAATAGAAAATATTGCAAAGTATGTAGACAAACAAATCATTATACTAGGAATTGCATTGCTTTTTCAAATCAATTGAAATGCATCGAAAATCTGAAAATTGCGAATTATGCAATAAAAAAGGTCATCGTAGTAACAGGTGTTATTTTAAGAGGTTACCAGAGAAAGCTAATGCATAACCATCTATCAATTCTCAAACCTTAATGTACAAAACAAGATGGCGGCAATATGGGCCTAGCCAAGCGTAATAGCAATAGTTCAACTTGCTATTCTTCAGAAGTAATAAGACAGAAATAACATATTTTTTATTGTTAAACATTATGATATTACAATATAATAAATATCCAATACAAATTTGACAATCATTACAATATGATGAATTTCAAACTAGAATCTGACTTATTATTCTATGTGAAAAATAGAAATTCAAGACACTCAAATTCTAATCAGTTTTCCCTAACAGTATGTTTGCACTACACTTGCTGCTCATTTTAACTATCTTCTGTCACTGAAACTTTCCCCTAATATTTCCAATTGCTTTTTTGATTTGATTTTTCCTCCGGTTGGCAAGTTTGAGTAATCTTAATATTGTCTTCTTTACACTCCAGTATCCACCAAAAAAAATAAATTTTCACTCCTCAAGACGTGTTTTTAGAGTATTATTTAAGCTTTTGAGTTGAGTATTTTTACCTTTAGTTCTCATATCTTGGATAAAAAAATGGAAGTATTCACTCTACCTTACACTCTCAGAGGTATTGGTACGGCCTAGGCCTACCGGTTTGTACAGTCACAAATTAGTCCCTGTTTGTAACCTTATCAATTAATATTTTGGAGCTAACTGTTACAGAAGGGAGATCACTGAGGTCACTTCTACTTTGTCTTTCACTTTTATAAAAAGCACATTGTCTATTTCAACAATATAAATAGAAACAAATCCGAATTCCTTATGGCAATGCTATTTGAAAATCAGAGATAGTGACATTGTTGCACAAATTTATGAATTATCCTTATCTCTTTGTGAACACATTTTTAACAGAACATGCACAGATTGGGGGTCCTTCCTTTCTTTGGTATTTCGGCTGGTTGGGGAAATGGGAAAATGTATCACTTCTTAATTTTGGGTTTTCTCTTGTCACTCCAATTAGTTCATCGTCTATGACAAGGAAAACGTCTTCCTCAATAATAAAAAGGTCTTCAAAATTATTAATACAATCTATCTATCGAACTGTCTTTCACTTCAAAATTTCGATGAAAACCTTTCTAACCAATATGTCCATTGAGAGTTTGTTATCAGGTAACGTGAAAACAGAAATATGATTTTAATTATCATAGTTGGATATTCACAATCATGAACACAACACAGACGACCCATTTATAATAAACTATTACATTTTCAAGAAATTATGCCACATTATTTCAACATAAAACAAGACGAAACAAGCCGAGGTTAGGCCTAATCCATTGTCAACTTCGTAAACATTCAGTAGGCCTACCTATGAAATGTACCAAAAATTATTTTTATAATAAAACATATGATTTTCTTTGTCAACATAACCAAAACGCAATAAAATCATGAATTTGGAATAGGGCAATTACTTCCGCCATTTTTCATACAATCGATAGTTACATTAAGGTCTGAGAATTGATAGATGGTTATGGCTAATGGCTCTATTTGCTGTGTGCAAGTGGGTGGAAAGGATATTTTTGGCAACCGAGGCGCTATTGGCGGATCATTTTGGCAAAAAATTGAGAGAATTAACATTGGAGGAGATAGGGCTAAACCTAAAATAATGTCCTGCAGTATTTGTTGTGTTCCGGATTGTAAAAATAAAACACGCAATGGAAAATTCAAGTTTTACGCTTTTCCAGTTGCCATACATAAGTTTCATCAATAAAAAGAATGGTTCACTGCATTGAATAAATATTGATAGGTGAAGCTAACCTTATTGTTTTGTTTACGTGCAAAAGAATTTGTCAATCAAGTAGGACCATGGAGTGCTCCATTCTAACCTGTACATGAGGTAATGTACATGAATAGTTTTTATGTTAGTTAATCTAATAAGCTGTTATTATCAACGCAAAAACTCTATTAATAATTGAAAAATAAATAAAAATCAAACACCTTTTTTTTGAAAACTTTAAAATTATAAAAAACACATACATGTTTTGGGAGCTAAGCCCATTCTCAATAAGCCCACATTCTCAATGTGGATAAAAATAATTATCAAACTATTATAACTATTTTTATCCACATTGAGAATGGGCTTAGCTCCCGAAACATCTATGTGTTTTTTATAATTTTAAAGTTTTCAAAAAAAGGGTGTTTGATTTTTATTTATTTTTCAATTATTCTAAACAGCCCTAAGTTTTTAAGTTCTTTATTCTATTAATAATGTTTTAATAAGGAATATTCATATCATTCAATTTTTCAAATAAATGTGAGCTTGCGCCAATTTTTCATTTTCATGTAAGATAACTTATCAGCTGTTATCTCAAAGTTTTTGTCGACTCTCAAATACATCTTTTTGCGGTTGTCTGCTCTCAAATACTTGAAAACTAAGATTTTTCTAATATAATGAGCAAATAATTCCATTCTAATTATAAATACGTTTTTCCCATTTAGCACTATGCTTTGTATGCTAGAACGCATATAAAAGTACACACAATAATCCACCAGAGCCGAAGCATGGTAGATGCTCATAGCGAATACTATCGTCTGTTGCTAGAAATGATAGGACACAGAATTTCGCATATTTAGTTGATGAAACAGTATCAGAGTATGATAAAGATAGTAGAAATAATCCTACGTTCACTGTTAGAAGTAAAGGGACAACTTTGGGCCATATTACTGATAAAGAATCGTTTGTATTGGATAGTAATCATTTGGAGCTAGTTTAAATAGAATGAAAAAGGTTATTGACTCAGAATTGAGAATTAATAAGGGAGATGGAAACCGTTGGTTTAAAATCTGCCGAAACCGTTGGTTTATAATTGATTATTCAAAACAGAATAGATTTTATTTGAAAAATGAAATTGGACAGAATTTTATTTTTGAGAGTTATACCCTTTCTTTCGAAACCATGGTTTATAATTAACAATCCAAATAAAATGAAAAAGAATTGAGGAAAACTTTCTATTATTGTTATTATTCAAGAAGTGACTGTTTGAAAGAGAGATGATGAAATTTTGAAATAAATTCCTAATAAAAAGAACTTACAGAAATGGAAATGACTCTCCTGGGTAAATTGGGACTCGTGGTCGATACTGCAGCTGAACAAGAAGTGATCAGCTTCGGTGGGAATAAAAATTTTGTTAGCGCAAATGCTGAGTTTGTACTTAGTTCTTAGCCAATGGCGTGAAAGCCTTGCTAAGACTTTTAATTAAATAGAACGTTTTCCACTCTTGCTTTTCAGTTTTATATTGGAAATGAATTTTTTTATTATTTATAATAGGATTTAAATAATTTTATAGGAATGTATTCTAATAAAAATTCATAATTAAAATTATTTTCATGATTGGGATCTGTCACTATCGTGACATAGCTAGTAAGAAGTTGGCCAGTTGGCGTAGGAATTGTCCTTTCTCTTTGGATGTTGATGTCCAAGTCTAATTGATGTAATAGTTTTATTCAAATTACTGCTTGATTTTTTACTTCGTTAGAATTTTTAGTTTCAGGATTGAGGTAAGAATTTCTAGACAGAGGTTTCTGAAAATGACAAAATCGATAGCGTAGATGAATTGAGAGCGTCTATCAATAGATCAATACATATTGTATCTCAAAATATTTATCATCGCTTTCAGTAGATAAATTCAGAAGCTCATTCCGACTCCCAGATACCGCCTACTGGCGAGTATATTCCGAGGGACGGTACTTAATGAATATTTGACCAGTCTCATAGCCCCAGCAGCAATAGATTCCACAAGTTGGACACACTAAACGACGATTACATTACCGGTACTTCGAAGGTAAGTTGAAAGGACTCGTTCACAATTAGCTCCCTTTGAGAATAATTGAGCGGCCATAAACAAACTGCTGTTTGTCGATACTACTTAATTGGGATCTTGCATGAAGCTTTCCAATGTGGATGTAGTAGAATGTAACCCAGTGTTTAAATACCTAAGTATGCACAAATAAAATGAAGTTGAGCAAATAAAGTGTTCCCACTCAATTCCAATTTGATTATTTCAATGATCATCTATTTATTCATTTGACAGAAATAAATACACTTATTGGTTAAAAGACTTATGACCTGAACGTCTTTCAACAAGTTTTAACGAGTAATAAGTCTGAAACGAAGGTTAATATGAAAATCTAGCCTACGAATAATGTATCCTTGTGTATGAAGTAATGTATTACTTCAGAATAAGAATAAAAGTTAGCTTTCTTGAAAAATAAATTTAATATTGATAAATGAATTAGTCACTTTCACAGACTACTCCTCTATCCCACTCTTCTCTTCCTAGATGAATTAGAGAATTGATTTGATTGAGCTATGGAGGGGTGCCAAAATGACCAATATAGAATACTCTTACTCTTAAGAGTGTACAATCGGGTCACCTCTGCCTACGCGATTAGAGAACAGAACTAGCAACTAGATCCTCGCTTTGAAAAAGTGGAACATTGTCTGTTTTCCAGTTGAACAAAAATAATCTAAATACATTTCATGTTATTTTTTTTTTTTGAAGCTACAGATACTGTGGAAGACTGTGAATGTGGTTGACCATTGGACGCCACTCTTCTAATATCCATTTTAGTATTAGTTTTTTCAATTCCAATGGAAGATTTGCATTGAGGATGACTTGGTAGGTAACTTGAATAATTAATAATTATGTTGTTGATCGGAAATTTTCATGTAGTGTTATTTTCAAAATCATGCAGTCACTGTACTGTATGATTTTGAAGAAATCTACAGAAATACTGTATGGTGAAAAAAGAAAAATTCTTGAAAAATGAAGAAAATAAGAGGGAGGAGACGAATAGAAATTGGAGAATTCTAATGTGTTGTAGCCTAGCTACTACTTGGTACTGCATGCATTAGTATTTTAGTGAGTTGTGAGAGTTACGTTGAAGCTTGTTGCAATGTAAAGTTACTCACTGACAGCTTTCCAAAGTAGATCGAATTAACATCAGCATGAGGAGGCTATGCCTAAGTACCGTAGCTAACGGAATGATTCTGCTCTTATCTCATCGAGTGGGCTAGCAACTCTCGTTCTTCGCTTACTGATGCCTCAACCTCGTCTTCTCACTTATCTCTCTCTTCATCGTAGTCTCTCCTTTCCGGTCTTCTCCCCAAATTCCAAACTTATTCTCGCCAACTGCTGAACTTGTTAATCGAACGTCTCTTCAGACATGGCTTTTCCTTTTGCCCTTTTGAATTTCCCCCTCACTTTTTTGTCGACTTCTGATTCCCTATGCGATTTCGTGCCTTCTCTCAGCCGATAGCCCTAGATAAGAATAGGAATAACGTATCTTGATAGCGCTAGCAAGTTCTGTCACCTGCAAGTTTGGCAAACTAAGCAAATTGCAGTAGCCTACCTTGGGAGACACCGCACACACGGTGTGACCTTTCTGCTTCTAGCATATTGGTAATTTAATTTCGAAACAGGAAATTTAACTGTCGAGTACTGAAAATCGCAACACGTGTGTCGTGTCTGCGAATCCGCTTTCCGCTGGAATGACATTTGATTACAACTTCAACATTTGCTACGAATGAATATTTTATTGAGCTGACAACTTTCAGATCCTTGCTGCCGGGAATGAATTTTTCTCACTGCAGCCAACCGCTACCGACTGACAAGTTGTGGAGATTTCCAATTCAATATTTCAATCGTTAATATATCCATTTATAAATAGAGTATTTAGAAAATTGAATAGCTTCAAACAAGAATGTTTCTTCGAAATTTGCGATTGACATTTTCTGTACCTATTGATTATTTACAAAAAAAAAAAAAAAAAAAATATTGAGAGAGAAAGTTGTCAACCTCTCTGACAGCAATGAAACATAATAATATGTTTGCCTTTCAATTTTTAGTAACAAAATATTCATTTTTCCATTCTTATTTATCAGTTTTCCTTTTTGATCCAGACCAATAATAATGTAGCCTAAATGATTTTTCTCATATATAATCATGAATGTGAGCAACATTCCAAGAAACTACTTCAACAGAGTAGTTTCAAATTCATATTATCAATTTGTAAACTCTTCGAATTCCATATAAATATTATAATTCAATTGAAAACTGCGAATAACGATCACTCTGCTCATACAAAAAGAATTATGTGAAATATATGAATAGAATAATATAAAATAAATTCAAATTCAGTTTGCTAGTCATGTTGAAAAGAAGTATCTAGAATCGTGTGCTATCATACGTTTCTGGTCATCCATCTCAATCCATCTTCCATCTTCCACTTTCCACTTCTTGTGACCAAAAGGAACGAAAGACGGACTTGAAAATACCAAGGATGATAACCAGTCTCGGTTATTTACGAAGATTATTTATTAATCTGGGCTACTTTTTTTGTATGCTATTCCTCTTGGTCGAATTTCCTGTATTGTTTGCAGGGAATAGCATGCTTATTGCTTATTCTAGTATCTGTATGATTAGAAAATCAATTCAATACATACACTGCTTGAAAATACTTGTTTCAAACTCTTGTAAAATCAATTATTATTCAATCCATCAGTGTATACAGCATCATCATGCTAATCAATTCAAGCGCTGGATCATTCTTTAATAGACCGATTTAGTTCATGTTTAACTTACGGATATAAAATTTTCAAGTGGGAAGTGGTCTTCCTGATTTGAATCACGAAATTAGATTCATCTTAATAGCATCATTATAAACAAATCATCAATGGACCATGTAAAGTTTGAGAGTTTGTTTCAACTTAGAACTTACTTATTCCGATCAAGAATATAAACATAGTATATGCTTAGTTATTCAATTTGAATTTTATTGAGTATTCAGTTGAGCCATGGTCGAGTTATAATGTAGATACATGATTAAGTTTGAAAGAAGTCATAGCTACAGTGGTGAACGAAGAAAAAATTAATTTCCGAACTTTTTCACAGATTTAGAGAGAAGACTGATACATTTTTTTCGCTATGAAGCAAGGGGGAATAAAGCATCAAACAAATAAATCAATATTTCGAGAAGTTTTTAGAATTCGATGAAATCTTGTGAACCAAATTCTACAAAGAGGAATTAGAAATGAAAGAGTGTTATGTGAAAGAAAAGTCAGTGAAAAGAATGAATTTTTTTGTACTTGAATAAAGTGTAATGCTTTTGTGCTCCTTAAACCCATAAAGCTGTGAAGAAAAGTTAACGCTGAAAATTTTCTACTCATTCAAGAGAAAAGTTTCAAGGAAACATCGTAAATTAAAAAGATTGCTTGAAAGTATTAGAAACTGTATCATCCTATTGAATCATGTTGAACTTCTCGCTTCCTTTGAACATTTTTCTCGTTTCAAAAATTATCAACTTCATAAGAACTCTGCGTCTACAGCTTGTGGATGGAATACTGTCATTGATTAAATCTGTTCTCATTGTAATGTATATTCATCAATTTGAATTGTGTTGAACGTAACTTTCATAATAATTTGAAATCACTGTTTCTCAATAATACTGCTCTCTACTCTAGAGATTTCTAATGAGTTTATTCGCTATGAGCATCTACCGTGCTGCGCTCTGGTGGATTATCGTGTGTACTTTTTGTCGCGTTTTAGCATACAAAGCATAGCGCTAAATGGGAAAAACGCATTTATAATTAGAATGGTATTATTTGCTGCTTCATGCATTTCTTAGTAATTAGAACATGATATTTAGGATATGAATGTTAGTTATTGATAGTATTATAGCTCATTATATTAGAGAAATCCTAGTTTTCAAGTATTTGAGAGCAGACAACCGCAAACAGATGTATTTGAGAGTTGACAAAAACTTTGAGATAACAGCTGATAAGTTATCTTACATGAAAATGAAAAAATTGGCGCAAGCTCACATTTATTTGAAAAATTGAATGATATGAATATTCCTTATTAAGACATAATTAATAGAGTTTTTGCGTTGATAGTAACAGTTTATTAGATTAACTAACATAAAAACTATTCATGTACAGGTTAGAATGGAGCACTCCATGGTCCTACTTGATCAATAAATTCTTTTGCACGTAAACAAAACAATTAGGTTAGCTTCACGTATCAATATTTATTCAATGCAGTGAACCATTCTTTTTATTGATGAAACTTATGTATGACAACTGGAAAATTGTAGAACTTGAAATTTCCATTGCATGTTTTATTTTTACAATCCAGAACACAAAAAATTCTCCAGGCCATTATTTTAGGTTTAGCCCTATCTCCTCCAATGTTAGTTCACTCAATTTTTCGCCGAAATTATTCGCCAATAGCGCCTTGATCGCCAAAAATATCCTTTCCACCCACTTGCACACAGCAAATAGTTTGATTAGGAATAACTGATATTAAATTTTGTATACCATAGAATATATACTGATAGAGGACTAGACTGAAATCATACTAGAATAATATCACAATATAACACACACACACAGCACCGACTCAGAAAAAATTGAAAAATTTCTGATACTTGAAAATTTATAGGATTTCTAGTAGCGTATTTGAAACATTGGGCAACAATAAAACTCCAGTCTTCACAAAAACTCGCGGGTGAGTCAGCTGGATAGATTGACACTTTCTTGTTCTCTATCTTTCACTTTCTAAAACACGATCAACCTACTACCATAAACTAACTACCTAATTTTGAATTGGTACCGGTACAATACAGTAGTATTGTCTTTCTTACTAGACTACGAGTATTATCCCAGCAAAGCATAAAATATTGTTTATTGAAAAATCTTCAACTGCCAGATCCCAGGTTTATTTGTTAGAATTTTTAAAAATAATTTTGTAGCATATTGTGATAAATGATCAAATTAAGGTACATTTTCATCATGATAAATTTTGTTCATTGGATATTGGATTTGCCGCTTCTTGCATCCCAATCGCCATTCTTCTTTATGGATCCAATCTCCTTCAGTTAGTCCTCTGCTTTCCATTTGTGCGTGTACATTTGAAATCCATTTCTTTCGCGGTCTTCCACGCTTATTTCTGTTTGCCGGTATCCAATTCCAGACCTTCAAAGGTATTCTCTCCTCATTCATTCTACGCAGATGACCATACCATTTTAATTGCTTTTGTCATCTAGTATTGTGTGTTTTGTGCTCATTCTCTCTCTTATGACTTCGTTTCTGATTTTGTCAAATAATGTTAATCCTAAGCATCTACTCTAGAATATCATTTCGGCTGAGAGAAGTTTTTGAGAAGTTATTTTGTCTACACTCCACACCTCTGACCCATACGTCATAACAGGCTCAATCATTGCCTGGTATATATATATTTTTGTTTTTTTAGTTATGTTTTTATTCCATAGGATTGGATGTAGTGCTCTTATCATATTTTTACCCTTCCTTATCTCTCCCAAAATATCTTCTCTATCCCTTTCATCATCAGTAATAACTACTCCAAGATATTTGTATTTCTTAACATTCCTGATCAAACCATTTTCCGTTTCAATATCCTGTCCTGTACCTCCTATCTGCATGTACTGTGTCTTTTCTGTGTTAACCTCCAAGCCCCATTTTTTGTATTCTTCTATCAATTTTACTATCATGTAGGTCATGTCCTGATGGTCTTCTGCCAGAACTACCTGATCGTCCGCAAAGAGGAATGTATGTATCTTGGAATCCTTCAGCTCTATTCCCATTGGGCTGCATTTTTGTGTCCATTTCTTCAGAGCAGTACATAGATATATCTTGAATAGGGTTGGGGAGATGCATGAGCCATGTTTTACCTCTTTTGTTTGAGAAAAAACATCAGAGGTTTTGTCTCCAATTTTTATCACAGCTTGATTTCTCTTGTACAACGATTTCAATGCATTTATTTACACCTCATTTATGCCTGCTTCCTTCATTGTGAGCCATAATTTTTGTAATGGAACTGAATCGAACGCTTTACATGAATCTATAAAGGTAGCATGCAACTCCATACCTCTTGCTAGTCTCTTTTCAATAAGATGCTTCAGGGTAAATAAATTGTCCACACAAGAACGGCCCGGTCGAAATCCACTTTGCTCCTCTATTTCTGCTATTTCTCTTTCTATTCTATTTTTCAAAACTCTTTCATAAAGCTTTCCAATTGATGATGTAATACTAATACCTCGATAATTATTGCAATCGCTTCGATTTCCCTTTTTGTATATGGAATGTAAATATGAAATCTTCCAGTCTTTAGGAACCACATCTCCTTTCAAACACTTATTAAAGATTTCACACAGTAATTCTAGCACTCTTGTGGTGGCGTTTTTTATTAACTCGATAGGCAAATCACCTGGTCCTGGAGCTTTATTACAGCTTCATTTTACACAGAGCTATTCTTATTTCTTCCAATTTGATTGGCTCTGCTTGTCTAACTACTTTTTCATCCGCATCTATTCCTGTTTCTAGATAGTCAGTTCGCTGCTCTGTTAGAAGATTTTTATAATGTTCTGTCCATTGTTCTATTTTTATAGGACTTATTCTTCTTTTTTCATTCATATTCTTTTTCAGATTGTTTATAGTGGACCAAGCATCCCTAGACCTAGATCCTCCCACCATTGTGTTTATTTCTGCACACTTTTCATCCCAAGTTTGGTTTTTTGCTTCAATTATTTCTTTTTTTACTGTATATCGAAGTCTATTATAATTTTTCCTGTCTTCAACATCATTAGATACTAAAAATTTGTGGCACATCTTTTTCTTTTCCTCCACCAGATCCTTTAGATTGTCATTCCACCAATAATTATTATTGTATTTTGTTTTCTCTTTCGGACCTAAAGCTTCAAGTGCTGACATGTGGATTTTGTTCTTAACAAAATGTCATACATTTCTTCTGCTGTACCGGTAATCTCATCCTTCAATTTTTGTGCCAAACGCAGTTTATAAAGAAAACTTGTAGATTCATTTTTTAAACTATCTAAATTGTAATGTGTTGCAGGCTCTTCTTTATTGTTCTGTTCTGGCAGTCTCTGTCTCTTATTGTATTTGATATTGACAGGGGCTTTTACTAGGCGGTGATCCGAACCACATTCAGCTCCTCTCCAAACTTTTACATTAAAAGGTGTTATGGCCGAGTCTTGTTTAACTACTACATAATCAATTATGGATTTCAAATTTCTTGTTGTTTGCGTCAAAGTATACTTATTAATATCCTTATGTTGAAAGAATCCGTTTAATATTTTCAGAGAATATTGTTCACATAACTCAATTCATCTCCTACCGTTATCATTCACTACATCCTCCCCATGTCGTCTTATTATTCTACTGTCCGTTTCTTGACCTACTCTTCTATCTACTCTATGTGGGTTAAGTGGAAGAGGGGGCTTGCATGCCTCAACTTCGCCCACAAACTCTTGTAAATTTTTACAAAGTGTAAAATAAAGTCATTTTATCTATCTATCTATCTATCTATCTTCCATTGAAGTCCCCTAATAATATTATCTCTTGTCTGTTTTTTGTTTTGTTCAGTTCCTCCGAGAGTTTGTCAAAGAACGCGTCTTTAGTGTTTATATCTGAGTCATCAGTGGGCGCATAAATACCGAATATCTTTACTTCTCTTCCTCTTATTATCATGTCAACTGAAATAATTCTTTCATCTACCGGATTCCATTCTGTTACATTTTTTCCATGTTCTTTCTTACTGCTATAGCTACACCAGATTTTGCCCTAACTGATTTATCTACCCCACTCCAAAAATATATATAACCATCTTTAAAGTTGTTCCCTTGACCTTTCTTTTTAGTTTCACCCAGTACTGCGATATCCATTTTGTACCTGAGGAGTTCCTGAAATACCTGTTCCTGCTTTGTGTTGTCCTTGTATGTTCCAACATCCAATATTCATTAATAGTTTTCGTATCCTTTTCCTTTGTTTCCGTTGATTCCTGTTCGTATTCCGAGGCATGTTATTGGGATTTTTAGCAGATAATTTTTTTCGAATGTCAGGGAGCTAGCCCAACGATTCAACCCACAACCTGGAGGGCCAGTTAATTTGAATAGAGTTTTCATCTCGTAGGCAAACTACTTCCACCACAGTTTACAGAGCTTTGCCCGCCCTGGATTTAATTCGGGTTGTCTCCCTAGTCTCTTCCTAGAAGAGGCCATCTCCGCCGTTGGGATTTCTCCTCATCCGCCTTCGAGACCGTTGACCGTTTTTTCACCTGGTTACCCTAGGCAGGGGCCCTAACCGGGTGCTACCATCCGGAGCCAGATGGACCCTGGTTTTTTTACGAGGTTGGTACTCCTCCCGCTCCTCCTTCCTCATCTCTTGCGAGATGAGTCCCGGGCTTGCGACCGGCAATGACGGAGTTTCATTGGATAGATTATTTCTAAAAAAGAAAACTGAATGGAAAAACATCAGATTGAGCATATAATTATGATGCTCAGCGTTACTGAAAAGCAAAAAGGAATTTCTAAGAGTTGAAAGAGAACAAATCCAGGAATTCTCAACTCACACTAATAATTAGAAATGTGGTGATCCCAGAGAAAGCAACAACTCGTTAACAATATATTGGTCCACTTGAATCAAGTGATTTAGGGCAGTTTTCCTCGCACAACTCTTTATATTTTTATTTGAGACAGCTTTGAAAATACGTTTACAAAGAAGAGCAACCATTACATGCTCTCACCTTCGTCTTTATATCCAATTCTCAAAGGTGGGTGCTCTTATGCGTTCTCCTAAGCACCGAATTTATTGCAAATAAAGCCTGGTAATGAGGCTTACATAAAGGAGTGAAAAGGTTTCTCGAGAGTATCATTAAAAGGGCCCTTAACTGCAAGTTCACTTTCACAAGCTAAACTAAACGCTTCTGTAATAGAGTGGATTCAGTTGCCAGAGTATCAAAATAGAATGCTCTCCACGATCAAATAAAATTTTTCTTGTGATTGTACCCGAGCACGCTTGAACGGGCGACTGATTGAATAATTTAAAATTATTCAAATTATTTATTAAATTTCAATATGGCTGATCAAATCGATTCGTGTTGGTACAAGCTTTGATCTTTTCCATGTTGGCAGCTTCATTTCGAATTATCACCGGGTAATTCAGAGTTCATCATTGGATTTGGGAACGAGGTTTTTGTGTTCCATCCCATCTCATTAGAAGTATCTCAGTCAGAATTGAGACCTGATTTCTTCAATCGCTATTACGTTGTTGCAGCGTATTTTTAGTGAATTCTACAGGCTGTACACTTTCTCAATACTGTGGCTAATTTAATCCATTACAAATACATTAGGCTCTTTGGAGGTGTACGGTATTGTGGTCGTTTTTCGAAGGATTACAAAAAATGTAATGAATTATTTCAAATAAAATTGATTGATTGATTGAAGTTGACAGTGTCAACTTGACTTAATTAAAACCTCGTATCAATTAAATATATTCAAATACGATGTTAGAAGTATGTCAGAATTCAATATCTAACATTTTTTTCATTAAAATATTGACTGGAGATAGCCACTCTCAGTGTGAGTATTCTGTTAATATCCTGTAGGCTCATTCAGTAGCTTATTCAAATTCACTCAACGTGAATTTGGGCCGCAGTCGGACTCTTCCATTGAAGTCCAGTCTCATTGAGTAGACAGTTTTACAAATAGCACCCCCTGAGATTGTGAACCCTATTTTGTTTGGGAATAAAACCCACAGAGTCAATGTGCAACACACATTGGATTGGAATTGATAGTGTCAAGCAAATTAGGGTGCACATTGTAACACAGAACAGGCCAGCTTATACAAATTGTCTCGTATCGCAGTAGTGGACGGACCTTGGACCCAATTAAGCGAGCATTGTTTTCAGCCTCAGCCCTCGCCAAATGAACCGATGGTCCTTTGTGCGAAAGTTGGTGCCAGTGGCGGGGCTCCACCAACTTCCTAGTTGAATCGGGACGGTGTATGGCTTCCAACTACAAAACTGATATATTGCTAACCTTATCAGCTAAGCATTATAAAATATGCTCTTCATTAGAAAACCAACTTTGTTGGAACCAGAGATCAAAAATCAATACTTATGTATAGGATAGCTTCGCAATCAAATTTGGAACTTGAATTTTATCTTGGGGTCAAATTCACGATAAAGCCTATTCCAGGGCAAAATATGAAGAATATTTGGAAAGATTGTTTGGAAAAAACAAGAAATGAATGCTTTTCCATATTCTATCCTTAAACTTTAGAGTCACTCCTGTGGATAAGCTTGAATCATCTGAAGACCAGGAGAAAGTAGAAAACGACAGAAAAAAGGCTGTATATTTTCTACCTTTCTCGATATTCTTCTGTTTTGGTTCCTGTGAGTGAATTTTTTGCATGTAGTCTGTCCAAGAGAAGAAGACCCTCTGACAAGATGAGAAAATGAGCTCGGTCAATATTGCTTCAAAAAATATTGATTTGGCCTCAAATTGTAGATCAGAACGTTTCCTACGATTGAGACCAAATCAATCATTTTTGAACCAATATTGACCCAGCTGGAGTCATTTTCTCATCTTGCCAGAGGGTCTTCTTGGCTTGGACTTTCTTTCATATTATGAAAGGAATACATATATCCAAAGACTATTTTATTATAGTGTTTGGATATATGTATTTCTTTCAATATTCAGGCAATAGACGTTTGATGAAAAATTCTCATGAATGTTGATCAACTGTGTATAACAATGATGGTTTTATAATAGACGAGCCGGCAGGCTTGCTTCGTTCGCCTCCTCCGCCTAACAAGGGGGCTCCGCCCCCTGGACCCCCGACACTATCAGCAGTGTCAGTGAGTAAAACAGGCTCGCTTCGCTCGCCTGCAAAACATCTGTCAGTGTTAGCTGAGATAAACAGGCTCGCTTTGCTCGCCGGCAAATTACATTAGAATAGATTTGCTTTGATCATCATTCATCAATTAACAGGGTTCTTCCAGATAATTGTTCTGAATTAGTTGTTCTATTACCTCAGCTCAACCTGGTATATGATTTGAACTTATTTAGTTCAGTAGTTTCCGTGGAATAAACGAATAGGCTAAGTGCAGATTCCAAACATTGGAAAACTTTATTATAGGCGTATTAAAATACCCTCGGCAGGGTATTGAAATTTTATTGGGCACATCATTTCTGGACCTAATCTGGACCAAATTTCAACTTTTACTGCCTATTGGTTCTCGAAAAATCTAAGAAAAACTCCAAAAATAGTAAAACGCTAATATTGAGCGTAACCTTGGTACCTCAAGTATTCTAGCTATTTCCCAGAAAAAACGTCATCGATTAAAATGCTATCTATTTAACAGATAGTACTTGGCTATTCTCTGATAATTCAATTATTGAAAATTCAATTAGCCTCAATTTTATTTGAGAGTAGCCTGACGGAGGATGGATGTTCATTATTTCATGTTTCAACAATTCCCTGAACGATTTTAATTGGGAATTCACACAACAGTTTATCAGCACTCGGAGAAACTGTCAATGACTGTTCCCTAGAGATTTTTGAAATGATATAATTCATTCCAACGCACTTAAATGAGCGCTACTCCACCTTGTTAAGAGATATAGATAAATAATTCATAATCTACAACAATACAGCATCAAATAATGCTTGGGAAGGTGATTTCATTGTCATAGTGTATAAATTGATTTGAATATCCGGGTTAATAATTATTTTTGGATTGTACAAACATGTTATTATCATGACTGAAATTGCTCCTGTATAACTACTTGTATTGATATGATATCACAGATCATCATGGATGTGAATTGAAATTATTATGAATATGATTAGATGAACAATTTATTATCACAAATTTGGTAACCATCCTGAACCACACAACTGAAAAGTAATATTATAACACAGTTGAATGAACAATCAAGCTTTGCAAACTTCCATCCACACTTTCCCCGGTATTTAATTGCCCTATGTTTTCAATTCTCTTTTCGGCTACTACACTATTTGAAACTTCAAAGTTCTGGAGTTTTTCTACAGAGGTTATTGGTATGAAGTAGGACAGATGTTTGGAAACCGAAAGTTGGAGTATTTCTGGGAATGAATAAATGATGCAGGAACAGAGCATGAATCTGAAAACTCAAATAATGTATGAGCTTGAAATGGAATCATTTTCAAGTCTCACAGTCAGTCACTACAGTTATCCGATATCACGTTCATATATGTTTCTCTGTAGAGAAACTGGAGTGATTTTTTGGAGGCTGAATTGGATTACCATGCTACGCTAGAGACTCTCATCGCTGAGACTACTCTTATCCTTTTACATTGCATTCCAATCCTACAGATATTTTCACAATAATTCGTTTCTCTTGTAAGACAGAAATACAATAGTTGTAACAGCTGCTTCCTGTACCGTGGCACCAGTTGTTGGTGACTTCAACTTTGATAGCTGAGATTATATCAATACAACAACAAGAGAAGTATTTTAGAATTGTATTTCTTATTGGAAATTGAGCCTAGACATAGAAATAGCTGTTGGCGCCAAAAAGTTAGGCGTGTAACATACTAACAGCCGATGTAAAGCTTTTATTGTCTTTTTTATTTGAAAAATCTTTCATGCATAAACGATACGCCTATAGATAGATAAGATAGAATTGACAGCATGAGCTACTGGAGCGCAAAAGGAGCAGACGAGACCAACTTTTTGGCGCCAACTGTAGCCTACTAGTGATTGGAGCGCAGTGGGCCAATCTCGTTAAATGTAACTAATTTCAATTTGAAATGATCATCACGGCTCTGATATGCTCTGATACAACACGATGCATCACGATGAATGCTCTCGACACAATTTATTCAAGGTGGTTGAATGAAATTCTTGGAATTGTTATTGTTTTCCAAATTTGGATATCATTATTCGATGATGTTGGGATTGATTGCTAGAAGCCTACATCAATTGCATGTATTAATAATAATTGCTGGTGGAACCAAACCATTATTAGAATAGGTTTTAAACCAAACCCTATTTGGTTTAAAACCAGTCACAAGTCGTGCTCATTGCAAATCATCCAATTATTTTTTTCTCGAATCATGATCATCATTATTATCATGATTTGAATACAATCAATACGAACAACTCTTTGAATATTGTCGTTTTTTTGCTCAATGATGAGAGTATGTGGAAATAGCAGTTGTTCATCATTTATGAACTCTCACTTCTCCGCTTCTTCAGCTAACGCCATTAAACATGACAAATGAGTTTGAAGTTGAAAATGCTCAATTGTACTTGAAATATTTCGAAAAGCGTCTAAATAATTGTTAGATCCGTCAGTTCATTGTTGAATACAACACGGTATGAAGTGCAATAATGGAGTACGGTACTCATATAATGAAATTATTGTGAACCTCTGTTGAACATACATTATGTGAACTTTAACTAGAAACATGCATGTCTAGGAACCGTACTCGAAATTATCAGTCATTCATAGCTGATCAAAGCAGCTTTAATTTATTCATCATCCATTAAGAATTTGATGGCTGAAATAGTATGGTGTGAGAATACTCAAACAACTCATTGAAATAATTCTATGTTGATTCCTTTTTGTAGAGTGGAGTTTCCACTACACAATATTATGGAACTGTAGTACCATTAGAACTGGAGTACCATTTCATGAATTCTGAATTTCATTTAGGAATAATTGTTGAAGTTTCTATGGATAGCAGATAGCATTATATGCTTGCATGCGATAGATTGTTAATATGAAAATCAAGATCACATTTAGTGCTGGTGCTGACATGCTATTTGAATTTATCTAATATGACAAGTAATAATCTATATCCATATAAACGAAATGGCACTGACTGACTGACTGATTCATTCATTCATTGATTCATCAGCAGAGCTAAATATCCAAAGAACCGAATGCGTTCAAATTTGGCAGGCATGTTCAGTTGGCCGTTTAGACGCGCGCTAAGAACGGATTTTAAAAACTTTTTTTAAAAACTTACGCTAAATATTTAGGTTTCCTATGGTTTTTCGGCGTTTTCTCAATTTTTTCGAGAACCAATCGGTAGGAAATGTTGATATCTATTAGGCAGGTTCAGATAAGGTCTAGAAATGTTGTGTTAAAATAGTTTTGAATTCCGTTCAAGATTACGCCACTTATCAGTTTTTTTAAATTGTAGATGTATTGCGGGTTGCATATCTTCCGCCTTCATACGACCAATTCTTACTGTAAATTCAATGGTTCAGCGAGATTATAGATGAACTAATTTGTAAGATAGTGAATCAAGTTTAAAACTATGTCCGATCTAGTTCCCAAGGTTACGCTCAATAGTAGCGTTTAACTATTTTTCGGAATTTTCAGAGTTTTTCTTGGATTTTTCGAGAATAAATTGGTAGAAGTTGTCAAAATTTGGTAAACAGGTCCAGGTTAGGTCTAGAAATGCTGTGTTCAATAAGTTTTAAATCCCTTCTGAACGGAATTTGCAGGCGAGCGAAGCGAGCCTGTTTGTCTCAGCTTACACTGACAAAGGTTATGCAGGCGAGCGAAGCGAGCCTGTTTGACTCACTGACACTGCTGATACTGTCGGGGGTCCAGGGGGTGGAGCCTGCCGGCTAGTATAACAGTAACTGAGATAATATTGATGAATCAAGAAAGAATTATAAGCAAAACTGGAAATTGAAAATTGTCCTTGATTTGATATAAATGTAGGGTTATTAATATCACAGAATTCTCCTCCACGATAAATTATCTCACTGCATAACTATCATTTCGTTTGGAAATTGATAAGAAATCCTACTCAATTTCAACTCAATATACATGTTATCATTCAAAGTAACGAATAGTTCTGTATCTAGTCAACATTCTCATTCATCAATTGATTGACAGGAATTATTCTTTACTACAGTATATAAGACACTTTTCTAAATTGAATTCAGTCCTTTCGTTATTTTTATATCTTTAGATATAGTAAAGACTAGCCGGCAGGCTCGCTTCGCTCGCCTTCTCCGCCTAGCCAGGGAGCTCCGCTCCCTGGACCCCCGACAGTATCAGCAGGGTCAGTGACCTCAGCATAACCTCTGTCAGTGTAAGCTGAGACAAACAGGCTCGCTTCGCTCGCCTGCAAATTCCGTTCAGAAAGGATTTAAAACTTATTGGAAACAGCATTTCTAGACCTAATCTGGACCTGTTTACCAAATTTTGACAATTTCTACCAATTTATTCACGAAAAACTCTGTAAATTCCGAAAAATAGTTAAACGCTAATATTGAGCGTAACCTTGGGAACTATATCGGACATAGTTTGAAACTTGATTCACTATCTTACAAATTAGTTAATCTATAATCTCGCTGTTCCATTGAATTTACAGTAAGGATTGGATCTACAATTTTGAAAACCTGATTACTGGCGTAATCTTGAACGGAATTCAAAAATATCTCAACACAAAATTTCTAGACCTTATCTGAACCTACCTACCAAATATCAACATTTTCTACCGATTGGTTCTCGAAAAACTTGAGAAAAACTATAGAAAAACTTAAATATTTGGCGTATCCTTGAAAAGTTCCTAAAATCCGTTTTTAGCGGGCGTCTAAACGTCCAACTGAACATGCCTGCCAAATTTGAACGCATTCGGTTCAGTGTATTTTTAGTTCTGGTGATGGATGAATGAATCAGTCAGTCAGTCAGTCAGTGCAATTTCGCTTTTACAGATATAAATTTGAAGATATAGTATAGATTCTAGTCAATTACATGATGGACCATTTACTGAATAAATCAAATGAGTATTATTACTACATAGATTTCAAGATAATTATGATTTCATGGATCATTCCTCAATATTACTCCGATGTTCAACTGCTTCATTCAACGATGGTTGTTTAGTGTGGTGGAATACATGCATGAAATCGTTGTTTTGCTACATTATGTAAGTTGTTCAGTGCATGGCTCAATGATAATGCACTGCTGTGACTGTGATTCTGCAAACTCAGTGCACTCAAACACCACACAAAGTGAACGTTCAGACTTTTCAAACAACGCTTCCACTGGCTGCAATGCAAACCAACGCTATTGTGATTGCCAAAGTGATTCAATACTCCAGCATCACATTTCTGAAGAGCCACTGTACAGTTGAAGGCTAAGGTCTATGGTAATTGTGATTCAACAATAATAGGTGCATGCTTTTTCCATGTTTCCATCATATAAAAATAAGATGTAAGAATGAATCTCATATAATGGATCTCGCTTGCTATTCAGTGCATTAGTCAATATTTGCAGTCGCAGAAGTCCTCTGTTTATTTATATAGAAATATATTGAGATTCTGATTAATTATTATTAATGATAATTAATTCATTTAATCAGTGACTACAGGCTGAACTATAGAAAAATAGATTTCTCTAGAATACTACAACTCTACAATCTCTATACCATAAAAATCCTATTTACAACTCTACAATACTCTTTCGCTGACTAGACCAAGGTTAGTATAGGTTACTATAAGGTTACTATATGTGAACCTTGAATCTAGACCAGGTATAAGCCTAGTTGCTAACAACGAGACCAGTGAATTATGATGAGTTTTGATGGTAGCCTACGCTGGAAGAGAAGATTGATAGTTTTCAAGGAAGCAGAAGATACAGAGAAAGATACGAGAAAGTGTTTGTATTGGCTATTCAGCTAATCCATTCACAAGTTTTATATGTATGTTTTTCAAATTTTATACAGTTTTGATAGTCAAATCGATACAAAAAATCCTTATCGTTTCAACCCCCTGCTATACTGTAAGGTAAGTATCAGTTCCTGTAAAAGAACGTTTTGGATGTTGAACTCAAACAAAACATCTCGCTGTGCTAGGCGTCAGTGTGGAGTTTCACACTCAGTATTTAATTCAGTATTTAATTTTAAAAAAATTAGAAAAAAAATTCAGTATTTAATTCGAGACACTCTGGGTATACGAAACGCTTTGGAACATGAGAGGTTCAGACTAGGTTATGAAGAAAACAAACTTTCTAATTTCCAGGAATTAAATAATAATTGCTTGGATTTCTTATCTCCCTGCCCTGCTCTCAGCCTGCATTCCTTTTCATCACTTTATTTCTGATTCATAATTCTCTTCACAAAATTAGGAGTGTTGTGATATGATAGTTTTCGGTGATTGATATCAATGATTATCATATACATATTTAAACTTCATGAAGTTAATTAAATATTATCCAAATGAATGTATCATTTGCAATGCTTAATCTAATCATTCATGTATACGGTATTGTATTTTTAACATTTATTCAATATACTAGCCGGCAGGCTCGCATCAGTGTATATGGGTAAAACAGGCTCGCTTCGCTCGCCTGCAAAACCGCTATACATATCGGTAGAAACATACAGGCTCACTTTGCTCGCTTGACAGGATCTTTTCAGCTAATCCTTTGAATTAGTTGTTCTATTACCTCAGCTCAACCTGGATATATGATTTGAACGTATTTAGTTCAGTAGTTTACGTAAAATAAACAAAAGTGAGAATTCAAAACATTGGAAAACCTTATCTCAGGCGTAGCCTCAGAAGGAATTAGAAATTTATTGAGCACAGAATTTCTAGATCTAATCTGGACCTGATTACCAAATTTCAACATTTTCTGCCAACTGGTTCTTGAAAAATCTAAGAAAAATTCCGAAAATTAGTAAAACGCTTATAATTTTGAGCGTAACCTTGGGAAGTATATTGGACATGGCTTGAAACTTTATTAAATATCTTCAGAATTAGTTCATCTATAGTCTCGCTGAACCATTGAATTTACAGTAAGGAACGATTGTATGAAGGCGGAAGATATGCAACCCGCAATACATCTACAATTTTGAAAAACTGGCGTAATCTTGAACGGATTTCAAAAATATTTTAACACAACATTTCTAGAAGTTATTTGAACCTGCCCACCAAATATCAACATTTTCTACCAATTGGTTCTCGAAAAAAGAAGAAAACGCCGAAAAACTATAGAAAAACTTAAATATTAGGCGTATCCTTGGAAAGTTTCACAAATCCGTTCTTAGTACGCGTCTAACGGTCCAACTGAACATGTCTGTCAAGTTTGAACGCATTCGGTTGAGTAGATTTTTAGTTTTGCTGTTTAGTAAGTTTACTTTGAGAGTGCCATTTCGCTTCCATAATATAGAGATACAGTCATGAAATCGCACTTTGGCATGAACTCAGATCTTCACTAAAATCGATACATCGATAATCGATACATTTTTTCACTAAGAATAAACTTGAGCTTCGATTCTTATGGAATAATCATTAGTTGCTTCTTGAGTGAGAGTAGATCCCTCCTCCTTTTCTTCACTCGGTCATTTAAGAGCATGCTAGTTCTTATTCTAGCTAGATATAAAAAATCGATTGTATAGCTGTAGCGCTGAAGCCAAAAGATAGCTGATTTTACCCTATGTCTCTTTCCATTTTAAAAACATTATATAGGCATAGCTAAATGACAACTCTAATCGACAACATCAGCTGATGGAGCACACAAGGAGCAGACGTAACCGCCTAACTTTCGGTGTCAGCTATTACATCAGCTGAGCTGTTTTACTAGAAAATTTCGTGCCCACGAAACAGGCGAAGTGCTGTAAAGGGGGTCTTAGACGAGACGTATACAAGTCGCTTTTTACAAGTCACTTGTACAGTCGCTTTTTACTTACCAGCTTCTACTTACTTTGGAGGCGCTTGTGGGCGTTTAGACGAATTATTAAGAAGTCACTTTCAAATGTCAGCTTGTCGCAAAAGCTGTTGCAGTCATCTATTTATTTTCAAGAGAAATCTCAAACAATTAGAGTACTTAGAGTAATAGAGTAGATAGTCAATGGCTGTAGTAAATAGGTTTCAAAACTTTTCTCTAGGAGCGCTGTAGTAAAAAGAATTTTAATTTGTCACTATAAAGGAGCGCTGTAGACTGTCACGTGACCTCCTACAAGCTGATAAGTTCACAAGTCACTTTCTACATTCTGAACACGTTCAGAATGTAGCTGTCCCGGAGCTTGTTACTTACCTGAGGCTTGCTACAGTCCTATAACCTGGCTTGTTGGTGTTTAAACGAGACGTGTAGCTAGCCGTTAGTAAGAAGCGGCTTGCTACACGTCTCGTCTACGACCCCCTTAAAGTAAAAGTTCAGAGGAAATAAATCCTCTCTGTTATAAGATATAGGCACTTCATCTGTTTCGTGGGCATAAGCAGCCAGTGCCTAAAACTACAAACTAGCAAAAGCTCTCAATCGCTGGCTACTGTCGAAAATCTACAGTCTGCTATCCATATTCTACTGCGATGGATTGTAACACCACAATACTTTTATTATACCTGCATAAAATTCAGTTCGATTATCAATTTTCCAGATACAATGTCTTATGGAGAGGTCACCTTTTACACAAAAGCATTTTGAATTCTCATATAAATCAATTATTATGTTTTGTCTGTCTTTTAAATATGTCTATTTAATTGTTGAGTGTGCATTTATCTGAGTGGTTTAAAAATATCAAGCAATAACATTGACACGGCACTAATATTTAAAACGTTCTATATTTTATTCTTAACCTTTCTCTAGTTATCGATTCACTGTCAAACAGGAAATTAATTGAATTGGATAGAAGTAGAAATGAACATTCGAAATACTGGGAAGTATATCATGAGAATATTTTTTATTCAGAGTAGAATGATATTTTTGGCCAATGTCCAGCAACGCCTTGATAGTGGAAGGCAGGGATGATTGTGCCATAGACGATGGTGATAGTGGAAGCATACGAAATGTGAACGCATTTTTCACCCACGTGTTTGACCTGTACCTGCACGATCAATTTTTTTGGATGAATGTTGAATCGATATTGTGGATTATGGATTTTTTAAAATGCTGGAGTAGAGTAATCTCAGTTTAATTCAGTCTGAATCGTTTGAATAAATACCATATGGGTTTCGTGAGTTGAATATAGAAGAAAGATGAAAGATGTTACTCTGAGAATCCGAAATCTCATTTCCCATTCCAACTGAATGTACAAGAAATATTATTTGGATGATGAAAACATACGCTCATTCTTTATCCCACTACTTTGGGATAGCCCTCCCTCTTCTCTGGCGTATTCTCTAGCTCAATCCATACAATAGTGTCTGCTTGAGGGCGTATGCACATACAGTATACACGTCAGTCACTATCTCGCGGCTATGTTTTCACACTTTCTGCGGGAAGAAGGTAGACTGCGAAGCAGGAGACTCCGCTTACAATACCATGTGAACACACACACTCTCGCACATTTTAAGCCTGCTCAACTCACCCCGATATGAATCCCTGTCTGATCGTAGCGTTATTATTAATAGGGTTGCGTAAACACAATAACCATTTTCGTACTTGCTTTGCATTTGAATCTTGGCGTTATGCCTAAGCGAATATTAGTTTTGTGGAATATTGCCTATAAATCTATGTGGGCTATTTGCTGGCAAGGAATACAACCCCTTTCATTATCAATCATATCCATTTGCTAACCTTTAATCATAAAAAGTATCAATTATTCCAATTGGAAATTTTGCAAATATTGTCGATTTGACTGTGTTGTTGAGTAATGCTTGGGTCCATTCACTTCTATTTCTTGTAACTGAAAGATTACCCATAGTCCAGTCAATAAAGCCTGACAACACGGGTATAGAGTGCATGAAATATGCCCCAATTTTTGACCTCGGGGATTTGTTAAGACTAGTTGGGAGGTTAACATACTAAAAGTCCCCGGACCTGGGGGGTGAGCATAGGGTGGGATGGGGGGTAAAAGGTACAATTTTTTAGTTTTTCGCATATTACCCGAAAACGGTTGATCCTAGAGAAAAGTGCTCTGGATAGAAATTAAAGAGGACTAAAATCTGCGTCGATTAAAGAAAAGGAAACGAAAATCGGCCGAATAGAAAATTTTTTACATTTGATCAAAACTCCCATTTTTTTAGAAAAATCTCAAAAAATTGTCTTAACTGATTTTAATTGTGATGTAACTCATGAAATAACAATGAATCCACTACCCCTTCACCCTAAAAGTTGTCGAGCATGAGAAGTAGAGTCCAAATAACATATCAATATTGATATTTGACCTATTTTTGGAAGTTTGAGGTTCACTTTTCCAAGAATGGAATTCCTCCAAATTCAGCTACAGGTGGTTTTTGTCAATATTTTGATACTAAAATATACACACAAAGTAATAACAATATTCAAAGTGGTGTCTGAAAGTCTATATGGATCATTCCTCATCAGAATACTTATTTCACTGCTCAAAATCTGGACTATTTGCAGTAGAAAGGACCCTTCAAGGATAATAATCTAAGGACATCTCTAACTTTCGTAAAAGTGAACGGATCTTAACAAACTATAGCTCATTGTTTTCAGCTTCAAAAAAAGGCGGTTCTATTTCATATACTATATGTTCAATTCGGACAAAATTGAAGAATTTCATTAACCCAAGTTCTTCTAGCTTATTCCTATATACCGGAAAAGCACCAATTTTTTGTGTTAAAATGCGTCTATCTTGGAAACTTTTGATGGTAGAAAGTCGCATTTGGGCTCAAATTATAGAACATAATCTTCTCTGCCCATGAAGCCCATGAAGGGCCTAGGCCACGAATGAGAGTAGCCTATATTAATCTAATTGAGTATTTTTCAAACAGGAAATATTTGTCTTCATTAGACTTCTATTTAACATCATAGCTTGAAAAAAAACAGAAAACTTCTAAAATTTAGAAGTTTTTCTCCTTTCTTGAGTGAATCATTATTTAATAATGATTTTATCAAGCGATATCTTGTCTCGCAACTCTTGAAATATGAAGAGCTATGAGGAGAGAGTCTATTCTGGAAAATGAGGACAAGACAAAGCATAAATCCTGGAAGCATGACTCTATAATAAATCTATCACTGGCTTCTATTTAAGACTTGTGTGCGTTTCTTGACAGCTCTTTTCGAATTGGAGCGAAGTTTCACATTGCAGAAGCTGGCTGGTTTACTTATAGTAGGACCGTGAAGCGCTTTTCATTCTTGGCAAAGATCTAATAATGCAGAAAACTCCACTCAAACTCTTCACCGCGAAAATTCATCTATTTCCCAATCATGGGGAAGTTCCCGACTACTGAATGGGAAAATTGAGTTCTATGGTTAATGTGATAATGTCACTTTCGTCTCATTTATTCATGAAATATCAGTATTTTTGAAAATCGGAGTATCGTCAAATTCAAATTATTATCGATAAACAAGTCATATTCAAAAACTCTGACGTTCATACCAATTACTTCAATTTTAATAATATTAGTGAGCATGTAGTGTGGAAATGGTCAAATCATAATTCCAAAACACGTTTAGCTGAATAAAAAAATATGCTTGAGCATACAGTTGACGATGACCATGTCCACACTAAATTCTCGTCACGGAGCACAGATTCTTTCTTTCGGAATACGTTACGTCGGAGTACGTTTCTTTCTTTCGTGTGAATTGGGCTTTTACATTGGATGTTCAGTTTGAGTTTATCAATCAAAGCTTATGAATGCATTTCCTTGACAATCTGACACTAGCAAAAAAATTATTTTCGAGAAGCATCATTGCTTAGAAAAGCTCAATACTATTTTCTAGAATTGTTCACTCGTTTGAATCCCAGTGTTCCCAGAAGACTTAGTTCTCAATCACATCATGTAATAAAAGTCTATCCATGGTAGAGGAATATGGATAAATCTAGACACATTTTACTCCAATAAATGTATTTATTTGAAAAATCGATTTTTGTAGTCGCAATCACAAGTTTTATTCACAGCAATAATTCATTATTATAAGATAACAACACTTATAATCTATTCAAAATTATTTTACATCAACGTTAGGATTTTTTACAATGATTCATTGAATCAAGAAAATAATTGAGCTACCAATGTCTCGGGGATATTTTTCTCAAATTGTCAAGATGTTTTACAACTAATAGATTATCTATGTATAATAGAATTGATAAAGATTACGTGATAGAGGTAGATCAAAGATAAAATATGGAGACAGAATATTGGCTTTCTTGCAAGAGAATGGTTGGAGGAGGAAGGAAACATTGGTTGTGGAGAAGTAGACTGCGAGAAAGAATGCAAACCCCATTTCAATGTGATTGAGAAAAAAGTCAAAGAGGAAGAAGAATAGCATTGATATGGATTGTTTTTTGATCGATGAAATCAACTACATTTCCTATTAATCAATGATCTCAACAGTTGAAAAAAATTATGCAAAATAATATGAAAAACGCGATTTAGCACACAACACAGAAACGATTTAAAAACTAAATTTAATAAATATGTGATCAATAGTTCCTCTCAGAAAATTCTAGTCGAAGCTTCCTTCTGAGCAAAGCTGGGACCGGTTTCCCCTATTTTAATATTGTCCGTACACCCTAGTTCCGGGAATTTACTCTTCAACTTTTAAAATTTACAACAGAGTTCTCACCAAGCAAGACGTTTATAAAGGAGAAATTGGAAAATAAAAGGTTCCATTATGATGAAAATACTACCGTATCAATATCAAAGGAAATGAAGCAAGTCTCCAGTCTCATTATTACTCGATTAATTATTAAATATCAGAATGTAAAATTGAAGCAGAGAAGAGTCTTTCAACCTTCGCTTATTCAATGATTTCGATCATAGAGATATCTTTATTTGATTCCAGATAATATTCTATGTTATTTTCTATGCTCTCTTTGAAGATGAAAAAGCAGGATGCTTGAAAAATAACATGGTCTAGGTGCATTAATGACCAATAATTTTCATCCTTTAGACTTCCTGTTGTATCAGCCATTAATAAGTCAACAATATACAAACTTTGAATAATATTGCAACCCCAAATGATAGATTCTGAGGATTTCTGAGTGCATGGCAGAAAATCACTTAGACTTCAAGTTATTCTAGATTCTTCAGTTATTCTAGATTGCTTGATCTACTACCACAGAGAAAGTTGAGCGTAAGATCAATGCTTTCTTCATTAATGTTTTTTTCCTATTTGCACGATTATTATTAGAGAGTTTTCAATAACACTCAAACCTTTATAATACATTGATAGGAAGAGTTAACTGTTGACAAATCAATAGATAATAGGCTACAGAGATTTGAAAGTGAAATTTGTTCTTATTAGATGATTTGGTCAAATTAGAAATAATGTTGAACTTGATCCACGTGCATCTGGGGGCTTGTCTCATGAATTACCGTTGAAATATGAGTTTAATGCATAAGTCTTCGTGGCAGAGTGGCAGCCATAGGAGGAGGGGGTGGGTGGGGTGTGGGAGGGTAGACCCTTTGCATGGCTTGGAGGCTGTTGGACGAGACGGTTCTTTCCAGGATTTCTCCCCAGTGCTTTTCACTCATGCCTTCGAAGTCGGCTCTTGGCGGATGCACAGTCATCGGTATGCTCCCAGCCGAAGGACAGCAGTGTTGATGTGAAGGCGTGTTTGAAGGCTTTTTCCGTCGACAGCAGAAAATCTGAAAAGTCGATAACGATCGTAATTGAAAAAAGGATCAAATTTATTCAAAGGTGATGCTCACATGAGCTTTTGTCTGTGGGTAATGAGAGGGATGATGATTCAGATTTAATCACTTTATTTATGTAGATTACATAGTTCAGTGAATCGGGTAAATCCTATGGTATGAAATAAAAAAATGGACTTATTACACAGTCTTGTGTGGATCTCATCATGATGAGGGGTGGAGACTACTTCACAAGCAGTCGGAACCGACCAAATTTATATGGACTCTTATACTTTCAGTCTTATTCTTAGACCAAGTCCAGCCTCTGAAAAAGGATAATGTTAAAGAGAGATTGATCCTCAGGACCCTGTTTTATAAGAAAAAACAGTGGCTCATAGTTCAATAATCCTCCATTCAAGTAACCAGCTTACAACTAATGTTATTAGCTTATTTTCTCATGCAATAGGGCTTTGGAATTTTTTATTAACAATGAAATAAATCTCGTAGTATAGCTCAACTTGCTTTCGACATGAAGAGTTCCCTGCTTATCCTTCTGAAGTGATTGTTCAGTAGCCAGTAGAGGAACGGATTCCAGAAACTATTACTCAAAGCTAGCCAAGTGATGATGAAGTCTAAAGCAGGCGGCATCTGAAAAGAAGAATGAATTATTCATTGAGAAACCTCTCTCTCACAAATAAAAGGATTTACTGAATATAATCAACATGAAACAAAATTTTACAAAAAACTCTTGACAGGAATCTATCTCAAACATCATACTGATATTTTCAGAGCTCTTCACTTAGCAGACTCTGAAAAGTTTAGAAAAATATATTCGTATTGATATGGCTCCTTAGTGATGGGAAGGCCTTTCAAGGGTGGTTCTAATCAGCTTCATTTCTTCTAGTAAAATTTCATTTCTTCTATTCACCTTCTAGTCAAATATCCAGTTCTTTCTCAACTGTCGACTCGGTGAATGAAGATTACGGCAGCCAAATTAATGGAGCGGATCATGAGGAAATTATAGAAAGGTATAAAAAACAAACAATATAAAAGTGAGATGAATAGTTCCAGTATCTTCATCATGAATGAATTTGTTTCACAGTGTTTTCTTCTAAAGGGTGAAGCCCATATGAGCTCATAGACTAATTAGACAAGAGCGCGTGGCTGATGAGATGGATGATGATGATGATGATGAGACATGACGATTTTTATAAGCTAGTCGGGACCGACGGCTTTTATCGTCTCCTCCGAAAACAGGACTGGAGGAGACTGAACATGATATTTTTCTCTCTTTATAATTTATTCATCATCAGAAAAATAGCAGCAATGTAATTCCATTGGACATTTCACCCAAAATACAAAAAATCTGAAAATGGTAAAGTGAAATTATTCACTTCATGGTATTCTCAATGAAAATGGAATAAGGTTTCACAAGATAACTGTTTAGTAGAACTATAATACAGTACTTCACAGATGTTAAATGTTAAATTCAAAGACAAAAAATTGAAGTTCAGGTTTCTTACAAAGGTAGAGAATGATTGTTCACTGTATTGCTCACGGCTTCTTCGGAGCAATTAGATGTTTAACGAGAGTATTTTCTTTTGTTACCGGAGAGGTAATGTTTTTCAAGAGCTGCGTCCTGTGAACAAACTATCCACCTTCACAGTTAAATACAACGATCCGTTTCCCGTCCTGAATAATGTCTTCCACTTTGGTTTGGATCCAAATTGTAGCATTAATCATCTGGTCTACTCTTTAGCTGCGTTTTTCCTTCTCATTGCATTGCCCTCGCGACGAAATTCTATTGGCTACTTTTCCATTGACTCCCATTATCATTCAACTGACTTGATTTTCTCTTGCTGATAGAAGCAATTTACATGATGAGTTAGAACTTATGATCTGGAGTTCCAAAACAATCCTTCAAATCAAATAAAAAATGAAAAGTGATAAATATGAGAACTCGTGAAATAATATAGCCTACATTGAATCCTAGGATTCGTATTGTCACCGAGCACCTGCTATCAGTTGATTAACTAACAAGTCATAATACACCAAGTGGGACATATAATGCAATCTAATCAATCTATGACCAATAGGTACCCTATACTATTTTGTTCATCAAATGGATTCAATCAGTTCATGAATGTATTTTCAATTAATTAAAATTAGGAAATATCGAGTCAGCACACCCATAGTCAATAGAATACATAGTCAACAGAATAACCAATTAACCAGAGCTGATTAAGCTCATATTTCATCTTCCGGGAATTATTTTCATTTTTCAGTTTGAATTTAAAAAAAACATGATTGTCATTGTTACAAAAGTAACACCCTGTGTAAGGGTGAAAGGATTTAAAGTAATTTTCCAGCAGAGAACTACCAATCGTGATCATAATTTTTTATTTTATTTTTTTACCTTTGATCCTGTGCAAGCGACAACCACTTCCTGAATAGTCCAAGGTGTCACCATCACAATGAATCCCAGGGACATGGCTGCCATCGTTCGACTAGCGCTTCTGCTCAATCGTCTCTCATGGGCAATCAACTACAACATACAAATCCATAATTTATATTAGATTTTGCCTACAATGTGGTAGATAAATTAATTTATCAATCTAATGACAAATATACATTGGAATTTGGAAAGAAAGAGCAGAAATAGCCCTTAGTATTTCCATTAAAATATGGGGCAAACTTCTGTTCCAGCCAATCGTTTTCCACTTAAAAAGTGATCCTGAGGTGATAATTGGTCATTTTTCAATTTTAAATGTTAAGAGCTGATAAACACAAAATAATCAGAAACGTTCATTAGAATATCAAAATTGATTCAAAAAATTACACATCCACATTCACTGATAATATCTAAATTCCTGTTATTGTGCGGCGTTATGACGCTTTACACTCTCATTTCAGTAATATAGTTTATTGTGCTCGTTTCAAAAATTGAAAATTGAAAAATTTGTCCACCATGAGTTGGCTAGTTCAACACAAGAAAAAATGCTCAGATTCAGATTCAAATTCAATTACTTCATTCATATAGATTACATTATGTAAAACAGTATGTTTGTTTAAATCCTATGCTTTGATAATATAAAAAATGAGACTAATCACACAGTTCGCATGAGTAAACTAAGTAAGTATTGACTATAAAAAATTGTAGAATGACTCGAATATGGTATTTAATAAGGTAACGATAATATAAATTTGTATCTATAGAAAATGGCGGAGTCTAGAGTTTTATAAATGTCCATTCTTGGAGAGGAATGTTGAAAACATCCTTCCCATTAACACTCAACCATGAGGGAGTCAAGCCGCAAAAAATGAAACGAGCTTTAGTTCGTTACTCGTATTCCAAAGACATGAAATGAAATAATGTTCCATATTATTATTTCAGGATTTCAATGTGAGGGGTTACACTCTTCAGGGTTATATGGAAAAGAAAAATCTCATCCTCTAACGTTACTTTGACGATACTTTGTCGAAACGGTTTTTTGATGCTCAGACAAAAATAATAATCTTGTAATATGTAGGCCTAGACCATGAAGATTCTGCGTCTTTTGTATGTCGTCGATATTTCCCGGAAAACACTAGACTGAGAAATTTCACTCTCACCGATTTTCAGTCGGTTGGAGTGACGTAGAATTCAACAAAATCATTGTACGCAATAAATTTCAATTGAGTATTCGAGATTTGCAGTGAATAGTGAACTTGTTGCCAGAGTTTTTCTTTTGTATCATTTATTTAATTATTAAAAAAATATGGACAACAGACTTTGCGCTTAATAATTCAAGAATGCAGTATCCCAAATCAATTATCGTCCTTCGAAGGAGACGATAAACCACCGGTCCCGACTATCTTAGAAGTCTTCTATTATCAATTCCATTACTTACACACAAGCCTATGAGCTCATGTGGGCTTCACCCTTGGAAAAACAAAACAATTCAATTTTCAATTTAATCTACTTGTATTTGTGCCTCGTCATTTTCACAGTACAAATGAGAGTTTAGGATGATTAGGAAAATTTAGATAATCAAGGTTGTCCCTCCGTGTGGAAGATCACACATTTCCTGATTTGGTAGAAGGAATAGAAGAAACTTTCATCATCTCGACAGCTTGAAGCAACGAATTGCAATAAACTATTTGAGTTCCGAAGTGAACAGTGAAATGTGCTGTCGGAGCTTTTCTTGTGTATCAACAGATCTCCAGTTTATATGCAACGCGTTGTCTGCTGGTGGAAACCGGAAACTGGAGACTGGGGACCGACTGGTTGTGTATTGGAACAGGGGCCAACAGGGGACAATTGACCCAGCAAGGCTATTCGCCTGCCGAAGGCTATTTACTGGCGAGAGACTGCTTTTGTTGTTTTGCCGTTTTAGTATCTCTTTGAATTGGTCTCTTTCAGCCTTTGCCGCCTTTCTTCGGTTCGCTCACAAGAATCGAACGCTCAGCAAATGCACAAGCCAAGGGGATGTTTGTCTGTGGCAAGTAAACTGACTTGCAACCTCATTGGTTGCGTGCGGATGTCCTCCAACATTGGAAAAGTCAAAGTGATTTTCCACTACAAAAGATTTGCTGTTGGAATTCGAATCCTCTCCACTTTCAAGTGCTTCCAGATCGTTAGGAAATAGCCCTTGAAAATTTATTCAACTCAACACATTTCAACTAAGTACTCGATTAATACGTATATCATTTCCAGGAGAATCGAAAAGGGTTACAATTTTGATTCAAAAGGTTTGATTTCAAGGTCCTTATCAAAAATTATGGGAGACTTTAATCTTGTGTGCTGCTAGCAATATCAGCATCACATCGTACGGAAAATACTGGGATGAGATAAGATGATTGTTCCTAATAATTGAAAAATTTCATTTTCAATGGAATATTCTAGGTCTTAGTTGATTGGTTACTTATGAATCTGACTCTTATTTACGGAATATACACTAGTAAGGAAACCACGCATCTATCTTAACTTACCTCATTTTGTAAGAGGGAATTTGTATGAAGAAATACAGTGTAATGGGAAAAAGATAAGTGATGCGTTGTAATTAGTATTTTCATAAACTTATAACGAATATATATAATAACGAATACATACATGATACTATATTATAACATATAAAAGAGGAATATTATACAAATGCAGTGAACGCGTAACGCTTATTACATTAGAGGGTCAGTTTCTGTTCAAGCAGGAATTTAATTTCCATTTTACTAAGTTCACAGAGCATGCCTGCCACATGTCACTGCCAAAGTTGTAGCATTTTGCCATTATCGCAGTGCTATGTACAGATGTGATATTCGACTCCGTTCATCCCTTATGCTTTGGAGAAATGTGTTGTCAAAAAGCATGAGAACTAGGTCGTTATAATTATGATAGAGTTTCTCTCTCTTTCAAAGCAATTCCAGAAATAGTAATCAAACTAATGGTGAATTCCACCCTATATTCTTCCATAGATCTATCAAATATTATAAGAATCATCATCGTAAAAGTAAATGTTTGCTTCCATAGTTTGTGTAAAATGTTTTTTATTGCATAGATGAGTATTCCATCATGATCAGTGTGAGAAAAAATAACAAGGAATCTCTATAAAAATAGTCTTGATATAATTTTTTGGTTACTGAACTCTTGAATAGTATGTGTGTAATGTGTATGTTGAACTTGACGGCACTTTAAGACATATGAATTGAGATATACTAGTATAATTATATAGAATTTATTCAAGTATTACAGAGACTGTGTAGCCTAATCATAGTGTGGCCATTTGTGTGAAGCGCTTCATTACATTTTGTTGAGATCAAATTTTTTCCCGCCAGCAGCCATATTTTTGCCAAGCTTTTGAATCATGGTAGGGATCACAGGTAAACATTAACTATTTCACTTGTTTTCCCAACTTTTTGTGATGGAAATATCATGAGAAATGACGTTTCTAGCATTTAAAATAGTTTCTTCACTTTCAATTTCTATTTAAAAGCTTTCAAATGTAAAAACTAAAATTGGCAGAGGCATTTTTGAGTGAGAAGTAAGTTTCTCAGAGTTCCGAGAAACAAATGATTTCAATGTAAATCTTATGAGAGTTGGCAAAACTATGGCGGATATGACCGAACTGATCAACTAAAAGTGATACAGGCAATGTCCACACTATGATTATACAGTTTCTATAGTAAGTATGAATAATCATGGTTGTAACAAAGTAACCTAGGAGACTATTCTGAAAAAAATTATATGTGTGTTGTTTCTGATATTGACTAAGTACTTCTAAAATGCGATATCGATTTTGAGTTGTGTGTTAATTTACTTCCTGAGAATCTTGAAATTTCACCCAAATATGGAGTTTGTAAGATACATAGCTGTTATTGGGAATAACAGCGCTAATAAATTTCACAGAATATCTTAAATTTCAGCAATACCTTAAAGGAAAATAATTATAATTATTATTTCTGTATCAATCTTTCAATAGACTGACCAGGGACTCAGCAGAGACTTGAATCTGATTAATATACTTCAAGTAGAATGTAAATCAAGTGAAATTCATTCGTATTATGTCAGGATTCGAGGATTTCTTCCACTTTTAAATTAAGGAATCTCCTTTATTGAAAAAGTTTCCTCAGTATCGAAGTCCGTAAGTCCTCTGAAGAATTTTGAAGCAGTACTAACGTTCCTGGAAGGACTTCATTCTGATGCTTCATTCATCCTTGATGACAACAGAGCCTCCCTCACAAAGCCATCCTTTCTTGTGTCAGTCTGTATTTTATATTCACCCCGTTCCTGTTCTCTTTTGTTCTCATCACTAGCCAAGTGAGAGCATGCGTCACTAAGAGCACTCCCATCTTGAGAAAACTTCTACTCTATTTTTTCCTTTATAGAACACATTGGCTAGAATAATCTTATTCATATTTTCATCTCATTTTATTAATTAAATGAGTTAGACATGATCTTTGGAAAAGAAACAGGCTGATCTCCCTCAATTGTGATTGAAAATAATGTTCAAAATGAGGTTATTCTTTTAAAAAACTTAAAAAATTTTAGTCCAAAATAAATGTTTTTAAATTTCAACTTCAATTAAGTTTCTTCCTTGATCAATTATATACGAATTTAGAATGATTATTCAATCATAGATATGATGATTGATTATTCATGAATACGTTATCAATTAATAAAACACAATTTGAAAATAATACGATAAGAATGTGAGCTCAGTTGGAGTTGATACCTATTGTACTGATATAATGTAAGGAGATCAATCCACATTTAGTTACTTTGATTTTCAGCAGGGATGAAGTTATACATTTTCTTGTGATGAATCCCACTGAATTCGCTTTATTCATGTTTTTATCTCATGAATTCACTACTTCTATGTTGATTCTGTGCGTTTGAGCATCCTAAATGAACTAAGATACAGGGGAATAAGTCTAACTATAAATTGAGAAAAATCCCTCAAAATTGGGAAATTTTATTACTTCCAATTATTGAAAAATCTGGAGATAAATTCAACTGCGTCCACGAATATTATCGCAATTTCAGATTAATGCTACTGTACTCTTTCTTCGAAAACGTGACTCTTTATTCATAAGTTCTACTTTCGTTCAAAGGCAATACATGAAAACTTCCTGGCTTGAAAGTTTTAGCAGTCTTTTTTGGGATAACCTATTCTTCTTGATTTGTACTCCGTAGCTCAATGCTCCAACGTTAAAAGTCAACAAAAAGTAATCAAATTAGTTCTCAAAGTCTCTTGAAGTGTTTAAATTTTATGAACAGGTGTGCCCGATTGTTTCTGACTCTCGATAAGTAGTAGATTCTTCACCACAACCAGCACACAGTCATGAAGTTGGATCGGAAATTGCTGCTCGTGTTAGTGGTAGAACATCACTTCAATCCTAATCCGCCTCTGTAAATACTGGACTGTTAGCTTGGGCAGCTCACATCACAACTTCTAAACAATTTCGAAGAGCTGGCTAAACGGAGATTGTGCGATAGAGAGATGTACGGATAGGATAGGGGCCACCAATGTGTGGCAGCTTCTCTCAATAATTGTAGAGAAGAGACCACGCTTGGTCTAGCGTGACCCAATTCTCGACAGTCCACTCCTTTCCCGTTGCTGATCATTCTAAGCTAAAATTATTCTAGCAAGTGGATAAGCCACAATACGCTAATTTATGTAGCGGAAACAATACTCCAGGAAGAGAGAACTTAAAATATACACGATAAAATGGGGAGTTAGGAAGCTCTGCTGTGGAGTTTGATCGCGTATGGCGAGGATTCTTTGAATTAGGATTACTCAAGACTGAATTAGTAGACGAAAACAAAAAATATATATAAAGTCTCTGTTATATATTCCTGTAAACTATGATTCTGATCAATTTTTTCTTTATTGAATTGTTGCCAGAATGAAGAAATGCAGCAGAATTTATAAGTTTTTTAAACCACGTGATAACTCGTCAAGAATAATAATTGAAATGTAAATTGTGAAATAATTGTGTAATCTATAGATGTCTGCTCTAATAATTTTCCAAGAATGAATCTTTCCCAGAACGCCGAAAAATATTGGTAAAGAGCAATGGTGGCTCATGCCCACGAAACAGGTGAAGTGCTGTACAGTAAAAGATACGGGCACTTCACATGTTTCGTGGGCACGAGCCACCAGTGGTAAAAAATGGAAAAATAAGTTTTTAAAGCAAATCTTGCAGCGACAACTAAGTTATAGAGCAAACAAACGTAGAACTAAAACGCACAATTATAAGACGAAACGTTTCTAGCAGTAGAAAAATATAAAGTTAGATTTGGAGAGAATAATGTGCTATCGATATAAAATTGAGGCTTTGAATGAACTTATCGATTGCATTGTATCGAGTTCGTGAAAGCTGGTAAGATACGATGTTTCTCAACATTGTAACAGCATAACTCCTCACAGCGTAACAGCAAGTCTTCTCAGCTTATGCAAGCTATAATATTAATAATTACTTTATAATATTGATATAATTACTTTAAACAAAATGAGTTTCACTTCAGCTCACATTGAAATACATTACAAAGAATAATTTCTATACCGTTCTTACTATTACCAAGCATTTATAAATTTTTTATTAATAGCATAATTTGAGCCTCAAATTTGAAGTCTAGTGTCTACAATAAAAAAATGGTTGAAAGCTTCTGGATTTGCAAACTAACTAATGTATAGTTAGTTATTTGTACTTCATGCTGTTCTTAGTGTTCGTTGAATAAGAATAGGTTATTCATTTAATTTGTATGCTGGAATAGAGTTTATGAGCATAAATCAATAATCTATATATCCGATGTTTTTTTGGTTGATTAATGAATTGTGATGTTCTTCAAATATATATGACTAGAATATATAGGATGTTCTTCAAATATATATGACTAGCCGGCAGGCTCGCTTCGCTCGCCTTCTCCGCCTAGCCAGGGGGCTCCGCCTCCTGGACCCCCGACAGTATCAGTAGTGTCAGTGAGACAAACAGGCTCGCTTCGCTCGCCTGCAAAACCTCTGCCAGTGTCAGCTGAAACGAACAGACTCGCTTCGCTCGCCAAAAATTCGGCTCAGAAGGGATTCAAAATTCATTGAACACAGCATTTCTAGACCTAATCTGGACCTGTTTATCAAATTTCAACATTTTCTACCTATTTATTCTCAAAAAATCCAAGAAAAGCTCCGAAAAATAGTAAAACGCTAATATTGAGCGTAACCTTGGGAACTATATCGGACATAGTTTGAAACTTGATTCAATATCTTCCAAATTAGTTCATCTATAATCTCGCTGAACCATTGTATTGACAGTAAGAATTGGTCGTATGAAGGCGGAAGATATGCAACCCGCAATACATCTACAATTGAAAAAATACTGATAAGTGGCGTAATCTTGAACGGAATTCAAAATAGTAGTTTATCTACGGGCGTATTGAAAAATTCCTATTTCAGTTTTACAATTGAAATCAAAATGACTAACATTCCAAAATGGAATCTTAGAACCGTGTCGTAATGAACGTTTTTCGATACAGGAATGATACAGTCCAAATTCCACTTTATGATACATTCCTTGTTTCGTTTGGAAATCAGGTGATATAAAGTGAACAGTGTTCAACTAACCTCAAAATCAAAACTGTGATTGGGATTGAGTAGCCTACCAGTATTTTTTTGTCAATATTTCAATTTACGTATTTAAATATTTAACTAATTTGAATAGTCCAAAGTTTAAATAGTTTAATATACTTATAACTTTGTTAGTGAATATGTTAATAACTTTCACTTTTACAACAACACTCACGATTTTGTTGCTTGTCGAATGCGTTTTGTGGTTCTGACTGATATGTTATTTTTAACGTATTTAACAAGTAATAAGTTGATTATCATAACAGTTCAAGTAGGATGAAGACAAAAGAAGTTAAATAAACGACGGTATGTTGATTTTTATAATAGCATACACTTACAGATAGCTTGATACTGGTGGTCTATAGCTTGATACTGGTCTGATACTTATAACTAAGTATCGTAGATAAAATAGTGTATGCAACGGTTGTATTAGGCCTTTATAGCCATTCCTTTATAGATATTTAGAGCACTTGCTTCGCTCGTGGCTCTAACTTACATCGCACCTCATGCTATAAAGGCTCCCATTATACAACCGTTGCATAAACTACTATAACACAACATTTATAGACCTTATCTGAACCTGCCTACCAAATACAAACATTTTATACCGATTGGTTCTCGAAAAAATTGAGAAAACGCTGAAAAACTATAGAAAAACTTTAATATTTCGCGTATCCTTGGAAAGTTTCTAAAATCCGTTCTAAGCGCGCGTCTAAACGTCCAACTGAACATGCCTGCCAAATTTGAACGCATTCGGTTCAGTGTATTTTCAGTTCTGGTGATGAATGAATGAATGAATCAGTCAGTCAGTGCCATTTCGCTTTTATAGATATAGATAGGATCAAGATGAATCATTCTGGAATACATAATCTAGACTATCAAAGCTGAAAATAAGCAACTCAAGAAAGAATGTTCGAAATGTCGTTCTACAACTCTTACTCTGGATGAAAAATAATATTCCAATTTTCAACTTTGATGAGACGTGTAAAAGCACCGTGATAAATAGCTTCCAGTTCAGAGAAGATGGATGAAAATGATTTTCCCATTCAAAGCTTTAAACCTCCCAACATACTATGATGAGATATAATCTGGAAAATGTAAGATTCAATTGCAAAAATGGAATCAAATCGGGTCGTGAAGGAATGCCTATAAAATCATTGAACCGTTTACGTGGAAAGAAGAGTTTTCTTGGAGGAATAATCATCCATGATTGAGTTGACGAATGTTTTCTAACTACAAATTTTTAAAGGAAGGTACAATAAGAAACTGACAGATAAAAATAATGATCGCTTCATTGTGCATTCTCACCACGTTCCCTGAGATGCCTAAGCTGCGAATAATAAATATCATCCAAGAATTTAGGTGCTGCCAGAGAAGGAATTCAATTTACAGATTCCAGTTACTGTTTTTGTGATATTGATACAATAAACTTCGTTATTGGAAGAAGGTGTTTCTATACTTCATTCTTAAACAGCACTACTCATGAAAACTTATATATTTTTTTGATGAACCATAGACTCTTCAGGATTACAAGTTTATGCGGCATTGTATATTTCCTTTCAAAAATTCATCTCTAAAATTACATAATTCTATTGATAGAAGTAATTTGATCATAAAAATGCGTAAACCTAAAATATATTGAGAGAAAAAAAAAATTGAAGAACTAAAAATATTTTCGCTTGGTGGGGCTGTGAGTATATAGCCTACTATGAAAGAAATTCAGAGCGAATAAGCGTCCTAGCAACTCCTAAAGCCTTTTTTACTTTCCAGTAGTCGTATTTGTTTTTCAAACAATAGTCTTTTCAAAAACATAACTGATTTTTTTTTTTAAAAAACATAATATTCAACTAATATTTGAAAAACAAATTCAGCTAATGAGAAGTAAGAATGACTTAAGAAGTCGTTAAGGCCCTAACCAGCCATAATAATATTATCAACTGGATTACTTACTCAATTTATTGCTTCATATACTTGTGCTCAATCACCATTATCTTAATGTATTCAAAATACATAAGTCACTTGACAAAAATACTCATCGTCTCAATTTCTTGTTATGCATTTCAAATCAATGAATTTGAGTTTTTTTGTTCATTCTACTTTATATTACTTTTCAGTCTGTATATTGTTATTATGTTACAGTCCTAATTTTGTTTTCGCCACACTTCACAGAAAGAAGCTGCTTACCGGTCCCTATGTAGACTTGAAAGTCGTCATTTACATACGCAAACAGTCAGCTGTTGTCCTCGAGCGGTAAGACTTCCTTTCCATGCGAGGACTCTCTTTCCACGCGTGGACAACAGCAGCTGACAGGAATAACGTAGTAGTTATCAAGCCGTCCGCTAGATCGGGTGACAGTGCACCTTTTTAACCTATTCAGTTATCAGTTTGAATCAGCAATCGCTATAACCTCATTCAGATTGAATTGTTAATCGTGAAGTATTGATTAAGTAAAATTTGATTGATAATGCTTATCTGAAGTGAGGCGAAAAGAAATATACGCAAACTCGCCTAGGAAGTTTGTTTACGGTATTCGGAATTATTCCCAGGCTCGGCAAGCCTCGCCCGGGAAACTATCCTCATACCGTAAACGTTCACTTCCAAGGCTTGTGGCGTAATGTACTATTATGGCATCATTTAAGAGTGAACATCACTGTAGAAATTTCGCCAAAACATTGAAATATAGATAAATCTATCATTATATGCAATACAAAAAGTTTCAATTTCTATTATTGTTAAGTGACGGTTGTTTTATTATTGATGATGCTGACCTTTTCCAAGTTAGTGCCGGCGATCTCGTCAGACACGGTGACCACCGAGCACACGGTGCGTTTCAGCCTCAGCTTGTTGACGTGGAACGCGCTGCCGTAGCAGTACATGAGCATCATTGTGGTGGGGAAGTAGAAGAGACAAGCGGCCAGGATGCGGAAGCTTGGACGGCGGTAGAACGGGTCGCAGGCGGCCAGCCCGCTCAGGTTGAAGTAGTAGCCGCCGCGTGGCAGCACGATCGCCGAGAACACTGTCAGCGAGCCAATCAGCGCCAGGCTCAGCAGCGCCATACAGCCCTGCAACAGTCACTGACACAGTACAGGATTTACTGCATTATTTTCCTTCAATACAAGTTATTTTTGCCAAAAAGCTATAAGCAAAAGAATAAAAGCGCACTTGTATGACCAAGAAAAGTAAGATTCACCAAGGTAATTAGATTTTGATTTAATATTGAATCTCAAAATAATTTTTAGATTGTGATATGATTATAATGATTATAGTCTGTCCAAGCAAAGAAGACCTTCTGGCAAGATGAGAAAATGACTCCAGCCCTGTCAATATTGATTCAATTATAATTGACTTGGTGTCAATCATAGGAAACATTCTTATGTACAATTTGAGACACAATCAATATTTTTGAACCAATATTAACCGAGCTGGTGTCACTGAATTCCACTTGACACTGACAGAGAAGGAAAAACATGGCTCATTGGTAAGTGTTGCATAACAAAGTAAAGAGAAGGATCAGAAGAAAATGTTATGTTGTAGATTGATGAATAGGCTCAGAATTGTATTACCAACACAACGATTCTTTTAAACGAACATTTTTTCAACGATTCTTCGAGATCAATATGTTTAAAAAACGGAGTCTGGTCTTGAGGGTGTCTCTCCTTCAAAGTGACAGGCTATGTCAAAGGTGAGGGCTTGCTCTCTCGGGGACTTGATTTAGCCTTTTTCTCACTCTCAATATTTATCACTGGCGGTTCGTGTCCATGAAACAGGTGGAGTGCCCTATCTTCTACTTTACAACACTGGTACACTGGAATAGCTCGTGGACACGAGCCGCCAGTATAGCTCTAGTATAGCCAGTATAGCCGCCAGCTCGAGGACACGAGCCACCTCTATACATGGGTTTTAACAGACTGAAAGTCCCATCAACTCTATTTTTCCTTCTACGATATTCTGTTTTATACGAAAAATTGGACGAGAGGCAAAAGGAGTAGATCACCTTTCAACTTATAAACTGTATAACACATTCTTAGCGCAGTTGCAACCACTATCACAAAGTGATCAATAGACCACACTTTGATCAAGGAGTGACAATCATTTATTAGGTTATGATGCTTAATCAATTCAACTGTATAGTGATTTTCATTCCATTCCATTTATTTATTGACATGATTACACAAATCATAACATAATTATGAACTAGGATAGAAAAAATAGGCTAAGCCTATGCTATCTCTTCCTGAATTTTGTTGCATGATTAGCCCAAAACAAGATTATGTGGTTTCACTGCACTTCACACAATAATTTCTGGCCCTGGAAAAATATTATGAGAATTTTGAATTAAGACTGAAAACCAAATTATTCATTGCACCAAATTATCAATCAAAATCTTTAAGAATAGGATGAGAGAGGAGGAGGTGGTGGATGATAAAGAGGTTGAGAAGTATGATCATTAGTTCTTATTATCACTGAATTAAAAAGACTTCTAGGATGAGGGTACTCGATTACTATTATCATACTTTATTATGACTTGAGCAGGCTATAGCCGTTCATCTATTACTTTAGAGGAGCTACAAAGCATTTATTCTCATCACATATTTACGATTCCAATCTTCATTTGGATCCATGGTTTATGAGTTTTTCTGTTGCTCAGCCCGCTCCGAAAAAGGGGACTGGTGTCTGCTACAACGTGAGATAATAAAGTTAAAATTTTGCACGGTGTATAACAAGATACGCAAAGTTTATTGCTTCGACAGAGTCGGCTACTGAGTTACTTCATTACTGTTTCTGGCGTTATTTGCTTCAGACACTAGCTGTTTAAGAATGAAATTTTATTCCAGGAATCATGAAGTTTCAAACTGCAAGTGAGAGATAAATCATTCATCCTCTAGAAACTTGTATTTATTCTAAGGGCCGGTTTCTCCAAGTTGGATTAAACCAAATTTTGGATTAACGTTTGATCGGTGTGTCCTTGCTTACTGCTATCAAGAAAGTAAAATTCGAATGAATCATTTTTTTTTTGTATCTTTTTGTATCAAGAAGGAAAATTTTCGTACCACCATCCTAACAGAGATAATAGTAATTCTGCGATAAGAAAACAAGTTGACACTCTTTCCCTGCATATTTTATAAAATTATGCAACATTTAAATACACCCTATTATTGTTATATTCTTGTACTTCTTTGTCCATGAAATTGTACCACTCGAATAAAATTTTGTACTATCTCATTTTGGTTCAAATTTAATTGAATTTGGCTCGTGTCAGGTTCTAACCCCCGACTTTCTAATTGCTAGAACCCAGAAATAAGAAGAGTACAAAAAATTTTTCTGGTGGAACAAAATTTCATGGAATTAATACAATGTTACGGCATAGCTTTCATTCAAATTTGGACAGGTCGGTGAACAGGTTTATGCTGCGGAGTAGGTAATGGAAAATTCCCATGGCGGGGTTTTCAAATTTTGGTTGGTTAAATGAATTTCAATGAAATTTGGCAGAATTTGTTTAATCGGTCAGGACTAAATTTCAAGGTAATCATTCAGCGGAATGATGGAAATTAAACTCTCAAAAAATGGAAATAATATAGCAGCTGGTTGACTTGTGATTCTGTGAATGTAGAATAACCAATCTCAGGACTATAAAGATGGGTCAACATGCAAGATCCAGAGCAGGGGTGCCCATCCCCCCCAAGGCTGATGGCGCAAAATCCCCCCCAAAATTCATTAATAGTCCTGTACTATAATTCCTCAAAAACCACAACCAACCCCCCAACTACTAACAACAAAACGTGAGGACCAATTTACCAGTAAAATCGTTTACTTCATTGACTGAAATACTAATTAAAATATTTCAATAAAAGTTTATTTCAGCAACTATAGGTAAGTTACTCTATTTGACGTAACTTTCGACTTGAAGCCCAACACTCGAAATAGAGAATACCATGTCTAGTATTCCAAGACAGAAATTCGCACTTCATAATACAGAGTGTCTCACGAGAAGTGTAACAGCCGGCAACCATATTCTACAATTGCTACAATTTGCAACAAAAAATGTCCAGTAAAGTTTTTTCTTATCGACCTTCGTTTTCAAGATATATAGATTTTTCGATATTCTTCAAGGAGGCCTACATACCGTCATTAAATTGTCAATATATTGCTGGAAAGAAGATAAAATTTCACATTGATTTAAGGTATAACACATGCCGAAGTCGATTACTGAGCAGTATTTTTTAGTGGCCAAAGTTGAAAAAGAGTGATTTTTCAAGTTTTTTTAAAATTTCAAACAGATTTTTCTTGATTTTTTTCCAGGGTACAAAATGATTTTTATAGCGCAAAAAGTTTTTCATTTGATTATTTTTCATATGAGACCAAGTACAGGGGTCTAGCTCAAATCCATGAGTCAGAATTCCAGTTTTAATTTGATTAAAAATGAGACTAATCTTGTTGAGTGTGAATAATCGTCTACAATTTGATCGCTTTGTTTCGAGTGATTTAGGTCATACAAAATACTTTTTCTACTGTAAATTTGGCTAATGCAATGGAACTGGTTTGAATCTGCAGTGGTTATTGGGATATTTGTAAAAATATGAAAATAATTAATATTTTTCAATTTCAAAGAGGATTAACATGTTTACCTGATGCTTCATCTCACTTTTCTGTGTCTGAAACTTGTGAATAATTTAGTTTTGAATAAGAAGTGTTCAGTCAATAAACAGGACTTATTTCAGTACCTATTTCTGAAATAAATTAGGCTACAGTATAATATTAATGATACTCACATATGGTCTTGATTTCTACGATTTATGGCCTCTATGATTTTTTTCTACGATGGTCTTGATTACCATATTGAATTAAACTACAGTTCAATCTATGAGACCACCTTATTATGAGATTATGAGGAAATCGAGATAAGGAATCTTTTCAAAGGAAATCGAGAAAAATTATCTCACTTTTTCTGATTTTTGTCTTGAATGTACTGAGTATGAACAATCTTCACTCAAAAGAGGCTATTGATCTCAGTATCCAATATCACAATCAAATGTGTTTTTTTGCTCCTGTTATGTATAATTGATAGTTTGTTTATAGAACTTGTAAGCGCTCCAGTCCTTTGTCAAAAACCAAAAATATTACTAAGAAAGAAAGAAAATCACAGTAAAATAAAAAATGAAGTCAGTAGAACATGAAATAAGTTAACGTTTTCCCACTCCATGACATTCTAAAAATCATGAGCTCGGTTACGCACAGTGCCGGACTGGCCAGGTCGGCTAGTCGGCGATCGCCGACGGCTCTGGGCCCTGGGGGCCCGGAAGGGCCCAAGATTCACTCAGAAAAAAAAATTTAATTGGCTCCAAAGAAATGAATAATCTTTTATTGAAATTTAAACAATTTAATAAAAACTAAATCATTTTCTAATAAATACTATGGAAATACTACAAATTTTTCCAGACTTTCATTAGACATGGGGGCCCCTGAATAGACTAGGTGGCCCCTCATCCCAAGTCAGCTTGAAGGGGCCCCTTATATTCTGAGACTCTTCTTCTTGTAATCTACTGTGAGGCGCTGGAGCTCGAGTCTTGTGCCCAGAAACTAAGGCCAAAAATTCTTCAAATATAATTCTCTGGACCCTGGGGGCCCTGCATTCTAATCTACGACACACTCACTGGGCCCACAAAAATCTGCCGATAGGGCTGTGAATATCAAAGTAACTACATAACTATAACTATAGTTAATAATAAAGCATTTGAAGTGTGTAGACTATAATTATACTGTTTTTTTTCTAGGTGGCTTTATAGTGATTTCATGACTTGTTTTTTTTTCAAAAAAATTCTATATTATTCAAGTTTTTATTGCTTTTTTAACGATTCCATTTGTCACTCCATCGCTCTCAAAACTCTAAATTCAGTTTTCAATATCATTTCTGGGCCATAAATTATGTATTTAAGAAAGGTTATACAATAATTACATCTGGACTACATCAACTTATCCCAAAATTTGAGAGGTAACTAGTAGGGGTGTAGCTTGTTTTTCAATTTTCAATAAAGTGATTTTATTATATCACTGTAAAAATGAATAAATTAAGTTACTGATAGAAATGTTGTACCAAACTAGTGCATTGGTAGAATAATTGATCATGGAAATTTCTTATAAGGCTAAAAACTATAAAAAATGTAGTCCTAGAGTACGTCTACATTGTTCTTGAAAAAAGTTTCCCCCTAACGGGGGAATACTTATCAAGAGTCCTCAAGGCGGTCTTTGTTTATGAGAAACACCTTTTGAGTGCCGTATGAATAGTGTATTCAACTTCCCTAATATATAACTAATGTAAGTAAGATTATGGATGATGACCATGAAGACCATGATGCTGGATATCTATTAAAATAAGTATTAAAAAAATATACAGGGTGTTTCAGGAGGAATGTTCAATACTTATCAAGCTGATTCCTCACACCAAGTAGGCAAAAAAGTTCCATGGGACCAACCCCCAAAAATGTTTTGTTACCGAGATAACAATGGCGGAAAATTGAGATTCCTCAAAAAATATTAATTTTTCTAAATTTTAAGAGGCTTTAGTGAGGTCCTAAAATAAGCATTTCCTATGTGAAATTAGATGAGGAATTCAATGAAACCAGTTTCAAGTTTGTAACTTCAAAGGTTATTGAGATAATAGGAAAAATGTACTGAAAAAGCCATTTTTTCAACAATAAGGGTTATAACTGGATAGGGAATCACAAAATTGTATTTTTTATTAATGGAAGTTGAAGAGAATCGGATTCTGAAGAAAAAGTTGAAAGGCAGCGATTGTGTAAATCTTACCCAAATCTCATAAATAACGATCAAAACTTGCAAATTCGCTACTAAATACAAATTTATCACTTGTGCTATGTTTTGTCAATTTTGCGAGTTTTGATCGCTATTTCTGAGATTTGGGTAAGATTTACACAATCGCCGCCATTTAACGTTTTCTTCAGAATCCGACTAATGATTCCCTATCCAGTTATAACCCTTATTGATGAAAAAATGGTTTTTTAGCATATTTTTCCTATTATCTCAATAACCTTTGAATCTACAAACTTGAAACTGGTTTCATTGAATTCCTCATCTAATTTTACATAGGAATTGCTCATTTTAGAACCTCAATAAAGCCTCTAAAAAATTAGAAAAATTAATATTTTTTGAGGAATCTCAATTTTTCGCCATTGTTATCTCGGTAACAAAGCGTTTTTGGGGGTTGGTCCCATAGAACTTTTTTGCCTACTTGGTGTGAGGAATCAGCCTGATAAGTATTGCACATTCCTCCTGAAACACCCTGTATATATATTCACAGCTCAGCATACGCTTAGTTGATGAAATAATTTATTTATAAATATTCATGTAAGTGGAGGTTTGAAGGAATAAATGAGAATTCGATTCAATAAAAGTGGTGAGAAAGAATTTCTCTAATTTGTGATTTGAATAGAATGCAGGATCTTAAACTACTCTGAATGCTGTTTTCAATGGCCTAATTTTACCAAAATTTCCCTCTTTTCTATATCAGGATGATAAATAGAGTTCTTTAAGTGATCAAGACAACCGATCAAGAAAAGTTTGCTTGTTTCTACAATTAAATGCATTTCACCACATCTGCATAATATAATGCTGTACATTCCACATCTTATAAGGGGGGAGAAGTTTATCTGTTTGAGGAACTACAACTACTACTATCCAAATAAAGCCAATTTTATAATTTTCATCAATATACAGTATTTTTCTCAATACATGTAAGCAATATTTCAGTTCGAAGACCAAAAAACTGTTTTTCTTAGAATGACATTTCTCAGGTTAACTACCCTCTCAAATTCAAAAATTTAAAGTTAACAAAAGTTAAATACTTTTTGAGTAATATTTACGTAGACTTTGGCAGTAGAGAAAAATACCACAAACCACAATAGGCTACCAGCAGCAGTAGGCCTTATTGCACTCACTTGTACTATTATATTATAATTGTACTATATATTCATTTTGTCAACTATTACAGAATGTTCCTAGTTCTATAACAGAGGTGATCTACCTCTTCTCATTTAGGACGTCAATATTCGAAGGGCACGCAAAATACTGAGGGGTTTGGGGATATGGAATACTATCCGGAAGCGGAATGTTATCCTTCACTGAAAACTTCGTGGTTTTTGTGCAAGTGATTCTCTTAAATCAAACCATTATCTTATTGATATTGATAATGGCATGAAAATGGATTGATACAATAATGGTATATGAACTGTTTAATTAGAAAAATTTCAACGTATTTCAGAAAAATTGCAACAACTCCCTCTCACCACCCCCCCCGGTCACTATTGAAAATCGTTTAAAAAACTCCCCCCTCCCACCACAATCCCACTTTAGGGGGGCCCTTGAGCGAGTATAGCCGACGGCCCAAATCCTAGCCAGTCCGGCACTGGTTACGCAATAATTAAAAACAACAATATTTAAATGCTCTTCAATATAACATTCAATTTCAAATCAGAATGCTCAAATATCCTGATTTACAATAAGTTGGAAAAATTGTCAAGGTCTAGATATTTATTTTCATTTCCAGATTTATCACTATTTTCTTGCAGCCGTGCTTCCCCTGATAGCTTGTACATCAGGCAGCAGCCACTTATTAACTGTCTTCTATAGAACTCATGCAAAGCTGAAAATAGTCTTCCCGGCTAGCCTACTTATTAATGAATATTTTTTTAATTATAGCCTACTTTACCTTTCATATTACCTTTATAGTTCATCACCCGACGAAGCTTTTTTGCTCCTTCGGCTTGTTTTTCCATAACGTTTTCATGGACTTTCACTTTGATTACCTATTTTATATTCCACCGGAATGTAACCCCGATGTACTGTACATGAACTCCGCACATTATTTGTATTTTTCAACTTTTTTGGAATCATAACTTAGTAAGTCTACATTAAATTCAAAAGTAAAAATATAAAACACTATACATTCATAAACCACGTACTGTATTACGAACAACAAAAATAACACCGCTCAATCCCACAGCAGAACAACAACTGAATGTGCATATGAGCATTGTATAAAATTGAATATTGTCAAGTCGTCAACTACCAAGAAGGAATAATTACAGGAACCGATTAAAATCGATTTTGTTTGTTCAGGTCTGAATTCTATTGAAAGTTTTCATTCTGAGAAATGAGATCAACTCAGTCAAACGGAAGCCTGGAAGCCGCGGTGATTTGTAAACATGAATCGTTAGACATTGTTGATCCATAACAACTACTATAGGCTACTAATAAGTAAATTAACTATATATGTATTGGTTCTACATCTACAACTGACAGAGACATTATTCTATTCAATTGGATTATGAAAATATATAGAGAACGTTCAGGCCTACATGTGAAAGTGAACCATATTCAAAATAATAACTCCATATTACTGTAATCAAATTAATTTAATGATTCCCCCCCAAAATTTTCAAAATCCCCCCCAAATTTCGTGCCGATGGCGCAACTTGCGCCATCAATCCCCCCTGTGGGCGGCCCTGATCCAGAGCATATTTCTTCAAATAAAATAAATATTTATGCGCTAATCGCACGATTATCAAATTATCAAATTGAATTATTATAATTACCATTATGTACCATTACACTTCAACTCTTTTTATTCAAATATAGAATTTGTATGCCGTTAAAATGTGTAACGGTGCTAACCCCAAAATGAATTTTCCATGTCAGATCGGCTACCGACCAAGAAGAATTGCTATTATCTCAGTTAGTGGAGTTGTACAAAAAGTTTCCTTCGTGGTACAAAAGACACAAAAGTAGCACAAAAATATGATCTATTCGAATTTAACTTTCTTGATATCAATAAGCAAGGAAGGACACACCGATCAATAGTTAATCCAAAATTTGGTTTAATCCAACTTGGAGAAACCGGCCCTCAATGGAATAAAACCATCATAGCAATTAATAGACTATCATTTTATCATTAAACTTTCTATCTTCCATCAACATTTTAAGAAATTCTATCGCATTATTATTCTCTAAGGGTTTCGTAGAGTAGAAGGTTTTCTAAAATTTGAGATGAAATTTATAGTTATTGAATGGATATTGACCAAGCTGGGGCCATTTTTTCATATTGCCAGAATGCCTTCTTCACTCGAACAGATCAGTTGAAAAAAAAAAGTGACGTAACAATTTTTTTCGGGCCTCCCGCAAACATATTTCCGCCCCCCCAAAAAATTACTTCGATTTTAAGATGACGAATAATGTACCATGTTTTAATGTGTATTGGATTGTTTAATGTCGGAAAAGTCTTCGTATTTTGATCATTGAAGATTGAAGCTTATGTCACATCCAACGATCGATAAGTTATAGCTTGCTTGTTTGAAATCCCTTCAACGAGACCTTCAAGGCAACGAGATCCCAGAAATGAGCAAGCTTTTCAATCATTAGATTTTACATAAAAATCATTCAAATCATATATTATTCACCGGATTAGTTTTTATGCAGTACATAATTGATTTCAAAATTTGTACACCAAAAATAGATTTGATTTGAAGGTATACACAATGAAATATTGAATCCAATATTTCCATCCTTGCATAAGTTGAATTTGAATTGTTTACCTACATTACAAACAAAGACATTGGTTTACTTAGAATCTTTTGGTAGAATAACAAACATGGAGTAAAGGATAAAAATATTTTGCTAGAAAAAACTAATATTAGGTACCACAAAACTATTGTAGAACTATAGAAATTAAAAAAAAAGGAATTAGGGTTCTTGAATAACTTTACTTGAGTTTTGCTGAGTTTTACTGAGTTGTGAGAGGCAAATGCTTAAATAATCTCTTTCAAATGAATTTCTCTAGCCACTATACTTCCAATACTGAGCTGGCCCACTAAATCTTTCTCTGATATGACACTTCGGAGGTAATTCTTAATCAATATAAATTTTGAGAATGACCTTTCAGCAGAATCTACCGTTACTTGTATAGTTAAAAACAAAATGTGTGCTGTGAATACATTTGGAGCACTGCAAGCAATAGAGTAATGCTTTCTCTCGTTACTGGTATACTTATTCTTCCTCATTCAATGGTTATACTCAATTGTTAGAAGTTCACAAATTTATTTCACAGTTTCTTTTTCATATTTTTGATTGTGGAGTCCTTCTTAAACTTAGTATTCGATGGGAAAATGTATGGTGAAGTCTTCTTCATATTCAGTGTCATTTCCAGCTCATCGGTTCGCGGGCCCCCCTGGCTCTCGGGCCCTGCAGGCCCGGCTGTTACGTCACAGGAACAGATATACTAGAATGATCACCAATAGCACGTTATCATAATAAATAGTAACCACATGATAATAATCGTAACCACATAATGGTAATCGTATGTTTGTACATACGTATTAGCAGAAACTAGAGAATTATTCTCTCTACTAAAGGTTTATTTTGTATTTTTAAAAATCAGTTCCAAAAATTACTCTAGAGTATCGTACAATGTACGATGTCATTATGATAATGACATTATCTCGTATCTGATACCGATATATTTATCGTTTGGTTTATTGGCACACTGACCAGATCAAGGTCAGGGTCACCTCTGATACTGCGTAATAGTTGAGAAATCATAAAAACTATCACATTATGCGAACTTTTGAAAATATCAAGGTCCCTGTAGCGCAGAGGATAGCGCGTTGGACTTCTAATCCAAAGGTCGTGGGTTCGATCCCCACCAGGGATGCATTTTTTTGACCATGTGATAAAATAAATACATACTGTGGAATATGAGAGAAGTTCATGAAAACTTTTTATTACATTAATGCAAATCAAAGTAACTTTTTCAAAATATTTTAGAGCCACCATTTTCAAATGCAAATAAAATTTATCGATAACGCCGAAATATATTATGCAAAATAAAAATATTTTGAAAAGGGTACTTTGATTTGCATTGATTGGGAGTTTTGATAAATACAGTTGCCCTAGGAAAAAATAAGTATTGAAAGTAGTTCAATATGTACTAGAAATATGTAATCTGATAATATGCACTAGAGAGACTGTATAATCAGACTTATTATACAGTCTCTGTAGTGAATATTATAGATTAAAGTATTCACTATAAATGCATATCAGACAGATTATTCACACATATAATTATCGCTTGTATTTCTGTACTTTTGTAGCATATAGAATAAATAAATAATAGATCGATAACTAGAATATTTCTTATATTGAAGGATTCAGAATTTAAAATAACTCAACTCAGCTGGGTTGAGTTACTTCTGTTAAAATATTCCATAGTTTATAATATTTTATTGAGTTTTATTAATGTAAAAATATCACTACAATAAAGTCAAACTGATTTCCCTATACAGCTGTACTACTTTTCTATTTGAAAGAATTACAGTACCCTTTTGAAATTATTCAATTATGCTGAAATAAAAATAATTTCAAAAGACTAATGTGATTCTAATTAAAACATTGATAAGAGTAGCCCTGAGAAAAATGAAATATCAAACTGTACTACTATACTGTACCAAGGTTCATATGTAACCTCTGCTAACTTTGCAACTGTACCACTATTCTTAATTGATGATATTTACTGAAAGTTGAACTGTTATAATTATTTTCAAATACTGAAACAGATGTACTCAATCAAGATGTATTTTAGTGACTGAAGTTTAATTACAAACACTTTTCATACCATTTTCAGGTTTTTAAAGCTAGACGTTTTCTAATGTCCAAAATAAGCACAAACCGTACCTCATCATTTCAGCCATCAGCTATTGAGAGTAAAATTTTTCAAAATCCAATTTCAAAATGACGATTATGGGAGGCACCACTCAATTTACATCTGCTGATGAAACAGATGCCAGGCAATGAGCATGTCGAATCCTCTCGATTAATTGATATCCATTGGAAGGTGAAGCCCATTGTTCCACATCACCTGAATTGGTGATCAGGCCACCTCACATGGTAATATAAGGCCCTGTGCTTAGTAAACGTGACTAATTCATTGCTCCACAGACCACTTAATCCCTCTGGGCATCTCACTATGTTTTGACCAGGTCCTGGATCAAGACTGATCCTCCAATAATAACTATATCCAACACTCATATCTATACGTCACAATTTGAATGCATAACTTTGAACTGTTAACTTCTTATTCCTGGAGTAATAATTGTTTCATATTGAAGTTGAACAGTTCTGATTTCCCTATAAACGAAAATAATAATAGTTAAAGTAGTTCATGTTAATTTTTGTTTCTAATGGTAAAATAAACAACAGTGGATGAAGAACAGACAACTCAACCAAGAGTTCAGAAATATAATAAGCTAGCGGTATTCCATAAAAACCTGTTTTGAATTCAACAAGTGGAATACTGTACGAGGTATTCAATGTAAAATAGGTAGGTCTACTATATCAGAATATTATAGACATTATAGGATTAAAAGTAGAACTTTGAGAATGAGTCAGCTATTTTTTATTTGTAAGGATTAAGTTAGGGATAATCATTGCTCTAAAACTAAGATACTTCTGAAGATTTTCGAGAATCAAAACATTCTTTTTTAAAATCGATGTGCAAGGAATTAAAAAAAAAAAGAAAATGGCCAGTCTATAAGTAATTTTGGAGGATTTGATACAACTAGAGTAATGGTTTATTAATACTTTTATCATAAAAACTCACCTTCTTAGTGGAGTGTTTATGATATCGAACAGGATGAAGCATACATGTGTATCGATCAACGGCCATGCACACAAGTATCACAGCACTCTGTTGTGTCAAAGCCCCTCTCAGTAAAGCCTGTAACAATAAGTAATTATTGAGAACTAAAGAATCTTGTGGAATAAAAATAAGATGTCATTTGGAGTCACCAAATCAATCCTGTTCCCATCATAATAATTCCACAAAGAATGGAACATTTTTGAAGAACTATAATCCTCAATAATAATATCAATAATAATTATCAAATCCATTCATTGAAATATATTTCAGTCTTAAAAATCGTTTCACCATCGGAACTTCGGAACAGGAAGAAAGGGCAAATAAAATATCAGTTTCCTAATAGATGCTATTTCCAGGTTATCAACATTCTTCATGTCTGATAATATTCTTTGGGACAAGCTTCAGAGAAACTGCTAGTTTTCATTGTTTTGATGAGGAATAATTGATGATTCTTTTAACTTTTCCATTGCTTTTTCAATTTCAAAAACTTATCCTAAAAAGTCTTGGGAAGCAGCTTTACAGCTTTACACTGCACTGTGAGATCAGATGTTACTGATTAGGAGCTGAATGCTCCTTGAGTTTCATGGAGTTTAATATTGATGATTGTGAGAATCTTAGAACTTAATATCTATTATGGAAAAGTGGCAAGCAACATAAGAGCCGATTGAATTTTCAATCTTCGTAGAATTAATTCAACTGAATCAGATCGAATTGATCTGAATCAAATTAGGCTACATCATTCAACGGAGTCTAACAATAATATTATTATTTGGATTTCTTACAATATTGACTAACGAAATGTTTTAAGAGTCAGGAAGAGTGAAATATACTAGTATGCCTGGTAAGGAATGCGAGAAACTGTTGTCATGATAAGTTCTGAATAATGAAACACCTTTTCTTCTTACCGAAACTGGATTTTTTTAGATTAATCACTCATGAGAAACATGTACATATCACAGAGGAATAAATACTTTGGTAGCATCCATTATGCCACAGCAGCCCTTATATTGGTCGATAACATTTGTAATGGAAGTATGTTCAGGGTTCCATTTCCATTTAGTGGCAGCAGAGTACAGCAATTTCTGTGTATTTAATGGGAAATGCTTTCAACTTCCGCTTCCCTTAATAAACCCTCATACTGGGTGAATTTTTCCCATGAGACTTCTGGCGTAGCACTTCAACTTGAATTCCAGGATGTCGCTCACGATTTTCTCTCTCCTTTTTTATTACATCACATGAGTTTTTCAAAACAGTAGCCTATTATAATGAGAAGGAACTGAAATCGAAGGAAATAATAATAATAATAATAATAATAATAATAATACTGACTCTGTGATATTACTTCAAGCCACAATTTGAATGTTGAAACTGTCATCTGAACAATAGAACGAATAATGATATACTCACATGAATTAAACTGATGCATTATCTTTTCCATAACGCCATTTCATTCTTGATCATTCAGAAATTCTTCATATTTATCCAAGAATCTTCATTTTCTATTTTCATGTTGAAGTGCAATATTTATTTCTTCATAGACTGATAAATTAATGATATTTGAATTCACTGATTCTATGTTATCTATAGAATATTTAGCTCTACAGAAGAATATTCATGATATCAACTGCACATATCTGCATACTCTGAAATGAGATTTGATCCGAATATTATGGAGAAACCTCTCATATATATCATGGTATGATACGATCCAAAACAATATTACTTGTACATGTACACAGAGAATTATGATGATGCTGCAATTCAATTTTGACATTACTGTATAGACATTTAAAATATCAGCGTGTCATTTACACTGGTCTCTAACTCTCTGATTTCCTGAAATTCGAACTTGTCTACTAGTAAAACAATTTCCATGAAATTTCAAAACATGTAGCCAAATCTTTCATATCAAATAAGAGAAAAATTGCTTGTTATACAGTTCAGTAAATGCTGAGAGATAATTGGATCATGCATGAAAAATTGAATTTATTTTCGAATAACTAATACAAGAAATAAGATTAAAGGTGGGAGGTTCATGTTCGAACTAAAGAAGTATATTTTTTCTTATGTAAAGGAAATTTTTCAAAAAAATGTTTCTCTGTTGTACCCTAAAGGTTTTTCAAACTGTAGAATTGAACAGTTCTACACAAAAAACTTAGCTGTCTTAATCCCTCTCTTCTATTCCAATTTGAAAAATTAACCCTTGAAGATGATTGAAAAGCAATAATTACTATCCATATATTTTCTCGTATCAAACTGATGTAATTGATCGATAAGTCGAGCTTCACGCGTTACTTGGATTGAAATCTCTTTTCCATTTTCAGGAGCATCTTCTTGCACGCATATTTTATGTACTTTATTCCAGTTTTACCACTTGCGAGTCTTTGTGCAGAGCGCAAAAAACCGGATGAAAAATGAGGATTTCTGCGGAGGAAAGGAGGGAGTGATCTGGTTTGTGTTATGCAATGTTCTCGGTCATGCTAGGGGGAAAATGTAGCCAGAAGATGTGGAGTAAAGCAGCACTGCATCCTCCACAAATCCTGAACGTCTATTAAATGGAGAGATACGATCTCTTTTCCTTCATCTGTAATTTGTATGTTGGCCAAGAATACATTCGAGCAGCTATATGTTATTCCTTCTATCCATGCTATTTGCATACATCTACAATAGTATTCTCCTGCCTCAAATCGATTATGATGATCAATGCTCCAGATTGAAGGCATCGATTAATGTTTTCTATCTATCTATGCTGCGAACAATTTTTATCAATTTTTTTCTATTCTGAATTCACTCCATCTGCTGTAGTTTCTACAATTCATGACCCATGATTATTATTCTTATCAATTAAAAAAATGAGATATTTGAGTAATATTTTGAAATATGGTGAAAAATTCTCCTAAATCCATGAAGCTATACATTCAATTGTAATGCTCCACCTATAAAATAGCTTGAGCTTGTGGAATTGATCTAGTGAACCTGATTTTTTCGTGGAAAAGGAGATGAACTTGAGTCAAACAATGAGAATTCCGATAATGGAAGAAGTGAATATTGAGAAAAACTGAAGAACCGCTTTTCTCTCTTCATACATGAGTATTTTACACAAAATCATACTTTTACACAAGTAAGGGTGGATGAATAAATAGAATGGTATGTGCAAGAGGAAATTCCACTGATTGAAGTACAGTATTAATTAATATTATAATTTGGAACCTATTTCTCATGAAACTTCTCACATTTCATACGAAGCTAGTGAACCTCTCATAAGGTTGAAGTTTTACAGTCCAGCAGCAGAAAAAAGTCGGTTTGAATTTCTAAAATGACCGGTATATTACTAGTGCTAATGTTAGGATAGATAACTTCTAACATTTATTATAGGCTCCGCAACTCCAAAAAAATCCGCTCCCTTGTTTGAGCACGTGTCTCACCACTCGTTAAGAGTAATCATGTCAATTTGCTACATTCCCATTCCGAGTAGATCGATTCGACAAAAATAACAAAGCTCATTTTTATCTCTCGTCCTGCGATCACTAACAAATTGAGCGAGATGGGATCATGAACTATTGAAATTCAAGGCTTATTTTCCAGCTTTCCACTCTCTATTTCCCTCTTCCCCTGTAATAACTCCCCTCAACAATATTACTGCGTTACTGTATCAAAGTCACTTGATGAATACGAGACCTTCAACTTCTATCACTTGATGTGATAGTTATGTTTCCTATACTCAACACAATAATTTATCAACATAATTTTTTTTAAATATTACTAAGAAAACATTTTTGTTCAGAATATACAGTAATATGATCTATAGCCTACATTTTTTAGAAGTAGACGTAGGAAAAGAGTGGATGAAGTAAAGATCATTTCCATCTTCACAGTTGCGTAGCCAGGATTCGATTTCGGGGAGGGTCCGAAGCCGTTCAGGGGGGGGGGGTTTGAGGGGACCCCCCAAAAAAGGGGAGTCCAGGGGGTCACCCCCAGGAAATTTTTAAAATTGTGTAGTTCAAAATACCGTTTTAGAGCTCTCTTTTTTTATTACCTAATACAAAATTAGGAATAGAAAAGGTTTTGGGCAATAGCCTGCTTTTTCTTTCCTCACTTTGTATATTTGTACATAAATGAGATAAATAGATATGGTTAGAATAGAGATAGTATGGAATAGAGATTACTTGATATGATTTAATCCTCAACATTATTCAATCTGGTTAGTTAAGGGAGCTAATTTAGGCCAATCTTTATGTCCAAAATAGCATTGTAAATCAAAATTTGTTAGAGAGAAATTAATAATACAGATTCACACTTTATACAGCTTAAATCTCAACAATTGGAATATTTTGAGCATCTGTTGTTCCTGAGCACCAAGAGTTCTGTTAAGTGGGCGATTTTTTGTATCCAAAGAGTTTCAAAACTCTGTCTTTGAAAAAGCTTTTTAGAACTCTGTATTTGAAGATTAATAGTGAATGATTGATTATCCAGAGTATTATTATTTTAGATTATTCACTTTGTGCACTTCAACCATTTTAACTCCCAGCAATGAGCTTTTTTAACACCCCTTGATCAGTTCAGGGGTGCATTTTCAGTACAAAATTGTAGAGTTCTACATCATTATAGAGCTCCATTTTTCAAGATAAATTTAAAATACAGATTCGGGTTTTATGCAGTTCAACCCTAAACAATCTGCACTTTTCGGACACCACTTGATCAGTTGGCAAAGAAGTAAGACAAAAGTTTGCTCCAAGTGGAAAAACTGAGTTGGCGGTGGAAGTTGGACACCCTGGACCCTCCTCCTCTCTAGCTACGCTACTGGAACCCATGTTCATGGAAATTTTTCCATTATTCTGATGCAGGAAATCAGCCTGATAAGTTTAGTGAACATTACTCTCATGAACACTCTGTGTGAATAATGTAGAACTACTACAATTTTTTTAGTAGTTTTTTCAGAGAAACAGAGTTCAAACATGAAGGTTTGCCCAAAATTTCAGGGGGGGGGTCCGGACCCCCTGGACCCCCCCTCTGGCTACGCTACTGCATCTTCATCCATCAATAAATAAATTGAAGAAGTTATTTTGATTAGAATATTTGCAAGTTGGAATCAAAATAAGTAGTTTTGAAGAAGTTTTCTTGATGAGAGTATTTGCAAGTTGGAATGAAAATAGTTTGAGAGCATTGAATAATTCAAAATCGGTGAATTAATATTATTCTCATTCTAAATAATAATGATTTCCAAATCAGAAAAGGTAGGTAGGTCCTGTATTCCTGTTTGCGATTTGGATGAATGGAATCAAGTTTAAATTTGTCTTGTTACTTAGATGATTTATCCATCTTAACAGCTTAAAAAATTTTATCATCGCCAATGTATTGAAATTAAATAAGATGAATGTACATTTTAATAATAATAATCCATAATAACTCTCACACTACACGGCTAAATAAGAGTTATGATCCGAATTGATGACTAGTGGTCCTCCTTTCATAAAACTAGTGCATTAAACTAGGTGAAGAAGTCATAAAACGTTTAGTAGCGTATGGAAGAAGTCATAAGAGAGGTTTAATGGACCAATGAAATAGGTTGAACCTAAGCCTCCTTCATTTGATATAGAGTTGTTACTGTGTAAAGGGCGTATAAAGTATCGTGAAACTTATTAATAGCGACGTTGAAAGTAGCTGAGGTCAGGTACAGAATCAAAATTATTAGAGGTAGAGCCCAGTGTGGTAAATATCGTGGACCTATGGACCTATCTTAATTATGAGAGGTTAATAGTCAAAAGGTAAGTATCTTCGTTTCTTCCTACCTCTCCCGCCTGTTATGATGAATTATTATTACTATAGTATAGTTCGTATTAGGTATACAGTTATAGTGATAATATAAGTGTATGGTTATCAAGGATTCATTTTTATGAACACAGATAGGCATGCTCAGTTTGTCAATAACAGTAGTATAGAATTATATTTTTGAGAGCAAACATAAAATTATGAATCTATTCTATTCTGAGCGGGGCGGATTGAAATTGAAAAAAAATAAATTTTTGTTTCTACAATAAGTAGGACACATACATCAATAGAAATACAGTACAACTTACTATATTATCTAACTCTAGTCTGGAAAGTCCGGATAATCCAGCTAATGGATTAAAATATATATTTCGATGGGGTTTCGAATATAGTTTGAATGATATCAAAGATATTAATTCTCGTATATCGTAAACTGGAGGATCCAAATATTATAGTGTTTGGAATTCCTGGATTTTGTCGAGCTCATTGACGTTGGATTTCATATTCGAGTTGATCGTTTTTCTTATTTATCGCAAATAAAGATTTCAATTTGCAATTCGCAGAAACGGACTGTATAATTTGATTACAAATTAGGTTTTCGTAAAAAATGCGGTACTCCGACCTCTACTTCATGGATGAATAACCTCCTTCAAAATCTTATTTTTACAAATAAAATATGTGATATGAATTTCTCATTCGAGATTCATCAAACTAATAAATATTATTTGTTTGAAGACTTCCAAACTATTGATTTCGAGTCTTCGAAGAAAACTGTGAAGGAAGATGATCTTCAGTTCACGGACTCAATACGGCGTTCATATCACACTCGAATGGAAAGGTCTTCTTTGAATTTCATGGGCAACCAGAATCATACGGTAGATGGCAGTGGTAGTGCGCTTAATCACATGCTCCATTCAACATCCATTCACCCTTTACCAACATCCGTCAAGGAGCGATTTGTGGGACGCTAATCTTCTCGAATATCAAACCTCTTTCCACGATAGACACCAAATAGACTCTAATAAGCTCCTTCGCATTCAAAGTTGACATGGAAATATGATGGAGTGAATTTGATATAAAAAAGATGAAGAGTAAAACGTATTCTGTAAGAGCTTGAGGGGGGTTTTCTGTCTAAAAAAATGTCAAAAGATGTGGAGAATCAAATAATATTGATTTTATTCGATTCTTTAGTGAATATCATGACGTATGGTATTAAACATGATTATTGTGTGATATGTTGAGCATGTAATTTGAAACAAACTGGAGTAAAACTTACACGCCCTTTTGTTGTGGTGATTTTGTTATTGAAAAATTTCAGATTGCTCCTATGTCTTCCAATTATTTATCCTTCTTCCCAGAATTTTTGATTGTCCAAATTGTAGGCTATGTATTCCAAAAATTACACTTTTACGAAATAATTATGTTGTGGAACTTCCCCACTTCAAAATACTGATAATAAAGTGTTAGCCTGAAAAATTCAATTTATAAAAAACAAACTTGAGTTCCGCACGTGCAGAGTATGGAAACTAATTCTTTAAAAATTTCATTGTAAATAATGCGAGAATCTTGTGTTGACCAATTCCATACCTCTCCTTAATATTGAAATTGGGATCTATCATCTTATTTTCTGGAATATGATCTGATTCCTTAGATGTACTCAACACTTGGACTATTCATGTAAAACAACTCAGATATAGACATTTTAGACGGTTACTCGTTTCTCTTTCACAAAAGTCATATTGAAGATCAATTCTAAAATACCTGTTACTAGGGATAATTTTAATAATTATCAGGATAGACAAGATAATCGCGTGCAGTTGAACAGTGGTAAGAAGTGGCCGAATTTGTACGGTTGTGTCGTGTGCAGCGGACCTTTTCTATTTGTGAGGGGTATTACAGAGTTGTTGGTGGAGCGTGAAAAAGTAACCCTACTTTATCACCCGGGGAACGCGACCTTCTGTATTGCCTGGGAGGAGGAAGTACTGCCGTAGGAGAGAAAAAAACCAGAGAATCGCAAAATTTTGAACCAACAGGGGTTTTCTTTCTAAAGAAAGGCTCGGGTAAGTAACGATAGAGGGTAGCCAATTGTATGACGAATAAATCCTGTAACCCGGCTAGTTATAAATCTGTCTGTGTATACTACTATGAGTCAGTGTCTCTGAATAAAGCCTAACCATGTATGTAGCCAAGGATGTTGAATATTGCCAAAATCTCACTCCAAACCAAAAATAGGTCAACATTCTCTCCTGTTTTGAAATAATATATTCTTCACTAAATTTGTTTGCAGAAGTGCAATGGAACATTTGAGATTAGTCACGTATTTTCTCTGAGCAGGAATACCACTATTGGGACCACGCATTGACACTGTTCACAAAGATTTGATTGAATAAATTATTATACTTGATTTGTATTGGTTTTCTTTAAGCTATAATCAACTCTGTTATAATCAACTCGATATTATGAAGTGTTCATTTCTCCTAATAGAAGAATCATGAGATAAAAAAGTAAGTTGTAGAGATTATTTTATTTGTGAATGGAGAAGGATGTCTAGAACTTAAAACTATAAGGTTAGTAAAAACTGTGAGGCTAAAGGTTAGGTTGCGGGTGCTATTACATAGTTCTACATCTATATCATATATCATATCATTATGATTTTATATCATAGAATAGTACATCGAACCTAATCCTAACCAGCAGCCTCATCTTTTAGACATATGAATGCATAATAGCCTATTGAACTTAATTATGTCATTGGGATTAGCCTCACCTTTTTGAAATATTCTTAACCTAATGGATGCACAATAGTCTATTGCACATAATTACGTCATTGGAATTATCAGATGAAAACTATTCAGTGGTAGATACTTTTTACCAGAGACAATGTATTATTAATGTATAATAATACATTGTCTCTGTTTTTACGTTGTCTATGGTATTGAATTTAAAACGGTAGAAGTTGAATAAATAAATCTACATGGGAAAGCGGAAATACTTCCCTAATTTTCATGGATTCTGAACGAGATAACATTGGGGTCACATTGCAGACGTTCATTCGACGTAGACGAAGATTACAATTTTGATATGGAACGACTCGAACAATACACGATCGTTTGGAAAGGAATATTGTTTTCAGATAACATCCGTCGATAGCAACGGCAGGCTACATGAGGGGTGGCGGCGTCGAATTCGCAAATGGGAATACGGACTAATAATTGATGATTGCGGCAGTTCAACAACGTTGCTAAATGTCTCACTCACGCTCACAAACTTGCCACCTCACGCTCTTTCTCTCACTCACTCACTATTCTCATACCTTCACACACCATTCTTCCTTTCCTCACGGTACTCTCCACCTTTTCCCTACACTCGGAATCGATTACTTCCTCTCTTATCTTCATTACCGAGCATTCATTCTTTCTTTCTTATCACCTGTTGGCCATAAAATTACGCAGATCAACAATTTAAGCTAAGCACATTTCTCAACGAATGAACTGAACAAAATGCTTATTTCCTGATGTATCCTGATGTGATATACAGGGTGTTATAGGAGGAATGTGCAATACTTCTCAGGCTGATTTCTTACACCAAGTAGACAAAAAAGTTTCATGGGACCAACCCCCAAAAACGCTTTGTTACTGAGATAACAATGGCGGAAAATTAAGATTTTTCAAAAAAGATTAATTTTTCTAATTTTTAGAGGCCTCAGTGAGGTTCTAAAATAACCAATTCCTATGTAAAATTAGGTGAGGAATTTGATGAAACCAGTTCCAAGTTTGTGCCTTTAACGGTTATTGAGATAATTGGAAAAATATGCCAAAAAACACCATTTTTCAAGAATAAGGGATATAACTGGATAAGGAATCATAAAATTGTATTTTTTATTAATGGAAGTTGAAGAGAGTCGGATGGTAAAGAAAAAGTTGAATGACGGCGATCATGTAAATCTTACCCAAATCTCAGAAATAGCGATCAAAAATCTCAAAATTGCCGATTTTTGATCGCCATTTCTGAGCTTTGGGTAAGATTTACACAATCGCCGCCATTTAACCTTTTCTTTAGAATCCGACTCTCTTCAACTTCAATTAATAAAAAATACAAATTCATGATTCCTTATTTAGTTATAACCCTTATTGTTGAAAAATGACATTATTTAGCATATTTTTCCAATTATCTCAATAACCGTTAAAGTTACAAACTTGCAACTGGTTTCATTGTATTCCTCAGTTAATTTTACATAGGAATTGATTATTTTAGAACCTCACTAAAGCCTCTAAAAAATTAGAAAAATTAATATTTTTTGAAAAATCTCAATTTTCCACCATTGTTATCTCAGTAACAAAGCGTTCTGGGGGATTGGTCCCATGAAACGTTTTGGTCTACTTGGTGTGAGGAATTAGCCTGAAAAGTATTGCACATGAAACACTCTGTGTAATAAGGAATCCTTTCCCAATGGGGTATTATGTAATAGTACATTACACTACAAGCACAGAAAGTAGGTGTTTACAGTTTGAGGATAGTTTTCCGGGCGAGGCTTGCCGAGCCCGGGAATATGTTATCCAAATACCGTAAACACCTTTCTGTGTGAGTTGAGTACGATACTTTTCGCCACACTGCGAGAATAAGAATAATAAATATTATATAAGAATGTTTGCGGCGATTCATTTGAACTTAATAATACTGTGATGGCTCCAGAAAGCAGTGCATTGTCGCCCAATCTAGCAGCCGGATAGGTAACTACCAGTCTCTTTCTGTGCACTAGCTCCGAAAGAGCCCTCTTTCGGAGCTAGTAGCAAACCCGCCTATAAATGGCGTCTTTCGAATCTCTTTAGTGCACAGAAAACAGCTGCTTTCTGTGCAGTGTGGCGAAAATTATAGAATGTTTATGTTCAAATATTGTGATGGAGAATTCTCAGATCAATCAGATGTATTTCAGGCTTCATTCATATCAATCATTCAGTGCGAATATATAATAATCAACCATTAAGATGAATCACCTCCGTTCCTTCCTAGTATAAACAGTACACTCGTCATACGCATTAAATTACAAGATTCGAAACAAGAACTATTTTGAACCGGAATTTTTTATTATTTTCAGATCAACTATCTTTTGGTTGTGAACCCACTTGATTGATTGCAAACCTAGACGTGCAGTGGACCATGGTTGAATTTTCTTCTAATTGTGACGTATGGTTGTGTGGGTATAAGTTATCGAAAAATCAAACATGATACTATGGTAAAAATAGCAGATTGATTTTCCATTAACTCATACAAATAAACACACATAAGTCACAAAAGAAAAAAACGGCCTACTGTCCAAAACTGATTGTTGATCTCTAATAGGTTTACAATCAATTAAGCAAGCAATCGAGTACACAACCGAAAGATAATTGAAATAATAACTATAAAAATTCACATTGAAAATAGTTGATATTAATGGAGGATATTCTACTATAAGATATGTCACTAGTAGGGTAGGAAGCTAACTTATATTATTCTCAGGTACATATGTATTGATATACATATTGACTTTTAGATGACTTTTATTGTATTATATTATATTAGACTTTTATATTAGGCCTATATTAGAAAAAGCTTGATGACTGCAATATATTGTTATTGAAACGTCTATTATAGAATTGTAATGAAGAAGAACTTTTCAACGATCTTGAAAAATTGATGTGAAAAACAGCATTCTCTTTATGGAATCCCAATTATTGGGGAAAAATCCAAATCATAAATCAGAATCCCAATTACAGTATAATATAAAATAAAAATCCTAATTATACATTAGGCCAGTCGCTCAAGTTTCAGATCTTCAAACTAGTCGTGCTTTCCATCGCAGAATTGGGGCGAGGAACATCGCTTTTGTCTGACTGGGGTAGACATCCGCCATTGGAAGGCCCATGAGAAGCCAATATAAGCCGCGACCCAATGATTGGCATACGGACGTGAACGCCATTCAAAAATGCCACCAAACACCGAACGTCTGACACTCTGTCCCTTGACCATCTGAATCGATTTCAGTGACGTGTTCTCTGAGACAACACAATGGAGAGTCAACATTTTTCATCTTTTAGAAGAAAGAACAAAATCATATAACGGGTACGTACTGTACATTGTTTTTGAGCCGTATAAACGTCTGTAATAATGCGAACTGACAGTATCCATACTGGTGAAGATATAGCCTGTTCAAGCTTATAAGACATTTTAGCAAGATGGAAAAATGACTCCAGCTTGGTCAATATTGGTTTTAAAATTGTAGACAGGGAGGTTTTCTACAATTTAAGACCAAATCTATAATTTTTGAACGAATATTGACTAAGCTGGTGTCATTTTCCCATCTTGTTAGAAAGTCTTCTTTGCTTGGACAGACTACTGTTCTCTCTTTACTCTAGTCTTTTTGTGAAAATAAATTGAATGTTATCCAATGAAAAATATGCTAGTAGCTGTTGTATTGGTAAATTTCTATTGAAATGACAGAGCAGCCGCTTCCTTTCTCCACAAGAAATATTAAAGTGAATGGACTATATCATATCGTAATATTGACTCATATATGTTTGGATAATGGATGATGTTGCTGAAGATGTGAACTGATCAAAAGAATCAGAATTCGGCTATCATTATTCAATAATGATTGTGAAAACATGAATTATTTTGTATTGATATTGATAAATTGGATATTTATTAGCTAGATATTTGGTCGTATGTCGAGAACCAGCATCCATGATTAACCTCCTATCAAGTTCCACGTTTATAATTTCAACATAAAAAGTATTATCATTTTAGTAATCAGATAATTTATCTACTTTCGTTCCATGTACATAATTGACAAAAACAATGCAATCATTGTTATTCAGGTAATCATATATAATAGTACTGTATTTATTCTGTGGAGAGAATAGAGTTTGCTTCTTCGTACTCCCAAAAAGAAATATTGTAGTGAAATATTGGAATAGTAGGAATAATATTCTTAGTTTTGGTCCTAGCCTCGCTATTATTCCCAACTTGTCAAGTAGCTTAATCGATGTGATAAGGTGCGACCGGAATGACCGGATGCAATCAAATTCAGGAAAAGTTGGAGATTGAGTCTAGACTGGCCAGTGATTCTAATTAATTTTAGTGATTGATGTCGACCTAGTGTGCAAAACCTGTAGCCAAAAGTATAGTCTGTCCAAGCAGAGAAGACCCTCTGGCAAGATGAGAAAATGACTCCAGCTCGGTCAATATTGTTTCAAAAATATTGATTTGGTCTCAATCGTAGGAAACATTCTGATCAACAATTTGAGACCAAATCAATATTTTTTGAACTAATATTAACTGAGCTGGAGTCATTTTCTCATCTGGCCAGAGGGTCTTCTTTGCTCGGACAGGCCATACTTCATGACAATTCCAAAATGCAATTTCATTAGATAGAGTGGATTTTGAACACAGAATTATGCCTCACAAAGTGAAAAATTTAGCTTTTAAATCATCCACAAGGGATTTTCTACATGTAACCGCTCAAATGGAATAAAACAGATGAAACTGATACGGTCAATTTGAACATAGTTTCTGTTTTACAGATGTACTTGATTTTTCAGAAACCCCTTTTCTGGGAATATTATCATACTCCAACTAGTAACATTCGAATTCAGTATTTTCATCCATCGTTGATTATGAATACTTTATTAACAAAATAATACCAACAAGTACTTGATATTAGAAAACTCTAACTGGTGGTTTTGCTTTGGAATTGCATGCTTTATATATGTTTCGGGATAGGGGTAGATAAGTGATTAGGCAGCACTTGTAACAATCTACTGATAATCTTGTCTGGCGGCCCTCTATGAATATTAATGTGTTCGATGTATACACTGGAGACTGCAAACCTCCATAGTGAATAACTTACAATACTCAATTCAATATTACAAGTATGGAATTCTATGTAGAGGTTCAAATCAGTTTTTCCCAGTATAATATTGTAATTCACTTGTTTTTACCTGTTTTATACAAAAGAAAAAATGTATTTGGTTAACACTTCTTCCAAAATTGATTGTTTTCGAATATTCAAAATACAATAAAATAATGATCATAGTATTGAATCTCTCCACGGGAGTAAAAATGCTGAGTACACATGAGACTAATTGTATATTCGTTCTGTTCTTCATATGATGTAACAATCTTGAAAATAAATTATATCATTGAGCATCCTAGGACACGAGTTACACTGCATATAGCCCATATTGTAAAACGGTTTCTCATTATTGTTTTCATTTCCTTCATCTCATCAATTCCCACCCCAATCGATGAATGAGCTTCATAACGACTCATACAAATTGAGCCATACTGTTGTACATTGCCTTATATAATCCTTCAAACTCTCAATACCATTTAGTTTATACTGTCCTTACTCCACTTCTTGAATACAATAGCCACTTTTTCACAACAGTCATTACAACTGTTTCTAATGCTTTATATCTGTCTTTAACTCCGCCCAATAAAGAATATCTTCATTTCATTTCATTACAACACAAGAAATGTTAATTTGTGAGATGACCGAAACTCAGATAATATTGTATACTAAACTCTTAATCCACAGTAATGAACAATCACTTTACAATAATGAGGAGATGAAAACAGAGGATTAACTAGATGTATTTACTAGATCGAAACAGATTTTGTTTTTGGTCAAGATTTTTTTCTTTTGATGCTATTGTGGTTGAAATCTAGCAAAATTTCGCTTAAAAAACATTGTGGCCAGGATACGCCAAGGAGCCAAGGAGCTCGGTAGCACAGTAGAGAAAGATGGTAATCTAATCTAACTACAAGGAAGGGCCTCCGCCTCTGCCTTCATCTCATCCATTTTCGCACTCTGAGTCGACAAAACTCTCGCCTTATACATTCTCCTAAGCCCTTTTCTTTCTTCTGCATTTCCTATCAACCCCAGCATCATCAGCATATCACCCCCTTCCAACTTCTATCTCAACTGTCCTTTGTTTTCTCATTTACGCGTTCAGACTCTGATCATCCCTCTCCTTTTTTGAAATCACTAGCCGGCAACGCTTCAGTCATTCACCCCATTTCCTCTTCCTGGTCGTCTATCCTGTTTTGTTTCCAACAAGTCCTCACTAAAAAGTGGGTCAGTCGCCAATGGCTTTGGCCTGCCTCGAGACTCGTGCTCACTGGATAAGATTGCCTGTCGCTTCCAGCCATGAATTACTTCTCAACTTAAATCTCCATCATAATATTCATTTTCCTTGCTAACTGATTAAAGTAAATTATCTTCCTACTATACAAAATCAAGTTACACCTGGAATGATAAAGACCCTCATTTCTCTTTTGTTACTGGAAAGATCAAAGTTGCTATGTTATGGTCAATCAATATAACATATTATAATGAGTATAATGAGATTATAATGGAGTATTCCAGCACTTTTATGGAATGGTTGCATCTGCAGGGAGCGATGGAACTCGATATTTCTTTCACCGACGAGATCAAGGTGAACACTGAAAGGTGAGTTATGACTCCCAAAACAGTAGTAGCAATTCAGGGTACAATAGGTCTTGAAAGAGCTAATTTAGGATCTACAATGATTCTCAGAATTTTTACTTTTACACTTGAAAAGATGATATTATTTTGAAAAAGTCGAACATAGAAAGAATAAAAAACCGAGACCTGAATATGTAATTGTTTAAAGGTACAATTTCTAAGCTGCCGCTGCTCTAGCTGCACTGCTGGAGCGGCTCGGCTAAATAGTGAATAGAGAAATTCACCCTTTTAAAGTCACTTTCAAGTGAATTTCACTAGTTATTGATCTATAAGTGCCCCTAATAACATAGTGAACATTTATAATAATGAAGTAATGTGATTAGAGTTGTGATGGCTGGAGCACCGCAACTAGAGCCGGGCAGCTCCAGCAGCGCAGTTAGAGCAACAGCAACTCTAGCCGCGCGGCTCAAGCTGTCGCTTGTCACTTTTGATTTACGATGGTTTTGTTTGATTTGTTTTCTGAATGTGAAGCCCACATGAGCTTATAGGTTTATGCGTGGGTATTGAGATGGTTAGATGTTGTTGATGATGATGATGAGGGATGACTAGCCTACTTATCGGAGATAGAAAGACGGGATTAAATAGATTCAAATAATTTTTCAATCTGAAAAACAGTCAAACAAACGACTGTATTTTTAAGAATATTGAAAAAGAACCAAATGTTTTTTTGATTAGGCCTACATATACATTCATACATATACATGTACATTTCAGCATGTGAGATTTTGAATGTGTGGTTGATCTGTAGAATGCAAATTTAATGTTCAATTTATTTTGTCTACAAAAAGAATTCCACAGTGTATCGCAAAGTTGAAAATGGTCGATTCCTGTCAACCCCGTGGTCGTGGCAATAATCGTGAATTTGAAAGTAAGAAACGTGAACCAGTTTCTCATCTTGACAGCGTAAAAACTTCAATTCAAAGCCTTTTCATGGCAATAAAACTCAATTTCGAGTAGTTGGGATCCCACCTAAAGCAGCATGCATGTATCTCACATCATCAATAAGGATTATTACCGACACAAGCCAAATCCAACACTTCATTTCAATAATCTCGTAAAAAATACTGATAAACTTCATTAAGCTTGCTGATGTTAAAAGTGAAATAAATCCTTATATTTCGTCATTATTCATCTGAGTTCTTGTAATGAAATTTCATTCATGTAATTTATCTCCTTTGAATACAATGAAGAATAAAATCATAGACAGATCACTTGAATTTCTGTGCAGCATTTATCATTGTGATCACAGTGAGAATGAAGTGCTCAATCTCCAGCAAGCCGTGATAATCGTCCAAGCTTTAATGCAATGCTTGTTGAATTGCGCTTTTTTCTGTCTGTGATCAGAGTTCTTCGCAGTGAAATTTAGCGGAGCCATTACTCAACGCCGGCCACAGAGGTTTCTATTGCTCAACAATATGATGCCATTATTCTCCTCAATCACTATCACCATTCCTACTCCATTTCCCTCTGCTTTTTATTATCGTTCGGTTGACGACAATTCCTTCTAACCGATTTCTTCCATACAAAACTCTATTATTTGAGCTGTAGTCAACTAATGACTCCATCCCATTTCTTTCTGATTTCTTTTTTTGGAATATCGGTTGCAAAATTGCAAGAGCAGCGTTGGTAAAGATAATGTGTGTGCCATTGAGCAGCGAGTACACGCATTTCCCGCTTTCAAAAATTTCAATAAATGCCTCAATTATTGTGATTTTGGAATCATTAAATCGCATTATTCACCAAGCTCCACTTATTATTCAGCGTGAATAAATTAATTGGAACTGTGGAGATAAATAATGATGAAGAATTGGATGAATTTGTTGGGAGGGTTAAAAAATTACAAATCACATAATTTGAAATCTTTAGATAATATAATGACATCATGGAAATGGATATTTAAATATAATATTGATGTAATCTGATATGATCACTCAAAAATAAGGCTGAGTAACAGATAATAAATTGAAAGATCATTTCAGTTTGTTCCAGATTCATTACAGCAGTAGGGCAGCTGAATCAGATCCACATTATTTCTCTTGTAATAGAGACTTATTTTTTCTCCCCTATATGTTCCAACCCTTTCACTGAGGCTTAATGGTCTTCCTTTCTCAGTCTCAATTTAGTTCGAGGGAAGCCAATATCGAGTGAAATAATAGAGCGTAAGAAATGTGAGAAGTTAACCAGAGTCTTGGTCAAGTAAGACGTAAATAAATTTCACCAGGTCCAAGATAGGTTAAGATCTGGAATGGTCTTCTCGTGAAAGGCAAGGAAAAAGTCGCATTACAAGGAGACCCATAAATATTCTGCATAAGCTGGTGAGGTGGCCTTCCTCCAAGCCCTTTCTCCAAATGGCTACAATCTCTTCTCTGGTCGTCCTAGTTGCACTGCGTGTCTAGTGACATTCTGCCCATAACAATAAAGGCTTCCTCACACAACGCCATTGTATTCTTATCGAGTTTTGGGCAAAAGTTGGCAGGAATAAATTCTACGCTCTTTGTAGGCTATGGACTCACTCGTAACATGCATCCACGATATCATCTCAGGTGACTCGATATTTGCACAACATATATCATATTAACCGCAACTAAATCAAATAGCTACATGAATCATCCTTTTCCAATGTAATGTCTAAAAAATAACTATCCATTCAATAGATTTGTGAGTGGATAGAGAAATATCAGCCCATGAGAAAATCATTCCAAAGAAAAAAAAACAGAATTGTAACGAAAAAAGATAAGCATAAGAGTAACAGGGCAGATAATGAATTTTATGATGAGTACGAGGTGAATTTTATTAAAATATGATTATAATACTTGATGCTCCATTGATGAGAAATCAATGTTTCCTTGATTGATTACAATTTGATGAAATAACAATGCTTATTGCGGTGTTGTAATAGTTCCGAGGAATTACATTATCAGGTACATTATACTTGTATAATCAGGATAATTATATTTGGAAGTATATAAAAATTTGAGGAGTGAAAGCATATAAGTAATGCATTTGCTATAGTGAAATAGGTAAACATCAAACTCAGCCACTCTTCTTCTACAGGGAAAGAAGAAACTTTTGTGGGAAACCACCTAATGATCTGAAAAGACATGGTTCCTACCTAAGAAGTCAGCAAGCCGAGAATGTGAGTTTTCTTTCATCAAATCTTAAAAGTTAGAAGCTGACATTTTGGAAACTCCGCACGTGGAAAAAACTATGTACAAGCATTTCCAATTTGTTTCATGTGTTTGGAAATATTGAGAGATTCTTGCATTTGAGCTGATTAAGTCAAATGGATATTGAATTTATAAAAGTGAAATAGTTTTCTTGTTTGTGAATTACTTATTGCCCATATTGGTGTAACTAGTAGAACTCTCACATACCTGAACCCTCTGAAATGAAGATTAATAATGGATGGAAAAATGACCCAGTCACTAAATTTACAGGATAATCATATTATTATTCTTTAGTTAAGTTGGAATTTTGGAGCTATGATGCATGTAACCATCTTATTTGGAAATCAATAATAACTGGTCAGATTTATCACGGTTATTACAATAATTAAAGTTATGATTGCAGAACTAAACCCTTAATTTCTAGAATTGTTCTGATTCGCATGATATGCAAAAGATTCTATATTTATATCTTCATTCAATCACAAATCTTGAGAGCAAACGTTGAATTTGCGTAATGGATTTATAAATATTATCATAATTTACATAGTAAAATTCCATTCAATTGACACAGTAATATGCAAAATGATTCTACGTCAAGAGAACCCCGATATTACCCTTATTATAACGATCCGCCTCTGTTACAGAATATTTCATTACTTGTGCTTCATCAAGTAATTTCTGTATACGTGGTTGTGAAAAGGTGATTGCCAATTTCATCTAAGCCATATCTTTTTTTTAGTTAAAAATACAGCGTGAGACCTCTGTGGAAAAACCTTTGAGCAGTTTATATACAGTTTATTATCGTTGAGTTCGATCAGCTTACTAATTTCCGTTATATGAAAAACTCGTTAATTAGTCGTCCATAATCATCCAATATTATCGATAATAGCCTACATCTCCATTGAATCTATAGACCACATATTCAGCTCCACAATCTATTCTCAATATGACTGGTAATTCAATTTCCCATTCAACCTCATCGTTCTCATTCAAGAGCTGAAATTCCAATTTCAGAATAGCTCAAGCTGTTGTAGATAGGGTAGAATACAGTACTAATATCATTTCAGTAACGATTAGAGTGAACACAATCATACTAACGCTTTGATCGATTCGTTTCAATATTCAATTAAATATGAGAGAATTCAGTATCAGTATCAGTTTGAATAGAATTTATTGAAAAAGTGATTGCTATTAATTTATTCCCAATGTCCATCCCCTTTAGAATTTAATTCTCCATTAGAAATCGTATTTCAGCACAGAGTGTCTTCTACTACTATACTGTCAATTTTTATCTACCGGTTGATTTTTTTTTATTTACTGGGATAAACATGTATTGATAATTCAACCACATATCAGGCTCAGTCAGACCTATCATATTGCATAACAAAGGTTATCGTTGGATGTGGCAGTGGAGTACGCATGGAGAGAGACAATACAAACCTTTTAAGTTAACATCATCAAAATTTATAATATTGATATACAATGGCAATCGATTTCAATCTTTCAGATTCATAAATTTATGGGATCACTATTTTGATATAACACTTCCCTCGATCTAAAGAAAATGATAAATTGCCTACACAATATACATGCCAATTGAACAGATAGTAATGAATTCTGTGGTTGAAAGTTGTAAGCCTTCACAATCTCTAGCCTTCACGAACTCAAGAATCCAGTTCTCACAAAACATGAGGATAACCATTTTTCACAATACAATACTGTAAATAAATTACTTGTAAATTTCATTCTAGTGGTATTAGCTTTCGAAATCATTTTTATACCGAAAAATGAGATTCAAAGCTGAGAGCGATTCTATTTTTTCTCGGATAAAATTCTTCATATAATAATCTGCGCAACTATTGATTTTCTTCCAGGAACTGTTATGACGGATTTGATATCAGCAATAATAGGGCGGAGTGAACTGAATCGATTGATTTGTGAATTTGATTACTCCAAATACCCTCTTACAAAGCAGCTGCTAGCTGCGTCAATGAATTATCTCTATTCACGAATACCTTGACATTTAGATTGATAAGGCCATTCGTAGGGAAAATTTCCATTGCTTTCCTAGAAAAGAACTAAAATGCAAAAACTAATCAGTTATATAAACATTTAAAAATATAGAATCAATATGAACATGAAAATCATTTCAAAAGTGATATAATTAAGAGAATCCGATATGGGCTCTGTTTGAAAAGGCTTCAGCTTTCAATCAATTGAAATTATTGAATTTATTAAGGAACTGAAATATGGAGGATATTTGATCGAGAATAATTTAGAAGTACAAGTACAAGTTTAGAATTTGCCGGCCGGGTTGGCCGAGTGGAGTGGGGCGTTACAACCGCTAGCGCTACCCGGTCATAGGTTCGAATCCCACCACAGGCATGGTCGTCCAACCACCTCATAAATCACCCTCGCACTCCCCATCACCCACGCAAAAGTGAAATTAAATACTTATGTGGGCATCATCCGCAATGAAAAATTTACTGCCAAATAAGATGGATGAATGATATAGTTTGATATAGATGATAATATTTTATACTTTATATTGCTATAAACGACAAATTGAACTATTCCAAACAGAAACTTATCATATAGTGAAGCAAAGGAACAACATATGAGCGAATTTTTGTGGATCTAGATTCTAGAAAAAAGGATTCTCTCAATTTTTTATATTTTCTCCCATTGCGGATGATTTTCATTCACGAGCTGATTGAATAACTATTTATTTAAACTTGAATAATTGATATATTGTTGACTTCACCTGTATTTGGCAGACAATGTCGCTGAAGGGCCAGCACTGATAAATAGCTGGCAAAACGCCAAATGGTGTCACCAATAAGCCGATAGCGAGGTCATTACTGGCGAGCGAAGTGAGCAAATATCGTGGCTGCAAAAAAATACACATCATCAAAAGAGCTGCTAAGATCTCAAGTAGTGATGATTAAGATTAGACAAGACATCAGACAAGAGAGAAGGATAAACCAAGATATATACATGCATTGTAGTCAATAATTCAGTTAAAAAATTGAGATTAACTTTCGTTAGTAATAATAAGAATAATGAAATCATTACATGTTCCTATTCTGCTATTTTCCTCAATATTAGCTATATTTATGTGGGTGGCTCGCTGGAGGAGTGATAAAGCGCCGGTCTGATAACCAGGTGGACCCTGGTTCAAGTCCCAAACGGGGAAACAATTTTTGACCACAGCACAATCACATAAATGTGGCCACCCCGTCTTTCGGAGGAGACGATAAGCCGTCGGTCCCGACTACATTAAAAAAAAGTAGTCGTCATCTATCATCCATTTCATTACTCACGCACAAGCCTATGAGCTCATGTAGGCTTCAACCTCATAAACAAACAAACTTGATAATCGATCATAATCGGTGACAGAATAATGATAGTCCGTTGATTGTGGAATGTTTTTGAAAAGTAAGTTTCTTTATGGGGATCAATTATTCTGCATTCTTATCAATCATTCAAATACATTCTCCCTTCCTCTAAATGTTCTCATCAAACTGTGTGCTTCATTCCCTATTCAAGAAAATAAATTGAAAATATACTTCTACTCAAGTTAATAAATGAGTCAAATGCTATAGTGAAATAAACATACTTTCCAATAATGTCACATTAAAAACAGAAATTGAAAAGTGATATACCTTGTTTTTCTTCTTAAAAGGGAATTGAAAAGTTAAAAAAATTCAGAAGCTTCTTTCTCCCTCTTAAATTTTGGATCACCGGTTTTTCGAATTTTCTAGAAGTTTCTATTTTGAGAAATTTGTTTTACTCATTTATTTATTGCAATTAAGAATCTAAGTTGAATTTTGTTATCTATTTGAATAGAGCAATCTTATCCAATTTAATATAATCTCTCATGAAAGTCAGTAGGGCTCCCTACCTAAAAAGATGCGGGTTCTAATTAATTATAATTCATTGATCTATGGGAGCTCCTTTTTTGAAAAAATAGCATGAAAAATTCTATAATGAATTTTTGAATTCACACCAGTGATATTATTAAACTTCTCGTAGCACCAGCCAACAAACAAGATATTGGAAATGAATATTCATCCATTGATCAAAATTATCATGTAGGCTTTATTGATGACAGTTTTTTATTTTTCACTTTATTATTTCATGTTCTTAGTAGTTGAGTCTACATGGGAGAGCGCATATTCTATTGTCATTATAATATAGGTTGTTATAACATTATCAAATACACTGTGAAATAGGTTGTATGTGTTATGTTATAGGTGAAAATGTATAAGATTCAATTGAGCTAACTCAATACACAACATCAGTATACACAATATAGTCAGTATATCTGATTACAGGGAAAATTGGCCAGAGAACTCCTAAATTGACTAGGATTATCCCGGAGCGTGAATGAGGCACTTGGAGATACCATTATCATGTCAAGTGTATTTCAATGCTTTCAAACTGCTGTTTCTAGTCTAGTTGCTAGTTAATTGATGTGGATGGTTTTCTAAGGATATCCAGGAAGTTCTGATAGTAGCTGTTTGAGGCAAACTCGAACTGCTAGCAACACATTCCAATTAACTCTCATCTTGTATAACAACCCAATTATTGACTACTGACAAGCATAACCATGTTCTTGACAGGATGTATGCTCAAAACTCATCGAAGGATGAGAACTCGATATTGTATAGTTTATCGTGTATCGAGTGTAGTGATCTAATGATTATTACACAATAACCACGTGTCCACAATTGAACAGCATACGGATTAGAAACAATAATTAGAATAATTTCGTAGGAATAGTTTCATAGTCCATTACAAAAACTTGAGAGACTGAACAAGAATGAGAAAAATTTAAATTGAACAGGATAAAGTTTCATAATGGAAGTAAGGTTCTAAAATTCAGAAGCTATTTCGAGCTGGAATTTGAATAAAATTTTCCACCATTCCATTTAATTTGGAATTTCTCACTGCTAATAAATTAATCAAATAATGACAGTTACAATTATTGTACGACATTTTTCAAAACCATATTGATTATCAAAATACGTTATTATCATAATTTCACCTTGTTATGATAATATAACAGTAAACTATTGGTCCATTGGCCATCTACTCTCCAACCTTCCCTTTTTGTAGTCGATATTGTTTCATTTAACCACGTGCATTATCAACTTCGAAAAAATATTCAGATACATTATTCTTTTCTATATTGATGAAACTTGATTATATCATACAATGTAAGAGGATGAATAATTCATTTTTTATTCATCATCAATATCAAAAATAATTCTATAAAATGAACGAGCTTCTCACTTTTGGATCATTCACTACACCAAATTAATTGGACTCCTATACCACCCAGATATGTTTCACTGGAATTCATAGCCAATATTCCAGCTAATTGAATGCGAAATTTATGAGTGAATAGATTGTGTGGCTCACCACTCTGCCAGCTCAATAAACACACTATTTTATAGCCTAGGGTAGCCTACGCTACGATTGCGGTTTCTGGAAGCAGCTTGGGCTCGCAATGAAGTTTCGTTGTTCTCTGTGCTTCTAAACGCTGATATTGATATATTCATTGAAGATGAGAAATCTAGGAAAACGATCGAATTACTATTCCAATACTAAGAATAGGATGGAATTAGAGTGATGAATATTTTAAAGTAATAATTTTCGAAACTAAAGGTCTCTTACATACACGCTCTGCGTAACTGCAAAAAATGTGGAAAAATGCTTCAGTGTTACGTGTTACGTACGAGAATTATGAGCTATAACTTTTCTCTTGAAAGAAAAGTAAATTTTGTAGCTAGACGCTACAACAATCACAACGTGTCAGGTATTATGATGAAGAAGTTTAATAAGCTTCTACCACAAAAAGTTGAATGTGCACTTTTTTAAACCTTCATGTAGTCTCTTTTTCCAAACAGGTAAAATTTATAAGCCATAAGCTCACTGTGAAAACAGGAAGAGGATGTAAGGGAATGAATTATTGAGGAGACAGGATATAATATATGAAATTCCACTTTTTTCAGTTTTCGTTATTCATCACATCGCTCTCATTATATTTGAAACCTCTTGATCTGTATAATTTTTTCACTTAGGGCCTACTTAGTTGATATCGCATATCATATGACATGAGTTATAAGTTTCAATTCCACCCATTTCTTCAGAATCATTAAGAGAAAAGCTCCTCACTTCTGAATTGAAAATAGAAAACCTCTGTCATGCTTTACATCTTTTCCCTTGAAAATCGGCGTTCTCCAAGAAAAAAGTTAGGAATGCTGGAAGATTTGAATGAGCTTTTTGTGGATCCAGATACTTTGAGGCTAAAAAATACCATTCAACACTACGGTACTAAAATATTTATTGCTTGCATGATACTGTGGAGTCAAATAGTGCTTATCAAACTATGTTCTTAGAGACGTGAAATATTATTTTCTATCTTCAAAAACGTGTCACGATGATTCCTACAAATAATAAGAATTTTTAATTTCCAATGGAAAGCCAACTTTTCATCACAAAGCAAATTCCGTAAACCTTTATTCTTAGAAAACTTTTTTGGAATGATCAACCCATAATAATCAACAGCAATAAATTTTACAAACATCGTCTATTTTCGGTCCTCCAAAATTCTGATTTATTCCATGATTTCAGTACCATTTAGTCATTAAATCAATACAGGCAGTACACTACTTCCTAGTACAGTGACTATTGAAATTGTCTAATGTAAACGTTAAGCTTTTGTGCTCTAAATTTTTATAAACTCAATAATTTCCAGTCTCGGATTAGTGTTTTCGATATGTGTTTTGGTTTTTATAAGCTTTCTGAATTTGAAATAACTTTGAATCCAAATTACCGTGAAAATAATCGAGAACTTTCACGATGTTTCCTATTTGCGAAACAAGGTTATGTCGGCGAAGTTGAACAACCCTCGGGTCTCCCCACTATTGAAAGCCATACGCTAAATAAATAAGTTACTATGAAAGACACTTTACTTCCTATAACTTCTACGCTCTACCCTACAAGTCCTCATTCATTATGCTACCAATATAATCAAATTGTATTGATATTCTGGAGGTATAGACTGAAATAGTCGATATTGATGATGAAATTGGTTGACGAAGCAAGGAATATTCGCAGTGACATCACTGAAGCCGAATGGCGGGATTTAGTGCTCTATTACACAGATACTTTAATGCCTTCATAGAGGCTCTTAATTATCTGTCAAGTCACGAACTCTTGATATCAAGTGAGTAGATTCAATCCCTCTCGAAATATCAGTCGTCAAAGTCAAAGTGCATTTGCTAACATGACGTTGAGAAATCAACATGGCGTTTATTCTCGAACTTGAAGCGGAATCACTCTGTATCTAGGCCTATATTAATCAATAGAAAGTTTTTTTTATTAATCAATACGGAATTGGATAGGTATTTTAATGCTTGATTTTTCTGAAAGAGCTTTTAGAAAAGCCAGCAGAACATCGATATAGAGCTAGTCTTTAAAGACTTGGTTTCCATTAAATTTGACAATTCAAAACGGAAAACAAGTCAGTTTGTTCACACAGGTAGCCTACGGCCGTATTATTGTAATCACATTTTTCCCTCATTCATTTATAAATTGATTGATACCCCTCTGGATATGACCTTAATAATAAAATAATATCTATTTTCAAGAAATTTCTTATTTTTCCTTATAACTGGAGAGAAATATCAATATATCAAAGTCATGTACGCTCATTTTCAATTTCAGGAGACAAAGAATTATTAGTTTAGTTTAGAGAATCTAGTAGGCTAAGCGTGAAAGTTTTAACAATAGATCAATAGGTTGTAATAATAAAATATAATAATCTTTATCTTTCTTGAATAGGTTGATATAATTCATTACTCAGATGTTCCATACAATAAGAATTAAATCTAAAGAGACAGAAACAAAAACATAAATTACTAGCCGGCAGGCTCGCTTTGCAAACCTTCTCCGACTAGCCAGGGGGCTCCGCCCTCTGGATCCCCGAAAGTATAGTAAATAAAATAGGCTCGCTTCGCTCGCCTGCAAAATCTCTGTCAGTGTGTCAGCTGAAACAAAAAGGCTCGTAATGCTCGCCTGCAATTTCCATTCGAATGGATTTGCTTTGATCATCATATCACGTAACAGGGTTCTATTGAGTAATCGTTTTGAATAAGTTGTTATTACCTTACCTTAACCTGCGAATATGGTTTGAACATATTTAGTTCAGTAGTTTCCATGAAATAAACAAAGGTGCAGAATCCAAACATTGGAAAACCTTATTACAGGCGTAACCTCGGAAGGGTCTCGAAATTTATTGAACACAACATTTCTAGACCCAGACTGGACCTGTTTACCAAATTCGAGCATTTTCTGCCAATTTGGTTTCAAAAAATCAAAGAAAACTTCGAAAATTCCTTAAATGAAAATTTAAGGGATGAAAATTTTGAAAAATCACTACAAAACGACCAATGTCTTGATCGTTTAGAAAATTGGTGTATATAATACCCTTATTATGACCTACAATTTGAGCCATCAACGAAAAAAATCCAATCGAAAATGGCGGAGAAAATAGCAAATAATATGCCGAAAATTGTGTTTTTCATGGGTTTTTGAAAACGGCACCTTTGAATTCATACCCTGAATAGCTCATTATAAGTCATATGATTTGAGCCATCATAGAATTGCATTTGAAATGCACTCTTTCCGACCGCCAGCTGCCGGAACAAATTTTTTTTTAGTTCTGCTGATGAGTGAGTGAATTGTTAATGAATGAGTGCCATTTGGCATAATTTTCTGGGGGAATTCAAGTGATGTTATTCAAATATTCAAACTACAGAAATGGGCATTGAGAGTAATGTCTGGAGAAACAAGATGGACTACTTGCTGGCCTATTTTTAAGGAATTAAAAATCCTTCCATTGCCTTGTTTGTACATTTTCGAAGCTATATGTTTTATTAAGAGACACCAGCACGAGTATAATACGGGAGAGGCATTTCATAGCTATGAAACTCGATACAGGCACAACTTGAGAGATGGAGTTCACCGTACAAATCTTTTCGCCATACTCGTATGTAATACACAACTAGATTTCCATTTGGAAAATTGCCGTTTACAGGAGAATCAAAGATCAGCTGTTCTGAATGCGGGAATAATAATTTTGATGATTATTACGGCACTAGTCATCATCACGATGATAATCACAGCATTGAAAATCTAGCACAGCTGTTTTTTCGAACTCCGACGTATGAATAAACAAGTCGAACAAGCTGCCATTACAGTTCACTGTGTGCGTTTATCACTAGTGTTGTGTTGAGGTTATGTTGGCTTCAGTTAATGTTGTAACGGTATGAAATAACATGATTCATTTATCTTGTTTTTCAACCAAAAACGTTTAATAACTTTTCCATTACTTGATAAAATTGTTTTTCGAATTATTTGAAAAACAACTTTATCATTGTTCTTGCAATTACAAGCTTATTCTTTTAGTAGATTTCTCTCTATATTTTTCCTCCTTTTTGATTACTTTGTATGTTGCTCGGTCGCTCTCTTTCTTGAACAAAATTCTGCTTGATCGACAGTTGCTTAGGAGTGGGGATAGCCTTGTACCTTTCGCTCCTCTATTAATTTCAATTCACTTCAAATCTAGCTCCCAACCAGTTCAAATAGACATTTTCTTTCTTCTATAAGATTTGTTGAAAGTTATTTGAAGTACAGGATGTAGTCACATTAATTAAATTCTTATTCTTTTACATAGTAGCTTCATCCTGATTTTTTTTATTTTAATTTTTCATTGATATGTAAATTTACTAAGTTATTGGATTCTTCTCTCAAATTTTACCAATCTCCAAATCCGCTGTATCAGGTAAAGACAAATTCCTTGTTATTAACTTGGTTTACTAAATTTCATTGTAAAATTAAATTTTTATGATCTTCTTTTGGGTATTCTAAAGTTTTGAAATAATCTTTTCTTTTCATTATAAACTCTTGGTTCTTTTTCTCTTAAATTTGTTAAATTTTCTAAAGATGCTTTATTATCCTTTTCATTTAAAAAAATTATAAGAAGCTTCTCTTCATTAAAAAATTGAATTTTTGATACCTCAACTTGTTTGTAACATTTATTCACTTAAATGCTGTTTTACAAATCAATACTGTATCTTTACAATAAGTATTTTGTATTTATTTCTATTCAGCGGACGATGTATCAACCTGGATGTATCCACCTTGCTGAAATTAACCAGGAAACCAATACTGTAGCATGGACTTCGCAGATGGATCAAGGGTATCTCGTTAAAAACCCCAAGGAAACCCGGACTTCTACACATCAGGATTACAAAGAAAAACCTCAGAAGGATCAGATTCAAATTTCCATCGAAACCAATATATTTTTATCAACCAAGTGAAGTGCAATTAAAAGGCAATAGTGATACATAGTGTGAAAGTTTATGGGGGGTCCATCACCACACCAGGTATTTATGTATACTAACATATTTAAGAATTTAAGTAACGATTGTAACCCGTATTTCTAAAAATAATGTAATTTGTATTTCCGGTATCCCATTGCTATTATCTTTTGATTTTATTTATTCTGGTTTTTAGAAATAAACCAAGGGATGTCGCTACTATAACTTTTCGTTATTAATTTATAATCACCTCTGTCACAATTCTAAAGATGTGATCCATTTCTTTGGTGGTGGTTTGATTTTGAATTCTCTTACATTCCGATCCCCTTGTATTATGTCGGGTGTGTAATTTTGATGATTTCAGAATTTATTATATTAACCTATAAATATTTTAAGTTTTGATATCTTCTTATTGCCCATCTGAAATAATATAAGGTCAGGTATAAATCTATACAAGGATCAAATAATTTATTTTAAAGTTTCTTCTCACCACCAAACGTTACAAACGTTACAACTGCGCCACTCTGCTGTGATCAATATAGGAGGATTCATTATTGCATATATTAATGCTTGAAAAGCCTTCTCCTGTACCTCACCCCAAATGAATTTTGCATCCTTCTTTCTCAATTCGTTTAATGGTGCCGCAATTTCAGTATAATTCTTAATATATTTGTGGAAATACCCTGTCATTCCAATAGAACAGGAGATTTCTTTAGCGTTTTTTGGTCTGGGATAATTACAGATAGAATTCGTTCTAGACGGGTCTATTGTTATGCCTTTTTCATCTACAAGATTTCCTAGAAAAGATATTTGTTTTTTTGCAAAGTTCGCTTTCTCAGGTTTAATAGTAAATCCAGCAAAACGAAGTTTAGATAATACTATTTCAATATGTTTCAAATGAGATTCAAAATCAGCTGAGTATATTACGATATCATCTAAATAATGAAGCACAAACTTGAATTTAATATCTTCAAACAAGGTGTCTAGAACAGAGGATAAGGCTTGAGCGCCTATACTGATACCAAACGGGACTCGAGTGAATTGATAAGTATTTCTCTGAGTACAAAAAGTTGTCAAATGTTTGCTTTCTTCAGCTAACGGCATCTGGTATCTGGTAATAAGCTTGGTTCAAATCAAGGACAGAAAAATACTTAGCTCCGTGGAACCAATGGAACATATTTTCAATATTAGGTAATGGAGTTGAGTCTAACGCTATTTTCTTATTCAAACCACGATAATCTATTACAACTCTATGACCACCATCTTTTTTTGAAACTAAGAAACATGGACTAGAATAATTTGACGTAGACTTTTCGATTATACCATCAGAAAGCATTTTTTTTATTTTCTCATTTAAAATTTCCATCCGTAATGGATTTAACTGGTACGGGGCCTTTCTTACTGGTTCATCAGATACCAAACGAATTTTGTATTCCGCTAAATTGGTTTTGCCTAATCTTTCAGTTAGAATATCGTCAAATTTACTCAATATCATTTCTAGTTTTCCTTTTTGAACGTGACTCAAATCATCATTAACCTGCTCTACATTAATTCCATTTTGTATTTTTAGTGACTCCAGTTTAGCATTATTATTGAAAGAGAATTTAAATTGAGGTCGAAAATTAAAATAATATCTTTTATTGAATAAGTCCGGAACCAATTGAGTGTGATGTATAAAATCACATCCGAGTACAATGGGAACAGAGAGTTCATCATTAATATAAAATCGGAATTTCCAACTAAAGTTTTCTATTTTGATTTTTATTAGAACCGTATTTCTCAATATTAGTTTACTTCTATTTGCGGTGATACAATGCTGTACATCCTCCTCCACAATCAAGTCTGGATCAGAAAGGAGTAATTTATCGAAAACCTTTTTGAAATGATACTCCAATCCGCACCCGAATCAATCAATGCAACAGAATATACACCATTATTTCCTAATTCACACGTTACATAAGGATTTATTTTATTAATTAAAGCTTTAGTTTTCAATTTATTAAACATTTTTCGAGAATTTCCTTTTATTTTATTTCTTGACTGATACCTATTTACGTTCTTCTTAATTTCAATTGACCTTTTTCCATTTTGTGATTAGTAGACTTACTATTAAACTTCAGAATATTGACAATTTTATTATCATCATATTTTTTCTTATTTACCTTCTTTCCTAGTCATAATTTCTTATTTCCACAATTATTGGCATAATGTCCAACTTGATTACACTTGTAACAACGGATATTACTTGCATAATTATTAGAACTAGTAGGTACTTGTGAATCTTTATTCAAAGCTTTACTATTATTACCTTTAAAATGTGCATTATTAGAAGGAGATCTACAATATCTTGCAATATGGTTTAGTTTACCACAGCGGTAACATTTTTTTGCTGGTGAATCAGATTCTTTAAATGGTCGTTGATTGAATTTAACGGTTTGAGTGAAATTTCTATTTCTTTCCAAATCAGCATATTCAATATTCTGTGACTGGACGCAAACTTCATTAAGTTCATTGAAATTTCTGGGCTTGAATTGAAACACAAGTCTAGACCGCTCTTCTGGTTCAAACCAGAACAAATATTTGCAACTATTTCTTCTTCAGATTTATTTAAACGTAGTAGTTTAGCTGCATCTTTAATTGATAAAATATATGCCGCCAAAGGTTCTCCTTTCATTTGCAAACGATAATAATGTTCCCGTTCAATCACAGAAATCAACCGAGAAGGAACAAAATAGTTCAAACTATCTCTATGAAATTCATCAAAATTTTTATTACTTTTGATCGCAATATTCAATCTTTCCGCAAGGGGTCCTACCGTGGCCGAATGGATGAGATGGAATAATTGTTGATCTTTTAAAGTCGAACGCTCCTTTATTTTCAAAGTTATTTCAATAAACTTTAGAAACTTGTCTACGTTTAAACCATTGGTATTGGGAAGTTCCTTCACCAGGTTTTCAATGGGATTTGGTAATTTATTATACAAACTACAAAACAATGAAGTACCTGTATCAAGTAACAGATCAGCATTTGAATGATTGTTTACTGAAACTTCGGGCAAAAAATCTTCATGATCAATAACTCTAGTTTGGGATTCACTAGTAGTATTAATATTCGACCTACCAATATTTTTGTAATCTGAAATTCGAATTCTAGGATTGTTATGTTGTTTAGACGAATGGGCATGATTTGTTTCGGTACTTAGTACTTCTTTTCCCACAACTTTCTTGATTACTAGGAGAGTTTTTGGAAGGGATAATATTACTCATATAACTACTAGAATCAGTCGTTAAAAAATCAGGAGCATTTTGTTTATCCATGACTGGAGATGTAGCTCTACTACTAACAAGAAATTCTTTTAATTCAATTAATTTAGTGGAAACGTTCTGAGCCTGTTTTATTTTCTCATTAATTTTCTGAACCAGATCATTGTTATCAATTTCCTTTGCGTAAGTCAGTAATTGTACTATTCTGTGTAGAATGTGCAAAAAAATTGTTAATCCTTTTTTTGAACAAGCCTGTGTATCAAGGTTACCCGAAACGGAAATTCCATTCAAAAAGTCATCAGTTTTCTTTAAAGCAAATTCAATATCCGACAATGCTTTCTTACCTGAGGTCTCATTATATTGAATACGATAAATCTTAGGATTGGGATTGCTTACTGCAAACCTATATTTCACTCTCAACGTATCGATATCACAACCACTAACAATTTCTTTAGGAATTCCAAAGGATTCAAGCTCAAATAATAAACATTCTTTTGAGAGATGATTCGGATCTAATTTAGTATTGGAGAACAAATGGAGATCAAAATTATTTTCTACTTCCTTTTTTACATCCCAGTAATTCACTACTTTGCTATCAGAAGCCATGGTACATTTGATTAATTCCGTTAACTATTCAACATTTGATAATCCAATAATAATTCATAATTTTAAGATCAGAAGTTATACTACGTTTAGGTGATGCCATTTAACTTGACTACTGAGACAAGAAAAAAATATTGTACATGCAAAATATTTGTAGTTAATAGTTTGTACTTCCAAAAAATTTAGATTTTTATAATTTCCATAATAACCCTCCCTGTCCGCAATCCAAAAGATGAGTGCGAAACGTTATCTGAATTATTTAAAGAGTTAGGCGCAGCTGTAACGTTTGTAACATTTGGTGGTGAGAAGAAACTTTAAAATAAATTATTTGATCCTTGTATAGATTTATACCTGACCTTATATTATTTCAGATGGGCAATAAGAAGATATCAAAACTTAAAATAATTATAGGTTAATATAATAAATTCTGAAATCATCAAAATTACACACCCGGCATAATACAAGGGGATTGGAATGTAAGAGAATTCAAAATCAAACCACCACCAAAGAAATGGATCTCATCTTTAGAATTGTGACAGAGGTGATTATAAATTAATAACGAAAAGTTATAGTAGCGACATCCCTTGGTTTATTTCTAAAAACCAGAATAAATAAAATCAAAAGATAATAGCAATGGGATACCGGAAATACAAATTACATTATTTTTAGAAATACGGGTTACAATCGTTACTTAAATTCTTAAATATGTTAGTATACATAAATACCTGGTGTGGTGATGGACCCCCCATAAACTTTCACACTATGTATCACTATTGCCTTTTAATTGCACTTCACTTGGTTGATAAAATATTGGTTTCAATGAAAATTTGAATCTGATCCTTCTGAGGTTTTTCTTTGTAATCCTGATGTGTAGAAGTCCGGGTTTCCTTGGGGTTTTTAACGAGATACCCTCGATCCATCTGCAAAGTCCATGCTACAGTATTGGTTTCCTGATATTTTGACACATCTACATACCCCTTTTATAGGTGGTCAAAAGATGATTAATAATAATAATAATAATAATAATAATAATAATAATAATAATAATAATAATAATAATAATAATAATAATAATAATAATAATAATAATAATAATAATAATAATAATAATAATAATAATAATAATAATAATAATAATAATAATAATAATAATAATAATAATAAGTTCCAAAATTCTTGAAAACATGTTTAAAAGAGCTTGGTCTTGAGTATCTCATTGCAAAAATTCAAAAAGCTGTGATTTTAGACACTTGCCATATTGTTAGAAAATTTCTCTCACAGCAATAGCATGTAATATAATTTGAGTAGTTTGAGTAACTTATACCTGGCATTTGCCTGTATCATTGTAACCATGTTGAATGTGAATAAATAAAAATAATAATAATAATAATAATAATAATAATAATAATAATAATAATAATAATAATAATAATAATAATAATTCTGTCTGGGGTGTGGCAATCCCCCGGGTTCCTGATGCAAGTGGTAGATGTAGGCTGGTTGGCAACTAACACCGTTGCGTCCCAGCTTAAGTAGGGTGTTCAAGTAGGAACATCTGAAGCATTAACTGCACAATAGGGGGGTTAGGGTTAACAACCCTTACTCCCGACATGATACTGTTACAAGTCAACACAGTATGAGTGCCTCTGACCATTGGTTGCAGTCGGATAGCAGCCAGGGATCAGGTGGAGAGGCCAATTGGACGGGATCCCAAACCGGATTGAATGAGGAACACCAACAACGCTTTATGTGGACGGATGAGCTAAGAAATGACCTGATGATGTGCCTTGAAGGTAGTTCTCCTAAGCGTAGAGGATACATGGTGCGTTTGCAAAGGCTCTGGTTGAATAAACACCCAGACCTCCAATTCTCTGCTCAAAAACTAAGAGATTATGTATCGTACCTGAGGAAGAATGGATACACAGCAGTAAGACCAGCTGTTGAGGATGGAGAGCAAGTAGTTCAAGCAGTGCAACCACCAGTTCAAGATGGAGAACAGGCAATACAGCAAAGACCTGAAGTTATTGAGCCCCACATGGTTGCAGATTTTAGCACAAGGAGGAAGAACATCAACCTCAGATTGAACCTGAAGTCACAAGAACTAACTGAGCTGAATCAAGGCCTCATGGAGAGAATCCCGGATAATGTTGATATCTTAACTCTCAATGAGGCTGTCTATCAAGCAGCTGCATCAAAAGCTGGAACCAAGCCTAAAGGATGATGCTTTTGCACGAAAGACAAAGCAAAGGATAGGGCAGCTCCAGAAGAAAATATTGGCAGCTAGACAGCATGCATCTAGAGTTCAGAGTGTGATTGAGTTTATAAAGGCCAGAAGAATATTCACTCAGAAGAGTACATCACACACTGAACTTAGGAATACTGCTAACAATCAAGAGACACTGCATTGATAGGATAAAGGCATTAAAGATGGCTCAGCAGACTCTGGAGAAAAGAGTCAAGTGGGTTCAAGATAATGCTCTATTCAACTTGAACCCTGCAAGGCTGCTGAAAGAGCCCATGAAACAAAATAATGCAGCACCAGCTGTAGAGGAGATTGAGGCATTCTGGGGGTCAATTTATGAGGTTGAGCCTCGGCTTCAGAGGGAAACACCAGCTCTGAAAGCCTTTGCTGATATGTGTAGGGTGATACAGAGTGAGCATGGAGAGTGTTTGCCAGTAAGTAAGGAGGAGGTATGCAGGGTGATAAAAGGCATGAGAAATTTCAGTTCACCTGGTACAGATGGCATCAATGGTTACTGGTGGAAGCATCTGCCTTGCACACATGATCACCTGGTGTGAGTCTTTATAGGCTATTTATGTGATCATAACCCAATCCCAAGCTGGCTGGTTGAAGGTAAGACAATTCTTCTGCCCAAGAAAGGGGATTTGTCCAGCCCAGGAAATTATAGGCCAATCACATGTCTGAATGTCTGCTATAAGATTCTCACAAGGATTCTCAGTGACCGAATATTGCAGCATATTCAGCCAGTTTGGAAGCAGATATATGTGCAGAGGGGCAGTAAGAAGGGCATGGCAGGTTGTAAGGAAAATCTGATTGTTGATAGATGCATCATGCAGGATGCAGTGCAATACAAGCGCAACCTGTCCATGGCCTGGATTGACTATAGAAAGGCATTTGATAGCACTTCCCATCAGCTCATAGTGCACCTACTACAATGCCTTTCTGTACCCCCAGACATAGTGAGATGCTTACAAGATCTAATATCTCTCTGGAAGACCCGATTTGTGATCACTTCACAACAGAGAACAGTGTCTACCAGATTAGTGACATATAAAAGAGGTGTTTTTCAAGGAGATTCATTGAGCCCTCTTCTGTTCTGCATCTCATTATTGCCATTGTCTGCAGCCCTGAAAAAAACAAAGGGCTATTGCTGTGGCACACCAGGCAACAGAATCCATAGAGTGACTCATCTTTTCTATGTAGATGACTTGAAGATCTATGCAGCCAACAAAACTGATCTTAAGTTGGCTGTAGGTGTGGTTCAGCGATTTTCAATGGACATTGGCATGTCCTTTGGGTTGGACAAGTGTGTGGTAAGTCACCTGTCAAAAGGGAGGACACAGGGCCTGAGTGACAAGATGGAGCTCATTGATGGCAGTTCTTTCAGAGCTCTGAGTGCTGAAGAAACATATCAATATCTTGGATTTGATCAAAATCAGGTTCAGGATACAGCAAACATAAAGAAGGCTCTTTCCAGCAAGTATAAGAACATACTCAGGAGGATCTGGTCAACTGAGTTGTCAGGGAAAATAAAATCAATGCCACTAATATGCTTGCTGTGCCAGTTCTCACTTATTCTTTTGGAGTGGTGAAGTGGAACAAAAATGAGCTCCAGGAGCTTGACAGGGAGACTTGTAAACGAATGCATTTGGAGAGGAGCCTCCACCCTCGCTCATCTGTAGCCAGGATTTATTTGCCCAGAAATGAAGGAGGCAGAGGTTTGCTCAGCTTGGAGAACCTCCATAGCAGGGTAGCACTACAGTTTGCGCATAATGTGAGAAGATGTTCTGACCCATTGATGCAACTTGTTCATGATCATGAAGTTGCTGGAATAGGGGCCTTTCTGTATAAGGCAGCACAGCATGCAGCTGATATTCTTGGTCTGGATTTTGATAGAGAAGGGGAGGAGGTTGTACAGCCCTGCCAGCTAAGAGCTAGAATAAAGAGTGCTGAGTGTAAGATCCTCCTTCAACAGCATAGAGACAAGTCAATGCATGGCTTGTTCTACAAGCATGTTAAGGAGCAAGGATTGTCCAAAGAACTGACATTTTCTTTCCTGAAGTCAGCTGCATTGAAATCTGAGACTGAAGGGTACATATTGGCTTGTCAGGATGGTGTAATCAACACATTGTCATACAGGAGCAAAGTAATGCATTTGCCAGTGCCTGATATCAGATGCAGGGTTTGTCACAAGTCACCTGAGACCCTGATGCACATATTGTCAGCTTGTTCTGTGCATGCACTTACAGGCTATATCCATAGGCACAATGCTGCATTACAAGTGCTTTACTACCATCTACGGCACTCATATGGTATAGACAAGACACCAGTACTGCCTTATGCCCCAGGAGAAATTGATTCTGTTGTGGAGAATGAAAGGTGCCGCATATACTGGAATTATTCATTCCCCACCACCAGGCTTCTGACAGCTACTAAGCCTGATATTGTACTCCAGGATATGACTGCTAAGACTATATATGTCATTGAGTTCTCAGGTCCAGCTGAATGCAATGTCACAGCAAAAGAGGAGGAAAAAAGAATCAAGTATCAGGATCTTCTGATTGAACTGCGCAAGTTGAACCCAGGCTACTCTGTCAGGTTGATTGTGCTCATAATTGGTGTACTAGGGGGGGCGCGCTTGACACTGCTTTCAAATCTAAAGGCAATTCCAGCATGTGAGAAAAGTGCCAATCTATTGGCAGGCCAAATGCAGAAAGCAGTCATCTTGGGCTCACTCCGTTTGCTTAGAGCAAATGATTTGTGGATCACGGACATGGCATGATTGCTCACCTCACGGACGTGAGGAGTAGTCATGTCACAAAACGCTTGTCAGACCTCCTGGGGAATCGGAGCCCTAAGGTTGGGATGGTCAAGCACATCCTAAGTGGACAAAATAATAATAATAATAATAATAATAATAATAATAATAATAATAATAATAATAATAATAATAATAATAATAATAATAATAATAATAATAATAATAATAATAATAATAATAATAATAATAATAATAATAATAATAATAATAATAATAATAATAATAATAATAATAATAATAATAATAATAATAATAATAATAATAATGAGTGTCACTTAGGACTCAGTGCAATATAAGCGCAATTTATCCATGGCCTGGATTGATTACAGAAAGTGATTTGACAGCACCTCTCACTAACTCTTGGTGCATCTATTGGAATGTCTTTCTGTGTCATCTGATATTGTGAGATGCTTGAAAGATCTTTTCCCACTCTGGAGGACCCGTTTTAGATTACAAGCTCAAAGAGCAATGGTGTCTTCCAGTTTAGTGAACTATAGGAGTTTTCCAGGGAGATTCCCTCAGTCCTCTTCTATTTTGCATCTCACTGCTTCCTCTATCTGTGGTGCTAAGACAAACAAAGGGTTACAGCTGTGGCCCACCAGGTGAGAGAGCCCATAAGGTCACTCATATCTTTTATATGGATGACCTCAAGGTGTATGCAGCCAGCAAAACAGATCTGAAGCTGGCCATTGGTGTGGTGCAGAGGTACTCTAGTGACATTGGTATGTCTTTTGGGATAGACAAGTATGCGGTGCTCCATCTCCAGAGAGGTTGTATGATTGGTGCAAATGAGGAAGTGCAGCTTATTGATGGCAGCATTATAAAGGCTTTAAATGCTGTAGAGACATACCGGTATCTTGGTATTGAACAGAATCCGGTCCAGGACACTAAAAACATAAAAAATGCTCTCTGCAGTGAGTATAAAAGAGTGGTCAGACAAATATGGCAGTCAGAACTATCTGCTAAGAACAAAGTAGTTGCCACAAATATGCTTGCTTTACCAATACTCACATACTCCTTTGGAGTGATAAAGTGGAATGTGAATGAGCTGCAGGACCTTGATAGGGGTACCAGGAAGAGGATGCATATGGAGAGAAGTTTGCACCCTCGGTCCTCTGAACCAAGAATATACTTACCAAGAAGTATGGGTGGAAGAAGTCTCCTTGGTTTGGCATGTCTTCATGATAGAGTGGTTCTGGGTTTGGCTTGGCATGTTAGAAAAAGCTCTGATCCCCTTATGCAATTGGCCCATGAAATTGCTGGAGTGGGAGCATTCCTCTACAAAGCAGCACAGAATGCATCAGAACACCTTGGTCTGGACTTTGAGGCTCTGGGAGATGTGGATTCTGCTCCCCTTAAGGCTAGAATAAAGTCTGCAGAAGGTAAGCAGCTGCTTCAACAGCATAAAGACAAAGTCATGCATGGCTTATTTTATAGACATGTTGATGAATTGGGGCTGTCCAGAGAGCTGACATTTGCCTTTTTGTGCTCTGCAGGTCTGAAGTCTGAAACAGAGGGGTTAATACTTGCATGTCAAGATGGTGTCATCAACACCCTGGTTTATTGTAGCAGGGTATTGCATATGGAGGTTCCTGATGTAAGCTGCCAAGTGTGCCATAAAGCACCTGAAACACTGATGCACATCTTATCATCATGCTCTGTGCATGCAGCTGCAGGTTACATCCATAGGCATAATGCTGCCCTGCGAGTGCTCTACTATCACCTTAGACACTCATACGGTATTGACAGGACACCAGTGCTGCCGTATGCTCCACGGGAGATTGAGTCCATGGTGGAGAATGAAAAATTTCGCATTTACTGGAACTATGCCTTCTCCACTACCAGGCTGTTGACTGCAACTAAGCCTGATGTTGTCCTCCTTGACATTTCTGCAAGGACAATGTTTGTCATAGAGTTCTCTGCACCAGCTGAGGGAAACATAGCAGCCAAAGAGGAGGAAAAGTGGACAAAATATCAAGACCTACTAATAGAGCTACGCAGGCTAAACCCAGGATACACTGTGAGAATGGTAGTGTTGATCATAGGAGTGCTAGGTGGAATTAGGACATCTCTACTTTCAAATTTAAAATCAATGCCTGCTTGTGAAAGGGCTGCTAATTCACTTGCAATGCAAATGCAGAAGGCTGTTATACTTGGGTCACTCCGTCTACTCAGAATGAATGATTTACTGGTCTCGGACTCAGTGTGATTGCTTACCACATGGACATGTGGAGTAGTTATACTGGAAAACTCACTTGCCATCCTCCCTTAGGAATTGGAGCCTATTGGAGCCTGGGGGAAAGGTGGACAAGCAACTCCTTCAAAAGGAAATAAATAATAATAATAATAATAATAAAGACAAAGACATGAAAATGAAATAAATTTAGATAGTATAATTCATTATATATATACAGGTGCTATGACAGTGACACAATTGTGCAATAGACAACCAAAAATAGCCAGGCAAAGGAATTAAAACAATACTTCCAACTAGAGAAGAAGATTAGAGGGACAAATACCTGAGTTGAGGACAGAAATAGGCCAAGTGACTCAATTTTTGAAAGGTAATCTATCAGAGAACAAAATGAGAAAAAGTAAGATTTCTTTTCACCTTTTGAAAGAAACAGAAATAGTTGAAATATTGGACTAAAAAAACAACTTTTGGCTGCAAAATCAAAGAGACTGAAAAGATATGTAAAATGCACTCCAAGACATCAACAGAATCTCACATTTATAAACAACCAGAAACAGTTTTATAAATCCCTAGATCAAAACAAGTTCAAAAACAATAGTGACACACCATCAAATTTAGGAAATAGAAGAGTATATGGCCACAAAAAGTTCAGCATGAAGAAAGCACTGACTGGATCCAACAAGAGACAGGAAAACATGTATGAGAATATGCAGTTAATGGAGGAGTCTGAAATTTCAGAAGATGATTCTAAAAATTCTATTAATAGACTCCACAGCTGGAAAGCACCTGGCCCAGACAAAATTTAGAACTTCTGGTTAAAATCATTCAAATCTGTTCACAAACCACTCATAAGGATCTTCAACCTGTACATGAATCACCCAGAAAATGTTCCAGATCACCTAATACAAGGTATCACATATCTACTACCAAAAGACAACGACACAAAGAATCCACCCAAATATCGAACAATAACCTGCCTTTCAAATTTGTATGAATTACTCACATCAATCATAGGTAAAAAATTGAAAAGCCACATTGAACCACTTATGTGTATTGAACAAAAAGGTTACAGCAGTGGATCAAAAGGATGCAAAGAACAACTCATTATTGACTCCAAAGTCCTTAATAATGCCAAAGCAAAACACAGGAACCTATTTTATGAATACATAGACTACAAAAAAGCGTTTGACAGTGTCCCCCATTCATGGTTATTGAAAGTGCTCCATATCTACCGTGTGAACCCACAAATAATAAAATTTCTTGCAAGTGTAATGGCAAAGTGGAAAACAACTCTCAACATGAACAATAACCTTCAATCAAAGCCAATTACAATAAGACAAGGTATTTTTCAAAGGGGACTCATTGAGACCCCTCTGGTTCTGTCTGGCTCTCAATCCCCTATCAAACTTATTGAATAGAACTAAATATGGCTATAAAGTGAATGAAAAATCCCAGAACAGCTACACTCTAAGCCACCTGTTTTACGTTGATGACCTCAAACTATATGCAGCATCAAGGCAACAATTGGATAACCTCATCAAAACCACAGAATAGTTCAGCCAGGACATATGTATGCAGTTTGGATTTGAAAATGCAAAATAAATAGCATCAGGAAAGGAAAGCAAGTAACCGAATCCCTCCCAAGCTCAAAATGAGGAAATAATAGAACACATGGCTCATGGTGGCTATCATCAAGGCACAAGCACAGAAAATTCAAAATCAAACTTGACTTGAAAAACCAATACAGCCATAGATTGAAAAAAGTACTCAATACTCAACTATCAGCCAGAAACAAGGTAAGAGCAGTCAATTCCTATGCAATTCCAATACTCACCTACTCATTTGGCATTATAGAATGGTCAGACACAGACTTGGAAGCTCTGAACACTCTCACAAGAACAACCTTCAGCAAACTTGGTGCCCACCATCCACATGCAGCTGTTGAGAGATTTTCACTACCCAGAAGAGAAGGAGGAAGAGGTATCATTGACATCAAGAACTTGTGCTACAAACAGATTGACAATCTCCAGAAATACTTCTACTCAAAAGCAGAAAATGTACCCTACACTCTGCCATAATAAATCTTCCGACAGCTGGCACCCCATTGAAACTGAATAATAAAGAACTCCATCCTCACACCAAGATCACAACTATAGAACAGAAGAAGAATAACTGGAAACAGAAGACTCTGCATGGAAAGCACGTGAATCACCTATCACAACCCAACATAGACACAACAGAATCCAACACCTGGCTCACAAATGGAAACCTCTTCATAGAAACAGGAGGATTTATGTTAGCAATCCAGGATCAAATACTTAACACCAGAAATTACAAAAAATACATTTTGAAAGATCAAGCTACCCAAACAGACTCATGCAGACTCTGCAACAAGGCTCAGGAGACAATAGACCATATCACCAGTGGATGCTCAATGCTTGCCCCTACCGAATATACAAGGAGACACGACAATGTATGCAGAATAGTGCACCAGAAGCTGACAAAGAAGTATAAACTGATAGAAGAAATCACATCCTTGAAAACAGTGTAGTGAAAATTTACTGGAACAGATGAGACATAATAACCGACAGAACTGTCCCACACAATAGACCAGATATAACATTGATAAACAAAACAGCGAAACACACATACCTCATCGATGTTACCATCCCAAATACCGGTAACATCCAGAAGAAGACAGCAGAAAAAATCACAAAATATCAGCTACTGTGCAACGAGATAAAACAGATGTGGCATCAGGATCAAGTCTATACAATTCCCATTGTCATCTCATCCACCACAGTCATCCCAAAAGCACTTCACAAATACATAGAATGACTTCAACTCCCAGCTGGCTGGTACACTCAACTTGAAAAATCAGTTGTTTGGGACACATGCTCAATAACCAGGAGAGTTTTAAATTCCAACGAAAACCGTGAAGAACAATAGTGTAAATACAGTTAAGAAAGAAACATTGCAGTGAACGTAAACAGAGAAATAAGCAGTGTGAAATTATATTTATTGTAAATTTAGATATTAGATAAATTTGTATTGTAATATATGTTACCATGGAACTCATAACAATAATCTGACAATAGTATACATGTATACTTGACACTTGTCCGTATGTATGAGTAAAGCCAACCTCTAGGTTGAGAAAACATGAATAATAATAATAATAATAATAATAATAATAATAATAATAATAATAATAATAATAATAATAATAATAATAATAATAATAATAATAATAATAATAATAATAACAATAATAATAATAATACAAGCGCAACCTGTCCATGGCCTGGATTGACTATAGAAAGGCTTTTGATAGCACTTCCCATCAGCTCATAGTGCACTTACTACAATGCCTTTCTGTACCAGGATCCAGGAGAACCAGGATCTTATGTACATCGGTAGCACAACCCCATAATGATAAACCATACGAAAACGTACCTTGGAAGAAAGCAAAGTAGCACATTTTTAGGTAATGTTGTGGAACATATTCTTTTAATCTACGTAAGAGGTATAAGACCCGACTCAACTTAGAGCAAACATTATCAATATGAGGGCCCCATGTCAATTTTTGATCCAGATGAATCCCTAGAATTTTCACACATTTCAGATTATCCTTATCTATTTGTCTCAACCCTAGAATTATTTTTTGTGTTTTACTGCTATTTTGAAATAGATTATTTGCCCTAAACCATACGCTTATTTCCTCCTGACAGTTTGACATTTTTTCTTTTAGTGCCAAGATTTCTGAATCTACAGAGAACATTGATGTGTCGTCAGCATAGCAAATTATTTTAGATTGAGCACAATAATCAATATCGTTCATCATGACAAGAAATAGCAAAGCTCCTAGTATTGAACCTTGTGGTACACCATGAGGAACAAGGCAACACTTGGATAATTCATTGTTTACATTTACTGTTTGCCTGCGATCACTCAGGTACGACTTTAGCAGTTTAAGAGCTTTCCCTTGTACACCTAAATAATGCAGTTTTTTCAGCAAAATTCCATGTTTTACAACATCGAACGCTCGACTCAGGTCATATAGCACAAGTCCTGCATAGTTTTTTTAATTAAAGCAGTCTAATATGTTGTCTACAATAGAGCCAACTGCATCAATGGTTGACCTGCCCGCTCTGAAACCGAACTGTGCAGCGGCAAGCAGGCCATTGCTCTCGAAGTATTCATAGAGTTGAATGGAAATAATATATTCATAAATTTCCCCAAATATTGGTGGAACCGATATTGGTCTGAAATTCTCAGGTTGTTTCCTGCAACCTTTCTTATAAATGGGTACGGTTCTAGAATGTTTTAGAATCTTTGGAAAAACTGATTCATTTATACATTTATTCAAACAAGCTGTTAAGGGTGCAACAATTGGATGAATCACTTCTTTAACCAGAGAGCCGGATAATTCATAAATATCTTTACTATGAGAGTATTTCATTTTCTTGACAATTCCCAGAACCTGCTCAACCAAAACCTCTTTTATTTCCAATCGACAATCAGTACATGGTGAGAGAGAAAGTAGATCCTCTGCTGAGATTTCAGTAGAGTTAATACTAGCATGAATTTGTTCTATTGAATTGAGAAAGTAATGATTGAATGTATCAGGAGAAATTGATGGTTTAGGAGAACTTTAGGAGATGGTTTAGAGCATTTTTGAATAATTTTCCATGCAGCTGAGCATTTATTATTTGCCGATTCAATAAGCCTGGCATTTGTATTAAGCCTGAATGATTTAAGTTCAACTTTATATAATTTCTTTAAATTTGCATAAGTTTGTTTTGCATTGTCTGATCTACAACTCTTGTATTTATCATATGCTAGTATTACTGTATTTCTTAGGCCATTTAAAGCAGGGGGGAGTTTATTCCTTTTGACTTTGCCAGAGAAGGGCTTACTTATTTTCAAAGGGAAAGCCTGTTTAAATAAATAGTAAAATTCATTGAAAAATAATTGAAAGTTCTTTTCGGCATTGAAAATTAGAATACTAGGCCAGTCGACAGCATATAGCTGAGAATATAACTGATTGATTCCCATAGCAGTTATTGGTTTGAAACTGAACGACTTGGCAGCTTTTGAATTGGGATTCTCACATACATTTGAATTGGGCTCATACTAAAAGAAATGGCATCATGATCACCCAATACCACCGGCTCAACAGCCACCTTGAACATACCTGGGCGTAAATCAGTTGCAACATTGTCCAGGCAAGAATTCATTCTTGTAGGCTCGAAATTAGTCAGATAAAGGTCATGGGATTTGAGAAAATTCACCAATTCAGTTCTTCTAGGATTGATAGATAGTATGTTCACATTATAATCACCTCCTATAATAAAATAATGATCCTGCATGTATCTAGTTAATGATTCAATAAGACTATCCAAGGCATTAAAAAAGAGATTCAAATCACCACTAGGTGCTCTATAGAGTGCTATAACAATTACTTTCAATTTCTTACTCCTAACGGCAACAAACTCATGGTGAATTTCCTTAGTATAATCTGAAACATCAATTACTTCAAAGTCATTAACAAATTTGTCTGAAATGAAAATAGCTACACCCCATTCTTAGATTCCACTCTGCAAAAAGCAGATGTCATCACAAAACCATCTATATTAACCAGTTTCAAATGTTCTTCTCTCAACCAATGTTCAGTTAAGCAAAGTATATTATAATCATTAATACTGTTTATCACATTGAGTTCATTTATTTTATTACTTAAACACTGTACATTGCAAAAGAATAAGGAGAGGGCAGGAGACTCATTCAAATTGAATTGTTTAGGATTAGGACCTGTGGCAGACCTAAAAACTAGATTCACTATTTGATCTATTATTAGGATTGGAAGATTCATTAGTTCTTGAGTACAATGATGTGGAAGCTTTGGACGTTGGAGTATGAAGAAGATCACTGTTCACTTGGTGGACAGTCCTCTTATTACTGTGATGAATGCTTGAAGGCGTCTCGTGAAGTATAATGTCAGAATGTTCCTCAGCCAATTGGATTGAAACCGGCGTCACGTTATCAGGGTCGCGTATTATCACATCCTCGTCAACACGTTTACTAGTCTCCATTGACAGGGGAGGAGAAGTTTCTGATTGACAACGATTCATCACGATATCACAGAATGACTTTCCAACTAGAAGCTTTCCATTTTTTCTGTAATGCAGGCCATGTCTTGTAAAGTGACGTCTTTGCAAACTGTTATTGAAATTTTCGAATATCACAGATGAGATTCCATTATAAGCAGATATTCTATTTGAAATTGATGCATTAGCAAAGTTAATGTCATCATTGAGATGTGGCTCATCATATTTAGGAGGAATTGCGCTAATAATGATATTCGTATTCAACCCCGCACTTAGAATCACGTCCAATCCCTGCTGTATAGTGAGAAATCCCAGCTCATAACCACAAAAATCATTTGTACCTGCCATCACAATCACATAATCAGACTTAGTTAAGTGCTTAATGAATTGCAATCCATTCTTGATGACTTGTTTGAATTCAGCTCCTGGCAAACAGTAAACGAATATATTATAATTAGATGATACCCTGCTCATAAACTTATGCATATCTCTTCCTTGGCTGTCGGCAAGGATCACAATGTGATTCTTCCTCTCTGGACTAGATAATGATTTATTGAAACTACTGGAACGAGGAAACCCACTTCTAATAGATTGAATTTGAGATGAAGATCGGTGAACTTGAGCTTCAACCTGCAGTCTCTGCGGTATCGAAGGGGCGATTCACTTGAAGACAAAACAGAAAATCTATTTACGATTTCTATGGCATCAATATCTTTTCGCTATTTACTAGGCTTGGCTGTGTACCTGGGTGTAACAAAATCTTTATCTTCAGCGGTAAATTGTTCGAAATCTAAATGAGCATCATCTGTATCTCTATCCACTGGTAAAGTATTATCAGTTTGTATCAAATCTATTATTGCATTTTTAGATTTCAAGTCAATTATCAAATCAGATTTGATGGCCTCAAGGTAATCTATATGTGATTTTAAAGATTTTATTTCCTCTTCTGCCCTCTCTTCATTGCATAAAGAGTCCTCAATACATTCTTTCCTCCTGTTTCTTTCAACCTCCAATTGTCTAGACAACTGATCATTCTCTTCCGATAGATCCGATAAGCTGTTACTTAATTTATTGTTATCAGATAAACAATTGTCAAGTTTACTAAGGACTCCGATCAAATCTGGAATCAAGTCAATTATCGACTCACTAGAATATTTTTCCGCAAACACTGAGAGAGTTCCTCTAATACTTACAGCTAAATCAATTACTGTTTCATTCAATAAGTCATCATTTAAATTTTGAAGATCAGATTGAACACCTTTAATCATGTTTTCGCGTTTACGGCGTGTCGTCATTTCTTATAGGAGGGGTGGGGAGTATAGAAAGTAGGATAATACAGAACGGAATATAGAGGATATTTGCCGAGAGAGCTATCACAGCGGATAAAGGAAGCTCCTGAGTGTAGTGGAAGGAATAAGTAGGATTCAAAAATCGCCCGCCTTCCAATAGACGTATTGAGAGCGAGAGTAGACAAGCTGATAAGAGCGACGGTGGGTTGTCATGGAAACCAAAGGACGCTACTGTTGCTAACGTCGGCCGGCTATAAATTCTAGTCAGAGTATGAAACAAAAACAAGATAACGTTCTTGTGGATAATGTTCCGTGAAGTAGGCTTATCAATTATGAACCGGACCGGTACACAGTTGTTTTGATCCGATACAGTAGCCAGAATACAGCTGATGTTGATTGACAAGAACGGACAGTGAAAACAATTTGTTAACCTAGTTCAGTGTTCGGATATGAATTATTAAACAAATACTCACAATTCAAACACTTCACCGGTAAGATCTCATAAACAAGTATGGTTAGTTACTAGAATGAGTGAATTAAACACCTATATATAAGAATTAACTGATTATTTTAACTATTTTGACAGAGCTAAATGTAACTGAACTATTCACGTTATGGCAGTCGTGCGAACCTTCAAATGCATTTGAAGAGGAGTCTCCACCCTCGCTCATCTGTAGCCAGGATTTATTTGCCCAGGAATGAAGGAGGCAGAGGTCTGCTCGGCTTGGAGAACCTCCATAGCAGGGTAGCACTACAGTTTGCGCATAATGTGAGAAGATTTTCTGACCCATTGATGCAACTTGTTCATGATCATGAAGTTGCTGGTGTGATAGTGTGGAAACAATTAAAATCAATTTCTTTTTTTTCAATCCAATGGTAGACAATTTAATGAAACCGAATTAATGTGTAACAATAGCCTGCTGTACTTTGAGCCACATCGGATGTTGTTCCGACGGCAGAAACTGCTGCCTCAGCGGTGGGTATTGTCTTACAGTGGGCCATCCCGAATGTCTCCTCTGTGTAATTGTCACTCAAAAAGAAAATCAATGTTCTTATTGATTTTCTTTTTGATTTATAATTCCCTGATGAATCGTTAGAGGGCGCCAGCTCACGGACCAAGTTGCCAAAAATATTCCACGGCGTGTGAAAAAATTTGGAGAGCTCTTGGGCAGTGAGTGATGTGCATTGACGAGGTACGGACGGGTTCCGCGGAAATGTTTGGGGCTAACTGTTTGATAATTTTGGGTGAGTGAATACAAAAGGAAAAATTTATTAGATTGATGACTACTTCGGTGGTATCTTGACAACCCATTCATTCTTTTATCTTCAATTTAAATCCATTCCGACTTGTTTTCCAAATTGGTTTTCTGAATCGTTGTTTTGTTTTGTTTGTAATACCCTGGACACCGAAAGTACAGTAGGCTATTGTTAACAAGGGGTCAGGCATATTTTTCTCTTATTCATTGGATTTAATTGTCTTAATTTTATGGATATTGCTATAGGAGAATTAAGGTTATAATTGAATTGTAAAGTTGAGACGGGATTCTCAATAGAGTGAGCGGTGCTCAATTATTGAATAGTTTAACTACTAAAGAGCATGAGAACGAGATTATGGAAATATAAATAAATAATTTCATAGGATAGTTTATAGTATAATATAAAGGTAATTTTGATAGGACTAAGATTTGATATAGGACTAGATAGGACTAGGCATTGGTATAAAATTTAAGTTATTCTAACTAACTTTGGAATAAATTAATAGATTTTTCTAATAAATATTCCTGATAAATTTTATTAATAAATAAATCTCCTTGTTAGTAATAGGTTCTATATATAGAAGGTAGATATAAATTTGTGGATATTTGATAAATTGATGATAAATTTGATGATTTGTCAAAGTAAATTTGGTTAGGATTAGGCTTTGTTTTATAAAAGGATTTTGGCAATTATTGAATATTTCGCGCAAACAGTTTGATGTTGATCACGAACTTGCGTTCGGTGTTTGTTTTATTTTATTCACGATAGGTTACTGTGTTTGTGTATCAGTGAGGTTGCTTAGTTTAATAATTGATTTTAAAATATTCGTTTACGCTATCTGAAGGACTCTAAGTTGAAGGAAATTATTTTGATTGTCAACATTGTTGTCCATCAATTTGCTAGGTATAGGGTGTGTTGAGATTATATTGCCAATCAATCACGTTAAATTATGTGGAGCTGTAGAAGTAAGTTCTTTATTCTCGTTTGAATCATCTTGAAGTTAAGTTCTTTAATTTTGCAAGATTAAGTTTTTTTTTAATTATTATTGTAAGGTTTGGTTATTTAAGATTGAGTTCAGTGTTAGTTTAGGTTGCAAAAATTCAAATTTGTTGTCAATTTCATGAACACTGCGTTATTGAACGTTTATGGGTAATATTTGTGTATCATTTAAATTGAAGTAATCAAAATTTAACAATTGTGTATAACGTTTGTTTTTCTTGTTAACATTGGTGGCTTGAGCATGGGCTCTTAAAGTTAACTGCTGATCTTAATACAGCTGTCATAGAATTATTGTTTGCCAGTTTTACTAATTTTTTTTCTGAATTCAACTTTACCTAAAATCATCTTTTTTTTTATCAAAAATTTAGAGTAGTCTGATTTTGCTGGTTCTGGCGCAGATCCGAGTAGTAGTACGAAAGTGTCCGTTCTGGCCCATAGTAATTCACAATCAATTTTGCAGACAGCACTCTTCTGCAAACTGCAAACTGGCAACTGGGATGAGGCTGCCCAAAAATTCATCTGTCGACTGAAGGTGACCAGACCAGCAGCAGCCTGTTTGGACTCACACCCTGAACTCTTTGAGACTGCAGCTAGATTCAAAGACTTTGAGAAGGTGTTGCGTCAGCGGTTTGGCCAGTCCCAAGATCCACAACACTATATGCTGGAACTCATGGGGACCACTCAACAGCCTGGTGAAACTGCACGTGCATTTGCAGACCGATGTTGTACACTGGGGCAGAAGGCGCAACCAACCACTGCCAGTCGGGAACAAATGGAGTGGTCCTGTACACAGATGGACCAGACTGTACTCACCTCATTTGTTTGGGGCCTCCGTGCCCAGTTGGCCACCATGCTGAAGCTGTATCCACCCTCTGATTTGGAGGATGCAGTTAAGATAGCGGAGAGGATGGAGAACATCAGTGGATCCAGCAACCCCTTATCCAAAATCTTCCAGGTCCACCAGGAAGAACAAGGGCAGACCTCAGTTGAGATGACAGTAGGGCAGGTGGAGGCAGCCCAGCAGTACAAAAGAAGATCAACCTGTTTTGGATGTGGAAAGCCTGGTCACTTTGCCCGTGAATGTAGGAGCTCCACCAATGGCCAATCCTGGAGGCAAGACACCAGGCAGAGAGGAGGTCCACAACAGTTAAGTGGAGGCAGCCAACACTCTAGGCGATTCTGTTTTGTCTGTGGGGATCAGAACCATCTAGCATTCACATGCCCCCAGCGGAGGCTCACACCATCAGAGCAAGTCAACAGAGGAAACCAACAAGAATCAAACTGTCAGCAGGAGAATTTGACCCCAAATGGGAGAGGCTTGGCCAGTGGCCCAAGGTCAAGCCAGTAGGGGAGAGGCCACAAGAAACATAGGTACCCAGCGTAAGCAGGGATGGGGGTCACCCAACAATCCAATTACACTTCAGCAAGGACATTGTCAGAACTCTCTTGGTGGATTCCGGTGCGGACATTTCTATCCTTCGAGAACCTATACCACAAGTGCCACTGGAGCCAGCCAAAATGATTGCAAAAGGGAGTCACAGGAGCACTACTGGGTGTACAGGGTGCTCAGACCTTGGAATTTGAAGTTGCACAGGAGAAAGTGAGGCATACCTTCATAATAGCAACAATTGACACCTGGAAGGATGGACTTCTTGGCTGGGATCTCTTTCAGAAAATGGGGCTGGTCCTGGATGGGCAATCCCGATCAATCACATGTAGAGGAACAGCTATTTCAAGACCTTCAGCATTTATCAAGGAGGAGGCTCAAATTTCCACCATCAAGAGGACATCAGAGATCAATCCAGAGTCCAACCATATGCCAGAAGTGGTAGCCTTAGAGAACAGGGCTATTCCAGCATATTCAGAGATGATACTGAAAGCCCAGGTGAAAGCTAGTAATGGAGGAGTGATCATTGTGGAACCAGCTAATCAACCTCAATCTAGGCTGATGGTAGCTGAGCCTAGGCATCATCAACAAAGGAGTAATACCAGTCAAGGTAGTGAACCTGACAGCTACACCTATGATAGTAGACCGGCTTCAACTACTGGGACAGGCCTGTTCAGTGATTGGTGATGGAAGTATGGAACATGAAGTGGTTCAAGTAGGCCTAGTGGAAGTTCCTTGCTCTCTGGCAGAACGGAAGAAGGACATCACCACCCAACTAAGCCACCTCCCTTCCCCAGGAGGCCTTGAGGATTAAAGAGGTTTTGATGAGGTACCTGACACTGTTTGACGAACCTGGGAAGGAGGGATGTAACATTGGGTGGAGCACCATATCCCTACTTTGGACTCCCCACCTATTGCAAAGCGCCCTTACCGGGTGCCTTTCCATCTGCACCCAGTAGTTGAAGAACATCTTGGTGGATATGCTGAACAAGGGAATCATCACTCCATCTACCAGCCCATGGTCTGCACCAGTTGTCCTTGTTCGGAAGAAGACCATGGATGGTACAACAAAATGGCGATTCTGCACTGATTTCAGGGCATTAAATGAAATTACAAAAGCAGATGCCTACCCATTGCCATTGATCCATGAAACTCTGGAGAATCTGGGAAGAAGCCGGTACTTCTCTACTATTGATTTGCATAGTGGCTACCATCAAATTCCTATTGCAGCAGAGGATCAAGAAAAGACTGGGTTTACCACAGTTGGTGGGCATTTCCAGTATGAGCGAATGGCTTTTGGCTTGACAGGTGCTCCAGCAACATTCCAGAGGATGATGGATCAACTGCTATCTCGTATCAAGGGGACAGAATGCCTTGTCTATCTGGATGATGTGATCATCTTCAGTGAAAGTATTGAAGAACATGCTGTTTGACTAGGCCATGTTTTTGATATTCTGCAGCAAGCAAACCTGAAGGTGAATTTGAAGAAATGCAGTTTTGCCAAGGAGGGGGTTGGGTACCTAGGGCATGTTGTCAGCAAGGATGGAGTTAAGCCTGACCCTGAGAAGATCAAAGCAGTAAAAGAGTACCCACAGCCAAGGAATGTGCGGGAAGTGAGGGGATTTGTAGGATTAGCAGGATATTACAGAAGGTTTATCCCAAACTTTGCCGATTTAGCAAAACCACTTACCAGCTTGGTAAAAAAGGATACCCCCTTTTGCTGGAGAGAGGACCAACAGACAGCATTCCAACAACTCAAGGATAAGATGTGCTCAAGCTTAGTGCTTATATACCCAGATTTCAGCCAGCCATTCCTATTGGCCACTGATGCATCAGGCACTGCTCTAGGGGCAGTATTGTTGCAATTGACTGATGTAGGTGAACGACCAATAGCTTATGCCAGTCGACAACTAAATGCAGCGGAGAAGAACTACTCAACTACAGAGCGAGAGCTGCTGGCAGTAGTGTGGGGCAACCAAGCAATTTCGTTGCTACCTGCTGGGGCGTGCCTTTACCCTGATCACTGACCATGCAGCTCTGAGATGGATGCTCAGTCTGAAGGATCCATCATCACGGCTGACCAGGAGGGCACTGCGACTTGCAGAATATGACTACACAGTACTCCATAAGCCAGGAAAACATCATTCCAATGCAGATGCTCTCAGTAGACAAGTGATGGAGGTGAAAACGGTGGAGGAATTGGGAGAAAATACAATCCAACTGGCACAGGACAAGGATAAATGGTGTCAAGGCATACTGAATACCGGTCAAGGATGCCAAGGAGGACAACATCATTTGGTGGACCAGGGCAACCCAGATAAAACCACTTGGAAGTTGGCTGTTCCAGAAAAGCTAAGGAGGCAGGTCATGGAGTTGTGTCATGACACTCCTGGGCTGGACACCCAGGATCTGAAAGGACCATTGCCCGGATAAAACAGCGCTATCACTGGAAGGGGTTGACTGAAGATGTGAAGAAATATGTGGCTGAGTGCCATCCATGTGCTCTACGTAAAACACCCAACTCTTTTCAGCACCATTAGTCAAAGCATATGAGCCCTCACGACCTATGGAGATGATAAGTTTAGATATTGTAGGTCCCTTGCCAACAAGCAACAATGGCAATAAGTACTTCCTGAGCTTCATAGACCATTTTACCAGGTATGCTGAAGGAATTCCATTACCTAATCAAACAGCAGAGACTGTTGCAAAAGCTTTTGTCCAGTCAATCATCACCAGACATGGAGTTCCAGAGCGCCTGCTGACTGATCAGGGAAGGAACTTTGTCTCAGAACTCATGATCAACACCTGCAAGCTTCTGGGCATCAATAAACTACAAACCACGGCTTACCACCCCCAAAGCAATGGAAGATTGGAAAGGGTCCATCGCACATTGACAGACAGCATATCCCAGTTTGTACAAAGGGATGGGTCAGATTGGGATCAGTGGGTACCATATGCCCTGATGGCGTATTGGTCAGTGGTGCACTATCAGCAACAGGATACTCCCCATTCTACCTGGAACATGGTCGGGATATGATTCTACCTGGAGACTTTTACATCCCTAAGGATCTTCAAGGGATCCAGTTGGAGGATCGTCTGCGGCAACTACAGAAAAGGCTTCAGGAAGCATATGAGGTTGCTATGAAAAACTCCATCAACTCAGCAGAAAAGAGGACCCAGACTGCTAACCATTATCGTAAACAACAAATCTTCAAGGAAGGGCAGCGTGTATATCTGCACAATCCAGCAGTACGTTTTGGAGATGCCAAGAAATTCCACCATCCTTGGACAGGACCATATGAGGTGAAGAAGAGATTATCAGATGTGAACTATATGTTGCTCCTACCTGATGGACGGCAGATGATTGTTCACATCAACCGTTTGAAGCCCTGTGTAGGCACTCAAAATCAGGAGGAGAGAAAAGGGGAAGAGGAAGCACCTACAACCCTGACCACACAACAAATAACAGGAGAAGATGAGGAGATTGATGAATACCAGCCCTATATGGAATCAGATGATGAAAGTAGGGAGGATCAGGAGGAAGAGGAAGAAGTGAGTGAGGATGAAGATAATGAGGAAGAGGAGGGGGAAGGAGAAAGACCACCCGAAAGAGTGGCACCAGCAGTGGAACCAGAGGAAGATGAGGTGTTTGATTTGTCCAGCCCAGATGTGCAGGTAGATGACCCCCGGGATGTAACCTATCAGCCTAGGGCAAGAGAGGCTGAAGATCAGACTGACCGCTCACCATATCCCTTGCGGAATATGGCCCGGACCCTCACCTAACTGTTCATGGATCCTGTAAGTTACTCTTGGACTGAGTAGGGGGTGCTTGCAGAGGAAGTGGACAGGACCGGAGGCAGAAGGGAAATAGAAAATAAAATAGCAACAGAATAAATATAATAGAAAATGCACCCTCAATAAGGGAGATAGGAGGAATCAACAAGGCAGGGGAGGCAAGATAAAGAAGAGAGCAAGGCAAGGAAAAGGTGATTGAAACAAAGGAGGGGTGAAGGTAAGAGAAGAGGTGATAAGAGTAAGAGATGAAGTTGGCATGCCTGGGAGGTAACATGATAGGTGGAATATTGGTGAAATCGGGTGGAAAATTGGAGTGGAATTGGGTGAAAATGGAGTGATATTAAGGAGAATGTAGATGTTAACAAAGCTGAACTTCTTTGCAGGCTTGGTGCACATCCTAGGAGCCGAGTCTAAGGAGGTAGGTGTCCACTTTGTGCAGCAGAAGGAGATCCTGCTGACTGGAGATCAATGGAGGATTATTGTATCATTGAACATTACCAAAGATATGCCATGGGATTGCCAATCTACGTGTAAGCATTGAGGATACCCAGAAAACGTGGTGGAAGGCTACTGAACGCATCCCTGATCTAGGAGTGCATGAAGGGTTTCTAAGGAGGCTACTTCAATCAGGGCAACAACTGGAGGAGGCAGGGCAGGCCTTGATGGAGCTACTACCAACTGGACAAGAAAGGCGAGGACTCATCAACCTTGGAGGAAAGATGTTGCAGGTGTTATTTGGGACAGCTGAGGAAGATGATGTCATTCATGTACAAAGGAGTTTAGAACATACCAATCAGAAGACCACAGATGTAATCCATATCCAAAAGGAAATGTTAACAATTACAAGGAAATTGTTAAGGCAAGCAGAGATGAACTCTGCAAACATAAAACAAGTGACAGAGAAGCTGGAAGAGAGTACAGAAATTTTTGCAAAATGGATTGATAATATAGATCATAAGGTTAGTGATAGTGAAGTAATACTTAAGACTTTTGTGAATGTAACAGCCAAACTGCAAGACTTAGAGTTAGCCATTATGTTGAGTTTAAGTGATTTGAATAATTTGTTAGCCGCTCTTGAGAAGGTGTCACAGGGTAAATTAAGTGTTAGCTTGATATCTCCATCAGAGATGAGAGCTTTGCTTGTAAGGGTTCGCTCAAGTTTACCACAGGAACTGGGGCTGATTGCGGGTGTAGATGAGGCCTACCCATACTACCAGGCCATGCAGGCTCGAGCCATGTCCATCTTGGGCTCAGTCAAAGTGTTTGTGGATCTCCCTTTAACCGCAGCAGGTAGGCGCTTTACATTGTTTTGCGCGCACATACTACCAGTTCATGACCCTGTGACCAATTTGGCAACCTGATTCCATCTGGGTGGAGAGCTGTTGCTGATGAGTGAGGACCAGCAGCGGTATGCTGAACCCAACCCTGAATACCTGGCTAGGTGTTCTGCAGGAGAGCCAACTATCTGCCCTGCGGAACTTGCCATCTTCAAGCGACACCATCTATCATGCTTGAGTGCCCTGTATCTTGGAGAGACTGATGACATCCTACGCCTCTGCCCCAGGACTGCTATCCTGGGTACTCCACCTGATACCTGGGTATGGGACATCCCACGACAGACCTGGGTCTACAGTGTCCAAGGGGAGAGAAGGCTCAACTCACATTGCCGCCAGGGTGGCAAATCAGAAGTCAAACAGACCATCATCCATGGGCTTGGAGAGTGAAAGACCTCTGCTGGTTGTGTAATGTCCACTGACCAGTACAACCTGCTGCCAACAACCCCGGCAGGTGGGTGTGGTGCACCTGGACAAGCAGATAAACACCTTAACTGCACCCCACTGCCTTGATCCTGACAACCCAAGGCCCAGCCAAGCACCAAGGAGGTGCAACACCTGCTACAAAAAGTGGCTGAGAGGTCCATACTGGACCAGCCGGGCCAGCCGGACTGCCAGAAGTACCATTTAAAGATTTCCAAGAACAACTGGATGGGTGGGACCAGGAGCAGAACTACAATTCCAGAACAGCATGGGGGCTGATCCTGGAGGAGGCCTACTGGTAGCCACCTCCTGGCTGCCATCCTTGTGGGACAACACCTACACCATGGCCTTGGTGGTCAAGGCCAGGTTGGAGCTGAGGCGACCTATCCAGGACGACATCAGTGCTGCCAAGCCACCTGGTGGTGCTCCCAGTACCACAGTAGAGGCAGTTGTGATGCAGCTAAGGAAAGCCCAAGATCAAGATGACCATGTCTAGGTGACCACCTGGGTCACCTGACTGCAGAGTTGGAGGACCAGCTCTTCTCTGAGGGGAGCTGTGTGATAGTGTGGAAACAATTAAAATCAATTTATTTTTTCAATCCATTGGTAGACAATTTAATGAAACCGAATTAATGTAACAATAGCCTGCTGTACTTTGAGCCACATCGGATGTTGTTCGGCCGGGGGCTGCTGCCTCAGCGGTGGGTATTGTCTTACAGTGGGCCATCCCCAATGTCTCCTCTGTGTAATTTGTACTCAAAAGAAAATTAATGTTCTTATTGATTTTCTTTTTGATTTATAATTCCGATGAATCGTTAGAGGGCGCCAGCTCACGGACCAAGTTGCCAAAAATATTCACGGCCGGTGAAAAATTTTGGAAGCCTTTAGTCAAAAAGTGGTGGTGGCATTTAAATACAGACGGGGTTTCCCCGGAAATGTTTGGGGCTAACTGTTTGATAATTTTGGGTGAGTGAATACAAAAGGAAAAATTTATTAGATTGATGACTACTTCGGTGGTATCTTGACAACCCATTCATTCTTTTTTATCTTCAATTAATTTAAATCCATTCCACTTGTTTTCCAAATTGGTTTTATAAATTGTTGTTTTTTGTTGTTTGTAATACCCTGGACACCGAAGGTACAGTAGGCTATTGTTAACAAGGGGTCAGGCATATTTTTTCTTATTCATTGGATTTATTTGTCTTAATTTTATGTATATTGCTATAGGGAGAATTAAGGTTGTAAATTTTAAAATTATAAAGTTGAGACGGATTCTCAATAGAGTGAGTGGTGCTCAATTATTGAATAATTTAACTACTAAAGAGCTTGAGAACAAGATTATGGAAATATAAATAAATAATTTTATTGGATAGTTTATAGTATAATATAAAGGTAATTTTGATAGGACTAAGATTTGATATAGGACTAGATAGGACTAGGCATTGGTATAAAATTTAAGTTATTCTAACTAACGTTGGAATATATTAATAGATTTTTAATAAATATTTCTGATAAACTTTATTAATAAATTAATCTCCTTGTTAGTAATAGGTTCTTGTATATAGAAAGGTAGATACAAATTTGGTGGAATTTGATAAATTGATGATGAATTTGGATGATTTGTCAAAGTAAATTTGGTTAGGATTAGGCTTTGTTTTATAAAAAAGGGTTTTGGCAATTATTGAATAGTTCCGCAAAAGTTTAGATGGTAATCACGAACTTGCGTTCGGTGTTTGTTTTATTTTATTGACGATAGGTTACTGTGTTTGTGTATCAGTGGAGGTTGCTTAGTTTAATAATTGATTTTGAAATATTCGTTTACGCTTATCTGAAAGACTCTAAGTTGAAGGAAATTATTTTGATTTTAACATTGTAAGGTCCATCAATTTGCTATTATAGGGTGTGTTGAGATTATATTGCCAGCCAATCACGTTAAATTATGTGGAGCTGTAAAGTAAGTTCTTTGTTTTCGTTTTGAATCATCTTGAAGTTAAGTTCTTTAATTTTGCAAGATTAAGTCCCTTTTTTTATTATTGTAAGGTTTGGTTATTCAAGATTGAGTTCAGTGTTAGTTTAGGTTGTAAAAATTCAGATTGTTGTAAATTTTATGAACACTGCGTTATTGAACGATTATGGATAATATTTGTGTATGATTTTAATTGAAGTAATCAAATTTTAACAATTGTGTATAACATTTGTTTTTCTTGTTAACATTGGTGGCTTGAGCAGGGGCTCTTAAAGTTAACTGCTGATCTTAATACAGCTGTCATAGAATTATTATTTTTTCCAGTTTTACTAAATTTTTTATGAATTCAAATTCACCTAAAATCATCTTTTTTTTATCAAAAATTTAGAGTAGTCTGATTTTGCTGGTTCTGGCGCAGATCCGAGTAGTAGTATGAAAGTGTCCGTTCTGGCCCATAGTAATTCACAATTAATTTTGCAGACAGCACTCTTCCACCAATATTAACTTTAAATCAATTTCAATTTTTTTAAATATTTTTATTAGAAAAATTTAACCATCTGAGAAATTTATTTCTTAAATCATATTTTATCCATTACTTGTAACTTAGATAAAAGAATATTAGATTTAAGGGATTATAACCAAAAACTAAAACTGTGCCTTGGAAGAAGGGCGGAGAATAAAGGGCGTTTTCTCAATCCGTCGTTTCTTGACAATCACCCCACCTATCTCCGGCTACACTGGAAAAGGGGCCTTTCTGTATAAGGCAGCATAGCATGCAGCTGATATTTTTGGTCTGGATTTTGATAGGGAAGGGAGGAGGTTGTAAGCCTCAGCTGAGAGCTAGAATAAAGAGCTCTGAGTGTAAGATCCTCCTTCATCAGCATAGAGACAAGTCAATGCATGGCTTGTTCATAAGCATGTTGAGGAGCAAAGGATTGTCCAAAGAACTGACATTTTCTTTCCTGAAGTCAGCTGCATTGGAGTCTGAGACTGAAGGGTACATATTGGCTTGTCAGGATGGTGTAATCATCACATTGTCATACCAGAGCAAAGTAATGCATTCGCCAGTGCCTGATATCAGATGCAGGGTTTGTCACAAGTCACCTGAAACCCTGGTGCACATATTGTCAGCTTGTTCTGTGTGCACTTACAGGCTATATCCATAGGCACAATGCTAAATTACAAGTGCTTTACTACCATCTGCTCACTCATATGGTATAGACAAAGACACCAGTACTGCCTTATGCCCCAGGAGAAATTGGATTCTGTTGTGGAGAATGAAAAGGTGCCCATATACTGAAATTATTCATTCCCCACCACCAGGCTTCTGACAGCTACTAAGCCTGATATTGTACTCCAGGATATGACTGCTAAGACTATGTATGTCATTGAGTTCTGAGCTCCAGCTGAATGCAATGTCACAGCAAAAGAGAGGGAAGAAAAAAGAATCATGTATCAATTTTCTGATTGAATCAGAAGTTGGCCAGGCCCTTCAGGTTGATTGTGCTCATAATTGGGTGGGGCATTTGACACTGCTTTCAAATTAAAGACAATTCCAGCATGTGAAAAGTGCCAATCTATTGACAGGCAAAATGCAGAAAGCAGTCATCTTAGGCCACTCCATCTGCTTAGAGCAAATGATTTGTGGATTACGGAGATGGCATGATTGCTCACCTCCGGACGTGAGAGTATGTTACTGCTTGTCAGACCTCCAAATTGGAGCCCCAAGGTGGGGATTGTGAAGCACATCCTAATTGGACAAAAATAATAATAATAATAATAATAATAATAATAATAATAATAATAATAATAATAATAATAATAATGATAATAATAATAATAATCCCAAATACCCAAACCCAATCACATGTCTTTGTACTCTCTATAAGATTCTCACATCATGTATTGCAAAAAAAATTTACTGTAATCTGCAAGAGAACAGCTTGATAGCTGAAGAACAAAAAGGATGCATAAGAAGTCACAAGGGCATAAAGAGCAGTTAATTGTAGATGCAGTGATTATGGGAAGCAGTGCAAAAACAAAGGAACATTAACTACAGCCTTCATTGACTACAAGAAAGCATTTGACTCTGTACCACTCATGGCTTATATTTCAGTGCTCAGAATGTATAAGATCCACCCACTGACAGTTTCACTGTTGAGGCATCTGATATCTTCCTGGTCAACAGTGCTGCAGGTTGAGTGTCCAGGAGGGAGGATTACAAGTTCATGTATCCCAAATAGGAGGGTATTTTCAAGGAGATAGCCTAAGCCCTCTGTGGTTTTGTCTGCTTTAACCCTTTTCCTTTTATCCTAAATCAATCAGGCTATGGATACAATCTTAAAGGTTCAGCTAACCTTTAGTAACATTGTCACATCTTATGTACATGGATGACATTAAGATATATGCAGCTAGTGAAAGGCAGCTGAACCACCTTTTTTGGGCCCTCAGAAATGTTCTCTGCTTGATATTCAAATGTCTTTTGGCCTGGAAAAATGCATAACATTAAGCATTCAACATGGAATGATTCACCCAACAAATTTTGCTGGGGACAGGCAAAGCATTTGATTGCATGGATGAAAGTGATGCATACAAATATTTGGGGCTTGTGCAGACCAAACGGTTGAATCACAAAGAAAATACAAGGAGTCACCAATGAACATTTAAAGAAGTGAGTGCAGTGCTAAAGTCCAGAATAGATGGCAGAAGTACATTTAAAGCCATTAACACATATGCTGTTCCTGTACTTACATATACATTTGGCATTGTGAAGTGGCCCAATAAAACTTAAAACAGCGT